>JAJHZJ010000041.1:0-1200000 GCA_023548195.1 Bettongia penicillata ogilbyi
TTAGCAAGCTGTTGACTTATTTTTCATGATTTTCTTGCATCATTCTCATTTTTCTTCCCAAATTTTCCTCTACTTCTCTCGTTTGATTTTCAAAATCTTTTTTGAGCTCTCATGACCTGAGACCAACTCATATTTTTCTTGGACACTTTGTATGAGTGAGCTTTGGATTTGTTGTTCTCTTTGGGTTGTATTTTTTATCTTCTTGGTCACCAATGATATAAGAAGATATGTCTTCAATGAGAAAGTAAGACTCTATAGTCTGTTTCTTTTTCCCCTGTTTGCTCACTTTCTCAACTATTTGACTTTTGAGCTCTTTGTTAAATGGATGGATCCAGGCACAGCTGTCTAGCTAATAACTTGACTTTTGAGATCTTTGTTACGTGGAAGGCTCCAGAAGCAGCTTCCATTTCACCACTGCGTCTAGGGCCAGGGCTAGAGCTGGGGCTGGGTAGGACCATGTTCCCTTCTCTGTCAGATGAGAGAGACCCTTCCCATTGACCTTTGAAGCTGTTTTTGGTGTTTTGGGGTTCCAAAGTCTAGAAACCACAGCAGTCACAGTGATTCAATCCCCTAAGACCTGTTCTAGCTCCATCCAAGCTGGTATGACCCATGCCAAACTGCACTTCACTCCCAGTCCAGTGCAATAAACCTTTCCTGTCAATCTTCCAGATTGTCTTGGGCTGGAAATTTGCTTCAGTCTGTCATTCTTTGTCTTCTGTTGCTCTAGACTTTTTAGACTCAATTTTACAGATTTCTGAAGTGTTTGGAGAGAGACCTCTAGCAGGATACTGCTTCTTTTCCACCATCTTGGTTTTGCCCCCAGGATAAATTTTAAGCATTCTTCCTTCTCTTCATCCTACTTCTACTCCTTCTCCAGATACACAAAGGCAATAGATATTTTGAATTAACTTAGACTTTCTCTGTAGCCATTGGGAGTTTTATTGATATAAAAGCAGTGGACCTGAGATTTAGCAAGTTGCTAAACAAAGGCAGTGGTATAAGAAAAGGACCAGACTTATATAAAATGATTTTAGGGTTTCCTTATGGGGCTTGGAGATCTAGGGTGAGTCTTACAAGATAAAGAAGTCTTGCAAGATAAAGGCAAAAGGTGAGGACTGTGAATAAGTTAAGAAAAGATAAGGATCTCCTACTCCTCAGGATGAGGGGTGGGAACAGAGAATTTTATGGTCCAGGATAAGGGGAAGTTTAGGGATAAGAGGAAACTTTAAGGCAGCAAGGGCTTCACAAAGTCAATATTATTTTAACTCTTAGGGCACTGCTTCTATCCACATCAGGTATGTAGTTATAGGTATATATGTATACATATGGATATGTGTATAAATGTGTGTATATATTCATGTATGTATATATAACACACATACATATAATGCATGTATGCATGTATGTTTGTGTGTATGTATGTACATGTATATACATACATACACATGTATATGTGTGTGTATCCTGAGTGAAACCTAGAACTTCATTTTAGTACCCTCAGAAAAATTACCTACACATTGTCATTAATAAAAGAATCATCCTGCAAAGCCTATCTACTTTCTCTCTTCCCACCAAATCTCCAAGTTTCATAAGAGTATTCAAGATTAGGTGGGAGGACATGTCTGATATATTTTAGTCACAGAATCTCAGAGGTAGAAGGATTCTTTTATTTAATCCCCAGTTCCTACTGGAATAGGAATCTCTTTCTTGAGAGATATTATTAGGTTCACCTTTGTCTGTTGGTTGAGTTCACAGACTGGCTCTCTCAGACTGTCCCTTTGGGAATTGAAAGAGATCCCAGAAGGCATGTAGGAAGAGATGATGGTCTAACAGATTACTGAGTGGTAAAGAAATTGGGAGTTACAATAAAGGAGAAGAACATATTTAGAAGGTGATGGATAGGAAGAGATAGTCTCATTGCAGATTAAGTTCATATAGAATGTCAGAATTTTTCATCAAGAAAAACACAAGAATAATGATAATATCCAGATTGTGACCATCTTTCCCCATGGCTTAGATAAAGCAGAAGAATATACTGATTATGGAATTTAAGATTTTTGAGGAACTGGGAGATTATGGCATTTGAGAGAACCTTAACAAAAGTTTCCCTAGAATAAAGGTAGATGTTGGCAAGAGAAGACAGTGAGTTAGGTACTGAAGTCCTTGAGAAAGGATGGAGAATGACCTAGGGTCTGTATGACATCAGATGTTATGATCTATAAAGATTGAAAAGTATTTTCAGTCTAGACTGAAAAGTGAAATTCAAAGGAGGAGATGTTGCTGCTCTGTAACATTAAAAGGAAGTGGCAATGTGAATAAGAAGTATTCTGATGTAGTACCAGGTATGACTGAAGGTACTGCCTCTTTGGGAAAAGATGGGCAGGGAGGCAGCATTCTTTGGGGGAACATAAAGTCTTAGTGAGATGAATGGAGGATGAGATGAAGAAGCTCATAACAAAGGGAAGATTATTCATTATAGAACAGGAATTCCAGAGGTCAAATGAAAAAGGAATGAAAGAAGAGCACATGGAGAGTATTCTAAGCTTGGCAAGTAAACCTGATGGGAATTTCTCAAGCTACAGTTCTTGCTACCTTTTTAGTTCTTTTTCTGAGCACAGGTCAGTGAGCATAAATCTCGAGAATGAGCTATTCCCCTTTAAAAGGAAATTACTAGTATTGATCAATCACCACAACTCTTATGATCATATATAGAATTCATGACAGATGCAGTCTCCACAAGGACTTTGGAATAAGCATTGACATTCCGCAGCTGATGCTGATTTACTAATGATATAGTGAAGACAAAATGGCAATAAGATATTCTTGCATGTTCATAAGATTGTTGTTTGGTGATACAGTTAATGCCAACTACTCTACTCTGCAAGACATATTTTCTACCACATGATGTGTAGATGACCTCCAAGACATATTTAACAAAGATGTTTTAACATACATCCTCAAGAGTCAACTGAGAGGGATAACTCTGCACAGCTAGCTAAACCCCCTACAGAGGACAAGGATGGGACAGCATTGCCCAGCAAACCTTGGATAATGTAAATCTCAATGGAGGAGGAAAAACCTCACAGAACAGCTTTGGAGTAAATTGCAACAGCACAATATGTCACATCATGAGCTAAGGTGGAATGATTGGTGTACAAGTTGGGGGGTTGGGTGGGATGTATTGGATGTGCTTCTAGTACAGCTTACCTTGTTAGCTTTCCTACCAACCCTGCTCAGCCAAAAGCCCTTCAAAGAAGTGACCTGTTTTTATGAGGGCCCTAGCTGAACTAAATATACTATCTTTTTTAGTGGAAATACTGCAAGGAACAATTCTGTCTGACATTTTTTTTGAGTTCCACCAGTCAAAGTTTCACAGAAGAGATAAGTACTGAAAAACACCTATGGTATGGATAACCTCTGGAAAATTCAAGAGGAAAGCTTGATTCACATTGTAAATGAAGTCATTTAAAATATGTATATCTTTGCACATGGTCAGTCTTGTGTTTTTCATTTCTGTTTTTGAGTCAGGGTAAGGAAGAGTTCAAGGAGGTAATTTGTTTCTGGATTTCAGTTGATGGAGTGATGGAGGTCTGGATGTGGATTGGACATATTGAGGAAAGTTGTGGTGAGGGACCTGGGAGAGGGGTGACAATCTATATAAAGGGTAAAAGTTGTAGGGTGGGAAGGTCTGGGTTGAGAGAATAATTCTACTAGCCACAGTATCATTATGGCTTGATGAGAATCATTATTATCCCTAGTGTTGAAATTTTTGACAAGAAACCTAAGTGCAGAGGACTCAAGACATCAGTCCTGCAGCACATTATGATTTTAACATGTAGTGTTTGAATTACAAAACTTTACAATCATCCTGTCATTTTGATGGACATGCTCAGAACACATGTTTACAAACTGATTAAAGGACAACTTCTACATTGTTGATATAAGTAAAACACATAATGTTAACCACAGCTAACAGAGTAGCTTCCCTGGAGTTGTTTATTCTGAAATACAGAGTCCTCAACGATTTTATCCAAAAAAGGTGATGAGGGACTTATTTTGAAAAGTTGGGGGTATCTTCTAAAGAGTACCGCTCACTTAATTTTTAGTGATGCAAAGAGTAGATGTTATATTTAGTGATGTAAAGAGTGGGCATTATATTTAACACATTCATTCCATAATAATATTTGCAATAAGGTTTTACACTGTAGGAGAGTAGGGCAGAGCTTTTATTTTTGTACAGATGCAACAGATTTTTGCATCCACAATCTTGTTAGACAATTCAATATTGGAATGTGCCACTAGATTCACTTATAACAATATGTTCTGGTCTCATTTAAAACTTCAAAAGACCCTACTCTTCTTTTACAAAATGACTAATATGGAAAGCTTGTATATAATTGCACATGTATAACCTGATTGTTTAGTACTTTAGGGAGGAGGGAAGGAAAACAGGAGGGGAGGAAGGAGGGATAGAATTTGAAACTCAAAACTTTAAAAACGTTAAAATTTTTAAAAGAAAAGGGGAAAATTAAGTGCATGGTTATCTTTATTTTCTTCAACATTGTTATTGTGGTTTGGTCTAATTTGCTTTCAAAACTGCTTCAGTAACTCTAGTTCAAAGGAGCCCAAGAAACCACGTTGAGATGAAAGGGTTTTTTTAAGGTATATATTAATAGGTATAAGACTATGATAGGATAGAAGAACAGAATCTGAGTTGGAAAAAACTTCCTAGCTACAGTCTGATTAAGTATGAATGTTCAAACTGTTTAAATATCTCAAAGGAAGAACAAACTCTGAGACTGTCCATTCCATTTAGGGATGATTTTATTTGTTATTAAACCTCAATTTGATGCTCAAAATATTTTACTCCCCCATGACCCTCCAAAAAAAACCCACCACTTTAAGACAGCCCAATCATATGAGGCATCATATCATGAATGGAGTAACCCTAACCTTTTCTAGTTGGCAGATATTCAGATTTCTGGTTCTACCTATCCTCTTCCTGGATAGAGATTAGAAAAGTATATTCTTTTATTATTAAAAACAGTTTATGTCATATTAGAATTAATTATTCTTTCAATATTTCATATACTATACTTGTACATTTGTCTGATTCTGACAAAGTTGTTTAGTTTTTTTTATTTTCCCCCTTTGGTAGTTCACTTATTCCTTGTCCAATTGTTTTCAGATACTGAGTAATTTAAATAGTCTATCACTTTTTTTTGTTAATCTATGTATTTTTTTAAATAGTCATCTATTTCCTCTGTTATAAGTTTTGTTACCATATAATTGTGTAAAATCATTTTTGATAATTTCCTTTATTTCCTCTTCAATTATGACATCTTCATTTTAACTTTTTATTATAAATAATTTAATTTTCTTGTCCTTTGACCAGATTATCTGTTTACCTTTGTGGGAAACAAAAGGAGGAATTCTGTTTCCACATGATTCAAACTCCTCCCAGCTTTGACTGATAGCAGAATGTAAGTCAGAGATGACTGGTTCTAATCAGAGTTGTCAGCTAGTGAAATCAAACTTCTGAACAGGTAAAAGATCAAAACCTGTATGCATGCTTAACATGCATGTTTGAAGAGGAACCTATCAGGGAGGAGGACAAGAAGTTGGAGTTCAGGAGGTTGCATCTAGCCAACGGATATCAAGGGGTAGGGAGAGGGGGAGTTCAAATTAGGAACCCCATAAAAAGTGCTGCATTTGTCTGAGCAAGCATGCTTTCCATTAGGGGGAGATGCATTCACTGGCTAAAATAAAACGAGAATTTCCCTGACTTCATGGTGAATACCGTTCTTTGTTTAGAGTCTTTATTTAGAGGGAACATATTTCTCACCCCATTTTTTAAAAAATGATTTGTAAGTTTGCTTTTTTGGGATAATCTCTTGTGATTTTAGGAATTTTGACTTTGTAATTTATTAAGGACATTTAATTTGTTGTTCACTTTTTAAATTGCTTGTCCATTCATTGATGTGTTCTTTTATTGATGAAAGTGTTTAGAGATATACATTTTTTTCCTTTAGCTAATTGTGGCCCAGTCTAGGCCACTGCTTCAAAGGACTTTACAGGTATGGTTCTAGCTTCTGCCCAGATACTGGACCCTGCTAAAGGTTCTCCCTAGCATCTTTTCCACAGCTGTTGTATGAGGAGCTACCCAGCACAGGCTACTGAGAATACCCTAGTTGAATTTTATCTAGGGCATTTCTTTTTTAAATGACCGCTGGCCACTTATGTATAGGGAAAACTACCTAGAGTGCCCGAAGATTATTTTCTCTAGTTGGGTTTCTCCAGACTTTATTCTAGTACTATTGGGCTAGGTTCAGGTTCTCTTTGGCTTAAGTTGGGAGTGCTACACTAGACCTACCCCAAAAACCTCTGGGCTGCTTTCTCTGACTCAGTTCCCGCAGGTAGCTGCAGGATCTGGTGGCTCTCCTTCATTTTATTTGCCTAAGTGGGATACCCTTACTCAAATTAAACTCAGAGGCTTCTCAAGGTAGAAGGCAAGAAGGAATTTATTACAATCTCATGAGAAGGGGCACTTCCCGCGAGACCATGTGTGATGTCAGCAAGGCAGTGTACCTGAGTAGAACCATATACAGCATTATATAATCCTAATGTAGAAGTCCACTAGCCTCTCTTCCCATTGCCTGGGAATCCACACATACAGTGTAAACACAGTAATCTACCCCAGAGACAAAGAACGCCAAAAGGATCATTAGTCACCAATGAGGTTTTTGTTACCAAATATGGAACTTAAGGGAAGAATGCTGATGTGGCAAGACCAGAACTTTGGTGGCTCTCCTTCATTTTATTTGCCTAAGGGGGATACTTGGTTACTTTAGCTTTGGCAAGAAGGGTGAGGGTTTGGGGTAATTCATGCCTGAGGGGTCTTCACTTAATCTGATTTCACTCACTTGGCTAGAAGCAGGTTGAGGTGGGCTTGGGACACTGATGAATGTGCCCTTATAGGCCTACCCACAAATTGTTCTTTCCAGTTCAGTTTCTACAGGCAACACACCTCAGGGAGTACTGAATCTGAGCTTTATCTGTTGCTGACTTAAGTGGAAGGCTTGTTTCCCAGCCTTTGGAGGCTGCCTGAGCTCTGTACTCTGACTTCTTCCATCTACCCACCCCAGTTTATCTATCTTATGGTCTGTACAACATTTTAGGTGCCCCTCAGCAAATTCCCGGGTTACTTAACAGAGTTTAGAGGTAAAACTTCCTATCACTTACCAGAGTGGTGCATCTTTACTCCCCTAAGGAGTTTTTGTGGGGATCTGGATCTTTCAAGTCCTAACAGAACTTGCCACCAAATTTTCACTTGCTGTGCCATTTCTGAGTAAAGAGTTCAAGTGATGTGAAAACTTATTACATCTTCTATCTTTACCATCCTTCTTCCATTCAATGTTTAACTTCACTGTGGTTCATTTAAAAACATATGGACCTGATGATTGGAAAAAATAATATTTTTAGGTACATTGTGCTATGAGAACATGAAAGCTAATTGTACCATTTTTATATTGAGTATTTGGAGAAAAATAATCTGTTTAAAGAAATCTCAGTGTTGTATTAGTACTGTATTATTATTGATACCAATAGTTTAAAATGGCTTCAACCTTCATAGTTTTAGAGTTTAAAAAGCACTTTTTTATCTTACCCCATTTGATAATAGCTGACTATGAAGTAGTTGAAGGTTTTCAATTTACGTTATCTCATTTGATCCTTACTGTTTCAATCTAGGGCTGCTGGGGACCCTGAAATACAAGGATATAGGGTGTTGGTCTGCCTCAAAAGAATTCAACCACTCAAGCCTTCCAATCTAACTAGTGAGTTTTTCCTTGACAACAAAACAAGCAGCCAGACTCCTAGTGAGTCTGCTCATTTCAAAAGACAAGATTGGTATTTTTTTAGAGGAAAAGATTGTGGAAAGATTTGGATGGGATTAAGGAGTAGCAAATATCCTGGGGTGGTCCAGAGGTACCCAAGAAAGGAAATCTGGATGGGAATAAGGAGTGTCAAGCAAACTAATTAAGTAAACAAGGTGGGCTGGGGTAGGTTGATGCCTTAGGCAAGATGTCAGGGACTGGGTTGTATGGAAAAATCCAGGGACTGAGTAGGAGGTAAAAGAGAATGAAGGATTGGACTGGGTCAGGGGCCACAAAGAAAGGATAGCTGAAAGGATTATAGCTGGGATGAACCAGATGCCTCAGGCAAATGCAAGGGATCTGGTTTTCCCAGATTTCTGGGAAAGTCCCAGGTAGAGGGGACGGTCCAGATTCCACACCCATCACTTGTTCACTGATGATTCCCATTTTTTCTCAAAATTTAATTTAAATTTAGTAACACAAAAAAAATCTAAATGTGCAAGTGTTTAAAAATGAATTCATGAAGCAGTAAACTTTGTTATTTATAATTTACTGAAAACATGTATTTCAACTTTAATAAGAGGCCACAAAAACATCCCATGTGTTTCCAAGTCCTCTTCTGAACCTCTTCTTCTATCCATATTTGTCTAAATTTAGCATTATTACGTTTTTCACAGTTTTAGTTAGTCTATGTATTAAGGTTCTAGTTCTACTTTCTTCATGTAATATTTTACCAATTATAAAAGTTAGGAAAACAAGGCTCCCAGAGGTTATAACTTGCTCAAAAATCACACCTAACAAGTGGCAGGGATTTGATTCTTTCTAATATACTTTGTAGCCTTTTCTTCACTTCAGAGCTATATTTCTGATACCAAAAGAATTGCAATCTTTTCCAAAATTATCATATTTTGCAATTAGAGAGGGAGGGAGAAGGAAGGACAGGGGGAGGGGGAAGATGACAATGAGGAGGAGGAGGAAGAAGAGAAATATGTATGTGTAACACTGATTCTGGCTCCCACTGCCTTAATCTATATATTACATCCCACCCCTTCCCTAAAAAAGTTTAATTTATATTTTTCTTCATATCAGAGTGTCCCCTCTCTTCTTAGTCTTAAACAACAAATCTTAAATAAATGTTGAACCTTTGAGACAAGCTTGAAACAGCTGATATTGATGAGGTTTAGAGTGCTGGGGACCCCAAAATACTGACACACTGGGTCCTGCTTGAGTGAATTCAACTCAAGTTTTCTTAAAGCCAAAGAAAACCAAAGTTTATTAAAGATTTGCCATCTTGGGTTGACTCTTAAGGAGCCTAAACATTTGTAATGCTTGTATTTACAAGTGGGCAAGATAGATTCTCAGCTACACAAAGTCTGAGCTGGATTGAATCTGAGCACTTTCATGGAGGTGAGATGGAACTAAATATAGAACAAGCTCTAGGAGGGATCTGGAGGTGGTCTGGTAATGTAGACTGATGGGAGGAGGGGTTTAGGGAGGATCTTGAGGAGAAATCCAAGGAGGGAATGAAAGGTCATGGGTTGGAAACAGCTGGAGGAAATCAGGAGATATCAGGAGGGTTTTGGTGGGAAGCAGGTAGGGCAATCCAGATATTTTGACAGGGGTGGTTTAGGAATGAATACAGATCTTGATGGGAGTGGTCAGCAGCATGGGGAATTGGGTTTTGATGGGATAAAGGTGGGGGGGGGAGCACAGAGACCTGAGCACAGTGATAATGAAAAGCCCTTGAGCTACCTGAGCTGACAAAACAAAAAGATTAGATTTGAATAAGAAAGACCAGATTAAGTGAAGATTCGAGGGGAGCTCAAGGAGGCACTCAAAGTTTGAACCCCATCATTATGATTTATTCTAAACTGTCACCACCATTACTTCTATTCAAGAAAAATAGAAAAGGGAATAAAGAAAAACAATAAATATGGAAATCAGTCTTTC
Organism: Bettongia penicillata ogilbyi; assembly: GCA_023548195.1. Classification (NCBI taxonomy): domain Eukaryota; kingdom Metazoa; phylum Chordata; class Mammalia; order Diprotodontia; family Potoroidae; genus Bettongia; species Bettongia penicillata. The sequence continues at coordinate 9,825 of JAJHZJ010000041.1, forward strand.
TTAATAGCAGTTCCCAATGCAATTAGGATATTTGCTGGATGTGGGAAAGAGGGATTTTCCTTTTGTGAGTTCATTCCTTCATATTAAAACATACACATACACACACACACATTGAATGCAGAAAGAAAAATCTATTCAACATTGAGACTATATTGTCATTAGAGTTTGGCCAAAGAAATTTTAACAGCATATTTTTCAGTCAAATAAAGTTTAGCCATTCTCTCTCAGCTCTTTCCATGCGTCTTTCTCCTAAGTGTCTACTAGGTATTTATCTGTGATCAAAATATAGGGATTCTTGTTTTTATCATTTATAAAAAATAAATTGGAAGAATTACATTCTGGATTATTTTATTAATATATGAATTATTTCTCTGAAACTTTCAGCATTTCTTGTTGATGGGGTTCAGACTTTGGGAACTTCCTTGAGCTCCCCTGGAACCTCCTCACTTAATCTGGCCTTTCATACACAAATTGAGCTGTCTCCACAGAACCTGACCATTGTCTGTTACCTCTTGATTGCCCTATCTGCTTATCACCTAGGCACCCCCTAGTCTGATATTTGTTGACTACCTCCAGCTATTTCCAGCTTTGATCCTCTTTGGAGTCCCTTCTTGAACTTCTTCCCCATCACTCTAGACTACCAGACTCCCCCACCTCCACCCCACCCCCATCCCTCCTATACTCTTTTCTGTATTTAAGTCCCATCTTGCCTCCATGAAGGCACTCAGATGCAATCCAGCTCAGACTCTGTCTTAGCTGAGATTCTATCTGGCCCACCTGTGAATGCAAGTGTCACAAATGCTTAGGCTCCTTAAGAGGCAACCCAATATGGCGAATCTTTAATAAACTTTGTTTTCTTTGGCTTTAAGAAGGCTTGAATCGAATTCATTCGAGCAGGACCCAGACTGTAGGTATTTTGGGGTCAACCAATCACCCCTAAACCTCATCACTGTGAGGCAGGGAGAAACTCATTATTTACTCCATTACTCATTTTCCATATTTTTAAGGAATTACTCTTCTAACAAGGAAGAAGGTATTATATTTTAGTCAGTTTTGTTATTGTTAATTTAAGTATAAGACCTGAATTCCAGTCATAGTTATGGTATACACTAGTTTTATCACCAAGTCCTTTAGCTTCCTCAAGGCTTAACTTTCTCATCCATAAAATAGGCACCATATTTGTACTGTGGACCTGACAAAGCCATTGTGATGAAAAAGCTTTGTAAATCACAGAGCATGGCATAACTGTGAGCTATGTGTAAGGTAGTTACTGAGATACTCAATGAATCAGTAAACATTTATCAAGTATCTGGTATATGCCAGGCACTGTGCTAAGTGCTAGAGATACAGAAAGGGGAAAAGACAGTCCCTGCTCTCAAATGCCTTGCAATCTAATGAAATAGGCATGATTTTTCCTACTTTGCCACTCTATATTTAATATTACAAAAGGTAAAACATTTTGCCATGTAATGCTATTCCTTCTGTGGTTCTATGTAGTTTTTCTCTTAGCATCTATAGAAAGTTATTTCAATTACTTGCAAATTAGGTAATTCAAACTGATGTCACAAACAAAGGGAGTGTCTTGGGTCCAGATGGTACATGATTTAGCAAAATTTTGTAATTATAAGTGTACCATTGGGGAAAATACCTGGAATATGTTCGTGAACGAGCATATTTTCTATCACCAACCCTAATTATAAATTTACTTCATTTAATAGCTCATGCATGTAAAATCTGAATGCATTATTCAAGGATTCTTAGAATTATTATCACTGAATCATTTAATATGTACATACATACACACATGCATGCATACATCTTCATTCAATTCAATTAACATTTATTCATGGCCTACTATTTGTGTACCATGGAACTGGGCACTGTAAGAAGAAAGAGAAGAAGGAATAGTCCTTACCCTTCAAAAGCTTACCTTCTAATAGGGGAAATGCAACATATAAATAAGCACATAATTATAGTTGATTAAGGAAAAAGTGTTAGCATCTAAAAGAGGTTTTGGGGAACTTCTACATAGAGAAATGGCATCTTAACAGGGTCTGGAAGAAAGTCAGAGATTCTAAGAGATGAAGGAAAGGAGTATGTTTCATCCTTGAAGTAACAACCTATGAAAGGTCTGTGCAGTGCATTCCAAAGAAAATAATGATATGGACTCATTAAGGTTCAAATCAAAATCAAAATAACCTGGCAAAATGCTTGGTAACTTTCTTCATTTTTTGAGGCTAAGGTTAACAGTAGTTAGAGGAAAGGTGTAAATAAAGAAATCTAGAGCATAAGCAGATAAAGGTAGATGCCAGACCCTTCTTCTATACATCACCAGCCATAAGAAGCAAGATACCACCAATCCTAAATCTTCCCAAGAAAGCTGTAAGCAAGAGATGGCACGTTACAAAGAGCTCAGGACTTTACATCAGGAAGACAAAAATTCAAATCCAGACTTATATATCGATCAGCTCTGTGACTCTGGAAAAGTCAGTCTTGGTTTCAAAAACTACAAAATTGGGATAATCTTAGAGGGTTGTTGTGAGGAGCCATTGAGATCATGTCTATAAAGCACTTTGCAAACTTTAAAGGCTATAAAATGCTACAGTTGATACTTAATGTTTCCATCCTCTAGACTCATTTATTATTAAAATTATAAATAGCAAATGCACAAATATCATTAATGGTTGTGATTATATATCATAATTGTATATTAAAAATGTTGCTGGTAATAATTTGTATTTATGATTGTTAATAAATAATTTACTCTCATTATAGAAACATTAATGTTAATAACATCATTTATATAGTAATTTAAAGTTTTCAAACTGCTATATAGTCATCTCATTTTGTCCTTATTTGAAAAACTGATCTCATATAACAATAATAACAGCAACGATGGTTAATCATAATAAATGAGCCTACAGGATAGAAAACAAAAAAATAATGAGGTCAGTATTATAGTGCTTAGAACATGTTTAAATATTTGATTTAAGTTCAGGATTATAGATTTTATAATCTGCAAGGATCTTAGGAACAATCTACTTTAACCCCCTCATTTTACAGATAAGTAAACTGATACCAAGAAAGGTGATTTGCCAAAATTCACACAACTAAAACATTACAGAGCTGGCTCCAAATCCTTCATTCTTTTCACTAAATTGTTGTGAATTAATTCTAAGAAGTATGGAAAATTATGCAATGATTACCACATGAACTTAATCCATGAGAAAAAAATCCAAGAAACTACTCTTAATTCTGACAACTTAAATAACATGTAAGACTTTGAATGGCTTTTAAAACCTTTTGTTTCTATTTTTTTTAATGAAAGTATATCTTGTGGATCCCCAAGCAAATTGCAAAATTACGTGTTGTTTTATAAATTTCTTAATTTCTTAAAATTTCATAAATTTCTTAAAATTAGTAATCCAGTGAATAAGAAAGTATTATTTTCAAACTGATTAGTTGAGCCTGAGTTTAAGAGGTAAAGGCACTCATTTCTTTTCTATAGTCCCCTCATATCCAACAAATCAAATGCCATTTAATGTTAAATATATTTTTATGATGATGCTCTGGTGTTTCTCTGTAATGGAACTTCAAACTTAATGAAGATGGTTTGACTGACAATACACAAAACTCATCAAGAGAGCTGAAATTTATATGTAGAACACAAACAAAAAATGATGCTTTCCACAAATGAAAGCTGAGTATTTACTATATCAAATAAGTTCTTGAATGGCAGATATGGAAAATAGTTAATGTGGATCCAACCAATAAATGGTTCTTCTGAAAGCCTCTGCACAAAAGACAAATGAAACCTAATACATAAATATGGGAAATTGAAGAACACATGAATTAGGGTTATTTCTTGTCATTACAGAAAAGATTACTTTTTATCACAGAATTTACAGGGTCATGACATCATAGAATTTGATCCAGCATGTACTCTAGAGACTGCTTAGTTTAACTCACACACCCCATTTTTACAGATGAGGAAATGCATTCCTGAGAAGTGGACTAATCCATGATAACATGAGTAGCAAATGGAAGACCTGGGATTCAGACCCATTTGGGTCAATAAATGTAAGTGTCTAACCTATGCCGGGAAATGTGCTAAGCACTTCCTTTATTCTACTTCATATAATGAAATTCCTTATTAAGTTTATTCTTACAGAAAACTAAGTAAGGAACTTAAACTTTGTGTTTAAAGCCATTGCTGATTAACTAAAGTAAGGGATAAAACAAAGAAAAAGAATGATAGGCCAATATCACCAGTAAAAATTGACCAAAAGTATTAAAGAAAGATCTAGAAAAAGCCTACAACAATATGTTCCCCGAAATTGAAAACAATTGGAAGGATATTCAAGGCTCATTGCCTGGTCTCACCAATATAGTTTTAAAATCACAATTCTACTTAAATCAACTTATAGACTTCATGCTTTACTATTTCTACTTCAAATATTAGGGAATGAGATGAAATAACAAAGTCACTGAAGTAACAAAAGTTTTAAAACAACAAGAAAAATAATAAAAAGTAAAAGTTAAAGGCATTTTACTTTCAGACACCATATTATAAAGAAATAATCATCAAAAATGACATAACATTGATGAAAAAAATATTTAAGTCAAGCAGACTATATAAGCAAGATTCAAAAGCAGTACAACTCAGTATTATAGTATTTAATAAATGGATAATTATAAACTACTTGGGGAAAATAAAATCTCTATTGGACAAGAAGTTCTGGGAAAATGGGAAAGCAACTTGATAGAAATTAGAGTTAGACAACAAACATTTTGCACTATATACTGCAATGAGTGAATGAATGAGAAAGACTAAATACTTTTTTCTATAGTTCTAGGAACTATGGGCATTTAAACTTAAAAGTGAGACAATCCCTCACTTCGTGAAGCTTCCATTCTAATGTTGTGACAACATATGTAAGAGAATGTTGGTTAGAGAGAGGAGTTTTATTTTGAGACATCATATGAATAAGGAATGGAACCTTAGAGGTGACAAACTTCTCAACAGGAAGAAGTGATCTGATTGAAGTTCCAAAGCTGGAACACAGTGGGGTGCTAGAGGGAAAAAGAAAAGTTAAATGATTTGTCAAAGGTTACAAAGATAATAAGTGAAAGAACCAACATCTGAATGCAGATTTTCTGATAGAAAATTCAGCAGTCTCTTTCCTGTCTGACTGTGTTTAAGGGAGGATGCAGAAACTGCTTTAAGCCTCCATGAGAAGGAATGAGCTAGCACCTGGACCCTACTCTTCCCATTCCGTCATCATGAAGACTTGAACTATTGATTTTATCTCTACTGTGTCTTTCTTTCCTGTATTGGGTCAAGAAGAGTTGGAAGTGGAACAGACAAGACTTCTACCTCATAACTTTGGCAGGATCAGGAAAGCAAGCCACCAAAAGTCTGGGATCCGGAAACCATGGCAGATTTTTCAGAGAACTGAGCCCACTTCTAAAGAAGTAAAGTCTCAAGTGACCTGCTTAACCCAACACAGAAGTGTAATGAACTAAGCCATTTATAAGTAAAAACAATTTATTAATCAGCTATGTCACAGTTGGAAGCGGTGGAGTAAACCCTCACTGAGTTTGAGCCCACCTTCCCTAAGGACCAAGATGATATGGAGGAGAGTTTAGGAAGAAGGTTAGAGGCAGGGAAAGAAATGCTTACTCTTCTCTCCTTACCATGTCTTCTCAATTAATATCCAGTTATAAAAGCTAAAAGTCAAAATAAAAAAAAATCCACCAGTCATTCTATTGCACTGTATTTCTATATTAAAGTCTCAACCTGGACCAGATGACCTCTGAGGTATCCCTAGGTTAAACTTTGTATTATGAAAATGATTCTTCAAGTTCACAATCACAAATTATTTCTAAGTATGGATTTAAGTAGGGAGGAGGTGAGGGAGGGCGTACATGTCATGCAAAATATCCTTTTTATAATTTATTCTAGAATTTTTTTTTATTTCAGGTAACATTATCAGGTTTTCAGTATAATCTATGCTTATGCACATTATGGAAATGCCATGTCTCTTGTTTTTTAATATATATATATATATATATATATATATATATATATATATACACATATTTATATACTTAGTAGGTCTCTTTATTTTTCTATTTTCTTTTCTATTTTTAATATTATTATATGAAAGAGCATTTGTATTGGATACTAACTGATGACATTAATTGTAAATAGAAATGCATATAAAAATTGTAAATATAAAGCAAAAGAATCTATACAATCATAAACTAGAAGAATTAAATAATATCAATATGATCTTTAAGAGTCAGTACTAAATATTGAATCTGCTTTATTAAGTAGAAGTTTGGGATTTTGTTAAGGAAAATAAATAAGTCATTTCTATAACACATTTGAAAGTATATGTGCACAAAGAATATAAAATCATCTTTAAAACCGTGGAAATGCTCTAAATAATAGATGAAATAAATAATAAATAATTATGAAGTAATAAATTATGATTCCAAATAATAGATAAAATAATTTGTAGAATAATTATTAAATAATAAGTTTAGCAAATTTAGCACTATAAAATAATAAATATGACTAGTTTGCAAATAATGAGAAAAATAAAAGAACAATATTATATATAGAAGAAATGAAGGTAAAAACAAATTACCAACCATAAAGTTTTGTTTATGACTGGCACATATGTTAGAGAACTTGGTGCTTGGAAGTAGAAAAAGCCCTAGAAATCTGAGCATCACATAGTAGCCCCTACTGATACTATTCTAAGAATGACAGTGACCTCACAAGGTAATAATCAGGTACTTGGCTTCCACTGAATCTAAATAAACAGATTCATCACAGAATGCTCCATCAGTGTTAGCCAAAACCAAGATCTGACAACCCAGTAACATACTGAGAGTAGTATGTAAGACATACCCTTGCATTTCAATTCCTAGGGAGGATTCTCAAGAAAACATAAAGCACATGCACAGGATACAGAGGAGAAAGAGAATATATTAAGTACCTACTATGTGCCAAGCACTGTGTTAAGTGCCTTACATTATCTTATTTGATTGTCCCAACAACTCTGGAAAGTGGTTGCTATTATTAGTTCCATTTTATCGATAAGGAAACTGAGGCAGACAAAGGTTAAATGACTTGACCAAGGGTCACACAACTAGTAAGTATCTGAGGTCACATTTGAACTCAGCTCTCCCTGACTCCAGGTCAAGGGTTCTGGCCACTCACTGGTGTCCTCTACTTGCCTGGATCAGCCATTGAACCCTGAAGCTCTGTCAGGATGCTACTTTGTTACTGAGAAAGTCTTAACCCACCTCTTTTTCTCATATATTTTTCACTTTTTGTCATCAGTATAATAAAAGATAATCCACAGATCAATACCAGTAATACCTATTCCATCATTACTTAAAGATGCCAGCTCCATGCAGTCTTAGTTTTGGATAGATATCACATCATTGTCAAAATAAAAAGCTTTGACGGTGTCCTTCAAATTTAAATTGTTCTCCTGTCCTATGAATTTTAGTCCCATTTCTGGCAGTAACTAGCTATGTCACTTAAGAAAACTATCTCATCTTTTTGGATCTTCAATTTTATCATCTGTAAAATTAATTTTTACAAATATAAATTTTAAAATATATAATTAAATTTCTATTGAACTCTGAGAAGAGCTTTTCATGATGTGAAGATAGAGCATGTCTACAGAGCTATAACTAGTGATTTCTAGAGCCTGGAAAAGCAGCATGAAGTACATGTCTATCGAAGGTAGAGAAGGATACCACTCTGTGGGAAGAGGGAGATAGACTGCTTGGTATTTTGGTAGTAGAGAAGCCATCCCATGGATAGAAGCAGGAATGAGGGAGAGCAGTGTTAGAGCAGAATAACTCATTTCAGTCAGCTAAATGATAATTTCCTACTTTAAGTAATTATTTTCCCTCACTGGATGCCAAACTCTATTGTTTCTACATTATTAAAGAACAATTAGACATCTAGGTGGCACAGTGGATGGAGTGCTAGACTGGAGTCAGGAAGATCTGAGTTCAAATTCAGTTATAAACACTATGTGACACTGAGCAAGTCATTTAACCCTATTTTCCTGTGCTTCTCATCAGTAAAATGAGCTGGAGAAAGAAATGGCAAACCATTCCAATATCTTTGCCAAGAGAATCTCCAGTGGGGTCACAGATAGTGACAATAACAAAAAGGACAGGTAAGTGCTATGTTGTCATTGCTCTCTAAATATTGTTATCGTCCAATCATTTCAGTTGTGTCTGACTCTTCATTGACCCCATTTGGAATTTTCTTGGCAAAGATATTAGAGTGATTCACCATTTCCTTCTCCACTCATTTTATAAATGAGGAAACTGAAGCAAATAGGATTAAGTAACTAGTGACACAACTAATAAATGTCTGAAACTAGATTTGAACTCAGCGAGATGAATCTTCCTAACTTCAGACTGAGAATCCTCTCCACTTCACCACCTAGCTGCCAACTCGCTAATTACGGCATCCTTTCAACTCAGCATTCTGTGCAAAAGCCTATATATGTTGTTTTAGTTATAGCACTAGATAACTACAAATTCAACTGTTACTGTTCTAGTCATACTCAAGAATCAGTATCTAATTCCGATGTTCTTTAATATAACAATATTGAAAATAGAAAAATTAAAAGTGCCTACTATGGATCTGTATTAAGAAATAACAGATGGGATATTTTCAGAAAACATCTTTCAGAAATATTCATGAAGAAGGATAATGATATATACCTGCTTCATTTTTTTTCTTTGTCCCCTTCAAGAACCAGAATCATGGTCTATTCTTCTCCTTGAAAGCACAGTGAATGGAAATTTGGAGTTTTTTTGACTCTGGTAATCATATCTTTTTATATATTGCCAAATGCCCGGACAAGAGCCAGCAAGGATGAAAATAACGATCTATCTTTTTTTGTCTAGTCTTTGAAACATAGATTTTCATTCTTAGAAAACTTGATAGATTTCACCTGGAAGTTATGATACAGATTGGAAGATTGCATCATTATATATCCAAGAGACATTATCATTCTTAATTTGATGTTAACTACAGGATACCCTTAAGACTCAGGGCCATTGTGGTCATCCAAGCAGTTTGGTCCATCAATAAACATTCAATTCTCTTTATGTGTGTTTGACTTTTGACCTAGATATTTTTGTACCAGTTTTTTCAATGACCTTTTTGGAAAGAAGCATAAGGATTCCTGTTTCATTGAATTTTTAGCCCAAATTGTTACATCAGCTCCACCCACTCACTACCAGATTGCATTAAGGAAAGAACATATGGTATTTTAAAACTGTAAGATTTTCACATATGCTCCTTAATCAAAGACCTATTTTTTATGTTTATTGTTAACTCCTTTTTTCTTTTGTGGTACTGCTGCTAAAGAAAGAACAGATTAACTAAGCCTACTATTTTAAAAATTGACCTAATATCTAGAGATACTTCATATATTCTGATGTATTAATGCTAGAGCAGTGTTATTTATACTCATTTTGGCAACAAATAATAACAAATCATTTTTAAAAAATCCTAGTAATCCTTAGTTATACAGTGTGGTATAATGGGAAAAGGACTGGCCTGAGAGTCAAAAAACTCAAAGGATCTGGATAGATTTGTCATTTATCTTGAGATGTCTGACTGTAAAACAAGACAAGGGATGAAAAAACAATAGATAGTACTTATACTCTACTGGTATTCATACATTTTCAAGAAATTTAGAAGAAATAACCTAGGACCTTAGGGATACCCCCATAGAAGATTTATAGGAGGACATAGACAAGAGTCACATGAGATAGAAAGGCTTGGATAGGCAAAATCTACATTATTGGCACACATCAATTACATTATATATCTATCCAAGTATAAAAAAATTTATTGATTAGGGTTAACAGTTTAAACAGTAAAACAGATTTCTGTGTTTAGAGTTCTCATATACATCTATTAGGCCACTGTAATGCCAAGCAAAGTAGGATCTTTTGCTGCTTTGGTTTTAGAAAATCAAGTGCCTCTGATTAAATCGTGCCTTTGATTGAATCAATCGAGAGTCTTTGACCAGAAACAGTATATACATACACACACACACACACACACACATGTGTGTGTGTGTGTGTGTGTGTGTATGTATATTGTAGAGAGAGTTTTAACCAGACATGTGCAAGTGGGCTCCAACCAATCAAACACTGAGTAGAACTGTATATAAAGAGCTAGAGCTGAGAAAAGTAGACATGAAGAGAGCCAGTGTTGAAGGGGTGAGCCAGCATTGAGAAGAAAAGAGCTAAGAGGAGACCTCTGAGAGGGGAGAGGAAGCCCTGTCTATTGATCTGTGTTGATTTCTCAAGCAGAAGCCCTGTCTGTTGGTCTTTATGAGTGAATTGAGATGATGATGATGCTGGTGGTGTGTGTTAGTATTGTTGTTGCCCTGCTGAGCTTTGTTTTCCCAGAGGAAGAAGCTTCAGAGTGGAGCAGTCCCCATGAGGTGAGACATGGAACAGGAGCAGAGAATTGCCTACATGTGAATCCAGGCAAGAGTCAGAAGTAGTCAGTCCACAAAGGAAAAGCCATGGAACTCGGAAGTCAATCTCTCGAGTTAAAATGAGAGAGGACTTTACTTGGACACTTGACATTGATTAAGAAGATCGTTCTTACTGTGACCTAGGGGTGGATAATATGATACTTTGTAAAAGGACTTTACTTAGATACTTGGTATTGATTAATGATGTTGCTATTGTTATGATATATATATATATATATGTATATGTAATCTTATGTTTTGCTTAAAGATGTTGGTATGAATGTTATGCATTACTTTATTGAACAATGTTTAGTTCATTGCTGAATAGACAGTTCATTATACTATGTGATTAGACCCTTGAAACTGTTCACAGTCCCAGTCCTCAGGTGTGCTGTCATGATTGGCTTTATAGCCATTGATAAAGGGGAGCCTGCATTTCTATCTCTCCTTAAGATGTTCTAAGTAGAAAATACATATGGAGAACTATCTGAACTCCAGCTCTATATTGATTAGACTCTAATCACCATGTGCTAAATAAACATAGTAAGTATAGTAATACTACTTCCTTGGAGAATATGATTTCTGGAAATTAAGCATTGTCTCTATGAATATAGATATGTCTGTACCCTCACACTAAATACTATGAATAGACTTCAGAAAAGCATCATGTGATGATTTACACTATGTGGTTCAACCACAGTGTATCATCTCCCAGGTTAAATTGGGAGTATATTTAGATAGGTTGGAGAGAAAATGTATCAGAGATGCTACACAGTCAATTACTCTATATTGTTTTGTAGATATGGTTTACTGATGCTTTTATTATATGCTACTATAACTTTTAGTGTCTCACCATCCATAACACACACACACACACATACACACACACTACTAGAATACTCCTTTGTAACAAAGACATACAATTAAACAAAATAAATTGAAACGTTGATTATGTCTGACCACACGGCCCTCACTCTGTATCTCAGTCCATAGCTTCTCCGCTAAGAGGAGGGAGACATACTATTTACCATTAATTTTCTTAAGGAACAAAAATTGGTCCTAGTTTGGATCAGAATCCTGAATCTGTCGATGTTCTCTGCCTTTATACTGGAGATGTAATGTAAACTTTTCTCCTGGGTCTGTTTACTTCTCTCTGCCTCACTTAATACAAGTTTTGCCAAATTTCCCTGAATTTTTCATGTCCATTGTTCATTAAAGTAAAATTATCATATTATTTTATCTTGAAACTCTTAATTCAGCTAGTCCCTAAATGATTAGCAGGTACTTTGTTTCCAGTTCTTTGCTACTACAAAGTGTTGTTACAATTTTTTAATTATAATAATTTTGAAAAATTTGGCCTTGTAGACTACATACCCTATAGTGGTAATACTGAATCAAATATAGTTGTCAACTAGTAATTTCAGTAGCATCCGATTTTTTTGTGATCTCATTTGAAGTTTTCTTGACAAAAATAGTGGAGTGATTTACTGTTTTCTTCTCCAGATCATTTTACAGATAAGAAAACTAAAGCAGAGTTAAGTGGCCCAGTACTCTATCCACCATGCCACCTAACTGCCCCTCAAACATAGTATCAAAGTAAAACAATTATTTCAAAATATAGTATCATAAGTCCTACTTTGTTGACTTCATAACATCAAATCATTTTCTAGAATTGTTTCTGCAATTTCACAGCTCTACTAACAACACATACATGCGTATCTTCTTACGGGCAACTAGGTAGGGCATTGAGTTGAGTGCAAGACCTGGAGTAAGGAAAAATCATCTACCTAAGTTCAAATCTGATCTCAGAATTTTACTAGCTGTGCAACCCTGGGCAAGTCACTTAACCCTGTTCGCCTCAGTTCAAAATCTATAAAATTAGCTGAAGAAGGAAACATCAAGTCAGTCCTGTATCTTTGCCAAGAAAATACCAAATGAGGTCATGGAGAGGTTGTGATTGAGCCACAACAATCTTCCAATGTATCGTTTTATATCTTGTCATTTTCTTCAATTTAGTGGAATAGATGCTTTAATTTATCTCCTTCATTGTTAGTGACTTGAATTTTTTTTATATATGATTTGTAAATTTCTTTTACTGAAAAATTTCTGCTCACATCTTCTGAACTCTTATCTATTCAGAAGTAGGTATTATTATTACCTTTTTATAGTTATCACTATTCATCTTATATAAACAAGGATGTTGATAAGATATATTTGTTGAAAGAATTTTTTTTTCCAGCTTGGTATAATTAAACAGAAGATACCAAATGGCTAGAAATGTAACCTTAGAACCATGAAGAATTGGTCCAAAACCCATCCCTATGCAATGCTAACTGTGTAACCATGCGGAAGTGCCTTAACTCTTCAGTGCTCCAGGAAGCTCTCCCACTATATAAAAAGAAGAGAAGCTGCTGACCAGTGCCCTATTCCAATGAAATCACAGGTCCAGTCCCTATTCTACTTTGATTTTGATTGTTTGAAAATATTATGGACTCTTACATAATTGAAATAATCTATATTATTATTATTAGATAACACATCTATCCTTTATTGCTTAAGAATTTCTCCTAATCATAATTGCAGAAAGTGTTTCCTTTCATCCTTCTCTAATGTGTGTATATTTAAATTATCATCTTTTATATTGTATTGTAAATTATATTTTATTGTATTGACATCAGATAATCAAATGGAGAGACAACACTTGAGTAAATGTACTGGTGGGACAGAGTAGCTGTCCTGTGACTCACAACAGGAAGGATAAATTCATTCTGTTCAGAAAAGGCATTTTTGTAGAGGTCATTTTATGTCTCTTTCTAAATGCTGTAGTCCATCTTAAAATCCACCTTGTACATGGATGGATAAGCATAGTGCAAGGTATAAAAAACAGAATCATGAGGGCCAACAGTTCATGCATTTTACCTAGTATATACACACTAAATTTTTGTGACCAGTGGTGATTTGTCCCTGTCTTTTATAATAAAAACACAAGTACCCAAATCTGTCTCTGGCAAGTAGACCCTTGAGTAAGAAGGCAACTTAATCCTCAATTTCACCCTAAATAAAGCAAATGTAGTATAATAAATATCTTATGATTTTGGCACTAATGTTTTTTTTTTTTTAATTTGTATAAAGACTACTTTGGTTAATGTTGACACCTGTAGATGATTAGCTAATGTTTTGATTTTAATTTTGCTCATATAAGACTAAGCAGCTGAGTGGTACAGTTGATAGAACACTGAGTCTAGAGTCAGTAAGATCTGAGTTCAATCACACACTTATATGTGACCCTGGGCAAGTCACTTAACCTTGTTGTCTCAGTTTCCTCATCTGTAAAATAAGCTAGAGAAGGAAATGCCAAGTCACTCCAGTATCTTTGCCAAGAAAACACCATTTGGGATCATGAAGAGTTGGACATGACTAAAAAGACTGAAGAACAAGAAAAAATATTTCATATTTAGCTATTTTACCCATTCGAAGATTACTGTGGTAAATTGTTTAAAATCTTGGTATAGTTCTAATTTCTGTTTTTCCAGTTTTCCCAGCAGTCATGTGACAATATGGTAAGATATATGTTTGATCACTGAAGTTAAGCAGTAGCTCATATAATTATGATAATACTTTACTATATTTTCCTATGAAGAATATCAATCAAAATTAAATGATTCAGTCACATATCCCAGCTTTGGTAATGAATTTTGGAACTTATTTTACTGAAAAGTTCATTAGATACATTCTTTTTAATATTTCTTGTGTTTCTGGTCATTCTGTAGTGATTCTAACTGAAATATAATTAAGCAGATTATAAGTCAATTTTTAAAATATATATGTGTGTGTGTGTGTGTGTGTGTGTGTGTGATTTAAATGGATAATTGGGCTAGTTTTAAGTAAAAACTTTAATAGATTCTTAAAATCCAGTGATTCAGAAATTTTAAAAAAAAACTTCTTAAATGGTCTTTCATAAATAGATAATGAAGCATACCTCTCTTCTCAGTAGAGAGGTAGAGATTTACAAAATCAGAATATGCATACATTGTCAGAAGGGATCATAACAATTGCTTCTACTTAACTATATTGCTTTGCTATAAAGAAAGATCTCAGTTCCAGCATAGAAGAGAGAATACATAGAAGTTCTGAAATGAAAAAAAAAAGCCATCAATAAAGCTTATTTTAAGACAAATCGATAAATGTAGTTACCTTACTCGAGAGTTTGTTTCCCCAAATACAATATCATTTCAAAGTTGACCCATGATTTTCACATTACTCATAAGACATACTGTTGTGGGCATAATGAAAGGTTACTAATGTTTTGATCTAAAGAGATGAGTCTCTGATAACTGAAAAAAGAAAGAAGTCTATATTAATATTCTATGGGAGATGTGGGAGGTCTCAAAGTGAACTGCAATTAAATGTATATCTTATGTGAAATTGGATCTTTTCTAACAGAAGATATTTATATAGTCTTTGCAAGCTGGACAAATGCTTTACATATTTTATTTTTTCTGAGCCTCACAATAACTTTGTGAGCTATACACACATGTCATTATCCACATTTTTCAATGAAGATATGATGCTTGCACTATGAAAAACAAGATTTGAATCCAACTTTCTATCTACTATGCAACACTACCTTAAAAGCATTTAGCATCCAGGTATTGGTCTATTTCTTCTTCAGCTTTGGCATTGATTTTAACTTATCTTCCATTCATTTTCTCAAGAGAGGTTCAAGCACCACTAATTTCAGCAGCATGGATTCAGTTTTAGGGAAAATGTCTCAGCATGTTAGCTGTTTTTACTTTTTTTCAAGAACAGTCTATTTGAAACAATTTCCTTAGCAGCTGGAGAAACTCCAATCTCTCAGGCAATTGAACACGATTTTGAACACGAATCAGCTACAGCCAAATGCCAATGCTAATACACAATGCACTCACACAAGGAGAAAAGTCAGGTCAATATTAGTAACCATTAGATGTGCAGATGACCACATAACTATCATATTAACCTGTTCTTTTACAACAGGGCACATCCTGTTTGAGAGAAATTCAGTCAGAGGACATCATGAAAGGTTATTGGGGCCTTCTTGACTCACAAAATTCTACAGTCAGGTTCAACTAGTCACTGTGAAAATTAGAGGAAATAAATTGAGAATGAAATCAGATGCCTTTCACAGGAATATCTAAGCAAAGTAACCTTCGCTAAGCAAGGGATACTTAACAAAGTACCTGACATCTATAAGGTGCTTAATAAATATTGATTAACTGATTGGAAGAAATTGCAAAGGAAAAAATAAAGCATTTCAATTACATAAAATTGAAAAGTTTTTATTTTAATAAAGTCAATGCAGCTGAGATAAAAAGGGAGAAATTAAGAATCTGAGAAAGGTTTGCCTCAAATATTTTTGATAAAAATCTGATAGGGAATTAACACAAATGTATTACTAAGAGCCATTTACGAATGGTTCTTTTTCTGTTGCTCAGTTTTGTGCAACTTTTCATGACCCCATTGGGATTCTTCTCAGCCAAGATATTTGGAGTGATTTGTAATTTCCTTCTCCAGCTCATTTTACAGATGAGGAAACTGAGGCAAACAGAGTTAAGTGACTTGTCAGGGTCACACTGCTATTAAGGGTCTGGGGATAGATTTGAACTAAGGTCTTCCTGACTCCAGGCCCAGCTCTATCTACTGAGCAACCTAACTGCCTCCATTTCTGAATGGAGAAGTGATTAAAAGAGAAGAATGAAACACTTTCCAAAACATTGCAAACTATTATCCAGCATGAAAGATTATTTCAAATCACTAATGGTAAGAGAAATGTACATTTAAGCAACTTTGAGGTTTCACTGCACACTGAACAAATTGGCAAAAATGGAAAAGATGTGAAATGGCCATTAGACCCAAGATGTGCTTATTATTCCAGTTTCCCTGAATTTCAACTGGAAATCAGACATTCAAGAAACAGGTACTTGGAGAGATACACAACAGGAAAAAAAAAAGACCTGTCAGCTAAAGACTGAGCATAGCATGGGAGTTGGGAAGAGATGCTTAAGTACATGAATCATAGCAGCCTCTGCTCCATGATAGATAGGGATATGCCTAGGGATCATCTCCATGTCCTGGCTTCCCAACTTCCCAGGCTCCTTCATTCCTGACCCTAATTCCCTTTAACTTTCATGCTTTCCCTCTGTTTATTATAAAAATCTGTCTTAAAAGTAGATTATTCATACATAGTTATCTCCCCTGTTGGATTGTGAACTTTTTAAGAATAAGTATATTCTTTTGTCATTCTTTGTATCCCTACATTTTGGAAAGTGCTTTGAACATAGTAGATAATAAATGTTTATTTGACCAGATAATAGGTAAGATATTAAAAACAGAAATTCAGGTTTTCATCTAAAGGGCAGAAATAATTTTAACAACTGGCTAAAGAGTTTCATTCAGAAAAAAAAAAACAGGATGTGAGGATGAATCACAAACAAATTTAAACTCAAAAACGTGGGTACTGAGAAATCTAAGAGGACAGAAAGCCAAGCTTAGAAGCATGAAGACACAGAAAAGTGTGTGTGTGTGTGTGTGTGTGTGTGTGTGTGTGTGTGTTTGTCTTTAGGTTCCGAAGAAGACCATGCCATCAGAGAAATAATGACATGACTTGAACTTGACTTTGTTTTGAGTGAGGGAGGGCTGTGCAGGTCACCAGCCTCACTTCTCCAGAGCCATCTGAATCCAGTGACCAGATATTCTTCGGGATGACTGGAGATGACCCAGGATGAGGCAATTGGAGTTAAGCGAATTACCCAAGGTCACACAACTAGTGAGAGTCAAGTGTCTGAGGTGAGATTTGAACTCAGGTCTTTCTGACTCCTGCACTGGTGCTCTATCCACTGCACTACCTAGCTGCCCCCATAGAAAAGTATTTGGAGGTCAGATAGGAAAGTCCTTCTCATTTGGGAGAAAATAATAAGGATATTAGATAACAGATTAGAATTTCTTAATGAAATAGGTTAACTGATTTCTAAAGACTCTTTCACCTATATGATTCTACCTTCCATTAAGAGTAATATTTTAAAAAATGTTTTTACCATATTTTTGATGCCTTATTTTAAAACTATGTTCATTTCTGAACACAGACCACCCATCTTCCTTATACATCAAGTCACCTCCTTATAATAAAGATTTGAAAAACAAAAATGATTTAATAAAACTAACCAATATGTCAACAGAAAATGACAGAATATGCAGTATTTTATATCCATAGTCCTTTAATTGTGCAATGAAGAGAGGAAAGTATATTTCCTTAACACTTCTCTGGGTAGAAACCTAGTCATTGCAATTACCTAATATAATATTTGGTTTGTTTTGATCTGTTTTGTTTTGCTGTTCTATCCATTTTCATTGCTGTAGTCATTTGCGTACATTATTTTCATTTTTCTACTTACTCTATACCAGTTCATATTTCTTCCCATTAGTCTCTGAGTTTTCATGTGTTTAATTCCTAGTAGCATAGTAATATGTCATTAAATTCTTGTATTAAATTTTGATAATCTAACTTCTAATGATGGGTATCTACTTTCCCTCCCAAAAATTATCTGTAAGGCAATGAAATGTGGTAACTGCATTTACTCACTAGTGATGTTTTAATATTAACAAATTGTTAATAACTGGCCACCTCTTTAAAAAGTAAAAATATCATCCTCTGAATGATAGGCAGGTTTGCCAATGGATAAGCAGAAGATCTGCCATGCACCTGGTTCTCATGAAAAATGGAGGAGAAATCTAGGCTCTGAGAGGGAAATACTCCTAGCTATGTCACCTAGTAGAGGAACTACTCCCCCAGAAAGGAACAGTTCATCTAACAGGGTGGTATCTCATATTGAATGTTTCACAGAAAAGGTGTTGCTATCATTATTCTGGTATAAAAGAAACTTAATTTCAGTCTTTGACTTCCTTTTCATACCCAGCAATGGAATCTCTGGGTCAAAAGATACTAATGTTTTGCTCATTTTATTCACACATTTATAAATCTATTTCCAGAGTGATGGACTAAGTCACATGTCTACCATCTGAGTATTAGCATAACCACTTACCCTCAGTCTGTCCAACATTGATTATATATGCCTTTTGTCACCTTTACTAATTTGATGGGTGTGAGGAGAAAATTAAGAGTTGCTTCCATTTACTTTTATTTTATAATCAATGATTTGGAGAAATCCTTCACGTTTCCTAATTTCTAGTGTGAAATTTTTATGAGAAAAAATTTGTATATGCATTTTTTAATAGTTATTAGTTTCTTATATTTGTGTTACTTCCCTATACAGGGTATTCCCAAAAGTCTTAGTTCATTTTTAATCTAAGCTAGCAAATCTTAAATTTGCACTAGATATTTGGGACACAAGGCATGTTATGACTTTAAGTCCCCAACCAAGGATATTTAATGCAAAGATTTTAATCATTACAAAACTTTCCTTCTGTCTTTCCAGACATTTCCAAATCATGATGTCTAAACTCTGGCCATCCTCATCCTCCTCATCTCTTTTTCAATGGAGTATGGGCTCTGCCCTGGAAACCCTAGACTGATGGGTTATCTTACCTCGAACCACATCTTTACATTACATCGCAGGTATTTTCAAAGCATTCCACTGCTCATGTGCTGATCTCTTTATGACTCCCCTTTATGTATTATATTCTTCATTACTGTGCAAGCTACTTGAGAGTAAAGATTCTTATTTGCTTGTATTTGTATCCCTAGGAATGAAAACAGAAAGTGCTGCCCCATACTAAGTTCTTAATAAATGCTTTATTATTCTTCCTCATTCATCACCAAAAGATGCTTTGATTTGATTTGCACAAAACATTTTCAATTTCTCATAATTTAAATGATTTATTCATATTGATTTTATCCTTCATTTGTTTAGGAATTTCCATCTTAGGTTTAGGTGTGAAAAATACCTGATCCTTTTTAATTTTGTGCTCAGTTTCTTTATTTATTTGGAATTTATTATAGTTTATAGGATAAAGTGCTGCTCTAAACCTATTTTTTCCCAGATTTTTTACAGCTTCCTCAGGAGTTCTTGTCAAATAGTGGTATCTTTACCGTGTTGTTTATGTCTCAGGTCAAATTTATCAAACACTTATTGGGTTAGATGCTTTCTAACTCTTACTCAAGTAATCTGTTCCATTGACATACTTTCCTGTTTTTAACTACTATGAACTAGTTTTGTTGATTAGTATTTTATAGTATAATTCAATGTCTGGATTATAAAAGTACTGGAAACTACTTCCCTCTTCATATTTTTTCTCCATTGTTGCCTTTGAGATTCTAGATGTTGTGTTTCTCCCCATGAATTGTTATTATTTTGCTGTTGGGATTGATTGGTATAACAGTAAATCCCTCAATTAATTAAGATAGTATTGTCATTTTATTGTATTGACATGGTCCAACCATAAGCACAGAATATTCTGTTGTTTATAATTTTTTCTTTATTTCTTTGCCATGTAAGGTTTTTCTTTGGGGGAGGGGGGGGATGAGGCATGTTTCTCCAAATCTTATGATGTCTTCATTAGCTCATATATTTTATATCTTCTGTTGTCATTTTGATTGAGATTTCCATTTCTATAATTTCCTTCTTGAGTTTATTTCTACAGAGAAGTGCTGATCAATTTTATGAATATATTTCATGTACAATACTTTTCTGAAACTATTAATTGTCCTAATTAGGTTCTTTGCTGATTTCTTTGAATTTTCTAAGCAAAATCATCAAGTCATGTGCTTTTAGGAATAATTTTATTTCCTTCTCCCCCAATTCTTATGACTTTAATATCTTTGTCTTGTCTTATAGGTATTATTAGTATTTATGGAATTATGGGAAATAAGAATGAAGATAGGAGACAGTTGCTATCTTGCTGAATAAATTGGAAAAGATTTTTAGTATTTGTCAAATCACAATTAATTCTAGATTTTAATTATAGATATAAGCTTTTCATATTTTACAATAGATCTTCTGAGTTTATTCTTTTAAGGAGGCTTATTTGTTTGTTTTTTGTTTTTTAGCAAAAATAAGTTTAGTGTTTCAAAAATAGAAAGTTTGGAAGCAGTCATATTGAGAAAGACTTTCTTTAACACTTTTTAGTATTTGATATTGGAAGTACCAGATTCTTGAGTTTATTAAATGAGGGCAGGAGACAGAAATATGTTTAGATGGTTGCTTTAAGAAAATAACTTTGGAAGTCAAATCAATGTTGGGGCATTGGGAGATGCACTACAATGGTAGTACAAGAGAAGAGCACTTAGAGGAGAGGTGTTTCAAACTTAGAAAAGACAAAATATGACAAGAAACTTTCATGTGTAGCAAGGGAGGGGATTTGAGAGCAATATGTAGGTTGTAAATTATGAAAAAATTATTGAGAAATTTACAAGAGGGAAAGGTTGAGGGAGACAGAACCAACATGGTGGAATGAGAGCAACTACTCACCTAAGGTCTTAGACAAACTCTTTCAGATACCTAAAAAAAAGAGAATCTGAACAGATTTTGAAGGGGCAGAATCCAATAGGAGACAGATTGTGGCAGATTCACAGTGCAGGACAGACTGGAATGTCAACAGTAAGGATCTGTTCCATAGGGCTGGAGGAGCACACAGTACACAGTGCACAGGCTGTACCAGCACATCAAGCACCAGGTAATCTGAGGCAGTGACCACACTGCAAAATCCCAGGCATATCAGCCCAGGATGAAAGTCCAGTGGAACTGAGCAAATGAGAACTGCAGAGCCCAAGGTATCTGCAGCTACTGCTGCTGAGTCTATTAGCCCACAGATTAAATGACTGTAAGTCACCTAATTGAACTTCTGGGAGCCAAAATGGTGGAATGATCAGTAAATGGTCTCTCCCCATCCCCTTGTTGACCATGAAAGAACAATAAAATAGTTCCCCAGAAAAATCATGGAATAGTGGGATCAGAAGGGGCAAACAGTCTCAGCATGTGAGGCTACAAAAATCGCTAAGGAAAGTCCCTTTTAATGTGACTGAAGGGGACCAGTGCAGGAAAGAAGCTGTCCTAGATAATTCCACCTCATCAAACCAGGAGGAGATCCTGAAATCCAGGGGGTGGAGCCCACAACTCGCAACACCAGGACCTCAGACGTGCCTCAGCACCCCAGAAGAATAGGGAAGACACTGGGGCAGATGGGGATCACCAACCACTGAGTTTGCTTATGCTCTAGCTCAGCAGAGGAGACCACCCCTCTTCCACACTTAACAAGCTAGCTCCAGGTTAAATCGAGGGAAACCTCAACTTCACCTGGCCTTTGCTTTCTCACATCAGTCACTTTTGCTTTCTCACATCAGTCACTTCCTAGCTGAAAGAACCAGAGGACACAACACACAAAGCCTCAATTTCAAGGCACAAGGACTGCGGGACAGAACCCCTTGTGCCTTAGAAGTAGAGATCTACTTTAAAAGGCAGAAAAAGGGTAATTATCCATATCATGACTAAGAAGCAAACAGAAAAGGCCATAGAATCTTTCTATGGGGTCAATGATTAAAACATGAATACCAAATAGGTCATCATTGAGTCTGTACTCCCATCTGAAATTTCAGAAGGGAATATGAATTGATCACAAGCACAAAGAGCACTATTGGAAGGGCTGAAAAAGGATTTTTAAAAGCCAAATTAGAGAAATAGAAGAAAAACTGCCCAACGATTTTAAAAATACAAAAAAAAGAATTTACTGAAGAGAACAGTTTCTTAAATAGGAAAAATGGGAAAGGAGGTACAAAAACTGGAGAAAATAACTCTTTAAAAGAAACAATTGGACAGATGGAAAAGGAGATGCAAAAGTTAACTGAAGAAAACAACTGGATAAAAATTAAAATTAGGCAAGCAGAAGCCAATGACTCTATGAGGAATCAAGAATCAATCAAACAGAATCTAAAGAATGAAAAGTTAGAAAAAAAATGTAAAATATTTAACTGGAAAAACAAATGGCCTGGAAAATAGATCCAGGAGAAAAAAAACCTAAGAACTATTGGCCTACCAGAAAGCCATGAAGAAAAAAAAAAAAACCTGGACAATATCTTCCAAGAAATCATCAAGGAAAATGGCCCAGCAGTGCTAGATCCAGAGGGCAAAATAATCACAGGAAGAATCCACTGTTCACTTCCCAAAAGGGATCCCAAACAAAAAACACCAAAGAATACTGTTATCACATTCCATAACTTCCAAGTTAAGGAGAAAATATAACAAGGCAGCCAGAAAGAAAACATTCAAATACTGAGGAGCTACAGTCAGGATCACACAGGACCTTGCAGCTTCTACATTAAAAGATCAAAGGAATTGGAATATGATATTCCATAAGGCAAAGCAGCTGGGACTACATCCAAAGATCAATTACCCAGCAAAGCCGAGCATAACGCTTCAGTCAAGGAGCTGGACATTCAATGAAATAAGGGATTTCCAGACCTTCAATACAAAATTCGATCTTCAAATGCAGGTCTCAAGAGAGGCATAAAAAGATAAACAGGAGAAAAGAAAAACCTGTTGCTTAATATGGGCAAACTCTTTACATTGCTATGAAGGAGGATGATTCTTGTAAATCTTGAGAATTGTATATTTATTATGAAATATGAAAGGGATATACATAGATAGAGGGAGCAGGAATAAAGTAAATGATGTGATGATAAAAATGTGATTTAAGGGTTCAAAGGGATTGTAACAAGAGATGTGAAAAGGAGGAGGCAGAAAATTATATTACTGTAGAGGGAAAAAGGTGAGGGAGATGAGCATTGTTTGAGAGGTACTCTCATCTGATTTGGTTCAAGGAAGGAACAACAAACTTAATTAAGTTAATGTATCTAATTACCACTATAGGTAGTAGGAGGGGAAGGGGGAAAGAAAAGGGAGGGGAGGCTAAAAGGGAAGGAAGAAGTAGTAAGGGTAAAGGGGAGTAAAACGGAGGAAGGGGGCTGAAAGAAAGACGGGAAGACTGCGGGAGGTGGTGGTCAAAAATTAAAATTCTATTGTGGTGGGGAAGGGAAACGGGAGAATTAAAACCACAAAATGGGGAAAGAGGATGGAGGGAAAGGTGCAGACAGTAATTATAACTGTGAATGTGAAGGGGATGAACTCTCCCATAAAACGGAGATGGAAAGCAGAATGGATTAAAAACCATAATACAAACAATATGTTGTCTACAAGAAATAAATATGAAATGGGGAGGGGGCATACCCACAGGGTATAGGTAAAAGGTTGGAGCAGAATATATTGTGCTTCATCTGATATAAAAAAGCAGGGTTAGCGATCTTAATTTCAGACAAGCAAAAGCAGAAATAAATCTAATCAAACGAGATAAGGAAAGAAATGATATCCTGCTAAAAGGCACCACAGACAATGAAACAATATCATTACAAAACATATATGCTCCAAGTGGCATAGCATCTAAATTCTTAGAGGAGCACTTAAGGGAGTTACAAGAACTAGCAAAACAATACTAGTGGGGGACCTCAACCTCCCCCTCTTTGAACTTCATAAATCTAACCTCAAAATGAGCAAGAAAGAAGTTAAGGAGGTGAATAAAACTCTGGATAAGGTAGATACGATAGACTTGTGGAGAAAATCAAATCGGAATATAAAGGAATATACCTTTTTCTCAGTGGCACATGGCACATATACAAATATTGACCGTGTACTAGACCGTAAAAACCTTACAATCTAATGCAGAAATGCACTGTTGGTCCATGCATCATTCTTAGATAAGAATTCAATAAAAATTAAATGTAATAAAAGGCCATGGAAAGATAGACCAAAAATTAATTGAAAACTAAATAATCTAATCCTGAAGAATGAATGGGTTAAACAACAAATCACAGGAACAATCAACAACTTCATTCAAGAGAATAACAATAATGAGACAACCTAACAA
Organism: Bettongia penicillata ogilbyi; assembly: GCA_023548195.1. Classification (NCBI taxonomy): domain Eukaryota; kingdom Metazoa; phylum Chordata; class Mammalia; order Diprotodontia; family Potoroidae; genus Bettongia; species Bettongia penicillata. The sequence continues at coordinate 34,280 of JAJHZJ010000041.1, forward strand.
ATCTTATGGGATACTGCAAAAGCAGTTCTTAGGGGAATTTTATAACTTTGAGTGTCTACATCAATAAAATAGTGAAAGAAGAGATCAACAAATTGGGCATGCAGCTGAAAAAGCTAGACAAAGAACAAATTGAAAATCTCTAAGTAAATACCAAATTAGAAAAACTAAAAACCAAAGGAGAGATTAATAAAATTGAAATTAAGAAACTCTTGAACTAATAAATAAAACTAAGAGATGTTTTCATGAAAAAAATAAAATTGATAAGCCTTTGGTCAATTTGATTTTAAAAAAAGAAAGAAAAAAACCAAATTACCAATATCAAAAATGAAAAGGGTGGCCGCACCTCCAATGAGAAGGAAATTAAAACTATAATTAGAAATTACTTTGCCCAACTGTATGCCCATAAATTCAACAATCTAAATGAGATGGATGGTTTTTTTGAAAAATATAAATTGCCCAGATTAACAGAAGAGGAAGAAGAATAACTAAGGAATTCTATCTCATAAAAAGAAATTGAACAAGGCATCAATGGACTCCCTAGGAAAAAAAATTCAGGGTCAGATGAATTTAGAAGTGAATTCTATCAAACATGTAAAGAACAGTTAATTCCAATACTATAAAGACTATTTGGGGAAAATGTGGAAGGAGTCCTGTCAAATTCTTTTTATGATACAAATATAATTTTGATACTTAAACCAGGAAGAGCCAAAAGAGAGAAAGAAAATTATAGACCATTTTCTCTAACAAATAGAGATACAAAAGGGCAGCTAGGTGGTTCAATGGATAGAGCATCAAAGCAATAGCCAGGAGGACTTGAGTTCAAATGTCACCTCAGACACTTGACACTCACTAGCTATGTGACTTTGGGTAAGTCACTTAACCCCAATTGCCTCATCCTGGGTCATCTCCAGTCATCCTGATGAGTATCTGGTCATTGGATTCAGATGGCTCTGGAGGGGAAGTGAGGTTGGTGACCTGAACAGCCTTCCCTCACTCAAAACAAAGTCAAGTGCAAGTCATATTATTTCTCTAATGGCATGGTCTTCTTTAGCAATGAAGGACAAACACACACACACACAGATACAAAAATTTTAAATAAGTTTTAAGAAAAGAGAATACAGCAACTTATCACGAGAATAATGCATTATAAGAAGGTAGTATTCATACCAAGAATGCAGGGCTGGTTCAATATTAGGAAAACTATTAGCATTATTGATCATATCAACCACAAAACTAACAGAAAGCACATGATTAGCTCAATAGATGCAGAAAAAGCTTTTGACAAAATACAACACCGATTCCTACTGAAAATACTAGAGTGCATATGAATAAATGGAACTTTCCATAAAATAATAAGCAGTATCTATCTAACACCTTCAGCAAGCATTATATGCAAGGGGATAAACTAGATGCATTTCCAATAAGATCGGGGGTGAAACAAGGATGTCCATTATCACCACTATTATTCAATATGGCACTAGAAATGTTAGCTGTAGCAATAAGAAAAGAAAAAGAAATTGAAGGAATTAGAATAGGCAAAGAAAAAACTAAGTTATCACTCTTTGTAGATGATATGATGATATACTTATAGAATCCCAGAGATCAAGGAAAAAAGTACTTGAAATAATAAACAACATGGGGAAAGTTGCAGGTTACAAAATAAATTCACACAAACCTTCTGCATTTCTATATATTACTAACAAAACTCAACAGCGAGAGATAGAAAGAGAAATCCCATTTAAAGCTAGGTAGACACTACAAAATATTTGGAAGTCCACCTGCCAAAACAAATCTAGGGGCTATATGAGCACAATTACAAAACACTTTTTGCACAAATAAAGTCAAATCTAAGTAAGTGGAAAAATATCAGTTGCTCATGAGTAGGCCAAGCCAATATAATAAAAATCACAATTCTACCTAAATTATTTTACTTTCAAGGCCATACCAATGAAACTAGCAGATAATGACTTTCTTGAGCTAGAAAAAATAATATCAAAATTCATCTTAAAGAACAAAAGGTCCAGAATATCAAGTAACTAATGAAAAGAAATGCCAGGGAAGGTGGCCTAGCTCTGCAAGATATCAAATTGTGCTATAAAGCAGCAATTATCAAAACCACCTGGTACTGGCTAAGAAACAGAAGGGTAGACCAGAAGAATAGGTTTTGTACTCAAGACACAGTAGTGAATAAATATAAAAACCTACTGTTTGATAAATGCAAAGACCTTAGCTTCTGGGACCAGAACTCACTGTTCAACAAAAACGGTTGGGAAAACTGGATAACAATGGGGTGGAAACTAGGCATAGACCAATGCCTGACACCATACACAAGAATAAAGTCCAAATGGGTACATGATCTAGATATAAAGATTGATACTATAAATAAATTAGTAGAACAAGAAATAGTGTATTTATCAGATATATGGAGAATGGAAGAATTTTTGACTAAACAAGAGATAGAAAGCATGAAGTTCAAAATGGATAATTTTGATTACATTAAATTGAAATGTTTTTGCACAACCAAACCCTATGCAACTAAGATTAGGGGGCAAGCAGAAAACTGGGAAATAATTTTTTCACCCAGTGTCTGTGATAAGGGCTGCATTTCTAAAATATTTAGAGAACAGAGTCAAATGTACAAGAATACAAGTAATTTCCCAATTGATAAATGGTCAAACAATATGAACAGGGAGTTTTCAGAGGAAGAAAATAAAGCTATCTATAGTCATTTGATAAAATGCTGTAAATCACTATTGATTAGAGAGATGCAAATCAAACTAACTCTGAGATACCACCTATCAGACTGGCTAACATGAAAAAACAGGAAAATGATAAATGTTGGAGAAGATGTGGGAGATTGGGAACACTAATTCATTGTTCATGGAGCTGTGAGCTGGTCCAAATGTTCTGGAGAGCAATTTGGAAGTATGCTCAAAGGACTACAAAAATATGCATGCCCTTTGACCTAGAAATACTACTTTTAGGACTGTACCCCCAAGAGATCATAAAAATGAGAAAGGGTCCCACATATACAAAAATATTTATAGCAGCTCTCTTTGTGCTGACCAAAAACTGGAAATCAAGGGAATGCCCATCAATTGGGGGATGGCTGAATAAATTGTAGTATTTGAATGTAATGCAATACTATGGTGCTACAAGAAATGATGAACAGGAAGACTTCATAGAGGCGTGGAAAGATTTATATGAACTGATGCTGAGTGAAAGGAGCAGAACCAGGAGAACTTTGTACACAGCAGCAACCACAGTGTGAGAGGAATTTTTCTGGTAGACTTAGTACTCTATTGTAATGCAAAGACTTAAAAAATTCCCAACTATCTCTTAAGGCAAAATGGGAGAGAAGGAACTATAGAATTTGATCCCAAAATGACCATTTTCTTTTTTATTATGCTTTGTTTTGTTTTGTGATTTCTCCAATTCATTTTAATTCTTCTATGTAACATAACTAAGGTGAAAATGTATTTAATAGGAATATATGTGTAGAACCTGCTGTGTCAGGGATGGAGTGGGAAGGTAGCAGGGAAGAAGGAGGAAGGTGGGGAAATAATCTAAGGTATATGGAAATCATTTCAGAACACTGTAAACAAATAAAATAGTAAAAAAGAGGGAAAGTTTGTGGCAAAGGATAATTAGTTTTATACTAGAAATGCTGCATTTGAGAAGCTAAGGGAACATCCAGTTTGAGATGTTCAAAAGGCAATTGATGATGTGTAACTATAGCTCAGGAGGGAGACTAAAGCTGAATATATAAATGTGGGAATCATCTGTCTACAGATCATAAGTAAAACCTATGGGAGCTAATGAAATAACCAAGTAAGATAATATAAAATAAGAATAAGAAGATAATATAGAAACCCAAAATTGAGCATAGGATGACACCTATACTTTTGATTTATTTAGACAGGAGGTAACGAAAGCTAGGTGATTCATTGGATAGAGAGCTGGGCAAGATTCATCTTCCTTATCTCAAATCTGGTCTCAAATACTTAACTAACTGTGTAACCCTGGACAAATTGCTTAACTCTGTCTCAGTTTGTCAACTGTAAAATGAGCTAGAGAAGGAAATATTAAACCACTCCACTATCTTTGCAAAGAAAACCTCAAATGTGTCATGAAGTGCTAGACACAACTGAAAACAATTCAGAGTTATGGGGTATTGGGGATCCTTTGAGCTCTTTTGCTTTGGAAATATCCTATTTCTTTTACCAACTTCATATTATTGCAGGATAAGCTTGAGTTTTTCAAAATGACTGCTTAACAAATTATGTGTTATTGAAATTTAACTACTATGCTTCTTGGAGTTTCAAGTGCAGTTTTTTTTCTAATGATGGTTTATGAATTTCATTGGCTAGAGAATTTTTGTCTTTATTCCAAATTTCTGAGCATCTTTTTGTTATATATTTATTATGTCTTCATGAAAAGTCTATGATTCTTAAAATATCTCTTTTCATCTTGTCCACACAGTCAGGTGATTTAGCTCCTATAAAATTCATATGCTCTTTTGATGTTACATGTTGTTTCTCTTCTGCCTAATTTTCTTCAGCTTCTACATATTTATAATATAAAACTTTCTTTTTTTTCTTTTAGAGTCTCTGCTAAATTGGACAAAATTTCCAATGTGTTTTCCAAATTCAGTTCTCTTTTACTTGTAATTTTTAATGTTGTTTTAAGAGCTCTAATTTCTGACTTAATTCTATTCCTAATGTTTAATTTTGATAATTTTCTTTCTCTTTTGAACTATTTCTGGTGTTTCCTAAAGTTATTCTTGATTTCTATGCTGAATTTATTTATTAAGAATTTGGTTTCATTTCCTTCATGATACAATAATAATTTATATTGTCCTCTCAGCCTTTGAATGTTTACTCTCTGAAATTTGCCTCTCAAACCATTAGTGGTTTTTGCTTCAAAGAAATTATTTTCTAATTTCCTTCTCTCCTATATCACAGCTGTTGAGGCCTCTTAGAAGCAATAATTTAAATGTACATGCAGTATATTTTTCCTCAACCCTGTGAGGTAAGTAGTATAGAAGTCATGTTATTCAATTTTACAGCTGAGAGAGCTGAAGCTTTGAAATATGAAGTAACATACCCATAATAACTCAGTGTCTTCAAGCAGGATTTGAACCTAGGCCTGTTATTTCCAACTCCAGTATTTGAGCCATTATGCCATGCTACTAATAAAAAGAGTAAACCTGTTATCAGTGACTATATAATCTTGTTAGTGGCTAATGGTTATCCTATATTTGTTCAATTGATGGCTTATAAGAGTTATTTCCCATTATTTTTGTGCCCTATTTTTCATACCAATACACCGATGTTGCCAAAAAGTTACATCACATAATATGGAAATTTTTCAGACTTTCTAAGGAAATCATCATCCTAACCATGGAGAGGTAGGAAAACTACTCCTTGTTTTGGTGCATTTATAATCACATCAATATGTAGCAAATCTTATACATTTCTAAAAGCATCTTATCAGAAATTAAAATATTAAAGACAATACAACATTTTGGTGAAATCCATATATCGCTTTTAAAAAATTAACGTGTAGTGAAGTTGCCAACATTACCTCTGCTAGCCCCAGGAATAATCCCAATTTCAGCATTCATATTACTCATAGATTGCAAACCCATCTTCTTCTTCATTATTTATAGCTTTCCTCAAATTTAATTTGTTTTTTTAATGAGATCATGGTAATTCTACAAGAATAAAATCCAATAAATATTCAAGGCAGAAACTATTTATAACTCCCTACATTCTCTTTTGATCTTTGGTGGCATCTACCAATCTTTACATATTTTTAATCTTTATGTAAATTACTATTTTTCTAAAACATTGATTTCAAATCATTTTTAATATGTGCCTGGACCAAAAATACTCATATTTTGACATTGTTTGATCATCACCTTTAATATTTAATTAAGCATGAAATAAGTGAATCACTTGATTCTTTTCAGCCTTAGTAATTCACTTCAAGCTGTGCTTGATTTGACCTGCTTTAAATGATCAGCTGGTAGTCAAGTTACATAAATAACAAACAATCCACATGTTTTTTTCTGTAATCACTGACTTCACAAAGTTCAGTCTACTCAGAAGGAGATTTTGGAGGGAAGGATGATTCTATCAGTGTACAGATGCATGGGGATAAAACTTTGCATATCTGAGTCTAGTGTGTTAGAGAAAAACCAAGAGTTAGATTTTTCTAACTCTAAAAGAAAATACTTCAAGTTAGAAACTGGAAAACTCTAAGTGGCTTTCCTTTATAGAATAGTTTCTCTAAGTTTAAGTGCCCAGGGAAGACAGAAAGGAAAAAAAATGAAAGAGAAGAAAAAAGAAACCAAAACATAAGATTTATATGTGATTAGCCAAATGTTTCAGCAATTATGAGTCCACTTTAGCCATAGAGTCTATTTTAAAGTCCACTTCAGCAGTAAAGCAGAGAGGTTAAATGACTTAACCAAATGACTTAACCAAATGACTTTACTAAGGAGTTAGTAAATTTCAAGGATGAGATTCTAATCCACGTCTTCTGACTCAAAATGCAACACTCTTGTAATTCTGGGGGAAGATTTTTTTTAAATGAGGAATTTGACAGTTTTGGATAATTCATAATAACTTAGACAAAACCTGCATTTTATCTCCTAAATGTCTTTTTTAACTTTCATTTTAGATACTAATACATGCCCACATAAGTACGCAACAAAATTCCATGGTCACTTTGTGACACAGATCGAGGTTGATGTGAGTCAGATCATGTTCACAGATAATGATATACCATAAAAGTTTGATACAATACAGTTAGCTTGTCCACATAAACAAGTGTTGTAAGAGGATTTTGCTATATTTTACTTATGATTTTATAAACTCTAGCAAGAAAACTTAGAACTCATTTAAAAAAAATTGTCATCCTCTCCATGATTTTTATCCAGCTGGTTGACTACCAAAATATTTAAATTCATCTATAAACCAAGAACTAGACATACATTTTAAAATAGATGTTCAAAGCTGGCAAGCCTTACAGATGGTTTTGATCCTTATTATAGCTTATGTACGTAGGTATCGCCAAGTCATATGAGTAAAACGACTATAAGAACAGTTTCTCGAACATTCACAGTAGTTTATTGCCTATGTATATTTGCCTTACCAGAAGACCATGTAACTACTTATGGTAAACAGAGCCCCCAAATCTCTAGATCATAGTTACTTTCAAGGCAAATGTTCTCTTGGATCACATTATATAAATATTTGATGTTTAAAACTACAGCACCTGACAGGCTTGGCTAAGATATTCTATTTCATCTTCCTGGGCCTTTTAAACACTATTTTCTAAATAGACATATATTTAAATTGTAGGAGTCATCAAATCCAGCAGGCTCCATTACTTACTATGAAGTAGTTTGAAGAAAGTACCTGAAGGACCATACTTAATGGATTATACTATCTTTAAGAAGATCACTTAGACAACTTTGAAAACTCTTTATTTACTAGTCTTGAAGTGATATGTCCTTGTTACTAAGAAGATATTTTTAAGAATAGTACCACAAATTTTAGTGGGCAAGGAGAAGTCTACAAGTTAATATACATGGGAATCAAAGAAAAAGGAAATGGACTCTTCAATGGAATGATAAACAAAAACTTTCGTTATATCTTATTAGTAAAGTCATTAATTTTTCTCTAGGTTTGATAATACACTGATCTAAAATTATGTACCATGTTTCCTTCAAATCTATTTGTCCCACTTCCATTTAACCATTATTTGATTATTGACTATTTATCTCACTTCCATTTTCCCTTCCCTGCCATATTCTGCTTCTGTGTTTTTGTTGCTGTTTGGGGAGGTGGGGGTTTAATTCACACTATGTCTCCCTATCTGAGTCAGTGCCAACTAACCACAATCTCCCTGCTTTGATCCATTTGGGGTGGTTCACCCATCCTTATGCAGGCTAATGGCCTTGATCCTGAAGGCTAACAATATTAGTGTCAGATTTAGTGGTGATATCTCATAGATTTTAGCCCTGTGGCAAAGAACTCCTGAGCTCAAGCCATCCAAAAGCCTTATTCTTCCCAGTATTTAAGATTACAAACATAGGCTATCATGTACAACCTCCTGCTTTTCTTGAATACCAGAAACCACATTTGATAGAGTTTCAAGAAAATAGTTATATTTTTCAGATTTGTTTGTTGAGTTTCATTCAGTGTATCAATAAACATTTAAGAATGCTTACTCTCTGTCAGGTACTATGTTAAGCACTGGAGATACAAGGAAAGACAAAAGCACAACACACACCACAAGGAAATCATATTCTTATTAGGGCAAGAATACACAAATGGTTGTGTACAAACAAGATACAGACAGGATAAAAAGAAGATAATAGAGAGAAGGTGCTAGAATTAAAGAGGAATAAGAAAAGATTTAATTTTAGTTGGGAATTGAAGGAACCAAGAAGGGAGAAAATTCCAGGTGTGAAGGATAACCAGTTAAAATGCCCAGAAACAGAGAGATATAATGGCTCTTTCAATGAACAAAAAGGAGGCAAGTTTCACTGTATCACAAAGAATATGGCAGAATATAAGATAAATTGGGCCTGAAAATATAATAGTAGGAAGCAGGAAGGGGGCACTAAGTTCTGAAAGGATTTGGTGCTGGAGAATGTTATGTTTCAACATGGAAGTAATAAGGAATAACTAGAATTTATTGAGGGGAGTGACATGGTCAGACCTACAGTTTGGGAAGATCATTTTAACAGTTCAGTGGAGGTTGGATTGGAGTGGAGTTGTGTCAGAGAGACCAACTAGTAGGCTATGGTAACAGTTAAAGTAATAAGGATATGTACCTTGATGATGGTGTCAGAAGAGAGAATGAGGAGTTCATAAGAAATATAAAAATACAATTGGCAGCCTTCAATGGAATATGAGGAAGGAAAGGAAGGGGACTCAAGGATGACACAGGAGACTAGAAATATGGTCATACCCTTTTGGCAATAATAGGAAAACTAGGAAAAGGAAAGGGTGTGTGGGGGAGAGAGGGAATTGAATTTTGGATTTATTGAGTTTCAGAGATTTAAAGGACATCCAATCTGAGATATTCTGTAGGTAGATAGAATAGGCACAATAGAAATGTAAGACTAGGGTTCAGCAATAAGATTAGGGATAGATAGTTAGATTTGAGAATCATCTGCATCAGAACGATAAATAAATCCCTGGGAGCTGATTAGATTGTCAAGTGAATATAGAGAGAAAAGAGAAGATCCACGATAGAGAGACTTGTGCGATACGAATGGGTAGCTTGAATAATCTACACAAAGACCCAGAAAAGAAGACTGAGAAGAAAAAGTCATCTCAATAGGAGAACCAAAAGAGAGTAATGTAATGAAAACCTTGTTGCTGAATCATTTTAGTACTGTCCTACTCTCCATAAATCCTTTTGAGGCTTTCTTGGCAGAGATATTGAAATGGTTTATCATTTCCTTTTCCAGCTCATTTTACAAATGAAAAACTGAGGTAAACTGGGTTAAGTGACTTGCCCAATAGGCTAGTGTTTGAAGCTGGATTTACACTCAGGTCCTCCTGACTCCAAGGTGGGTTCTCTATCTACTGCTCTATCAGAGTATCCTGGAGAACAGTGTGATTGTGCCAAAATCTTAAAGGAAGGTCAAAAATGAGGAATAAAATAAGTCTATTAAATTTGGCAATTGAATGATGATCGGTAACTTTGGAGGGAGCAGTTTTGATTGAAAGATGAGGTCAGAAACCAAACTGTAGAAAGTCAAGATGAGAGGGAAGGAAGTGAAGTATCTCCTCTAGATGTCCTCTTTCAAAGTGGCTAGCCAAAAAAGGAAAGAGAGTCATGGGATTACAGCAGGTGGAGATTCAAGTATCAAGCGAGGATTTTTTGAGAATGGGGGAGACATCAGCATGTCTGTGGACAGTAGGGAAGCACTTGTATGGGATAAAAAGACCCTTACTCAAAATGTTAAATAAATGAAGAGGCTTATCAATAAGAACAGAGAAAAAAATTATTACAATTCTTGAAAAAGGGGTATCCCCCCACCAGGTCAGGGAATCTGATGGAAGGAGGCAACTTACAGAAATTGAAACACAATTTTATATCCTAATGCAGAGACTCGCACCTCCCTATTATCCCACCTCTCCATTGGTTGGGAGGTGATCTCACAATCTAAGTGTAGAAAAACTAGACAAACCCTGGGAAATCTTCACCTATCCCAACACAATTACCTCATCTAATATTTAACTTAACTGCTGATGTGGCTTTAGAAAGGAGGGGAAGGGGAGAAGCAGGAGCTGGTAGCATTGATGTGGCAACAGTACAACAAACAAAGGGGAGATTTGAGTAACTTTCAAGTTTTGGCTACAGCCCACAGCACTTTCACAAAGAAAACTGGTATAGCTAGTAAGGGGGAAGTGGGGGAGGGAGAGGGAGAGAAGCAACTGACCATCCACAAGCTGTGGATACCTGAAACTCAAATATCCAGGGAGAGACGCCTTGTGGAAGAGAAATTTTATTTAGAAAATCCAATATTCCCCATATTATTATTATGAAGTCTTCACAATCTCTTCATCTCACTCACACTCAGTAGACAAGGAGAGATTGAAGCTAAATAAGCAGGAAGGGCTGATAAAGAAAGCAATAAGCTTTGAATCAAGCCCATTTCTGGTGAGTTGTGAATGAATATTCATGTTCAGTCAGCTAGAGTAAATTCTCTGATGACAAATACTGAAAGTTCATTGTTGCCTAACTAGCACAAATGGTCAACCTGAGACTTATCTATCTTTGTAAGGTGTTAGTAGCTCAGTGGTCAGAAGATTATTGATGTTTCCATTTCTTGTCATTTTCCCCAAGCAATTTTTATCTCATACAAAAATGAGCATCAGAGTTCTACTTCCAGGGGTCAAGATAACAGAGGAAGAAGTAAGTTGCTCTCAACCTCTCTTATTGAACTCTGAAAATGCAGAAAATATTGCCCCAGGAAAAACCCTGGGACAGCTGAACCAGCAGAAAGATGGGGTGTAGCAGTCTTGTAGCCCAGGAAGCTAGAGATTAACAGTAAAGGCCCTCTCACAGCATAACACAGGAGGCATCCCAGCAAGTCATTGGAAAGTCTGATTTCACCAAACTAAGGGGAGATCCTGAGCCCCAGTGGGGTGAAACATGCAAGCACCAATACCAGGATCCCTGAGTGCCTTATCACTGGCAAGGGAACCAGTAAATGGCAACTCCAGAAAACCACCGTGTGTGCCAGAGTTCTCCAGCAGTTAAGTCTCATGGTGCTTCAGCACAACTCTAGGAAGAACAACTCCAGAAAGCATAGCTCCATGCTGGTAGATATCCTCTAGCAGCCAAACATTCCAGTGCCAGGCCCAGATGAATAGGCATCCCCCAGGAACAAGATTCCCTACCCTCACTCCAAGAGTTCTAGTGTTGCTGACCCCAGCTCAGGACAAGTTAAGCTGCCAGACCCCTTCAGACTACAGCTGCCAGCACCTGAGTCCCCAGCACACAAAGCCAATAACCAGGTCCCAGGATCCTAGCACAAGAAGGTTAGATCAGTACCCATTAAGCTCTAGCAGCATAACTCTAAAGGTCAGGAAAAGGGCAAACACCTTGAGCAAAAGCAGAAATGGACAATGACCACAGATTCTTATTATGTGGACAGGGATGACCAAGACACAAATTCAGAAGAGGGCAACATCCAAACATCCAAAACCTCATCCCACATCCAAAACCTCAAAGGGGAATATGAATTGGTCACAAGACCAAAAATCCTTCTTGGAAAGACTCAAGAGGATTTTTAAAGTCAAATAAGAGAGGTAGAATAAAAATTGGGAAAAGAAATGAGTGTCATGCAAGAGACAGTCAACAGCTTCAAAAAGGAAGGAAGCAAACTAACTATTAAAAAAAAACTGACTGAAAAAAAGCTATTAAAAAGTAGACTTGACCAAATGGAAAAGGAGGCACAAGAACTTACTGAAGAGAAGAACTCCTTAAAAAGTAAAATGGGCTGAATAGAAAAGGAGTTACAAAATCTAGTAGAAGAAAACAATTTATTAAAAATGAGAATTGTGCAAGTGGAAATTAATGATTCCATGAGAAGTTAATAATCAGTCAAACATAAACAAAACAATGAAAAAAATACAAGAAAACATAAAATACCTCATTGGTAAAACAGCTGACTTGGAAAATAGATCCAGGAGAGATCATTTGAAAATTGTTAGTCTACCTGAAAATGATGAAAAAAACCCTAGACAGTATCTTTCAGGAAATCATCAAAGAAAAGTGCCCTGAGGTCCTAGAACTAGAGGGTAAAATAGTCATCCACCAATCACCTTCTGAAAGAGATCCCAAATATTGTAGCCAAATTCAAAAATTATCAGGTCAAAGAGAAAATACTGCAAGGTGCCAGAAAGAACAATTAAAATGTCATGCAGGGCCTTGCAGCTTCCATATTAAAAGATCAGAGAGCGTGGAATATGATATTCTGTAAGGCAAAGGAGATTGGATTACAACCAAGGATCAACCACCCAGAAAAATTGGAGCATAATATTTCAGGGGAGGAGGTGGATATTCAATGAAATTGGGGACTCCCAAACCTTCTTGATAAAAAGACCAGAGCTCAACAGAAAATTTGATCTTCAAATACAAGACTTTAATGTTATTATGCCATTTAAAAGAAGTATGCACAGACAGAGGGCATGGGTATAAATTGACTTTGATATGACTATAAGAAATCTAATTAAGTGGTAAAAAAGGATTGTGCTGGGAGAAGAGGAAAGGAGGAGACAGAGAAGGGTAAATTACATCACATGAAAAGGCACAAAACCTATTACAGTAGAGGGAAAGAAAGGAGGGAGATGAGCATTATTTGAACCTTACTCTCATCAGATTTGACTCAAAGAGGGAATAATATACTCAGGTATAGAAATCTAACTTATCTTATAGGAAGTAGGGGAAGAAAAGGGAAATAAAATGGAGGAGTGGATAGAAGGAAGGGATGAAGTAGGAAGGGTAAATGGGAAGAAAAGGGAGGAGGCTGATAAAAGGGAGGGAAGACTGAGGGAGAAGGTGGTCAAAAGCAAAATTCTGGTGAAGAGGAAAAGAGAGAAAGGACAGAGACAAATATAAATAGGATGGAGAGAAAGGCACAGAGAGCAATCATAACTGTCAATGTAAATGGGATGAACTCTCCCATAAAACAGAAAAGGATAGCAGATGGATTAAGAACCATGATCCTACAATACATTGCTTACAAGAAACACATTTGAAACAGAGAGATGCATGCAGAGTAAAGGTAAAAGGCTGAAGCAAAGTATATTATGCTTCAGCTGAAGCAAAAAAAAAAAAATTAGGGGTAGCAATCCTGATATCAGACAAAGAAAGAGGAAAAATAGATATAAGTAAAAGACATCTTGTTAAAAAGGTACCATAGAAAATAAAGTAATATTATTACTAAACAAATGCACCAAGTGGTAGAGCATCCAAATTCTTAGAGAAAAAGTTAAGGAAGTTATGGGTCAACCATTTTGGAGAGCAATTTGGAACTATTCTCAAAGGGCTATAAAATTGTGCATATCCTTTGACACAGTAATACCACTTCCAGGTCTGTATCCCAAAGAGAACATAAAAATGGGGAAAGAATTAATATGTACAAAAAATATTTATAGCAGCTCTTTTTGTGGCAGCAAAGAATTGGAAATTGAGGGGATCCTCATCAACTGAGGAATGATTGAACAAGCCATGGGATATAAACTCAATGGAATACTATTGTGCTATAAGAAATGATGAGCAAGTGGACTTCAGAAAAACCTGAAAAGACTTACATGAAATGGTTCTGAAATGAGCAGAATCAGAACACTGAACACAATAACAGCCACATTATGTGATGACCTACTAGTCTTAGCTCTTCTCTGCAGTGCAAGGATCTAAGACAACTCCAAAAGTCTCACTATAGAAAATGCCATCCATATCCAGAGAAAAACTTTAGAGTCTAAACGCAGATCGAAGTACACTATTTGATCTCCTTTTCTTTTGTTGTTTTGTATCTTCTTTCTCATGGTTCCTCCCATTTGTTCTAATTCTTCTTTAATGTTAAAACATGTTTAATATGAATGTATAAGTAGTGTCTCTGTCAGATTACATGCTATCTTGGGGAGAAGGGAGGATCAGTGGGGGAGAAAATTCAAAACTCAAGATCTTATAGAAGTGAATGTTGAAAATTAAAATTAATGAATAAATTATTTAAAAATAATGAGCATCAACTCTGCCACCACCACCCCAAAAAAACCCAAAATCTTAACTATAATATCTTTTTTTAAAAAAATTAAATATAAGGAATGAAAGAAGAGAAAAAGCAAAAGGGTTTCTCTTATTAATTGAACATGTCACAGTATTTTTATGTGACAAATATGGTAATGCCTAATTAATTAAGATTAATTGCAAGAAAGGCCACAAATCATAGAGATATTCATGAAACAAACTATGATAAGTTTTAATACATGACTAGAGCAATGTATTGCCAAGTAGAGGTCCTCATAGACAGTCTTTAATGAATAAATTTTTATAATAAACATTCATTATTCTTCTGTTCATTGTTGCTTATTGTGTGAATAGCAAACTGGAATAGTGGTAATCTGAATCAGGAAATCTAGATTCAAACCCACCTCTGACACAACTAGCAATTTCTGGATAATTTAATCATTTTATTAATAAGACCAGCATGTCTTAATAGAAAAAAGGATGTTAATTTGACTGTCTTTCTTAGACCAAAGACCATCACAGTTTATATGCCCTTCCAAACAGTAGATGATCCATCAAACAGCAATCAAATCTAATTGACTAACAAGATTGGAGGAGAGTTATATTAAAATGAAGAACTGAGTAGCTCTTCAATAAGGAAAGATCTCTATATCAGACCACCCACAGCTTTAGGCTATCAGTTCTAAGAATGTATCCCCTTTTCAAAGGGTTGGGAGTTGAGAGTGACCCTTGGAAAGAAAAATTATCCCTATTTATCCCTAGCCTAGACAAAAATATCTGTCTCCACCCAGTTGAGTAGAACACAATGGGCTTCCCCACCCTAGATTAAATTCTTCCCAAAAGGTTGTTTGGGGTCTGACCAAGATCGGAGGAGAAATAGAGCAATCTCATTATCAATAATATCCTACAAGAAAATCGAACTTAACCATCAAAATTTTGGAAGAAGAGGGAAGGGAATCTCTGAATCTCCCCAAGGTATTGGTTATTAATAATCATTCCTCAAATAGTTATATGACTATAGATTTCAATTTCAATTTCGGTCTGTAAAATAAGAATAACAATGTCTATTGTGTCTATATTTACAAGATTGATGGGATACTCAAATCAGACAATATAGTTAAAGCACTTTGCAAACCTTAAAGTGTCATATACTTAAAGTGCCATAGGATTAAATTAAAGATATTATCAAGGTAGGGATGCTCTAACTGGTAATGATAACAGCTTCCTGATTAAGTAAATTAACCTTTGGAGTCATCTAAAACTCAGAGAGCTTAACACATAACAGGTCAAAGTTGAGATTTGAATCCAAGTCTTCTTTATTTCAAATCCACTACCCCATGTTCTACTTCTATCTTTTACTGTGATGGGTTGGGTTTATTATGTAAAATTTGAAGTGTTATATACATGACACATTATCATTAAACTTCTTGAAAACTACTTTTTTCAATTTAGCCTTATAAGAATTCCCACAAATTCCAAATGGGTGGTTCTGAAAATAGAGATTTCACTGCCTTCTGATTATTGATAGACTTAGCTACTTAGATGAACAATATTACTGAAATATATACTCTCTCTAATGCAGGAGTCCTTAATGTTTTATGTGTCCTGGATTCCCCTTTGACTGTGGCAAACTCTGTGGAATCTTCCCAAAATAATATTTTTTTAATGTTTAAAAATAAAATCCATAGGATTATGAATGAAATCAATTATTTTAAAACATGGTAATCAAAATATTTTGAAAAAACTAATTTATAGAACCCTTGAAATCTATCTATAGATTCTTGGGCTATATAGGACCCCCTTCCACCCCAGGTTGGGAATATCTGTCTTAATGGCAGTAAGAAATCCTTACCTGACCCTCCTTTTCTTAATGTCCTCAGAATATAGGGTTAGTAGGTGGTTAGGGTTGAAGTAACTCTACAGCGATGAATGGGGTAGTGATTTGGGTGTTGGAGAAACTCAACAAAAATGAATGTGTCAAAATATCCTCTACTCACTACATAATAGTATAAGCAAGAAAGATTGACTGAAGCAACTGACAGTGAACTGAGCCACATTCTATACCTGGATCGTACTGGGATCTACAAAGTATGCCTCCCAGTTTAGTAAACTTTAATACTCCCTGTTCTCTTCTTTCCCTTGGTTCTCTTCTTTCCCTTCATAAATGATAGTTAGAGGGATGAAAATAGTTCTTTTTTAGTTTAATATTTTAGAAGGATAAAAAGAGTTTTAGCAATTAGTTTTAGAAATTAATAGTATTAAACATAATAGAAAGAATACTAGATGTGAAATTTAAAAATCTGCATTCAGATTCAAGCTCTGCTACTTACCTCTGTGACTTTAGATGAATCACTAAATCGATCTGGATATCAGTTTTCTTATCTGTGAAATGAGGTGCTTGAACAAGACCTTTCCTAGTTCTAAATCCTATGATACAACTTTATAAGTATTTTTCTAGACGGCAATTAGCTGTGTGACAATCAACAAGTCCCTGAGTCTCAGTTTTCTGATTTGTAAAATAAGAATAACACTCATCTTATCTATATCCCAAGTTATTATAACGAAAATACTTCTTTTTATAAATATGGATTCTTGCTATTATTAGTCAGTAGGAGGGAGAAGGGCAGATCTTAAAACAGCCTAGAAAAAATATATCAATCCTATTTGCCCAGGGAAGCAAAGCATCTTGTCAGAAATATGGTTCCCCCTCAGTCCTGGAGAAGTATTGGTAGAATTCCACTTAAGCAAAAAGCTAAAGAAAACTTTAAAGAAAATCATGATCTATAGAGTTCCATGGTAGAGAAAGAACTGACCTTGAAACCAGGAAGGCCAAAGTTCAAGCTTTAACACAGTGACTGGATGACACTGGACAAATCATTTAATACCTCAGAAACCCTCTAAGACTATAAATTGAGAAGAAAATGCTAAACTGCACTGTAGAGAGAATTTTATTACCTAGATAACCAGGAGGTATCTGGTTGGTTGCTGTCCTTCATTCTTGAAGAAGACCAAAATGACATAACTACGATAAAGTCAAGTTTCAACTTGTCTGATTGTGGTTGATCAGATCAATACAAGCTTGTAATGCTCTACCACAAATTCGGCACATAAAATCTGTGTGAACACTTGGAGTAGATACTCTAAATGTGTGCATCCTATGTTTTCTTTTAGTTGTTTCAATTCTGCTTTGCTCATAGAGCACAACACCTTCTCTGATGTGGGCACGCCATGCTAAGAGATCCAGTGTCAATGTCTCCCATGTCACACAATCAATTCTAAAGTTCTGGAGAGAGATCTTGGGGGTGTGCTTGTATTGGCTGTTCTGACCACCATGCCCCATGTAAGTTCTCCATAAAATTGTCTTTTTGGCAAACGTGTGTTTTACATTCAAACAACGTGGTATCTATATCAAATGAAATCATAAGTCACCTCTTTATCCCTAATATTCCAATCTTATTCCATTTCTCCTCAGTAGCTCAAAAATTCTAGGATAAGAGAATAGAGAGATGCACACGGTACCAATATAACAAGAAGCATATAGAAAAGTGTGCTTTATAGCTTATAGCAACAATATAGCCATTTCCAAACCCTGCATGGGGTTTAAAATAATCTTTACATGTTTAATCTGGATGGTTCCAGCTCTGCTTTCCCACAATTTATTTATGTAATTTACCTTGATCTTAAAAAAATTATTTAGGTGAAGGTCAGGTCTATATTCTTATAACTACAAATATAAACTGGGAGTGATTGAAACAAATCTTTCCATAACAACCTGCACCTCCCTGGTAGGTCTCTCAAGTCTAAAAGATAAAAACATTTTCCTTTAATGAGGCAGTACTGACAATATGAGTATCTCACAATCTTCCTCAATGACCTTGGCTGATACACAGTAAATTAATGGTAAAGTATTTTTGTTTCCCAAATGCTATCCCCTCTTGTCCCATTTCCTAGTAAAATGAAGCCCCATGTCATGAAACACCTTATAGAAGGAAGAAAGATCTCAATTTCCCTTTCCTTCTATCATTTCTGAAAATAGTTCTGACTGCTTTAATTCATGACATAATGCATCAGGTGAGAATATGCCAATACAAAGTTCTTCTGTTCAATTATCCAATGTGCTCATTGTGAAAACCAAAGGACAATTGTTATAACAATAAATGACTTTTGCATAATTGTATGAAGATTGAGATATTTAGAAAATGCTTTCAGGGACTTCAGAAGAAAGATATAATACAGACAAACTTTGGGCTCTGGTATTAGGACTTAAAGGGGGATCTGGGGAGAAATAACCATCAGGCAACTTTGACAATGGGAAAAATTGTTTTTTTCTCACTTTCAGTCTTTTCATGGCAGTATGTCATAGTGGATAGAGAATTATTCCTGAAACCATGAAGCCAGATAGATCTAGGCTCAATTTCTCCCTCTCTTACATGTATATTGGTCATGTAGCAAGTCACTTAACCTCATAGTGGCCCAGATAACTTTCCAAAATTGAATCTCAAAGAAGGTGCCAACTTTCATTGATAGAGGACATTTCCTCAACTGGGAAGACCCTCTACTAGGAAAATACTAAATTCAGCTCCTATCCCTAGTCATGAACAATGAGGTATTCAAGGACAATAAGCAACATTGGTCCCATGAGGTCAAAATCTATTAAGTCATGTTTTCCATTTTTTCTTAAAAATCCCTTTTATACTTACTGCCCACTGACCTTTTAGCTAGTACCACTTAATACAAATCCTGAGGCTAAACCTCCAGCATAAATTTTTCTTAATGAATAATGATTTTTAAATGAGTTAAGTTATTCCAGGAATCTCCAGAATAATTTAGAAGGGCAATCAAGTAATTAAGTGTAAATATTAAAAAAAACCTGGGTTAAGTTCTTTATTGCCTTTATGAAAAAGCATTAGCATCAGCCCATTTTGATAATTGTTCCTCTTACATATTCTCTTCACAATGGAAAAAAAAACAAACCTCTCAATTAATACGATTTTAGTAGGACTCTCTGTCCCATTGTATTCACGTTAAGGGAAATATATTCAAAGGCTTTCTCTAAGAACTATAAAACTGTCTCTAAAAGTATCCCTCAGTGAGAGATCTGACATGTTAAGCACTGCTTATGCTGTGGGAAAAGAACATTGTATCTGAGAATCTTGAAGAGACAGAAACAACTGAAATTAAGTGCCCTATATATTTCTCTTCTTTGCTCTGGATTTAGTGCATCTAAATAGAGTAATTCTCAACCAAGAGGAACTCATATTCAGAGAAGGTAAAATAAACTTGAAAATCACAATGGATTTAGAAATAACCCAAGTTATTTTCTCAAAGCCAATGTTCCTAAGCCATTTAGCCAGGCAGAGTGAGATGCAAGTGGCCTCGTAGGTATTTTAGGTTCCTGTCTTCACAATCTACACTCTAGTCTTGGAAAGACTCATTTGGTTGTTTGTAAACACTATTCTCCTGTGTTCCAAAGGATGACAAAGTCACAAGGCCTTTCCATGGTCACACAGGAATTGGGAACAAACAGATGTTTGTATCGTTTGATAAAACTCTTGGAAGGGAAAATGAATTTTCTAGTAAAGATTTTAAGATTGGCTTCCTGTTTCATTCAGTCTCAGCAGCAGTCATCAACTGAGAATACTGTTGCATTATTTTGGAATGAGCAAGGCAACCTAGGACTCCAATCTCTCACATCACTTTTGGAATTTGTGCTCCGAAGCCTACAACTTTCTAAGAAAGAGATGAGAAAGTAAGATCATTATAATAATAATGTATGAAACTGGGTCCATTCAGTGACACACCTTACCCTAACTTGTGCTGACTATCCAGTCATAGCCCAAATCTTCATTTCTGTAAATAATGCCATAACCACGCAATAGTCATTTGCCACTACTCTGTAATTAAAGGTTCCCCAGTTATTTAAACTCTAATCTCCTATGTTGATCCATGAAGAGTTAGTAGGGAAATAATAGACACAATTTATGTCCTAGGGAAAAGTCTATGCTTAGCAATTTTCCTGATTTTTACATCTGTAACTGAGCACTCAAATAAGTAAAACTTTTACATCCTTCAAAAGCTAAAAAAATAAATAGTACACTCAAAATGAAAAGGGATTCCCCCTTTAGAAAGTTCCCAATGTTTTCTAAATGGGATGTACCCTTCCCTTTACATGATGCCTCACCTTTTAATTGTTCTTTTGGTCTTTGTAGTTTTGCTAACACCAATATCTCCCAGTATTTTCCATCCAACACTCCATTCCTCCTGTTGCCATGACTTATCCCAAATTCTTTGAATTTACTTTTATTATTGCTCTCTGTTATATATTTTTCTGTTTTACTTTTTGAAAAGAATATTTTATTGATGTTCTTTTCCCACTAAGTCTCCCCTAAGTAAAACAAATTTTTTGTCAGCCATGTCTGAAAATGTATGTCTCTAAGAAACTAGTTTTAGCTCATCTTCTTGCCCTATGAAAAATTTGGGGTTTTTTCACACAGTGTCTTTTTAAGATATTGAAAATTAATTCTTTCATTGCTCTTTTATTGTTTTTTTTTTTCACCCAGCCTTTGCTTTCTTCTCTCAACTCAGGAATATAGGATTACAATATCTGTGGCTCTCACTGAATAAAGGTGGCTTTTTGAGACAGCTGTCAAGAAATCTGTCAAGTTGGAATTTTTCATCAACTTTCTCAGTTCTGTTTTTCTATCTTCATCCTTCTCTGTATCTGACTGTTTTCATTCCTTAAATTGACTCATGGGAGGCTAGTCATCGAAGATATTAAAGAGAATCTCTGGGGACACAGATGGAATATGCTTTGTAATTTGGTCTATTTTCTTTCCTCTCCAGCCTTGGGACTGGTATCAAAACTGGTTCAAAGAGTGTGGTTTTCCTTCCTACTCCTCCTATACTCCATGCATGGAAAGGATTAATTCTTTAAAAAATCTATTCCTAAAACTGCAATGGCAGGAGATTTTCAGAGTACAAAAAATTCCATAAGAGGTCTTCAGAGGTCTTTTCTGTAAAAAGTATTTATTGTAGGTTCTTTTAATTTTTTTCTTCCCATAACTGTTTATTTTGCTTCCTTTCAGAGACATTTCTAATTTATTTGGTGTCATGAGAGGGAAATCATATCCTAGATTACTTCTTTTTTCCCCATCTTCCAAGGATTCCCAAATTTTTCCATTTTGCAAAAAACTGTAATTAAAGTGTTTCACAAAATCATCCTGCTTACCATATGGTGATGCTGCCCACAGTCATTGGAATGTTCATATTGTAAGAATAAGGAATTGGCAAGAGGCAGCAGGATGGATAAAAAGATCCAATTTGCTTTCCAGAATAGGATTTGGAAGCATTTAACATTTTTTTAATACTTGCAGATATTTCACATTTTAATTTTAAGAGAGAAAAAAAATTGCACATAAATAAAAATTTGACTTTTCTTTTTCTCTCCAAGAAATATATTTAATTTCTTGCTATTTTTTAAAGATTAATACTTTGAAAACAAGTGAAACATCTTCCAAATGTAATGAATATCTTGACAAATAATGAAGAAAGCCTTAGAAGTGTTGTTCTATCAATTACTCATTAAAACTATTTTGATATTCAAAACTGTCTTGTATTTGAGAGATTAGAAATATTCTAGAGAAACTAGACATTGCATTTAAATCAAGTCTTTATTTTATTATTCAGCATATTATTTCTCAAACCAGTTCCCACCCATTAACACAGACACACACACACACACACACACACACAAACACACACACACACACACACACACAGATTCATCATACAGGAAATGAGAGACTAGGAATATTCTTATTGATAGGAATATATTCCTATTAATTTAGGACTTCTTTTCAATTTTTTAAAATGTATTGTCTTCCCCCATTAGAATGTAACCTCCTTGAAAGCAAGGATTGTCCTTTCTACTTCTATTTGTTGGGTACAGAGTATTTGCAAGGAAGACTTGTACCTTTGGTGTGAGAATTTTAAGCCCTTTTCAGGGATGCTTTCCAAATTTTGTCTAAGTGATTCGCTCAACTCTCACCTGTGACTCCAAGAAGCTACAGCATGCTCAGTGGCCACCCCCCAGCAAACAGTCTTGGCAGATTGGCTACACCAGGTTGAGAGTAACCAAGGGGTATCATACCTTTCTGTGAGTTGGGGGATGTATTAGTAAGCACTCCAACATACACAGGGGGGGCCTGCTATCACAAGATCTTCAATCCACATTCATAAAAGGAATGGCAACTTTTGAGGGTTAACAATCACTTTAATCAAGCACATGTACCATTCCTTTAACCAAGTACATATATCATTCAGTTAGTTCAGGGAGACAGCACTCTGAATTTCAAAGAAAATACAGAGAAATCAAAAGATCAACAGACATGGCTTCCTCTGCCTGAATTCAACAGACAATTGGACCCACCTATCTGACCCTTTTTACCAGAGAGGGAAGCACATTATCTGGGTTCTCAAAGCCAGGAGGCTCCTTAGAGAGTTCCCAGAGTCCTTTTCTGGCACTCAAACCTTCTTACCAAAACTAAGCCCCAAAGTAAAACATCAACTCATAGTATTTATACTTTTGTTAGAGCCAGAGGGCATCACAGCCCTTTGATCAAGTGCCTCAAAAGAAAAAAAGAAAAAGACTTCAGATTCTCCTACAAAACAACTCCCCCAACCAAGCTTCCCACAGTGGGTGGGAAAGATCTTTAATCACATTAAAATAATTAACAACACAAATACATGCACTGTTTCTAGTTAAAGAAACTCTTGTTTCTGTACTTTACTCCTTGTAAAGAATCTTGATTGATAAAGGCAAGAGTCAATCAGAGGCATTTGATTATACTAAAATAAAAACAGCAAAAGATCTTATTTTGATTGTCTTCACAGGGTGAAAACTTCTCCCAGCGGAATAGAGAGATGAGAAGAATTCCAATGCCCATGAAGGTGACTGACATCAAAGATACTAAGGTCATCCAGTGCATCCCAAGACATCACAATTCATCTTGACTTTTGCCTTGCCATGGGACTTTAATGACTCCAGAAGAGTGAGGCCAAACACAACTCTGCCTCATTTAAGTCCAATTTATGTGCAAATCAAAAGACATAAACCATACCATTTTGTCATTTTTACCTAAGTCAAAGTCCTGTGGTGACAAGCAAGAACATACAGATAAACTAGAAGCTATAGTCACAAGCCTGCACACAGGTGGCCCAGGGAATAGAATTGTCTACTCACTGGACTGAAATAGCAGGGAGATTCAACAGCCCCCTAGGTGTTTGAGAAGACTTTTTAAGGACCATACTGCTCGCACTGCTCACTTTCTGATGAGAGGAAGGCACTAGAAAAGGTGCCCTAAAAATTGTCTGCTCTACCCAACCCTGGTCTGCTTGCCTGAGCAAGTGGGGATCCCACTCTATGATCGAAATACAAAAAAAATAAGAAAAATCTTTTTAAAGGTTATTCCACTCATCATCAGTGTATTGAATATGCACATACTTAAGGATAAAAAAAAAATCTTGTAGACCTAAAAGATGAACAGCTCTTGTTGCAGGAGAACTCTGCAGGTATTGCATCCAAAAAGTACCTCTGAAAGATGGCGGAGTAGAAAGACTCACATATGCTGGCTCCGAACCCACAACCCATAAATTTTCTGAAAAAAGAACTGCCCACAAATTCTGGAGCAGTGCAAGCTGTGCAGCAATGCAGTGAAGGAGATTTCCATTCCAGAGAGCCTGGAAAAACTGACCCCAAAGGTCCATCGCACACTGGACAGTGTAGGCCAGCCCTGGCCATGGGGCCCCGAGAGAAGCGGGATCAGAGCAGGCTTCAGGGACAGAACCTCCAGCTGTCGTGAAGATCCCTCCACTCACAGGCACTACAGGTCAGTGAGAGAAACTTCTGGGCTGGTCGAGAGGGGAACGGGGTGTCTCCATAACTCGGGCCCCCTTGGGAGGCAGCGGCAGAGGCAGCAGAGGTCAGAGGCTCCAGGAGCAGAAAGGAGCTCAGGGCCATTACTGAAGGTCTCTGTATAAACCCCTTGAGGGAACTGAGCCTGGGAGGCAGCCCTGCCCCCACCTAAGCACCAGAGCTTAAGCTCACATTGAATAGCAGCCCTGCCTGCCACTGAAAGCATTGAGGCAGGGGTGCAGCATTTGAATGTCAGACTCCAAGCACTAGCTGGGTGAAACTGGAGGGGAGGGGGAGGTAGAGAGGAATCTCAGAAGTCAAGTAACTGGCTGGGAAAATGCCCAGAAAAGGGAAGAAAAATAAGACCATAGAAGGTTACTTTCTTGGTGAACAGATGTTTCCTCCTTTCCTTTCTGATGAGGAGGAATAATACTTACCATCAGGGAAAGACATGGAGGTTGGGGCCTGTCTATCCCAGACATCTCAGGTGGATGTCTGGTGGGCTCAGGCCCTGGAAGAGCTCAAAAGGGATTTTGAAAATCAAGTTAGACAGGTGGAGGAAAAACTGGGAAGAGAAATGAAAGAGATGCAAGAAAAGCATGAAAAACGGGTCAATACCTTGCTAAAGGAGACCTCAAAAAATGCTGAAGAAGATAACACCTTGAAAAATAGGCTCACTCAATTGGCAAAAGAGGTTCAAAAAGCCAATGAGGAGAAGAATGTTTTCAAATTAGCCAAATGGATTAGCCAAATGAATTAGCCAAATGGAAAAAGAGGTTCAAAAGCTCACTGAAGAAAATAGTTCTCTCAAGATTAGAACGGAACAGATGGAGGCTGATGACTTCCTCAGAAACCAAGAAATCACAAGACAAAAACAGAAGAATGAAAAATGGAAGAGAATGTGAAGTATCTCATTGGAAAAACAACTGACCTGGAAAACAAATCCAGGACAGACAATTTAAAAATTATGGGACTACCTGAAAGCCACGATCAAAAAAAGAGCCTAGACATCATCTTTCATGAAATTATCAAGGAAACTGCCCTGAGATTCTAGAACCAGAGGGCAAAATAAGTATTCAAGGAATCCATCGATCACCACAGGAAAGAGATCCAAAAAGAGAAACTCCTAGGAACATTGTGGTCAAATTCCAGAATTACCAGGTCAAGGAGAAAATATTGCAAGCAGCTAGAAAGAAACAATTCCAGTATTGTGCAAATACAATCAGGATACCACAAGATCTAGCAGTTTCTACATTAAGGGATTGAAGGGCATGGAATAGGATATTCCAGAAGTCAAAGGACCTAGGACTCAAACCAAGAATCACCTACCCAGAAAAATTGAGTATAATACTTCAGGGGAAAATATGGTCTTTCAATGAAACAGAGGACTTTCAAGCATTCTTGATGAAAAGACCAGAGCTGAAAAGAAAGTTTGACCTTCAAACAGAAGAATGAGAAGAAGCATGAAAAAGCAAACAGCAAAGAGATGTCATAAGTGACTTACCAAAGGTGAACTCTTTACATTCCTACATGGAAAGACAATATTAGTAACTCTTAAAACTTTTCAGTATCTGGGTAGTTGGTGGGACTACACACACACATACACACACATGCACACACACATGTACATACGTGTGCATGCACACACATACATACACATGTGCATGCACACACAGAGACAGAGAGCACAGAGTGAATTGAATAGGATGGGATCATATCTTAAAAGAAATTAAGGTAAACGGTGAGAGAGAAATGTAGTGGGAGGAAAGTGGGTGAAATGGAATGGGGCAAATTATCTCTCATTCAAGAGGCAAGCAGGAGACTTTTTAGTGGAGGGAAAAAGAGGAGAGCTGAGAAAAAAACATGGTTTACTCTCATCACATTCGACTAAAGGAAGGAATAAAATGCACACTTATTTTGATATGAAAACCTATCTTACAATACAGGAAAGTCAGGAAGAAGGAGATAAGCAGGGTGGGGGAGATGATGGGAAGGAGGGCAATGGGAGGAGGGAGCACTTTGAAGTCAACACTTGGGGAAGGACAGGATCAAAGGACAGAATAGAATCAATGGGGGGGGCAGGATAGGATGGAGGGAAATAGAGTTAGTCTTACACAACATGACTATTATCATTTGCAAAACTACACAGATATGGCCTATATTGAATTGCCTGCCTTCCCAAAGCGAATGGGTGGGGAGAGAGGGATTGGGAGAATTTGGAACTCAAAGTTTTAGGAACAACTGTTTAGTATTGTTGTTGCTACTAGGAAATAAGAAATACAGTTAATGGGGAATAGAAAGTCATCTGGCCCTACAGGACAAAAGAGAAGATGGGGACAAGAGAAGGGAGGGATGATAGAAGAGAGGACAGATTGGTGGTAGGGAAAATTAGAATGCTCGGTGTATTGGGTTGGGGGGAGGGGACAAATGGGGAGAAAAATTTGGAACCCAGAACTTTGTGAAAATGAATGTAAAAAATTAAATGAATATATTTATATTTTTAAAAAAGTGCCTCTGATTGAAATAAGACTGGTAAATAAAGGAAAACTGCCCTGATATTCTAGAGCCAGAGAGTAAAATTGAAATTAAAAGAATCCACTAGTCACCTCCTAAAAGAGTTCCCAAAATCAAAACTCCCAGGAATTTATAACCACATTCCAGATCTTTCAGGTTAAAGAGAAAATATTGGAAGCAGAAAAAAAAATTCTAATATACCCACATTCAGAATACTATAAGATTTAACAGTTTTTACATTAAAGAATTGAAGGACTTGGAACATAACACTCTGGAGGACAAAGGAGCTAACATTACAATGAATAAGCACATACCCAACAAAACCAAATATAATATTTCAGAATTAAAAAGTTTGGTCTTCAGTGAAATAGAGGTCTTTAAAGAATTCCTGATGAAAAGACCAGAGTTAAATAGAAAATTTTACTTTCAAATACAAGAGCCAAGAGAAGCAGAAAAAGGTAAACAGGAGAGAGAAAGTATGAGGAATTCAAAATGAAACTTGTAACTCCTAAACACTTTCTTATCATCAAGGAAGTTAGAAAGAGTGCACAGATGTGAGCTGAATATGATAGAATGATTATCTAGCAAAAATTAATGGCATAAAAGAAGAATACACTGGGAAAAGAGGGAAAAGAAAGGTAGAATGGATTAAATTAACTGACATAAAAGAGGCTTGAAAGACATTTTCAGTGGAAGGAAAGATAGAGCAGTGGAATTTGTGAACCTTACTCTTGTCACTTACACATCCAATGAGGATCGAAATCTATCTTACCATGTAGGAAAGTAAGACAGGAAAAGAATGAAAAAGGAGGTGAGGTGATGATAAAAGGAAGCACAGATTGACAAAGGTAAAAATCAGAAGTAAAACATTTTTGAGAATGGACAGGGTGAAAGGAGAGAGAGAGTAGGATAAATAGGGGGAAATGGGATGGAGGGAAATATGTAGTAATAATTACTGTGAAAAATGTTCTTGCAGCTAGTTTCTCTGATAAAGATCTCATGTCAAAAATATATAAAAAGTGAGTCAAATTTATAGAATATAAAATTATTTATAGAATAAAAGCCATCCTCAATTGATAAAATGTCAAAGGGGACGGTCAGCTGAATGCTCAGTAGCCACAGCAGCAGGAAGTTAAGCTGCAGCCACTTTTTCTGTATCTCTAGACCCACAGATTGTGAAGTGATCAAGTGGCTACCAGTACAAATCCCTCCCCCTACTTAAAGCAGAGAGCTACCTTAGCAAAGAGCTCAAAAGGTCAAGTAAATGACTGGGGAAATGAGGAAAAACAGAAAAAACATTATACTATAGAATCTTACTTTGGTGACAAGGAAGACCAAAACGTGCAAACAAAAGACAACAAAGTAAAAGTTCCATCCAAGGCCTCCAAGAAAAATATAAATTGGTCTCAAGTCATTGAAGAGTTCAAAGAGAATTTTGAAAATCAAGTAAGAGAAGTAGAGCAAAAATTAGAAAGACAAATGAGAGTGATGCAAGAAAATCATGAAAAATGAATCAACTGCTTGCTAAAGGAGACCCAAAAAAATGCAGAAGAAAATAACACATGAAAAAATAGACTAACCTAAATGACAAAAGAGATCCAAAAAGCCAATGAGGGGAAGAATGCCCTAAAAAGAAGAAGTGACCAGGCAGAAAAGGAGGTCCAAAAGCTTGCTGAAGAAAATAACTCCTTAAAAATTAGAATGGAGCAGATGGAAGCTAATGATTTTATGAAAAATCAAGAAATTATAAAACAAAACCAAAGGAATGAAAAAATAGGAGTCAATGTGAAATATTTCATTGAAAAATCAACTGACCTGGGAAATAGATCCAGGAGAGAAAATTTAAAAATTATGGGACTACCTGAAAGCCATGATCAAAAAAGAGCTTAGACATCATCTTTCATGAAATTATCAAGGAAAACTGCCCTTGATATTCTAGAACCAAAAGGTGAGATAAATGTTGTAAGAAGCCACTGATCACCTCCTGAAAGACATCCCCAAAGAAAAACTCCTAGGAACATTGTAGCCAAATTCCAGAGCTCCCAGGTCAAGGAGAATATTTACAAGCAACCAGATAGAAGCAATTCGAGTATTGGGGAAGTACAATCAGGATAGCACAAGATCTAGCAGCTTCTACATCAAGGGACTGAAGGGCTTGGAATACAATATTCCAGAGGCCAAAGGAGCTAGGATAAAAACCAAGAATCACCTGCCCAGCAAAATTCAGTATAAGCCTTCAGGGGAAAAAATGGTTATTCAATGAAATAGAGGACTTTCAAGCATTCTTGATGAAAAGACCAGAGCTGAATGGAAAATTTGACTTTCAAAGAGAAAAATCAAGAGAAGCATGAAAAGGTAAACAGGAAAGAGAAGTCATAAGGGACTTACTAAAGTTCAACAATGTTCACCCCTGCATGGAAAGATAATATATGCAACTCTTAAGACTTTTCTCAATAGTTGAGTAGTTGGAGGGATTATATACATACAGACAGAGGGCATAGGGTGAGTTCAATAGGAAAGGATGATATCTAAAAAAATAAAATTAAGGGATGAGAGAGAAATGTATTGGAAGGATAAAGGGAAAAATGGAATGGGGCAAATTATCTCTCTCATACCAGAGGCAAGAAAAAGTTTTTTTTTTCAATGGAGGAGAAGAGAGTGTAGATGAGGGGAAAAAGCTAACTTTACTCTCATTACATTTGGCTTAATGAAGGAATAACATGCACACTCAATTTGCTATGAAAATCTATCTTTCACTATAGGAATGTAGGGGAGAAGGGAATAAGCAGGGTTTGGGGGATGATAGAAGAGAGGGCAAATGGGAGGAGGGGGTTATTAGAAGTAAACATATTTGAAGAGAGATAGGGTCAGAACAAGAACAGAATAAATGCAGGACAGGATAGGATGGAGGGAAATATAATTAGTCTTTCACAACATGACTTTCATGGAAGAGTTTTGCATAACTAGACATGTATAACCTATTTTGAATTGCTTGCCATCTCAGTGAGGATGGGTGGGGAAGGAGGAAGGGAGAGAAGTTAGAGCTCAAAATTTTAAAACCAATGTTAAAAATTGTTTTTACATGCAACTGGGAAATAAGAAACACAAATAATGGGGTGTCGGAATCTATCTTGCCCTACAAGAAAATAGAGGAGATGGGGATAAAGAAAGGGAGGGGTGGGATAGAAGGGAGGGCAGGTTGAAGGAAGGGGTAATCATACTGTCTTGGGGTGGGCAGAGAGGAGAGATGGGGAGCAAATTTGCAACTCAATATCTTGTGGAAAGGAAAACTAAAAAAAAACAGCAATTTTTTAAAAACCTAAAAAAAGAAAAAATAAGAAATGATAAGCAGAATGCTCTCAGATAAACGTGAAAGACTTATATGAGCTGAAGCAAACTGAAATAAGCAAAACCAAAAGCAGATTGTACACAGTAACAGTAATATTTTATGATGATCCACATGAATAACTTAGCTATTCTCAGCTATACAATGGTCCAAGAACATTCCAAAGGATTTAGGATGAAAGGCTCTATCTACCTCCAGAGAAAGAACTTTTAAAACCTGAATGCACATTGAAGATACTTTTTCTTTACTTTAATTTTTTGGAGTTTCGTTTTTTTTCTGTGTTTTCTTCACAGCATTACTTATAAGGAAATGTGTTTTGCTTTCCTACACACGTATAACGTAAGCCAAACTGCTTGCCTTCTTAATGGGTGGGGGGAGAGAAGAAGGATGAGACAGAATTTGGAACTCAATTTACTAAAAAAAGAATGTTAAGATTGTTTTTGCATGTCATTGGAAAATAAAATATCTAATTAAAAGAAACTAATCTAGTCAACAAACTTATATGCCTACCAAAGGTGTGAATGACAGACTCATGATAATGTGGTTGACACTTGCAGGAAAGTACCCATCATCAGTGCATATATATTCTCCCATGATGACAATTCCTGATGAGGTTAAAGAAAAATTTTTTGAAGACCTGGAGACCCTGATCATCAATGTGCTAAAAGAGGAAAACTTTATCATTCCAGAAGACTTTAATGCAAGAGTAGGCACAGACTACCAGACTTGGCAAGCAGTTATGGGGAAAAATGGATTTGGAAACAGGAACAGCAATGGTCACTTACCATTGAAGATTTGTGCATCTCATTACCTTCTCATCACCAATACTGTCTTACATTTACCTAAATGTAATGAAACTTAGTGGATGTATCCTCCTGGAGAACACTGACATTTAATAGGCTGTGTCATTATAAGGAGAAAAGAGAGTGGAGATGTGAGAGTGAGGAAAGTGACTTGTGGTGTCGATAGCTGGACTGATTGTAGACTTATCCTATTCAAGTCAAATATTCATTTTCAATAAAAATAGCAGCTCCAAGTCAACATGACTATCAGAAGATTCAAAGTCAACATATTAGAGTGCTCCTCTGAGCAGGAGTTTGTTGCAGAATTGGGGGAAAAATTGAGTCAAAACACAGTTGGCAACAGCGGAGCAGAAAAGGAGTGGGAATCTTTTGGAGATTTGATGTATAGCACTGCATTTACTCAGATTTCTTTGACAAAAATGATAGGGAAATTCAGAAGCTGCTGAGAGAAATGATATTTCTTTCTCATATGCATAGCCAGTTATTAAAATTGGTGGGTCCCAAGCTTCCCCCACCCCTATTCTATTTCCTTGTCCAATCTCTCAAAGAAGGGGTTGATAGAAGATAGGATTAACATTCTTCTCACTCTGGATATCCCTACTCCACCCAAATAGATAAGACTTCTAAACCAAAGTGATGCTCCCTTTCTGTTCAGAGTTGGGTAGGTGATAAATTCTTTGAAATTCTACTTCTAAATTTATTTTATGTTTGTGAGCATCTCTTATTTCCTATCCTTCCTCACTTTACTTTTGCTCACTACCTTGTCTGCCTGTTATTTAAACTACTCCCCCTCCAAAGATCCCTCCCATATGCTCTTGTTCCTATTAAATGTAACACCCTTCTATATCCCCCCTCTTATTCTATTCCCTCATCTTCTTATTTCTTTATAAATTTAGAAGACTCATCCCCTTTCAAATGTATATATTGTTTTCTCTTTAACCCAGATTTGATGTGAGTAGGGTTCACCCAAAAAAAATCACTCCCTTATCCTCTCCCAGCTCCCTATCCCCTTAGCCTTTTATTTTTTTCTGAATTTAGAAGTCTTCTATATTCTTCTGTATATATATCAATTGTTCCCTCCTTAAGCCATTCCAGAATGAGAGTAGAGTTCCAGAACTATCAGTCTTCCTCTACCATCTAATTATTCTGTGTCAATTCTTCCTCGTGTACCTCATTTATATGAGAAAGTTGCTTATTATATCTTTTCTAAATGGCTACTTTTTAAAATCATATCATACTCAAGTCTATCTCAATCTTTCTTTTGAACTATTCAACTACTAATAAAAATGTTAGACATATCTCTTGCATTTCTTCATATAAAAAGCAAGCAGTTAATCCTTATTGAGTCCCTTGTAATTAGTCATTAATGTGTACCATGTGTTTCTTTTGAATCATGTATGTCAAATTTTCTATTGATTCCAGGTTTTTCTGCAGCAAAATCCTGAAATTCTGGGAATTCTTTGAATATTCATTTTTTTTTCATTCAGGTTTATGCTTGCTGGGAATTTTACATTCAGCTGCAAACCCAGTTCTTTTGCTCTTTGATTATAATGTTACAAGACCCATGGTCTTTTAGAGTTACCAGTGCCAGGTATTGTGTGACTGTCATATTTGTGTTGGTTTTTTTTCTTGTTGCTCATAATGTTTTCTTCTTCAGCTGAGGATTTCAGAATTTCACTATAATATTCCTATAGATTTTCCTCTTAGCATTTCTTTAAGGTAATGATGCATGAATTTTATTCTGTTTCTACATTCCCCTCTTGTTCTAATGCTGTAGTGTGATTTTCTTTATTTATTTTATTATTTTATCAGTTCCTTATGTGATTATAACTTTCAGCTTGTCCAATTATCCTTGTTTTCTCTTTTTGGTCTGTTTTCCAAATCAGTTGTTTTTCTTACGAAATGATTCACATTCTCTTCTATTTTTTCATTCTTAGCATATTGGTTTATTATTTCATGATCTCTTATAACTTTGCTGGCTTTCCCTTGCCCAATTCTAACTTTCAAGAAGTCTTTTTTCTTCCTTAAGATTCTGAATCTCCTTTATCGATTGACTTTCTTTTCATAATCTTCTTTTGCCTAGACTTAAATTTTTTCCTCAGTCTCTCTTTTTTGATTTTAAAGTCTTTTATAAAGTTCTTCTATTAGTTCTTTTTGAGCAGGTGATGATTTGACACTACCCTTTGGGATAGGAGGGTTTTTGTAATACTTCAGTTTCCTCCTCTGAAGATGAACCACAGTCTTCTCTATTCCCATAGTACATTTCTATAATTGAGTTATCTTTCTTTTCCCTGCTCATTTTTTTTTTTTAATTTTTACCCTCTCTCGTGATTTTTCTTTGGGTTTTCTCTGATTGCTCCAGTTAGACCACTGTTCTGTCCCAATGCTTGGTTACTTTACTGCTCAATGTTTGTCCTGAGGTGTTATTTTGTCTTGTTTATGGGGAAAATCTAGAAGGCTTGGAATTGTCTGACCTAGTCCATCATCTTCCTGGAATCCTCTTCTGGTAGATTCTTTCAATGACTATTTTACCCTCTGGTTCTAGGATATCAGAGCAGTTTTCTTTGATAATTTCTTGAAAGATGCTGTCCAGGTCCTCTTTTGATTATGGCTTTCAGGTAGTACAATGATTCTGGTTTTGTCTCTCCTGGATCAATTTTCCAGGTTAGTTGCTTTCCTATGACATATTTTGCATTTTCTTCAACTTTTTTCCTTCTTTTGAAATTGTTTGGCTGATTCTTGATGTATTTCATAGAGTCATTCACGCCTACTTGCCCAATTGCAATTTTTAAGGTGTTGTTTTCCTCAATTAGCTTTCATACTTTCTTTTCCAATTGGTTGATTGTACATTTTAAGGAGATTTTTTTCTTCTGTAGATTTTTGAATCTACTTTTCCATTTAGCCAGTTCTACTTTCTAAGCAGTTTTCCAGTCTGTTGACTCTTTTTTCATAATTTTCTTGAATCCTTCTCATTCGTTTTCACAGCTTTTCTTCTACTTCTTTTATATGATGTTTGAGCTCCTTTTTGAGAGCTCTTTCATGAGTTCTTTCTGAGTTTGTGACCACTTCTTATTTTGCTTTGAGATTTTGCCCATAGGTGTTTTGACATTGTTGTCCTCTTCTGAGTTTGTTTTGGTCTTCCTTGTCTCCATAATAACTTTCTATGGTCAGATTCTTTTTTTTGTTGTTTTGGTGGGGGTATTTGGAGATAGGTTTCTTCCTTTCTTTTTTTTAATTAATTAATTTTATTTATTTTCAGTGTTCTATAATCACTACCATATAACTTACACTATTATTTTTCCCTTCCCTCACCTCCCCCTCTCTCCTCAAAACAGCATACAATTTTGTATAGGTTCTATACATACATACAATTATTAAATACATTTTCACTTAGTCATGCTGTGTTGAAGAATTAAAATGAGTGGGAGAAATCATCTAACAAACCAAAATGCAATACACACACACACACACACACACACACACATACACACACACATGCACACACAAAATGATTTGCTACATTGTGCGATTGTATTCCATAGTTCTTCCTCTGGATGTGGAAGGCATTTTGCCTTAGAAGACCATTGAGAATTTTTTTTTTTTAAGTCCTTGCATTGCAATGAAGTTCCAAATCTACCAGAAAAAACTCTCATACATTGTGGTTGTTGTCATGCACAAAGTTCTCCTGGTTCTGCTCCTTTCACTCAGCATCAGATCATGTAAGTCTTTCCAGGCCTCTCTGAAGTCATCATTTCTTATAGCACAATAGTATTCCATTACACTCATATAACATTATTTTCTTCACCCATTCCTCAACTGATGGGCATACCCTTGATTTCCAGTTTTGACCATCACAAAGAGTGCTGCTGTAAATATTTTTGTACTTGTGGAAACTTTTCTCATTTTTATCATCTCTTGGGGATACAGAACTGGAAGTGCTATTGCCAGGTTAAAGGGTATGCATATTTTTGTAGCCTTTTGGGCATAGTTCCTAGTATGTCTCCAGAATGGTTGGATCAGATCACACCAATAGTGTATTAGTGTTCCAACTCTCCCACATCCTCTCCAACATTTATCATCCTCCTCTTCTGTCATGTTTGCCAATCTGATATGTGTGGTGTGGTACCTCAGAGTTGTTTTGATTTGCACATCTTTAATCAAAAGTGATTTGAACCATTTTTTCATATGACTATAAATATCTTTAATTTCTTCCTCTGGAAATTGCCTGTTTATATCCTTTGACCATTTATCAATTGGGGAATGACTTGTGTTTTTCTACATTTGACTCAGTTCTCTATATATTCTAGAAATGAGGCTTTTATCACTGACATTAACTGTTTCTTTCTTTCCCAGTTTTCTATATCCCTCTGAATTTTGGGTGCATTGGGTTTGGTTGTACAAAAACTTTTCAGTCTAATGTAATCAAAATTATTCGTCTTACACTTCATAATGCTTTCTATCTCTTCTTTATTCAAAAATTCTTCCCTTCTCCATAAATCTGATAAAAACACTATTCCTTGCTCCACCAATTTGTCTGTAGTATCAACCTTTATACCTAGATCATGTACCCATTTGGATTTTATTCTTATGTATGATGTCAGACATTGGTATATTCCTAGTTTTCACCACACTTTTATCCAGTTTTCTCAGCAATTTTTGTCAAACAGTGAGTTCTTGTCCCAGAAGCTGGGATCCTTGGGTTTATCAAATGGTAGATTGCTATATTCATTGTCTACTATGTCTTGAGTACATAGCATACTCCATTTGTCTACCCTTCTGTTTCTTAGCCAGTACAAAGTGGTTTTGATAATTGCTGTTTTATAATACAATTTGAGATTTGGTAGCACTAGGTCACTTTTTCCTTTTTTTAAATTTTGAGTTCTGCACCATGGAAGGATCACTGTCTCAGGTTTCTTGTACTAATGACTGCAAATGCTGGCTTACCTGGCTCTGGGTGATGTTGCCCTGAGAGTAAAGGAGGACCTTCATATCTGGTGCTGCACTGACAGGGTGGCATTGGGATTGGTTCGTACTGTTGAAGGCTATAGCTGTCTGATCACTTGCCTGGTGCTGAGTTTGGGTGGTGTCTTGTGTATACTGAAGATCGATGAGGTGGTTTTGTGTTTCTTCATAGCTATACAGAAGCATGTGGCAGTTTGGCCTCTGGAGACCACCAGTTTGCTTAAGGCACCTTAAGATTGTCATCTACCTGTTTGTCTAAGGACTACACTGAAGCACATAGTGGTTCTTGGAAATGGAGTCTGCTGGTTCTCCTGGCTATGCTAAGGCACACAGGAGAGTGTTGTGTTGACATACTTTTTCTTGGGTAATTGTCCAATTTTCATTGTTAGTTTGACTTGTATAGCTGATGTTTCAGCCCCTCCAGTCCTGTGATAGTTATAGAAGTTCCATGTTTAAGCTTATCACGGTTTCCATTTATACTCTGCCCCAGTATCTATTAATGCCCTAGTCACAATATTTGATCCATTTTTCCAATATATTTTCAAATTGATATGGGCTCTGTATATTTCTTTAATCTGAGCTGGGACTCAGCCAGTTGTAACAAACTTGGATACACAGGTCCAGGAGGATCTGTGGGGGCAGTTCATACTTCTCTATTTTGTCTAGTATCAAGCCTCTTTTCTTAGTGACTTTCGTATATATAGCTCATTAGTTGGAATACTATCTATGCTTCCAAAATCTACCCTTGATTTCAATAGAGCAATAAACAATTTTCCTGTCAATCTATTCTGTCTTCAAATCCACTGACTATTTGCTATTCTCTCTCAAGGAAATTTATCATTTCTCCAGACTCCTAAGTCCCTCAACTGTGAAATCTTGTCCAGCACTCCTGAAAGAGAGCCTCCTATTTTTCCCATTATTAGAGTCAAAGTTAGCTGCTTGTAAGCAGAAGGAGCTGTCTTCACTATTATATGCCTATGGGAAACTGCTAAGGGGGTATGATAATAGGTATCTACATTTCCAATCATTATGGCAGTCTTCCTTACCTCCTCTTTTAACTTTCTTCTACAATCCCTATGTGAATACCAATGTCTATCTCTACTAGGACACAAAGAATTCTGTTTACTGCATCCTTCTACAGCCAAAGCTAACAGATTAATTGTATTGTTACTTCATATAATCTCTAAAAGCTTACTGTACGTAAGGATTCTGAGTGATACTTATAAATTCAAGCTATCTATTGATAGTCCTCTAGCCCCTCCATCACTGATTCTCACTATCCAAAATATTAATGAGTCTTCCATCCTTTGGGTGAACATACTCAAAACATCTGTGACCTCCTGAGGTCACAATTATCTCCCTAAACATTGTACTGAGTCTCCCTGGTTTTCGTGTTTCTGCCTTAGAACTGGGCTTACTTCTACCTAAGAATCTTCTCCCCATAATTGTGTTTCATTTTCCAACTCTGAATTTGTTATATTTTCCTCCCATGCACTCTGCAGGCAGTCGCCACTGTGGCAACTAGACTGGGTCTGTACAAATGTTGTATGTACACTTCTTTTTCCAGCTTGAATCTTCTTCTGAAATAAATGAACAGCCTTTTCTTCCTCCTGAGACCCCTCCGCTTGCTCTTTTTTTAATGTCTTTTTTTAATACAAATTTATTTATTTAACTTTTTACATTCATTTTCACAAAATTTTGGGTTCCAAATTTTCTCCCCATTTGTCCCCTCCCCTGACCCCAAGACACCAAGCATTCTAATTTTCCCTATCACCAATCTGCCCTCTCTTCTATTCTCTCTCCCTTCTCTTGTCCCCATCTTCTCTTTTGTCCTGTAGGGCCAGATGACTTTCTATTCCCCATTAACTGTATTTCTTATTTCCTAGTAGCAAGAACAATACTCAACAGTTGTTCCTAAAACTTTGAGTTCCAAATTCTCCCCATCCCTCCCTCCCCACCCATTCCCTTTGGGAAGGCAGGCAATTCAGTATGGGCCATAACTGTGTAGTATTGCAAATGACTTCGATAATAGTCATGTTGTGTAAGACTAACTCTATTTCCCTCCATCCTATCCTGCCCCTCATTGCTTCAATTCTCTCTTTTGATCTTGTCCCTCCCCAAGTGTTGACTTCAAATTGCTCCCTCCTCCCATTGCCCTCCCTCCCTGCTTATCTCCTTCTCCCTCACTTTCCTGTCTTGTAAGATAGGTTTTCATACCAAAATAAATGTGCATTTTATTCCTTCCTTTAGTCGAATGTGATGAGGGTAAACTTCATGTTTTTTTCTCAGCTCTCCTCTTTTTCCCTCCACTAAAAAGTCTCCTGCTTGCCTCTTGAATGAGATATAATTTGCCTCATACCATTTCACCCTCTCTCCTCCCACTACATTTCTCTCTCACTGTTTACCTTAATTTCTTTTAAGATATGGTCCATTCCTATTCAATTCACTCTGTGTTCTCTGTCTCTGTATGTGCGTGCATGTGTGTATGTGTGTGTGTGTATGTGTGTGTGTGGTCCCACCAACTACCCAGATACTGAAAAGTTTCAAGAGTTACAAATATTGTCTTTCCATGTAGGAATGTAAACAGTTCACCTTTGGTAAGTCCCTTATGACTTCTCTTTGCTGTTTACTTTTTCATGCTTCTTCTCATTCTTGTGTTTGAAAGTCAAATTTTCTTTTCAGTTCTGGTCTTTTCACCAAGAATGCTTGAAAGTCCTCACTTTCATTGAAAGGCCATATTTTCCCCTGAAGTATTATACTCAGTTTTTCTGGGTAGGTGATTCTTGGTTTGAGTCCTAGTTCCTTTGACTTCTGGAATATCCTATTCCACGCCCTTTGATCCCTTAATGTAGAAGCTGCTAGATCTTGTGTTATCCTGATTGTATTTCCAAAATACTGGAATTGTTTCTAGCTGCTTGCAAGATTTTCTCCTTGACCTGGGAATTCTGGAATTTGGCCACAATGTTCCTAGGAGTTTCTCTTTTTGGATCTCTTTCAGGTGGTGATCGATGGATTCCTTCAATACTTATTTTGCCCTCTGGTTCTAGAATCTCAGGGCAGTTTTCCTTGATAATTTCATGAAAGATGATGTCTAGCCTCTTTTTGTGATCATGGCTTTCAGGTAGTGCCATAGCTTTTAAATTGTCTCCCCTGGATCTATTTTCCAGGTCAGTTGTTTTTCCAATGAGATATTTCACATTCTCTTCCATTTTTTCATTCTTTTGGTTTTGTTTTGTGATTTCTTGGTTTCTCAGAAAGTCATTAGACTCCATCTGTTCCATTCTCATTTTGAGAGAACTATTCTCTTCAGTGAGCTTTTGAACCTCTTTTTCCATTTGGCCAATTTTGCTTTTGAAAGCATTCTTCTCCTCATTGGCTTTTTGAACCTCTTTTGCCAATTGAGTGAGCCTATTTTTCAAGGTGTTATTTTCTTCAGCATTTTTTTGGGTCTCCTTTAGCAAGGTATTGACCTGTTTTTCATGCTTTTCTTGCATCTCTCTCATTTCTTTTCCCAGTTTTTCCTCCACCTGTCTAACTTGATTTTCAAAATCCTTTTTGAGCTCATCCATGGCCTGAGCCCACCGGACATCCACTTCAATTGTCTGGGATAGACAGGCCCTGACCGCCATGTCTTTCCCTGATGGCAAGCATTGATCCTCCTCATCATAAATGAAATGAGGAAGGAACATCTCTTCCCCAAGAAACTAGCTTTCTATGGTCTTATTTTTCTTCCCTTTTCTGGGCATTTTCCCAGCCAGTTACTTGACTTCTGAGATTTCTCTCCACCCCTGCCTAGATCTGCCCAGCTAATGCTTGGGGTCTGAGATTCAAATGCTGCTCCCCAGCCTCAGGGCTTTCAGTGGTGGTCAGGGCTGCTATTCAATGTGAGCTTAAGTTCTGGTGCTCAGGTGGGCAGGGCCGCCTCCCAGGCTTAGTTCCCTCAGTGGGTTTATGCAGAGACCTTCAACAATGGAACTGCCTGCTCTTGGAGCCCCTGGCCACGGCTGCCTCTGCTGCTGCCTCTGCCACTGCCTTCTGAGGGGCCCCGAGTCACGGAGACACCCCACTCCCCTCTTGGCCAGCCCAGAAGTCTCTCTCACTGACCTGGAGTGCCTGTGGGTGGAGGGACATTCATGGCTGTCGGAGGTTCCATCCCTGAAGCCTGCTCGGATCTGCTCCTCTCTGGCTGCATGGCCAGGGCAGCGCAGGGGTGGGCTCTGCTGTCCGGAGTGTGACGGACCCCTGGGCACGGCTTTCCAGGGCTCTCTGGAATGGAAATCTCTTCCACTGTGTTCCTGTGCAGCTTGTACTGCTCCAGAATTTGTGGGGAGTTCTTTTTATAGGAAATTTATGGGTTGTGGTTTCGGCGCTAGCATATGTGAGTCTTTCTACTCCACCATCTTGGCTCCTCCCTCAGCTTGCTCTTTTAAAGGAGAGCCTAAACTCTGAGAATTCCAATGCCAGCTAGCTAAATTTTTCTATCTGAATATTTTCTTTCAGTGGCTTGTCTCTGCTTTTATACATAAAATGG
Source organism: Bettongia penicillata ogilbyi (assembly GCA_023548195.1). Classification (NCBI taxonomy): domain Eukaryota; kingdom Metazoa; phylum Chordata; class Mammalia; order Diprotodontia; family Potoroidae; genus Bettongia; species Bettongia penicillata. The sequence continues at coordinate 74,638 of JAJHZJ010000041.1, forward strand.
GAATGTGTTAGTAAAATCCAACCTCTCCTATACATCCCTGCTAGTTCCTTCTCTGATTTTATTGGTATACCTTGTAAACACCTTTCCAAATCTCTAGGTTCCCCCTCCCATAACTTTGACTCCCAGTTTTCACACAGTCTGGTGCTTTTAGCCCATTCCCTTGTGTAATAGCATTTTAAATGGAAAGATCTTTCTCATTCATTAATAGGTTCATGTGACTTGCTTGAATGACTTGGAGACCTAAGACATGTGGTGGAAGCAGCTTGCTGAACAGATGGAACAGGAAAGTTGAAGCAGGACTAAGAGGAAGTAACTGAGCGTGGTTGGGGCAGTGCAGAGAGGATCCAGGAAGGCAGACACAGCAAGGCTCAGACTTTTAAGTGTTTGAACTTAGGCTTCTGAATGTTTGCTTGTGAGAAGGCCCCAGCAGAGTGGAACAGGCTTGGGAATGTCATGGTGATCATGTTATTAACATCTTGGTCACCATGACAGATTTGGCTTTCTGGTGTCTAAATAAATCTTTTTTTTTTTATTTTGCCTTCTGTATGGAAAGTCTTTTATACTTTGAGATTGAGAACTATGCCAACATATTCATAGTCATCAGCAGTGCTATGAATATTGCCTTGGTGATACACCTTGCTAAGGAGGAATAAGGTAAATCCTCCCATCCTGGAATATGTGTTTCTTCCCCTAAAGCCTTTCTGCCTCCAAATAGAGATTTTATACTCTGTAATTCTGTTCATGACATTAAAAGTATTGCCAAGTCAATATACATAGCAGTGAAGGTGACTGGGAATATGATGGTGTAATTCTGAATTACAAAATATAACAGACTCTCCATATAGAAGGCAGAAGAAAAGTATTTATTCAAATACCAGAAAGCCAAATCCCAATACCAGAAAGCCAAATTGATCATAGTAACCAAGAAGTCAATCCACATTCATACTACAGGGTACAATGCCATTTCCAAGCCTTACTCCCACCCTCATCCACCAGAAACTTCAGACAAACACTCACCAACCTAGCTATCTGCTTACCTGTGTCCTTCCTTCCTCTGCTCTAATTGCTCTCACCAGCTTCCTCCCATTTCTGATCCAACCTTGCTGTTCTACTCATTTAGCTAGCTCCTCCCATCACATGAGACAGGCTTCTATGTGATTTAAGTAGGTTGCATAGGTCTATTAATGAATAGAAAGATTTTTCCCATTTAAATTACCATATCAAAACCAAACTGATTTTACATGTTATTCTCTCGTTGAGCCAATTCTGATTAGGGTAAGGTTTAAGTGATGCCCTCCATCCCACCCCTCATCTTCTCCATTGTAATAGTTCTTTTGTGCCTGTCATGTGAGATAATTTAACCTGTTCTACTTCTCCCTTCCTTCTACTCTAAATATAATTCTCTTTCTCACTCCTTAATTTTTGCTTTTTTTATATCATCACACCAAAGTCACCTTATTCCTGTACTCTCCGTCTATGTACACTCCATATAACTGTCCTAATAATGACATAGCTTTTAAGAATTATAAGTATCATTTTCCTTTATAAGGATGCAAACAATGTAGCTTTATTGAATCCTTTCTGTTTTCTGTTTCCTTTTCTGTTTTTGGCCTTTTAAGCTTCTCTTGAGTTTTGCATTTGAAAATAAAAATTTTTGTTCAGCTCTGACATTTTCTTCAGGTATGCTTGAAAATTCTCTATTTCATTGAATATCTATTTTTTCCCCTGAAGGATTATACTTTATTTTACTGGGTAGGTGATTCTTAGTTCTAATCCTAACCCCTTTGCCCTCTAATATATCATATTCCATGCCCTCTAATCCTTTCATGTTGAAGCTACTAAATCCCCAGGTAATCCTGACTCTGGTCCACAATATTGGAATTATTTCTTCCTGGCTGCTTACAACATTTTCTCCTTCACAAAGAGTTTTGAAATTTGGCTATAATTTTCCTAAGAGTTTCATTTTGAGATCTCTTTCAGGAGGTGATCAGTGGATCTAGAATATCAGGGCAGTTTTCTTTGAAATTTCTTTTTTTTTTTAATATTTATTTATTTATTTATTTAACTTTTTACATTCATTTTCACAAAATTTTGGGTTCCAAATTTTCTCCCCATTTGTCCCCTCCCCCACACCAAAACACCAAGTATTCTAATTTTCCCTATCACCAATCTGCCCTCTCTTATATCATCCCTCCCTTCCCTTGTCCCCATCTTCTATTTTGTCCTGTAGGGCCAGATAAATTTCTATATCGCATTACCTGTATTTCTTATTTCCTAGTAGCAAGAACAATACTCAACAGTTGTTCCTAAAACTTTGAGTTCCAAATTCTCCCCATCCCTCCCTCCCCACCCATTCCCTTTGGGAAGGCAGGCAATTCAATATAGGCCATATCTGTGTAGTTTTGCAAATAACTTCCATGATAGTCGTGTTGTGTAAGACTAACTGAATTACCCTCCATCCTATCCTGCCCCTCATTGTTTCTATTCGGTCTTTTGATCCTGTCCCTCCCTGAGTGTTGACTTCAAATTGCTCGCTCCTGCCATTACCCTCCCTTCCATCATCCCCCCCCCTTGCTTATCTCCTTCTCCCCCACTTTCCTATACTGTAAGATAGGTTTTCATACCATAATGAGTGTGCATTTTATTCCTTCCTTTAGTCAAATGTGATGAGGGTAAACTTCTTGTTTTTTTTTTTTTTTTCTCAGCTCTCCTCTTTTTCCCTCCACTAAAAGGTCTCCTGCTTGCCTCTTAAATGACATACAATTTACCCCATTCCATTTCACCCTCTTTCCTCCCCCTACCTTTCTCTCTCACCATTTACCTTAATTTCTTTTAAGATATGGTCCCATCCTATTTAATTCACTCTGTGCTCTCTGTCTCTGTATGTGTGTGCATGTGTGTATGTGTGTGTGCATGTACATGTGTGTATGTGATCCCATCAACTACCCAGATACTGAAAAGTTTTAAGAGTTACAAATATTGTCTTTCCATGTAGGAATGTAAACAGTTCACTTTTGATAAGTCCCTTATGACGTCTCTTTGCTGTTTACATTTACATGCTTCTTCTCCTTCTTGTGTTTGAAAGTCAAATTTTCTTTTCACTTCTGATCTTTTCATCAAGAATGATTGAAAGCCCTCTATTTCATTGAAAGACCATATTTTCCCCTGAAGTATTATACTCAGTTTAGCTGGGTAGGTGATTCTTGGTTTGAGTCCTAGTTCCTTTGACTTCTGGAATATCCTATTCCACGCCCTTCAATCCCTTAATGTAGAAGCTGCTATATCTTGAGTTATCCTGATTGTATTTCCACAGTACTAGAATTGTTTCTTTCTAAATGCTTGCAAAATTTTCTCCTTGACCTGGAAGTTCTGGAATTTGGCCACAATGTTCCTAGGAGTTTCTCTTTTTGGATCTCTTTCAGGTGGTGATCGATGGATTCCTTCAATACTTATTTTGCCCTCTGGTTCTAGAATCTCAGGGCAGTTTTCCTTGATAATTTCATGGAAGATGATATCTAATCTCTTGTTTTGATCATGACTTTCAGGTAGTCCCATAATTTTTAAATTGTCTCTCCTGGATCTATTTTCCAGGTCAGTTGTATTTTCCAATGAGATATTTCACATTCTCTTCCATTTTTTCATTCTTTTGGTTTTGTTTGGTGATTTCTTGGTTTCTCAGAAAGTCATTAGACTCCATCTGTTCCATTCTAATTTTGAGAGAACTATTCTCTTCAGTGAGCTTTCGAACCTCTTTTTCCATTTGGCTAATTCTGCTTTTGAAACATTCTTCTCCTCATTGGCTTTTTAAACCTCTTTTGCCAATTGAGTGAGCCTATTTTTCAAGGTGTTATTTTCTTCAGCATTTTTTGGGGTCTCCTTTACCAAGGTATTGACCCATTTTTCATACTTTTCTTGCATCTCTCTCATTTCTCTTCCCAGTTTTTCCTCCACCTGTCTAACTTGATTTTCAAAATCCTTTTTGAGCTCTTCCAAGGCCTGAGCCCACTGGACAACCCCCTGGGATGTCTGGGATACAGAGGCCCCTCCCTCCACATCTTTCTCTGATGGCAAGAATATCTCCTCATCATCAGATCCAAAAGGTGGGATAAATTGCATCTGCTCAAAAAAGCTCTCTGTAATTTTATTTTTCTTCCCTTTTCTGGATATTTTCCCAGCCAGTTTTGAGTTCTGAACTTGAGTTCTGAGATTCCTGTCCACCTCCGCCTAGATTCGCCCAGCTAGTGCTTGGGGTCTGAGATTCAAATGGGCTTTCCGCGGCAGGCGCCGCTGCTATTCAATGTGAGCTTTACTTCTGGTGCTGGGGTGGGGGCAGGGCTGCCTCCCAGGCTCAGTTCCCTCAGGGGCTTTATGCAGAGACCTTCATGAATGGAGCTGGTAGGGGTGGGGCAGTCTCCCAGGCTCAGTTCCCTCAGGGGCTTTATGCAGAGACCTTCAGTAATGGAGCGGGTGGGGGCAGGGCCACCTCCCAGTCTCCGCTCCTTCAGGTGGTTTATGCAGAGACCTTCAGTAATGAAGATCCTGCCTGCTGCTTGGGGAGTCCTGGGGGCCACCATTGCCTCCGCCGCTTCCTGCCCCTGCCTCTGCCTCCGCTGCTTCCTCCCGAGGGGGCCTGAGTCACGGAGACACCCCGCTCCCCTCTCGGCCAGCCCAGACGTGTCTCTCACTGACCTGTGGAGTCTGTGGGCAGAGGGACCTTCCAGGCCGCCGGAGGTTCCGTCCCTGAAGACTGCTCCGATCTGCTCCTCTCGGCCACGTGGCCAGGGCAGCGCTGGGGTGGACTCCGCTTTCTGGGGTGCGAGGGACCCTGGGGACAGCTTTCCAGGGCTCTCTGGAATGGAAATCTCTTCCACTGTGTTTCTGCACACCCTGCAGTGATCTAGAACTTGTGGGGAGCTCTTCTTACATTACTATGGACTGTGGGTTCAGAGCTCGCATACATAAGTCTTTCTACTCTGCCATCTTGACTCCGCCCCTGAAATTTCTTGAAGTATGACATCTAGGTCTTTTTTTTTTTTTGGTCATGGATTTATGTAGTCTAATAATTCTTAAATGATCTCTCCTCAATCTATTTTTTCAGTTTAGTTTTCTTTTCCAGTGAGATATTTCACATTTTCTTCCTCTTTTGATTTTTTTCATTAATTTTTAATGTCTCATAGGGTCACTACTTTCCACTTGTCCAATTCTAATCTTTAAGGTGTTATTTTCTTCAGTTTTTAAACCTGCTTTTCCATTTGACCAATTCCACTTTTTAATGGAGTTGTCTTCTTCAGCAAATTTTTGTAAATCTTTTTTTCTTTTTTTAGGCTTCCTTTTTCAAACTCCTGACTTTTTTTCATAATTCTCTCACATCACTCTCATTTCTTTTCCCAATTTCTCTTCTACTGCTCTTATTTTATTTTTAAAATCCTTTTGGAACTCTCTCAGGAGGTTTTTTTTTTTGCCTTGCATTTTTCTTTGAGGTTTTGCACGTAAATTTTTGACATCATTGTTTTCTTCTGAGTTTGTTCTTATCTTCCTTGTCACCCTAATAATTTTCTATGCTCAGGCTTGTTTTTGGTTTTTTTTGCTCACTTTTTCCAGACTATTTTGTGACTTTTAAAGTTGAGCTCTGCTCCTGGAATGGAAGGGACAGTGCCCCAAACTACTTGTGCTTTAGGCTGCCAGCGCTGACTGCTTTCCTATTGTTGTACAGATGCCATAGGGGGCCCAGTCAGTAGCCTGCCACTACTTTGGGGGCCTAAGTTGGCCTGAGTTTAACTGAGGGCTGCCAGGAAATGGGGGCCTGTTGCTGATCAGGGGCTGGGGGAAGGCTCTCTACAGCACCTCAATGGATATGATGCTGCACTGATGTCATGGGGTTATGGAGGAGATTGTCTGCTTGCTTGGTGCTGCACCAGGGCCCTTGGAAGGACCTGGCCAATGATCTGGTTCTGAACTGGGGTCATGGGGGTGAGATGGGACTGACCATTCATCTGCTGCTATGCTGGAACTCATAGGAGGCCTTCTGCTGTTCAGGGCAATGCAGGGGATTGGCTGATCCCCTGGTGCTATGCAGGGTCTACAGGACCCCTGGGTTGTTGTTGTTGCTGTTGTTGTGCTCATCCTTCATTTTTGAAGAAGATTATGACATCAGAGAAATGACAACATGACTTTCAATGGACTTTGAGTGAGGGAGGGCTGTGCAAGGTCCTCAACCTCACTTTCTCCTCCTGAGCCATCTAGATCCAGTGAACAGATATTCATCAGCATGACTGGAATTGGCTGAGGATGCAATGGGAGACATTGGCCTTTTTCAGATAAGACCTATTCATGTGCTCACTTAGAGTGAGGTAACGCCCATTCAGTGAATAGGCCTCTTTAAGAAGTAATCAAGGAATGGTCACAAGGGTCCTAATGCTGCACTGGAACAATGAGATTGGGGGAGTTGAGGAGGATAATGGGAGTCTGTCCTCTTATCTGATGCTGCAGTGGGACTGTGGTGCCTTAGTCACTGACCTGAGCTGGGGCTCAGTGCCTCCTGCTGCTTTGCTGGGGAACAGTCTGCTACTGGCTTGCCCTAGGCTGATTGCCCTGGATTATACTCCCTTTTTATCCAAGTGAGATAGACCTTTCCTGCCAACCTGCCAAGTTGTCTTGGACTGGAAATTTGTTTCAACCAATATTTTCTTGGTTCTGATGTTCCAGATTTCATTCTGAGATACTATTTTATAGATTTTTTTTAAGTGTGTTGGGGGAGTTTGGGTGATTTCCATTCTTACTCCATTATATTGGCACCCAGAACCCTACATGGTAAATAACAATTTGTAATTGATGAGTACTTCATTTATTTCTGATTCTTTGCAATCACAAAGTGTTCTGCGATGAATATTTTGGGACTTCCTTGGAGTATATTACTAGCTGTAAGATCATTAAGTGAAGGTTGTGAATATTTTAGTCACTTCAAAAAAAATAAACAAAAATCATTTCCCAGAATGATTTATTCCAATTTATAGCTCCTTGAACAGTGTATTAGTGCAAAAGCAAGGACCCCAACATACACAGAATGGTCTGCTGTACAAGTTCTTAGATCCGCTTTTCTAAAAGGAAAGTAACTGTTAATGGGTCTACAATCTACTTTAATCAAATACATACATATATCATTCACTTAGTTTGGGGGGGAAACATTAGCACCCTGAATTTCAGAGAAAATATAGAGAAATAAAAACTAACAGGGTTTCCAACTGTCTGACCATAAGCAATATATATATATATATATATATATATATATATATATATATATATATATCTCAACAGAAGATCCAACTTTCTGGCCATTACATACATACATAATCATCAGAGAGAAAACACTAACATTTGGGTTTTCAAAGCCAGAGGACTACTTAATGGTTCTCCAGAGTCTCATCTGGCCAAACAAACATTTCCAATTAGTAAGCCCCAAAGTAAAACCTCACCTCAGAATATTTATTCACTTTTAAGAGCCAGAGGGCATAACCCTCTAGACCAGTGGCTCAATAGAAACTAACAAAAGGTACTGAGGCCTATTAATGAGTGGGGAAGATCTAATTAACATTACAATTAGTAAACCTATCTTTCTACTAGTCATTCATTATGAAAGTTGGAATGGATTTGATTAGGGGGAAATTTGATAAAAAAAAAAAATCTGTCCTTTAGTAAAATTATGCAAAATAAATTAATTGAACATCTACAAAAATAATGCTAGCCAGATGCTGAAATTTTAATACACAATATAAATGTCACAATTCATGAAAGACTTTCATATTTAGGGTCCTCCTCTCTTTATAAATAATAAGAGCAGGTTGATTGTAAGGGGGGAGGGGGAACCACAGTATGTGTAGTTTTCATTACCATAGCCCTCATGATTGCCATGTAATCTAGAAGCAGGAAAATGTAAAGGCATTTTTTAAAATAGCTCCTGCATCATCATGGCAATTATATCAAATCATTGTAACTCTTGTCCCATTGGTAATTCAAGGATTAATAAGCCAAAATGATGTCACACATGCTCTTGTTAAAAATATGAAACTGACTTGAGAAAGTGGGGTTAAGAAGAGAGGAATTATGCTCTGAAAAGATAGTATTTATTTGCACTTAGAAAAAACTGAGGTAAATCTGTCATACTTAAATGCACATACTTTGAGTTGCACTTGGAAATATGTCCTTTTAAGGAGAAGAATGAACTCATTTTAAAAGAAAAAGGTTTTATTTATCCAGGTAAAACATGTTTGCCACTGACATGGTTACTGACCCCTGCTTGCCAGGTTCTGCCACCAGTCTCAGAAAGAGAACTCTCAGAAGTCTATCAGCCTCTTGGCATCACAGTATTTACTCCTGACCCAACAACTGTTTCCTCTGTCAGAGCTGTGGTGCCCTGTGCCTTAGTCTAAGAGCTCATTAGTTGAATGTTTCCAGGAAAAGAGATCGCTGAGATTCTCTGTCCAAACCTATCTTCATCATTTTCATCATTAACAGCAATAAGAAAATCATTAAGTCCCAATTATATTTGGGACATTAATGTCCAACATGTACTGGGCCTTGCTACCTGCCTAAGGGGACCATAATCTGAATTTATCAGATAATACTTTAACATGACAAGAAGATCACTGTGCCCTCTGGGAAGAAAAATAGATTACAGCATTAGACTGAGGTCTTGGAATGTGCAGCCATGTTGAGTCCATCCCAGTCTTGGAAACAAGTGATAAGAATTTGTTCTACCTATGTAGGGGCCCAGTGAAGACACTTTAAGTGTCCAGAAAAGCACATCCTAATCATACCACCAGTCACTCATTTCACCTTTCTAAAGTAGAATAATAACAACATAAATGATACAGAGACAGGAAACATTGTTCTGTATTCATCTTCAACTTCTGTGCAGTGATAACCCTTTATTCCAAATCCTGCCCTCATATCACTAAGTGTGCATTACTTACACCTATCCCTCACTCCAGCAGCTGCTGTAGCTCTGTGGCCTGTTCAGCTACTAATGCTTGAGTTTGGATGGAGGTGCGGAGAATAGTTTGATACCAGAAGATCCCTGTCAAAACCTGGTGCTTCATGTTAACATAATTAGTGTCACCTGGGCATCAGACCCTGCAGCAGCCTTTAGGACAAGTGATTACTACAGTTTGGGAAGGTGCGGGGGCATGAGTGTATGACTGAAAATATTAACGTTTCCTCATAGCACTGCTAGTGAGCATGGTAACCTGTGAGTGTTCTGAAAAAGCACCGGTTTCTATTTTGCAACCTCTGGCACATAAAAATGGGGTCAGAAAAAGCAAATGTGATTTTAAGTTGTGATAACAGAAGACTTCAGAGGGACACTGCTCTGTCCGGGTCAGAACACAGCTAGAGCATCATGATTTACATTGATAAACTAAAAGGAAGATGTCCAGAAAAAGCAGTCAAGATAATGATAGGTCAATTCTAAGTCACAGGATAATTGGTTGAAGGAACCAGGGAGTTCAGCAGGAAAGAGGAGAGGTGTATAACACCCAGAAAGTGGTACAAAGGAAATAAATCATGGAATTTAGAGTCAGGAAGACCTGAATTCAAATTCAATCTCAAACATGTACTTGCTCTGTGACCCAAGGCTTAATTGTTGTGAGGATGAAATAAAATACGTACAGCAATGCATAACCTTAAAGCTTTATAAATGCTAGCTTTATTATTTTGTTTTGTTTCTTTGAGGAGGGGAAGAGGATAAGAAACTTGAAGTATTTGAGGGCACCTTTGTCTAAGAGCTATTGAGTTTGTTCTACTTGGCCCCAAGGGTTCTTTAAGCAAAAGATAGATTCAGGAAGAAACTCCTACCAATTAGAGCTGGGCAAAATTGAAATTAACTGCCTTGGAGGTGAAATTTCTGTCCCTGGAGCTCTGTAAAATGGAGCTTGGATGGGGAAGGGAGATGATAATGGTGGAGGGAGGCATCAGAGAAGGGAGACATAGCACCAGGTCACCTCTGATATTCTGTGATTCTCTGATCAAATCTATCTCAGTTCTGCTCATTATAATTTCTGGATAGTTTTCTAAAGAAACTCACTGTTCTTCATTAATAATTATACCCCGGGATATAAAATGTAATAAAAATGCCTTAGTAATAATTTTTTAAACCATCAATTTAATAAGCCTTGGATCCTATTTACTTGTGAGGCAATTTGAACAAGCACAGTCTCATTAAGTTAGCCATGAAACTGTGTTTTAACAAGGTTAAAGGGCTGCTTTCACCAAGTAAATGAGAAAAATTTGTATTAAAGAAACCCCGTCAATTTGGCCACTTCAACATAACCTCCTGCCATAACATATGAGAAGCAGAAAGAAAGAAGAAAAAAACCTAAGAGCTATTTTGGGAATTAACTTTCAGAACTTTGAGTAACTGATTGTTAGTCTGCAATTTTATATTTAAAATCATTGATTCTGTCTTTACTGAACTTTTTGAATCTCCAAGGCTCCTATTTGTAATCTCCCCAACTCCTCCGAAAATGCTTAGGGAAGTGACCTGTGGTCTACTTATTATGTTATCATCATCATCATCATCATCATCATCATCATCATCATCATCATCATCATTGTTCTTATTGCTATTATTATTATTCAAATTATCATTACAGTTTTGATCTTTATATAGGAGAAGTTTTACCCCAACATCTACAATGCCTCTAGGGAGGCTGTAACTATGGACATTAAAACTATTATAATGTAGCCCTGACCTACTTTACCCTTTATTTCCACAATTTATTGCTTCAACATTCTCTTTTTTATATTTGTCTAAATGATATAATATGTTTTAAAAAATATTTTTTTTGTTATTGAAGACAGAAAATATAATGTTTACATTCTTAAAGCTATTCCAAGCAAGCCATTCTTTTATTCCTTTCTTTTAGCCATTTTCTTTGCCATTTCTGGGCTCCTCTCAGCCTTTCTAATGTTTTTCATTTTCTGACTGGATGACCAAGGCAAGTTGGTCTACACTAATTGGCACCAAGTGAATCTATTCTGAGGCTCATTATTCCCTTTTCTTCAAAACACATACTTAAGCCAATGTGTCAAAATGATTAATTTTTCTTTTCCTATAAGTGCCAGGCACTGATACCAGGTATTCACCCTACTCTGCTAGACAGTGGCTCCACTTTTCACCTACCCTTGAAATGTTGATCCGAGACCACATGACAATCTTACCATTAATGAGTTTAGATCAACTTTCCATCAGTTCCTGGGAAGGCTGGCTTACGTGAGCCCAGCCATTATCAATTACTCTATTGAACAGGGACAGCACAGCTAACTTTGGGGGCTGGCAGGATGCATAATAAATTCCTGTAGGAGAAGGAAAGGATTTCTATTCTCAAAGACACTGCCATTACAGCCCATACACCAGGCCCCATCCTCTCTCTCTCATGCATTTATCTAGACTTTGCTCACAACCATAGGATCAAGGAAGAATGGGGTTTAGATAGAATCAAGCAAGCCATCAGGAGGTAACAGACAATGAAGGGCTAGGAATTGGGAGACTGGGTATAGGCTACAAAGAAAGGCCAGTTGAGAGGATTACTAGAATGGGTAGATGCCTCAAGGGACTTCCAGAGGCTCAACTAAGTAGAAAAATTCAAGGAGAATTCAGGGGAAAATTGGGGGGGTGAAGAGGAATGGGTTTCCAGGGCATATACTCCATCAGTTAGTCTATATGAGTTTGCATAAAATCATACATACATGACAGAACCTTGGTTGAAACCTAGTTGTTTTTACTCCAAAGTCTATTCATACTCTTACCATTGCATTGCACTGCCTCATAGAAATAAGCCATCTTAGTTAGCTAGTAATGGATAGTTTACTACCACTTTCAGCTCCCTATTCCCTGGTCTCTGAATATTTAATCAGCCGTATTATATCATAAAAATTAGCTCATTTTTAAGTTAGAGGAATAAAATAGTCCTTCATTTCCACATGGTCCTGTCTGTGACTTTATGGAATTTACATTACATGGAAAGTTAGCAATACAATCACAATAGCTCAGAGTTCCCAGTTAGATAAATTATTAACATTGAGGCAGAGATTTGGCTTTCATTTAAATTATTCTTTATCTCTAACTAATCCTTGACCTCATTATTGTTGAGATAAGATTTAGTTATCAGAAATGTTTGGGTAAAGTAGTGAGAAGAGAATGTTATAGTATCTATTAATAGATATGAAGAAGGGGGAATAAACTCATTCTTTGAAGAGATGAATATGATAGAAGCTTTGGTCCAAGCATAGTGCTCTGAGATCTCTCTTGTCTAGGCTGTAGCTCAAGCCTACTTTCCCATCTCCTCATTCTTGTTGCTCCATTGCATTGATTTCCTATTGTATGTGATTCATTTGGATGCACTTTTGAGGTCCCCACTCTTTCCTTCACCCCTCACTCCGTCTCCTCCCTCTTCTTCACCCTCTCCCCTCATGCTCCTATTGTCTCTCCAGAGAAATTTAAAACTCCTATGGTAAGGGGAAAAAATATCTGTCATTCACTGCTGATCCCACCATAGCTTCTTTTTCTCCAAAACTGGGAAATAAATATATCTCTCAGGGTCTTTAGAGACATAATTTACCTCACCAGGAAGATAATCCATGCCTTGCTGAAATGACTGTTATATTTATCAGGGTATTCCTCACCACTAGGAAGGAAACAGGACAATGCCAAAATCCAGCGTCCTTATCACACACAAGTGGGAAGGAATTGCTAAGAGGTGTAATAAGCCTGGTGATTTCCCACAAGAAATTTGTTCCAGGTACATTTCACAAAGGACTAAACCTACTGGCAAATTTTACATTGCCAGAAGTCCAGGCAATGATATTTAGATCCACTATTTTAAACTACAGAACCTACTTATAGTCTAATGTGGCAAAGATAGAGCACTGTCCATCTTCCTAGAAGATACATAGAGTCACAAACCTACAAGCAAGAACTCAGGAAAGATCAACCTGCTTTTAGGATTCTGGAGTTGTTTCAGCCTATAATATCAACAACTGGGCCTAGGAATAGATATCCTGTTTCTAGTACTGATGGATCAAGATCAGTAGGTGTAGTTGAGATACAATTGCTACAAAATTTATGATCATCTGAAAAGTCTATTGCAATGAAATTGTGACAAGAAGGAACAACATAGCCAATCCCACAACCCACATTTTACAGATGAGGAAACTGAGACTCAGAGAGATTAAATGACTTGCCCAAAGTCACACAGCTAGTATGTATCTGAGACAGGATTTGAACTCAGCTCTTCCTGACCATTACCCACTGTGCCACCTAGCTGTCTCTTCATGAAATGGAATGATATGCAAGAACCCTTGAAGAAGGACATGATTTTTATTTAGCCTGAACAGTTTTCAATGCATGTGTGTGTATCTATTTGTACTCATGCATTTATGAATGTGGGGAAGCAGAAGATGAGACAGAGAGAGGAAAGGAGGGAATCAGAGAAAGAGAGATTATAATTGCTCATTCATTTCAGTAATTCCCAATGTTTCATGACCCCCTTTGGGGTTTTCTTGACAAAGCTCCTGGAGTGGTTTGCCATTTCTTTCTCTAGCTCATTTTACAAATGAGGAAACTGAGGCAAAGAGGGTTAAGTGGTTTGCTCAGGATCACACAGCTAGTAAGTAGCTGAGGTCAGATTTGAACTTAGAAAGGAGAGTCTTCCTCTCTTTAGGTCTGGCACTTTATCCACTGTACAACCTAGCTTCCTAGATAGACAGACAGATAGATAGATAGATAGATAGATAGATAGATAGATAGATAGATAGATAGATAGATAGATGATAGATAGATAGATAGATGATAGATAGATAGATAGATAGATAGATAGATAGATAGATAGATAGATAGATAGATAGATAGATAGACAGATCCAAACAGCAAAGCTCTGGGTAGATGACAAGGAATTAATTTCTATTTTTCCAAGTTAGATTCTGCACAGAGAAAATGTGTTCTGGTGTTTCTCTAATCTCCCTAGATCCTACAGAAATAAATTCTACAGAAACAGATTTACAGTAATTATTTTTATCTCATTTGCACCAGAAATGGAATATAATTATTTCCTCTATATTTCTACAGTCAAGTATTTGAGATATGATACTTCTTTGACATTATGCCTAATTTATTTCAACCACAGATACCCCCCCAAAAAAATATTCTTTTGTATACTAATGTGACTCCTAGTTTTAAGTACCTAGAGCTCAAGGTTCTGATATTGTCCTAGTACTTACCTATATATTAATGGCTTTTACATTTTAAGGGAAGAAAAATGCATTCCACAGTTTTCTCAGGATAAATTCGTCTCCTTTTCATTACTTGGAGATCACTTATATTTGGATGAAGCGATGTTTACAGTGTTCTTGGAATAATTCACTTGGAAAAGGTAGAGCCTAAATATGAAGAAAATTCACTTGAAACTAGTCTTGTACTAATCACTTACTAGACAAAGTAGCCTGTAGTAGTAGATAGTAGTGTTAGAAATGTGTCAACCTGTGAATTTCATGGGAGTAAAAGAGAATGATGAAGTTTATTTTCTTTTTTGATGAATTATGGTCAGTCAAAAAACATTTATTAAGTGAGTACCATGTGCCAGATATTGTGCTAAGCGCTAGGGATACAAAGAAAGGCAAAAGATAGTCCTTTCCCTCAAGGAATTCCCAATCTAATGTGGGCAAACAACATATAAAAAGAAATTGAAAGGGAGAGGGGACTCGAAGTATAATGAAATTCAGAAGAGTTCATCCAGGTGGGAAAGAAAAGGCTGGTCTGGGTAAGCTTCTTAAATGTAGGAGGATCTTAGAGAAGCCCTTTTATTTCTACCCTCCATCCTCTACCCTCTCCAATCAGAGGAAAATGAGGCAGCATGTTTCTACTATACTGAAAGAGCTAAGGTTTTCCCTGTAAGTTTTCTCTGCATTCATGCCCCCAGAAGCTTCATAAAACCTCAGGCAACAAAATATGGTTTTGCATTAATTGCTTTCCTACCTATAACAGTCAACCAGCCAACAAGCTTTTATCAAGTGTCTTGCGTGTGCCTGATACTGTGCTAGGAGCTGGAGATAGAGGCAACAATGAAATGGTCCCTGCCCTTGGGAGCTATGGGGAAAGCTAAATACATGTGCACATAGGAGTGCTTTAAATATACTCATATTTGAGTATATGAATACACAGATATACACACACATACACATTATATGTATATATGCATGCATATATACATGCATATACACACATAGATACATGTGTGTGCTGTATGTGTAATAGAGGGAAGGTTAGCAACTGGGAAGTACAGGAAGAATGGATGATGATGGAGTAATCCTTGTGATAGAGAAACATTCTATAGAGGACAACAAATATACATATGCACTTGAATAAATATGTATATACATACAAATATGAAGTCAGAGATAGAGATAGATAATTGATGCATAATAGAGAGGGAAGGCATTTGTAACAGTGAAAATCAAGAAAGCACTCGTATATGAGGAGATAGTTGAGCTGAATTTTGAAGGAAAATAAGAATTCTGAGAGGCAGAAGTAGGGAGAAAGTGTATTTTAAGAACGCAGGATGGCCTATGCAAAGACATGGAAATGGGGAATGAAATGCCATGAGTGAAGAACGGAGAGGTTAATTTGTCTGAACTATAGAATGCTTGAAAGGGACTAACATATAAGTCTAGAAAGGAAGATTGGATCCAAGTGTTAAGAGCATTGCATGACAAAAAAAAAAAAGTTTGAATTTAACCGAAGAGATAATAGATTGCCTCTGGATATTATTGAGAAGGGGAGTAACATGGTATTTTAGCAAGATCAGTTTGATAGTTATATGAAAGAAGAATTGAACAGGGAGAGACCTGAGGCAAGAAGACCAATTTTGAGATTATTGCAGTAATCCAGGTATGAAGTGATAAGGTTCCAAACTAGGCGAGTGAAGACAAGGGGATGTATGGAAAAGATTTCACAGACAATACATAGCAATTAATTGAATATGTGGAAAAAGGGAGAGTGATTTGTTAAGGATCACTTCAAGATTATGAACCTGAATGACAGAAAGGATGCTGATACCCTCAAAAGAAATAAGAATGTTCAGAAGAAACTTGGGTTTTGGAAGAAGGATAATAAGTTCTGTTTTGGGCATGTCAAATGTAAAAATGTATTTTGGAATTTTCCATATATACATGCATGTATATATGTATGGGTATATGTGTGTGTATGGAGACAGACAGATAGACACAGATTGACCTAAAGTTAAGTTAAGTTCACTTAGTTCAGATCGCTAATATTTGTTTTGTTAGGTGCCTGTTTGGACAAAGTATTATTTGCCATAGGACTTATAAGCAATGTGAGGGGTCTGTGTGCGTGTGTGTGTGTGTGTTTAACATTAACTAAACCAAGAAATGAATATTGTGTTAAGAAACATAGGATCTAGATACACAAACTTTTTATTTTGTATGTACTCTAATTAAGATGACTTTATTGAAATCAAGTTGGAACATCAGAAGGAATTGAATAGAAGGAGGAAAGCGAGGCTGAGAGCCTTTGGGAAATTGTCTAAGGTTTTAACTATGTCACACCTGCCTGAAAAAAAATATAAATAAAATATTCTAACAACAGTTTTCTTCTGGTGAAGCAACAAAGCAGCAAGTTATGGAATAACACAGTTTCCAAAAGAAAAAAGAAAAGTTAGGTATAACCCAAAGGGCAATGTAAAGATGTTCATTTGGGGTTATGAGTAGGTCTTAACATATCATCAGCCAAGAACTGAAGAATAGATGTAATGTAAAAGATATTATCATACAGATGTAAATGGAGAAGATATATCGAGTGAAGGATAACTGATGAATTTTATTGAGAAGTGTGAATAAACTTATAGGTTACTGATGTCCTATCAATGGCCATTTTAGGATAATAATACTTTTAATTTCTAGAAAATCATTATCTTCTCTTTCATATATTGAATTGAAATTTAGAGTTCTTAAACGAAGGATAGAAGCAACTACAAAAGATAAAATAGATCATTTTTATGTGAAATTGGAAATTTTTTTACAAAAGAAATATAAAAACATAAAAAAGGGAAATTGTGAAAAAATATTTTCATCAAATATCTTTAACAAGATCTTGATACCATACATGGTAACTGAAAATACATAAAAGTGATAGCCATTTCCTAGTGGCTAAAGGATCAGATAACATGAAGGGTGAAGTATCTATCAAAAGAAAAATTGTAAATTATTAACCATGCCAAAAGTTGCTTCATATCACTCGGAATAAGAGCAATGAATAGCCAAACAATTTTGCAGATTTATCTCATCCCCCCAAAATTGGCAAAGATAAAAATATGGAAGATAAAAAAAATTATTGCTGGAGGAAGATTGACCCACAAATATACTGTCAATAGAGCTGTTAATTGATCTCTAGGGGTGGGAATTTGTTCTGTAAAGTTTGAATTCAGTCACAGGTCTTCACTTAAGGACCTAGAGGACCACATGTGGCCTTGAGACAACAGGTTCCCCACCCATGGGACTCTAACCATTCCTAAAATCATAATTTTATATTAAGCTATTGCAATGACTAAAATGTCCATACTTCGAACCAGAGATCCCATGGCTAGGTATGTATCCATGAACTTTAAATCGAAAAGTCAAAGATAGAAAGAAAGACCCCATATACACCAAAATGTTTATAGTGGCACTTTTTTTGTGATCAAAAAAACTAGAAACAAAATATATGCCCATCAACAAGGAATTGACACAAAAAACGGTGTTCATGATGGTCATAGAATATGATCACACCAAACTAAATACTGAATATGAAGAAAGAAGGGCTCCCGGGTAGCGTGAGTGAAAGGGTTTGTTTGTGATTTTTCTTAAGGGAAACTTGCTTGTAATTTGTTTAAGGGAACTGGTTTGTGGGAAGCCTAGCAGGGGGAACACTTGGGGATGGTGTTGTTTTCTGCATTGTTATTATGTATAGATTTTTGTTACTATGATGGATTTGGCTTTCTGTTGTCTGAATAAAGGTTTTGGTTCTGTCTTCCATGAGGAGAGTCTATTGTATTTTAAGACACAGAACTGTACCATGATATTCATGGCCATGTAGGTTCTGTGAGTATCACATGGGCACTACAAGGGCTCAAAGTTTTTTTTTCTTTTACTGAACAAAAATAATTTATTTTAGAAATTCTGTTTAGTTTGTTCCATTGTGAAATGTTTGTTATCTTTCTGCCAATTCCACAAACAAATGATCTTGGTAATCATCTACCCTAGTTGTCAACAATTCCATATTTACCCTTTCCACTCCTCTTCCTTGTTTTGATTTCATTTGTCTTGCATATTCTGAAACAGTATTTCCCTTGACTGCTATGGTTCTTCCCCTCGCAAAGAGATCAATTATTTTTCTGATTAAGGTAATTTCTATTGGGCTATCTTTTCTTTGTTTCCTTATTTTGCTTTACATCAGTTAAACTTTTGTAATTAATGGATGGTATATCATCATCTTTTCATTTATCCATTTCTTATCTTTTAGCATTAATGACTCATTTAAATAGGTTCAGAGTAAAATGGAAGTACACAAGACTAAAAAGTATTTTGTGTTTTCCTTATAGTTTTGTGTGTTGTAATAAGCAATAAATTCATTCATCATCAATTGATAATGACCCATTAACTAATAATTAACCTCTGAATATCTATAGAGGCTGGTCCCTGGTAATGAATAAAATGTCATGGGAACTTTCATTCAAAACTTTTCCAGCCCCTGGCATAGCCTTTGGAAATCAAAGGTCACTTTTCCAGTACTTTGAATAAAAGGATGATAATAATGATGATAATAGCAATAATAGAAGAATGAGAATAAAAACAAGAAGAGTGATAATAAGAACAAGAAAGGAGAAAATGACAATACTAGAAGGTATATCCTATTATTATTTTCTTTTTACAAATGAGGAATACGAGGCTGAGAGAGGTTACATGAATTGTCCAGAGATAGTGAATGTCTGAAGCTGGATTTTATCTCAGGCATTTATGACCCCGGGGAAAACATGCTAGCTACTATCTAAGTAGAGGTGAAGATGTAACTTACTTAGTTAATAACAACAGCAAAAGCATTTTTTTTTTATTTCAGGGAAGCCTTGTTCAGAGAATTAAGTGACATACTCTTTTAACTCTCTGGGTACCTTGATGTTGGCAAAATTTCCAAACCTCAAAGAAGCTGGAGAAACCTGTATAAGTACATATTGACACCATTGTAGAAGTCATTCTTGTTCAGGTATAGGTTGATCTTGTTTAGATTGATCAGTCATTCAATAAGTATTTATTAAATATTTACTATGTGCCATATATTGTGCTAAGTTCTGGGGATACAAATGTGGTGAGGAGGTAAGGGAGAAGACAATATACTAAAGGAAACTGAAAAGGTGAAGTAGGCTGGGAAAGAAGATACCTGGTGGGTAGGAATGGTGGATTTCATTTTAAAGAGTGCAAGTTGGTGGAAAATGTAGAAATGGATGATCTTGGACTTCTCTTTAAATGAAGATTTGGGGAAGGGTTCTTTGTTCCACCTTCCAACCCACCAATGAGAAGAGAAGAGAATTTTGATGAGATTGACTACCAAGGCTGATGCAATCTTTCTGATTGCTATTTCCTGATACAGAGTTTTCCTAGGGGCACAGTGGAGCAAGCTGGTAGAAAGTGTTCTATTCTGGGAGCCCTGTTTAAAGGGCCTGGAGATGACTTTGGAGATTCATTCCATTTCTGGCTAACTGACTTTGAAAGTCCATTGCACATCTGAAATTCTGTATTTTTGTTATCTTGCACTTTACAAAGATGAAAGACATGATTCACATGTGTTTATCCTTTGCAGAACAAAGGACATAAGTTCCTTTAATTAACAGATTAAATATTAAACTCTGTGTGAGCTTGAGGAAGTCATTTCATTTTATCATACCTTAGAATTGTGATATGACAGATTGGACTAAATGATGTCAAGTTCCCTTCAAGCTCCAAATACAATGATCATATTATGAATATCATAGAAACAAATACATGCATGCACGTGTGCACATGTTCACACACAAACTGGAAAATATTTTGGAGCAAGACCATTTCAAATAAACTTGTAATGTCTTCCAAGAAAATGGAAGGCAATACACTAGACCTCAGCTCCTATATTTATTAGCTCACTGCCTTCATTCCACCTATGTCTATGCAGAGCTTTCACTTAATTCTCTTAGTGAGAACAATAATAAGAAGAAAGAAGGGAGGCAGAGCTAAGATGACAGAGTAACAGGAAAAGTATAACCAACTACTTTCCCTTCCCAATTCCTCCAAACAAAATCTAGAAACTGCAACATACTAAATATCAACAGAGAAATCTAAGGGGAAAATAACAGTAAATGATTTTTCTAACCTAAGTTGGCTTAGGCAGACAGACAGAAATATCTGTGAACACTAGGGACAGGTTGCGATCGGGAGTACACAAGAAAGCATTCTAGCACAAAGAAAGGATGTGCACCAGGGCAAGAAGAACTTCAAGATCCAGTATAGAGAACCTTAAATTTTGTGTACAGTGCAGAAATAGGTGTCAGCTGGCAGTTCCACCCCTCACTATCTAATTCTGGTCATATATACAGAAACAGACTGTGGAGGAGACATGCACTTAGGTATGACATTTCAGTGTGAAAAGCTGTAGTAGACTCTAGGCTGTGTCCTGAGAAAGTAACAACTTCAAAAGTAGGCATGAACTGTGTGGTTTAGATAGCAGGAGCAAATCAAGATTCCAGACCAACCTGAAGCCTGCAGAAGTATAAACAGGACAAAATCCCAGAACAAAAGAAACCCTGTAATTGCCATAGTGAACCAGCAAAGATTTCAAGTTGGCTGATAGTGGCTGAGGCCAGCAGAGTCATCTACTGGTTCTACACAGGGAGAAAGCCCATAGGTATATTGTTCTGTCTCAAGCAAAACATATCCCCTAAAAAGCTATTATAGTGACAAGGACACTCAATACACATACCCAGAGGGAAAGAATGACTGCAGAATATCTATAGCAAAGCCTCAAAGAAAAACACAACTTGTATACAAATTCAACCATCTTTCTTGGAATAGACAAATAAAACTTTTTTTTAATGCTAAAAATGTTTATATAAATAGAATGACTGCAAGAGAAAAAATGGAAAATAAATGAGAGTTATGGAAAAAAGAATTGCAAAAAGAATTAATAATTGTGAAAAGATGAGATACAAAACCCTGCCTGAACAATAAACTCTCTGACAATTAGAACTGAAAAAATACAAACTAATGACTCTTCTATAACAAGAAATATTTTTGAAAGCCAAAAATAGAAGAAATAGAAGAAAACATAGGACAGCAAAAAAATCAACTGACATATAAAATAGATTGAGGAGAGAAAATTTAAGAATCAATAAACCATGGAAAGTCAGAACCCCGCAAAAAAGGAGCCTAGACATTACATTTCAAGGAATCACAAATAAAGTGCCCAGATCTCTTGAAGTACAAAGCAAAGTAGAAATAGAAAAAAAAATTCAAGTCACCTCCTGAAAAAAAAAATTACACTTAGGAACATTATATCCAAAATAAAATCAAGGAGTATTGTTTATTTTTATGAGTTTTTTTTTCAATTGGGATAGAAGTAAGAGTTTTCCTAGGCAACAGGAAAGAAGCTGACACATGAAGACTAAAGATGATGGGGAGGAGGGATCTACTGGAGAAGCCAAGAAAGGATAGAAACAAAGATGTATATGGTGAATTAGATTTGGCAAAGAGAATGGCCACCTCTTCAATTGAGACCTGAGCAAATGGAATAATTGGGAAAGGTATAAAGAGTATGAATAGAGAAGTGGAAGGGAGGTGTCTTGGTGAATGGTCTCAATTTTTTAAAGTAAAGTATGAGACAAAACCTTCAGTGAAAGGGTAGAAGTAAGATGACACTATAGGAGGCTTGAAAAGAGATAAGATTTGGAACGGTCACTATAGGGAGTGCAATAGTTAATCAGTCAAGGAGAAATAAAATGTTTATTTTGATGCAGTAATGGCACAGTTGAGATCACAAATTTGCAGAGAAACTAATGTGTGGTTTCATTTTTCTCCAATTTCTGTTTAACAACATATGAAAAGAAGCAAAAGAAGCAATTGTAAGAATAATCCAAGTTTGAAATTTAAGCAATAGGACAAAAGATCAAGAGATTAGTGAGTCAAGGGAAGCAATGAGTTGGTTCTCCAAAAGGTCAGGAAGTATAAGGGAGGAGAGTATAGACAGTGAAGGGGAGATAACCTGAGAAACAACTAAGAGGTAGGTGAATGTAAGTCAACGTGAGAACAAAGAACAGAGTTTAAAGCCTTAAGACACAAGGAAAGATGAAATGATAGCAGATCACTTTCAGATAGGACAAATTCAGAGTTCATAAAAATAAGTGTCACCCTTGAAGGTGATGACAAAATCAGGGGTATGGTGATATTTTTATGTGAGACTTAGGTGGAATGAAGAAGTAAATCATGAGATTTGGAAATGGGAAATTAAATTATTTGAGGGAGCATCAATACTTATATTGAAGAAGAAGGATTTGGGAAGAAAAAGATAGGCATTAAACTTTTTGAGGAAGAACAAAAAAGAATGATGTGCTGGTTGACAGGAAAAGCCTCTAAAAACTGCATAGACTGATACATTTGCATGCCATGAACATTACAGGGGGACACTTTGTTTAGTGAAAGTTTTAGAAAGGAAGTCTAGATAGTTTCAATGAGGAGAAACAATCATTCCAGCTCCCTTACCACAACCAGTGAGTCTGGGAATATACGGGAAAGAATAATCAGTCATGGAAAGGATGGTGAAAGAAGCAGTGTATTTAGGAGAAAACCAGGTCCAGTGAGATCCACAAAATGGAAGGAGTATGAAAGGGAGATTATTCTTTATGGATTAGGCATTTCAGAGACTATATAAGTCAGGCAGATCTGGAGTGGGACAGTGAAAACATAGAATTCGGAGGAATAGTTTCAAGAGAATGGTGAGTTGGTGACTGGGAATGAAATTTGTACATTAGCAAAAATCACTCAGGACAAGTAAAATGGGATGGGAATGTACTAATTATTTAGGAATGAATCCAGACAGAGTATCATTCATCAGGGAGAAGTCTATTGAATCAGGCAGGTGGTTCAACTGTTCGAATTCTTCCTGTTCAACCTAGTGGCAGATGATTGTACATCTTTTGAGGCCCCATGAGACCTGCCACAAAGTGGGAAAGAAGAGGAGGTCATATGCGAGCCTGATCAGGAAACTGCTTACTTGCCCTGGAAAATGTCTTGGGGTACAGAAGGTAAAATAGCACTTGTGCCCTGAGGATATGGTAGAACTGCAGGGCACTATTGAAGTGAGAGATGGTTAGTGAACTACTGGGTCCTGCACAAGAGCAGAGCTTTATGGGAAGACTATCAGTCTAGTCTACTAGGTCTTTATTAGTGAGCACAAATGTTCTCTTTTGGAATTCACAACCTCTGCAAAATGAGTGGTGAGCTTTAATAGAGAGATGACAGCTTTGTGCAAACTTTCTTTCAAATACTCCTCCTTCCCCCACATACCACCTCAGAGCAACTATCTACTGATTCTTCTTGGTCCGGTAACAATAAGTTCATACACAAGATTAATATCCTGAGGAACAAAAAGCAATTTTAAAGTTATATATTGCCAATGATAATAAAAATGATCTTAAAAATCTTTTCCCCAGGTCATTTAACTTGCAGATAAATAGAAACAAGAATCTGTAATAAAACTTTAAACCCACAAGGTATAGGCTATGCTTGCCCCGATTTTGTACACTGTCTTTTGGCCAGGAGTGCCAAATAAATGTTACCTTAGTCTTGAAACCTTACCTAGAAGAAAGATATTTAAAATATATATATATATATATATATATATATATATATATATATATATATATATATATATATTTCCTTTTAATTATCTTTCTTCTCTGAACTAACCTTTCAGAGTTCTATGTATGACTTAGAATACGAATACAAAGAGTCTTTATTATTTGGCATTACTTTACATCTGGGTCCTCATTAGTGTGAAAAATGATACAATATTTGAATGTATTTTAAACCACCCTTTTTGAAATTGTAACTATGTAAAATATGGTAATTTGTCCTTGTCCAATCAAAATATGTACTGCCAATTTGGACTCCATTTCTACCCCTGATTCTGTTTCTAACCCTAATTCCATTTCCAAACCTAAATTGTTATTATCTAACATGGAAATAGGGATGATGTGTTAACTAGATAAGAGTGTCTGGTTGGGACCCAGGGCAAGTGAAAGAACAGAGAAAAAAATAACACTTCACATTTGTATAACCTTTAAAATTTACCAAGAAATTTCCTTACAACAATCATGTACCATGTGTTAGACAAACACAATTTTGCATATTATGTAGAATCTGTGGTTCATATTGCTGCAGAAAAGTAGTTTCTAGGTTTGGTCAGACTAGCTTCAGTCTTGGGAACCTTTGTCTAATAATGCTATATAGTTCATATCTCCAGTTACATTTTCCTCTGGCAACACTAGAATTTTGTTCATGTCTAAGGTCCCTCATCCAATCACACATTGAAAATAAATCTGTTTTTTTTTCACCCAAGCAAAAATGCAAAAGATGTGCGCTTATAAACGTAACAGAAACAGATTTCACTAGTCCATGATAGCTGCAAACATTACTAACAATGGTGAAACTTGTGCCCAATATGTACAAAGAAAAATACTACTAACTCATATGGAATATTTGGAGAATATGAGCACTAGCAAACATGGGAAATGTTTGCACTGACTTTAAAAATATCTCTAGAAGAAGATAGTAAGGCCAAACTCAAATTCTGCCTATTCTAAGATGCCTTCTCTGATCCCAACTCCAATCCATTCTTTATTCAAAAGGAATCTCTCTATCCTAATTTTCCCACAATTGCCCTGAAATTTGGTATTTGTCATAGTTTCCAGTATATCAAAACTGAATCTTAATAGTGCCTGATCATTTCACCAGGCATGCACAAATTTACCCTACCAAGATCTAGAAAGCATCCATAATTGGTCAAAAATTGTAGGACAGTATTTTTCAATGTATGGATTGCCTGCTTAATCCAGTCTGACCAAGAAGAAACTTTGAAAGCAAATTATTCAAGAAATTATAGCTTTTGCAAGAAATCTAGAACTACTGCTACCATCCTAAAGGACCCTCAGACTTTAAACATCTCATCATTATGAACACGTTAGGGGGCAAAACCAAATATTTCAGTGAAGTCAACTTGTGATCTCTCTGGCCACACATACAACTCCACAGGAATGATTCCACAGACTTTATTTGCATCACATTTGCTTGTTTAGGTGAGAGTTACACTTACCCTTAGACTTATGCTTTGAAGTAATCGAAGACAGAGATAATACAGATACTCCTAAATGTCATATCTCTCAGTTTTGAGAATAGCTACCAACCAGCTACAACTTTAGCTTAGAAGACCTCTGAGAAACATGATTGTTATGATGTCTAAACCTGAGCTAAGCCTTTGGGTCAGAAATGGCCTAAGTTCCATCTTGTCATCAGCAAAAAGAAGTGAATGATCATTCTATACATGGGTCACATGTCCATTAGACCTTTTATATCTATACATGGACATAGACAGAGATACAAAACCTACAAGTTGGAACCAATCAAATCCTTATATACCTTACGTTGGAATTGGTGGTTAAACTTGCTACATCTTACAAATTGAGGATGACACCTAGTAGAAACTCTTGCTAGAATAGAATAGATACTATTTTCACTAACTTCTCCTTTTAAATTCCCATTGTGAACTTCACAATCCTCAACAAATACAAACACTTAAGAAGTATGCAAAGGATATAAACAGTATCGTATATGAAACCATGAGCTTCTATTATGTAGAATTTTTGTGTGTATTTAATTTAGCCCAATAATTTTAAAAAGTTCTCATCTCCCCTTCTGAATGTTGTGTGTGTGTGTGAATTTTAATGTTTTATTGACACTTTTTTTTTTAAAAAAATTCTGTTACTTCCCTGCACTTTGTTTTCCTCCCCAACAAAACCCAATAGAAAAATAGAGTAAAGAAACAAAAACCAACACATTGGCCAAGTCTGAAAGCGCATGTCTTATCCTCCACCTTTAACCCATCACTTTAAAGCCAAGAAGCAGAAAGCATGTTTCATCTTTGGTACTCTGAAGTCATGGTTGGTCACTGTATTTAACAGAGTTCTGAAATCTTTCACTATTTTCCTATATATTATTATGTCCTTTAAGATTTTCCTCCTGATTCTGCTCATTTCACTATGTGTCTATTTCCATGAGATCTTTACTATCTATGTGCTAATTCTCTTTGCTGCCATATATGCACACAACCAGATAGAGATTTTGAAAAATAGATGACTGTAATATATAGAAATAGCTGTGTTATATAACACTTTAGCAACAAGAGATGACTTTAAAGATGCACAAAGCAAATCTTCCACCTAGTAACCAGTAATGAAGTTAACTAGAAAAGTACTATCAGGCTTCATTGGGATGAGGGAAGCAATTGTTAGATCTTTACCTTCTATTTGTGATATTTTTAGTGAATGATGGTGTAAACAGAAGGGGGAAGCTAGAGTGATGCCACAGATGGTTTTAAATAATAGTTAATTCCTTTTCTCCTCAGTCTGAGGTTTAAAATGTAAAGAAAAAAATGCCTAGAGAAACATAAATTAGCCTTTATTTAGTGGAAATTTGGAACCACCAATATAATCAATATCCACTTCCATTTTTTTCCCTAAGAAATAACTACATTCTGATACTTTATCCATAGATATAGGTTAATGGACCAACAATATAAAAAAGTTCATAATTCTATATTATTTTTATATTTTTTTTACTTTACAGGTAATATATATTTTATATTGAATTATTTTATTCATCTTATGAATATTTTGTTTTTACTTTTTATAATAGAAAATCTTATCATTAAAGTGATTCATGTGATAGAGCATAAAACCTAAGTGCTGAAGATATATGTACCCAAATATATCTGGACTTCTTTACATTCTACATTCATATGTGACTTCTTCTATCTCTATATCTTTGCCTAAGTAATTTCCCATTCCTAGACTGGATTACTTTTTTAATACTCTATCTCTGTGTAGGCTCTTTCTTCTCTTAAGGCCAAACTCAAATTCTGCCTACTCCAAGATGCCTTCTCTGATCCTGACTCCAATCCATTCTTTTTTTTTTTTAATTAAACACTTGCTTTATTTCAGGCACTAAGTTTTTATTATTATTATTAATTTATTTATTTAACTTTTAACATTCATTTTCACAAAATTTGGGGTTCCAAATTTTCTCCCCATTTGTCCCCTCCCCCACCCCAAAACACCAAGCATTCTAATTTTCCCTATCACCAATCTGCCCTCTCTTATATCATCCCTCCCTTCCCTTGTCCCCATCTTCTCTTTTGTCCTGTAGGGCCAGATAAATTTCTATATCCCATTACCTGTATTTCTTATTTCCTAGTAGCAAGAACAATACTCAACAGTTGTCCCTAAAATTTTGAGTTCCAAATTCTCCCCATTCCTCCCTTCCCACTCATTCCCATTGGGAAGGCAAGCTATTCAATATAGGTCATATCTGTGTAGTTTTGCAAATGACTTCCATAACAGTCATGTTGTGTAAGACTAACTATATTTCCCTCCATCCTATCCTGCCCCCCATTGCTTCTATTCTGTCTTTTGATCCTGTCCCTTCCCAAGAGTGGTGATTTGAAATTGCTCCCTCTTCTCATTGCTCTCCCTTCGATCATTCCCCCCCACCCTGCTAATCCCTTCTCCCCCACTTTCCTGTATTGTAAGATAGGTTTTCATACCAAAATAAGTGTGCATTTTATTCCTTCCTTTAGTCGAATGTGATGAGGGTAAACTTCATGTTTTTCCCTCAGCTCCCCTCTTTTTCCCTCCACTAAAAAGCCTTTTGCTTGCCTCTTTTATAAAAGATAATTTACCCCATTCCATTTCTCCCTTTCTCCTCCCAATATATTTCTCTCTCACCACTTAACTTCATTTTTTTAAGATTTGATCCCATCCTATTCAAGTCACTCTGTGCTCTCTGTCTCTGTGTGTGCATGTGCGTGTGTGTCTGTATTTGTGTGTGTAATCCCACCAACTACCCAGATACTGAAAAGTTTCAAGAGTTACAAATATTGTTTTTCCATGTAGCAATGTAAACAGTTCAACTTTAGTAAGTCCCTTATGACTTCTCTTTGCTGTTTACCTTTTCATGCTTCTCTTCATTCTTGTTTGAAAGTCAAATTTTCTTTTCAGCTCTGGTCGTTCCATGAAGAATGTTTGAAGGTCCTCTATTTTATTGAAAGAGCATTTGTTCCCCTGAAGTATTATGCTCAGTTTTTCTGGGTAGGTGATTCTTGGTTTGAGTCCTAGTTCCTTTGACTTCTGGAATATCCTATTCCACGCCCTTTGATCTGTTAATGTAGAAGCTGCTAGATCTTGTGTTATCCTGATTGTATTTCCACAATACTGGAATTGTTTCTTTCTAGCTGCTTGCAATATTTTCTCCTTGACCTGGGAATTCTGGAATTTGGCCACAATGTTCCTAGGAGTTTCTTTTTTTGGATCTCTCTCAGGCAGTGATCAGTGGATTCCTTGAATACAGATTTTGCCCTCTGGTTCTAGAATCTGAGGACAGTTTTCCTTGATAATTTCATGAAAGATGATATCTAGGCTCTTTTCTTTTTATCATGGCTTTCAGGTAGTCCCATAATTTTTAAATTGTCTCTCCTGGATCTATTTTCCAGGTCAGTTGTTTTTCCAATGAGATATCTCACATTATCTTCCATTTTTTCATTTTTTTGGTTTTGTTTTGTGATTTCTTGGTTTCTCAGAAAGTCATTAGCCTCCATCTGTTCCATTCTCATTTTGAAAGAACCATTTTCTTAAGTGAGCTTTTGGACCTCCTTTTCCATTTGGTTAATTCTGCTTTTGAAAGCATTCTTCTCCTCATTGGCTTTTGGAACTTCTTTTGCCAATTGAGTGAGCCTATTTTTCAAGGTGTTATTTTCTTCAGCATTTTTTTGGGTCTCCTTTAGCAAGGAAATTAAATTCAGGTGCTCAGGTGGGGCAGGGCTGCTGTTCATTTTGAGATTAAGTTCAGGTTCTCTGGGGAGGGGGGGCAGGGCCACCACCAGGGGCTCAGTTCCCTCAGGGGGTTTATGTGGAGACCTCCTCCTGCCTGCTTTGGGAACTCTGGTCTTCTGCTGCCTCCACTGCTGCCTCCTGAGGGGACCTGAGTTATGGAGACACCCCTCTCCCCTCTTAGCCAGTCAAAAAGGCTCTCACTGACCTTTGACTCCTGTGGGTGGAGGGACCTGAGCAGCCACTGGAGACTCTGTCCCTGAAGCCTGCTTGGATCTGCTCCTCTCGGCCGTGTGGCCAAGGCAGGGTTGGGCTCTGCTCCAAGACCAGTGTGCGAGGGAACTTTTGTGTCAGTTTTTCAAGTCTCTCTAGAACAGAAATCTCCTCCACTTGGTTGTTCAGTGGCTTCTGCTGCTCCAGAATTTGTTGGGAGTTCTTCTTTACAGGTATTTTATGGGCTGTGGGTTAGGAGCTAGCATATATGTATCTTTCTACTCTGCCATCTTTGCTCCTCTCCAATCCATTCTTTTTTCAAAAGTGATCTCTCTATCCCAATTTTCCCACATTTTCCCAAAAATTTTGTATTTGTCATAGCTTCCCATACATCATAATTATTTCTGTGTATGACTTTCCTCTAATACAATATAAATGCTTTGAGAATAGGAGCTTTGTCCCAGTTGTATTCCCAGGACCTAATACCATGCCTTACAGATAGAAATTTCTGAATTAAATTTGTTGACATTGACTCTTGTGGCTGTCTTGGTTTCAGTGTTACCAATGAATTCTCCAAAGGAAAACAAACCATTGACACCTTTTGTGTCAGTTTTTCAAGTCTCTCTAGAACAGAAATCTCCTCCACTTGGTTGTTCAGTGGCTTCTGCTGCTCCAGAATTTGTTGGGAGTTCTTCTTTACAGGTATTTTATGGGCTGTGGGTTAGGAGCTAGCATATGTGTATCTTTCTACTCTGCCATCTTTGCTCCTCTCCAATCCATTCTTTTTTCAAAAGTGATCTCTCTATCCCAATTTTCCCACATTTTCCCAAAAATTTTGTATTTGTCATAGCTTCCCATACATCATAATTATTTCTGTGTATGACTTTCCTCTAATACAATATAAATGCTTTGAAGAATTGAGAATAGGAGCTTTGTCCCAGTTGCATTCCCAGGACCTAATACCATACCATACAGATAGAAATTTCTGAATTAAATTTGTTGACATTGACTCTTGTGGCTGTCTTGGTTTCAGTGTTACCAATGAATTCTCCAAAGGAAAACAAACCATTGAAAAGACACTTTAACTGCTACACAATGTAGGAGGAAAAGCCTTTATTGACTTCAGTGAAAGATTCATGGGTGCAGCTGCAGGCAGAAATGAGGTCTAAGGTATTATTTCATTATTTGTGAGCAGAGTTATATTGATCAGTAGCTCTGAAAGTTGAGGTTAATTAAGTAGCACAATTTTAAAATTATTCATTTTTCATTTCATTGTTTTTCCCAAAAAACTTAGCAGCATTTTGGCATGCAGTTAAACAATTCATCTGTGTGTAATAGCTAGGGCTTATGACCCTGGATTAGTCATTTAACCTTATTAATTCCCCAGGCAACACTCTAAGAATATATGCTACAGAGAAAGTGCCATCCGCATTAGTAAAAGAAGTTTCTCACAAGGAGCTCCCTTTGTCAATGAAATCTGAGCCAGTTTTAAAAAGAAGGTTAATGTATTTGCTTCAATATCTCAGTGGATAATAAAGATAGGCACTCCTTCTTCAATGCAATCTATTCACACTTTGTCAAGGAAAATGGCAATATTATATACTATATATTGACTACAAGAGGTTTTTGTGCAAATGCTTTATAATTGGAATAATGTTAGTCATTAAGTTTCAGTAACAATGGATTACTAGCTAGAAGAAGTGAAACCTATGCTTTTTTCCATTTAAAGTATCTTTCCCAATCTCTCCTTGTTTCTAGTTACCTTCACTCCATCAGTTAGCTTCAATTTATCTTGTATGTAGCTATTTTGGTGTTCTCTTTCCTGCTAGACTGTGGGATCATTGAGAACAGGTGCTGTCTTCTGCCTTCCTTTGTAATCCCAGAGATGAGCACATTTCCTGGAATATAGTAGGTGCTTCATAAGTGCTTGTTATTTAGAACTTTCATGTGAACCAAAGAAATCATTACTGATAACCCCAATTACTAATAACACAAGGATCCAGTTTGTTTTCCTTCTTATTTCCTTGTTTAACGACTAGGTTAAGATAGGCTCTAAAGGATAGGACTTATGATGAAATTGGGTTAACATTCTCCTCAATCTTAAGCAGGACCCACCCATCTGGAAGAGTTTACTTCTGTTTAAAGGGTAAAGAGAATCTAATCTGGGTGAATTCTGGCCCACTACAATTCAACTACATAAGAGGTCTGGGTGAAAATGAGTCTCTTTGTATATAAGCTGAGTCTTTTCCCTAAGCTCCTAATTAGAATAAGCCTACCTCTCATTGTAATATTAATTTTCATACTAATTGTCAATCAGCCAGAACTTATTTTTGCCTGTCAAGAACATCCCCTCTTCCAAGGGTATTTAAACACTGAATGTTCTCCAGGAGGCATCTTTGGTTTACCAGATAAGTCACTGACCTCAATTTATTGACTATTCGCTGGCCATAATTAATACATTGTTTATTAGTTACCCAAAACTATGTCTCTTGAAATTTTCATTTGTCTCATAAGCAAGAAAGAAATGCCATGTAGATTAAGTATAAGCACACAAAGAAACATATACTTTACTGTAGTTTTTTGGGGTCATTTTGTGAATGGTCTTGGACAAAAAAGCAATGTTACTTTAGAGGCATCTAGTGCAAAATCCAAAGAGGACTTTGTGGTCTACCAAATATCTAAACTTTGCCTCAGGAGTCCCAACATAATGATGCTCTGTCATATAACTTCCTTCCAATCTCTCTGTTCGTTCAATTTAATTCCACATCTCCTAACTGTTTTCATCTTATGACTTCTACCTTTACCACCTCTTTCAAACTTCTCTTATCTACTGGCAACCTCCAAAGCTCCATCTAAAAAGCACAAACAAAATTAGGTTGTATGCATGCTTTTTTCTTCCTCTCAAGCAGGTGTGTATGCATGTGGCACCCTAGTCAAAACTTAGCTTGCTTTAGGGTTAGGCTGCATGGATTCTAAAGCCAGGGAGCAAGGAAGTGCCCCTGACTCAGGTTGTCTGCGCAAGCTTAATCCACTCCTGTGTTGCTGACATAGCAAAAGGAATTCATGTTCACTCAGAGAGCATCACAAAGGATCTCTGGAAAATCAAGTTCAAGGGATATTCAGTCCGTTTTCTGATTTGCTGATTCTGATTCCCAGGTCAGTCTGGTCTCCTCTGAATAGTAAAGGAGCTCAAGCAAATCAAGGTGGTTAGTAAAGTCATTAACCTTACTATTTTCACACTATCATACTCTTCTTTTTACTCACGGAGTCATCACACCAGCATCCACTCTTATCATCTTACGCCTAGATTATTTCAATTACCTTTTCACTGGTCTCCTTACATAGAGTCTCTACCTACTTCAATCCATCCTCCAGTTCGTCTCCAAAGTGCTCTTCCTAAGCTCAGATCTGATCAAATCATTAACCCACACAAACACACACCCCCACACCCACACACATACACACCCACACCCACACACACTGAACTCCAGCATTTTCCAATTAACTCCAGGTTCAAATATTGTAACTTTTGAATGGAAATTCAAGCCCTTCACAACCTGGCCCCTCTACCTTTCCAGAATTCCTGCACTTTGCTTCATTCCTTTCTAATTCAGCACTATTCTAGTCTACTTGCAAGTCTACATTTCACTCCATCTCCAGCCTATGACCTGTTTAAATGAGTGCCCTCTTTGCCTGATAAGATCTCCCACTTTGCCTGATAAGATCTTCTGCCTCATGGCTTCTCTGGCTTCCTTTAAGATTCAGCTCAATTTCACCTTCTTCAGGAGGATGTTTTCAGCATCACACTTGCTGAAGCCCTTCCTTCTGAGATCACATTTATCTTGTATGTATAAATTCACATGTTAGTTCTCCTATTGGAATATGAGTTCCTTGAGAGTAGAGACCATGTTTTTACCTTCAGCTGTATTCCTAGAATTTAGCACAGTGCCAGGCACATGGCAAGCACTTAATAAATGTTTGTGCCTGACTTCTTGACTTGGAGGGATAAAATATAATTATTTTAATATTCACTGAACAAGTATCAAAATATGAGTAGCACACGATTAACTATGAAATGAGGAGTATTGACAATGAGATTTCATAGAAGGGAAAGACTGCTGTTTATGATGGCAACCTAGAAACCCTTTATGGAAAGGAAGGGAACTTGAATTGACATCTTTGACTAGGTATGGAAGTAGAGAGATTGAAGACATTCAAGTTCAGCAGAATGGCATGAATAAAGGAAGAGAAATAGGAAATCACAACTAAATTTCAAGGGACATAGAATAATTCAGTATGACTTGTGCATGATAAGAATAATAATTGCTGGCATTTATATGTGTTTTAAGGTTTACAATATTGTGATGTGTGTGTGTGTGTGTGTGTGTATTACAGTGCCTGACACAAAGTAAAAACATAACAAATGTTTCCTGGTGGCTTCACTGTCATATTTTACTTGGAAAGATAAAGTATAATTATAGAAACAAGCATTTAACAAATAAGGGCATCTAGATGGCACAGTAGATAGAGTGGTGGGCCTGGAGTCAGGAAAATTCATCTTCCTGGGTTCAAAACCAGCCTCAGACTTGCTAGTTGTATGACCCCAAGTAAGTCACTTAACCCTGTTTGTCTCAGTTTCCTCGTCTGTGAAATGAGCTGTAAACAGAAAAAAGCTAACTACTTCAATATCTTTGCCAAGAAAACCTAAATGGGGTCACAAAGTGTCAGGCATGTCTGAAAAAAAAAAAGCAAAAAACATTTAACAAAGAGTATAAAAGTATGGTTAGCACATGATTAATTATGGAGTTCTACTAATAGCAAAAGTTTATAGAAGGTATAGATTATGATACATGGTAAATATCTAGGTACAGATATAGCTTATAATCTATATTGATCATATCTGACATGAATATATATGTATATGTTATATTCATATATGTATAATTTTCTTCAGTCCCTTGAAGTAAATACTATTATTATTGCTATTTTACAAATGAGGAAACTGAAGCACAGAGGTTAAGTAGCTGCTTAGGGTCTCACAGCTAATGTCTGAGAATTCTGAAAATTTGACTTTATATCTTAGTGCTTAAAGTCTAATACTCTGTTCATTATGATACTTAATAGTTCTATTTGAAAGCTGACAAAAGTCTAATCGGCTAGAAATTTATCTAAGCAATGTGTATTTGATAGTCATTCATAAGAAACTCACCCCCAGATAAATAATCTTGGACATAGGTTTTTTAAATTAAAAATTTTAAATTAATATTTAAAATAATTTAAATATGTATAAATTCATAATAAAATAAAATGAACTAAAACTAATACTAAAACTACATTAAAATGTATAAAAGTGATTTCATTTAAATTAAATAGAAAGTCAGCTGAGATAGTGGTTATTACAACTCCCTCCACAAAGTTTCTCAGAACAAAAAATCTCCAACTATCTCTGTCCTGTCTCTACCAAGGGAGTTTTTGTAGACAAAGAAAAGTCTTATGGATCTAGGATCCTTTCTTTTTTCAATTTTTTTAAATAAAGAAATATTTATCCTCACTTCACATTTATCCACAGCCTCATTAAAAAGAAAGAAAAACAAAAACATTTGTTAAAATAAGTATATTCGAGTTTAAGGAACTTTGAGTTCATTGCTGTATCCAAACTTCCTACTCAGCTTAAGTCTTTCCATCAAAAATTCTTCAAAATCTTCCCTTGTGTGAAATGTCCATTTTTTCCCATATAGAATTATACCAAGTTTTGCAGTGTAGCTTGCTCTTGGTGGTAAGCACATCTCTTTTGCCTTACCAAGTATTGAATTCCAAGATTTCCTGTCATTTATGGTGAAGTTGCCAGGTCCTGTGTAATTTTGACTGTAATCCCTTGATACTTGAACTGCTTCTTTCTGGATTCTTGTAATATTTTCTCTGTGACACGGGAGTTTTGAATTTTGATTATCACGTTTATGGAAGTTTTTATTTGGGTATTTATTAGAGAAGGTGATGTATGAATTCTTTCTATATTTATTCTGCCTCCTGGTTCTAATAAATCTGGGTAATTCCCTTTTGTGGTTTCTTGCAATATATAATCCAAGCTTTTTATTACATCAATGTTTTCAGAAAGCCCAAAAATTTTTATGTTACCTTTTCTTGATCAGTTTTCTAAGTGAGTTGTTCTTATCACCAGATATCTTACATTTTCTTCTTTGAAATTTTCAATCTTTTCATTTTTCTAATATTTCTTACTGTCTTATGAAGTTATTGATTTCTGTTTGTTCTGTTTTTGTTTTTAAGGACTCTACTTAATGCATAAAGTCTACCATTTTCTCTTCTGAGTTACCAATTCTAATTCCAATTCTTCCCCTCAGGTCTTTTAGTTAATATTTCACCTCTTCCTTCATTTCTTCTAGGAATTCATAGAGTCTTTATGGAAAACCCATTTTTTTTCTTTTGAATCTATGTTTAGAGTTGTTATTAAGTTACTTTCTTCTTTTGCTCTAGATTTGAGAATGATTGATGTTTTCATCTTTAATGTATTTATTTCTGCTGCCAGGCTATGTCCCTGGAAAAGATTCTGAGTAGGTTGACTGACAAGGCAGGGTCTTACCCTAAATTCCCTGAGTTCTTGCATTGATTTTCACACCCTGGCCTTTTTCAATTTTTGAGGTTTAAAACTGAAAGAAACCTCAGCACTCTGGCACCTCCAAGTTCTCCACCTCAGAGATTTTGCAGAATAATAAAGGGCTTTTTCAGGTTACAGTATACATGGTCCCCTTGATTTGACTGGGACTTGCAAACTCAAATTTTGTTTGCAGACCCCTGTTTTCTATTGCTTGTATTTTCTTTTCTTTCTCTTTTTTTGTAGTTCTTTGGTGGAAGAAATCACTGACTTAGTTACTCACTAGAACTTCATGGATTTTTGGAGTAAGTAGATGGTCTACTTTGAGTATCAAAGTCCAGACAGCTGATCCTAGATGCTAACTTCATGGAAATACTGGAGAAGGAATTCTTGTCCAGAAATGAAACTCATTTAACTACTCAAAAGGAGTGACCTTTATAAAAGCTCCTCTTCTCCCTAGTATCACAGGAATTCCCATTCCCAAATTCAATTCCCTCAAGGAGTTAGTACAGTAATTTTCTGTGATAAGAAAATGGTATAGCTATTAAAGACTTGACAAAGCTGGAATTTAACTCACTGCCTTCTTTTTCCCCCTTTCTTTTACTTTTTTCTCCTATTTCACTGCAGACTGAAATGTACTCCTGCAAAAAAATTGTGTGTGTTCTTCCTTCCTTCAATTAGTTCAGATGAGAATGAGGTTCAAGTCCAACTGTTCCTCCTGACTCTTCTTTTTATAAAAGCTTCATGCGTATTCTGGTTATAGAAGATGTTTTGGAATTCTTCTTCCCCTTTGCCCTAGTGTTATCCTCCTCCCCTCACTTTCCATTCTTCTTATAAGATCCAATCATAACAATATCACTTCCAGGCTTGTTATTTAGAATCCCTTTAAGATATAATGAGGAAAGAGTTCTAAGAAGATAAATTTATCATCTCCTTGCATTAGAATTTAAACTTTACCCTTGTTTAGTCCCTTACAATCATTCATTCATGTTTACTTTTTTATGTTTCTCTTGACTCTTATGTTTTCTCATCAAAGTTTCTGGGCAGCTGTTACTTTTCATCAGGACTGCTTATAAGTTCTCCATTTAACTAAAAGTCTATTTTTCTCATGTAGTAATATTGAGTTTTGTTAATTACATTATACATGGTTGTAATATGCATTGCATTATGAAATATCATGATTTCCAAGCTTGGTGCTTCTCCAAGGGGATGGCTGCTAAATCTCGTATGATGCACAGTATGTCTCCTTAGTTCTTCAATCCCTTCTTTCTGGCTTCCTGAAATATTTTTTTCCTTGAAACTGTAAGTTTTGCAATTTGTCCATAATGTTCTTAGGAATATTTGCTCTGGGGCTCCTTTCAGGAAATGACTAGTGAACTCTTTCTGTTTCAACTTAAAAAATATTTTCCAAATTTAATTATTTGTTTTCAATTTTCAACAACTACTTCCATAAGTTTTAAATTTTCTCCCCCTTCATCCCCAAAATGGCATGTAATCTTATATGGACTCTATACATACATGCTAATTAAACACATTTTCACATTAGTCAGTTTGCATAGAAGAATTCAAACAAATGGGAGAAAGCATGAGAAAAACCAAGTGAAACCAAGCATAACAAAAGAGAAAATAGTTTGCTTCATTCTGCTTTCTGATTGCATAGTTCTTTCTCTGACTGTTCATAGCACCTTGCTTTGTGAGTCCTTTGGAAAAGTTTTAGGTCCTTCCATTGCTATGAAGGGCTA
Source organism: Bettongia penicillata ogilbyi (assembly GCA_023548195.1). NCBI lineage: Eukaryota > Metazoa > Chordata > Mammalia > Diprotodontia > Potoroidae > Bettongia > Bettongia penicillata. The sequence goes on from JAJHZJ010000041.1 coordinate 112,425, forward strand.
AGTCTATCAGAAACAGTCCTCACACCTTACTGCCACTGTGTGTAATATTCTCCTCATTCTGCTCACTTTACTCTGTATCAGTTCATGCAAGTTTTTCCATGGTTTTCTGAAGTTCACCTGTTTATCATTTCTTATAGCAAAATAGTATTCCATTACATTGATATGCCACAATTTGTTCAGTCATTCCACAATTTATGGGCATCTCCTCAATTTCCAGTTATTGGCCACCACAAAAACAGTTGCTATAAATACTTTTGTACAGGTGGGACCTTTCAACATTCTGATGATCTCTTTGAAATACATCCCTAGAAACAGTATTGTTGGGTCAAAGAGGGTAGACATTTTTGTAACCCTTTGGGCACAGTGCCAAACTGCTCTCCAGAAAGGATGTATCAGTTCACAGCTCCACCAACAATGAATTAGTGTTCCAAGTTTACCACATCTTCTCCAACATTTATCATCTTTCTGTTTTCCCAAGTTAGCCAATCTGATAGGTGTGATGTAGTACTTCAGAGTTTTTTTGACTTGCATCTTTCTAATCAATAGTGGTTTAGAGCATCTTTTCATGTGACTATGAATAGCTTTCTTCCCTCTGAAACTACCTATTCATATCCTTTGACAATTTATCAATTTGAGAATGACTTATACTCTTGTAAATTTGACTCAGTTCTTTATATATTTTAGAAATGAGGCCTTTATCATAGATACTAGCTATAAAAATCTTTCCCAGTTTTCTGCTTTCCTCTGAATTTTGTTTGCATTAGCTTTGTTTGTGCAAAACCTTTTCATTTTAATCAAAATTATTCATTTTGCATTTCATAATGCTATCTCTTCTTTGGTCATAAATTCCTCCATTTCCCACAAATCTGACAAATGCACTATTCCTTGCTACCCTAATTTTTTACAGTATCAGCCTTTATACCTAGAGTGTGTCCTTATTTGAACTTTATTCTGGTATACATTGTCAGGCATTAGTCCATGCCCAATTTTCACCACCATATTTTTTAGTTTTCCCACCACTTTTTGTCAAAAATTGAGTTCTTATCCCACAAGTTGGGAACTTTGAGTTTATCAAGCAGTAGACCACTATAATTATTGACTCCTATGCCATGTGTACTCAAAATATTCCACTTGTCTACCCTTCTGTTTCTTAGCCAGTACCAAGTGGATTTATAATTACTGATTTATGATACAATTTAAGATCTAGTATGGCTAAATCACCTTCCCTAGCATTTCTTTTCATTAATTTCCTTGATATTCTAGATGTTTTGTCCTTCCAGATGAATTTTGATATTATTTTTTCTAGATTTATAAAATAGTTTTTGGTAGCTTGATTGGTATGGCACTGAATAAGTAAATTAATTTAAGTAGAATTGCCATTTTTATTACATTAGTTCTGTTTACCCAGAAGCTACTGATATTTTTCCAATTATTTAAATCTGACTTTATTTTTGTGAAAAGTGTTTTGTAATTGTGTTCATATAGTCCCTGGGTTTGTTTTGGCAGGTAAATTTCCAATTATTCTAGTATCTACAGTAACTTTAGATGGGATTTCTCTTTCTATCTCTTGCTGTTGGGCTTTGTTAGTAATATATAGAAATACAGATGATTTATGTGTGTTTATTTTGTATCCTGCAACTTTGCTAAATTATTATTTTTTACTTGATTCTCTAGGCTTCTCTAAGTACACCATCTGCAAAGAGTGGTAATTTAGTTTCTTCTGTGCCTATTCTAATTACTTCCATTACTTTTTCTTCTCATTTCTAAAGCTAACATTTCTAGTACCATATTGTATAACAGTGGTGATAATGGACATCTTTGTTTCATCCCTGATCTTATTGGAAATGCATGTAGGTTATCACCATTATATAGGTAGGTGCTACTTATAATTTTAAAGAGGGCTCCATGTATTCCTATGTTCTCCAGTGTTTTCACATGGGAATGGGTGTTATATTTTGTCAAAAGCTTTTTCTGCATCTATTAAGATAATCATATGGTTTATGTTAGTTTTGTTGTTGCTATGATCAATTATGCTGATAGTTTACATAATATTCAACCAATCCTGCATTCCAACTTGGTCATAATGTATTGTCCCTGAGATAAGTTGCTGTAACCTCTTTGCTAATATTTTATTTACAATTTTTGCCTCACTATTCATTAGGGAAATTGGTCTATAATTTTCTTTCTCTCTTTTGTCTCTTTCTGATTTAGACATCAGTACCATATTTATATCGTGAAAAGAATTTGGTAGGACTCCTTCACCAATTATCTAAGATGGTCTACATAATATTGGAATTAACTGGTCTTCAAATTTTGCTAGAGTTCACTTTAAATCGATCTGGCTTTGGAGATTTTTTCTTAGTGAATTGTTCAATTGTCTTGTTCAATTTCTTTTTCTCAGATGTAGTTATTTAAGTATTTTGCTCCCTCTTTTGTTAATCTGGGTAATTCATATCTTTGTAAATATTCCTCTATTTCATTGAAATTGTCAAATTCATAGCATATGACCTGGCAAAATAATTTCTAATAATTGTTTTAGTATCCTTTTCATTGGAGGTGACCCCACACTTTTCATTTTTGATTCTGATAATTTGGTTTTCTTCTTTCTTTTTTAAAATGAGATTGATGAAAAGTCTATCAAATTTATAATTTTTTCATAAAACCAGCTCTTAATTTTATTTATTAGTTGAACATTTTTCCTAATTCCAATTCTATCAATCTCTTCTTTGATTCTCAATATTTCTGATTTGGAATTTGTTCTTTTTTCTAGATTTTTCAGCTGCATGCCTTTTTTCTCTATTTTATTCATGTAAGCATTCATAGATATAAAACTTCCCCTAAGAACTGCCTTGATTCTTTCTATGATTTGTTGTTTGATTCACACATTCTTTAGGATTAAATGATATAGTTTCTAATTAATTTTTAGTCTGTCTTTCCATGGCCCTTTATTATACGTAATTTTTATTACATCATGATCTGAAAAGGATAAATGGACTATTTCTTCCTTTCTTGCTGGCTTGTGAGGTTTTTAATGCCCCAGTATATGGTCAATTTTTGTGTAGGTGCCACATACCACTGAGAAAAAGATATAGTCCTTTTTACAACCATTCAATTTTCTCCAGAGGTCTATCATATCTACCTTTCCAAGAATTCTGTTCACCTCCTTAACTTCTTTCTTCTTTATTTTGAAGTTAGATTTATCAAATTCAGAGAGGGGGAGGTTGAGGTCCCCCACTACTATAGTTTTGCTGTCTATTTCTTCCTGTAACTCCTTTAACTTCTCCTCCAAGAATCTGAATGCTATACCACTTAGTGCATATATGTTTAGCAATGGTATTACTTTATTGTCTATGGTGCCTTTTAACAGGATATAGTTTTCTTCCTTATCTCTTTTGATTAGATCTAATTTTGCTTTTACTTTGTCTGAGATTAGGATTGTTACCCCTTCTTTTTTTCTCACTTTAGCCGAAGGATAATACATTCTATTTCAGTCTTTTACCTTTACCCTGTGTGTATCTCACTATTTCAAATGTTTCTTGTAAACAACATATTGAAAGATTATGTGTTTTAATCCATTCTGCTTTCCATCTCCTTTTTATGAGATAGTTCATTCCATTCACATTCATAGTTATTATTACTGTCTATGTCATTCTCTCCATCCTATTTCCCTTCCCCCCATATATGCTTTTAGTCCTACCTTCTCCCTCCTCCTCTCAAAAGAGGTTTAATTTTGATCACAGCTTTCCTCAGTCTTCCCTCCCTTCTGTCAGCCTCCCTTCCTTTTCTTTCCCTTTTCCCTTACTACTTCTCCCCTTGATTCTAACCACACCTCCCTTTTCTTTTTCTTCTCTCCTCCTACTGCCTGTAGGGCAAGTTAAATTTCTATATTTAGCTGAGTATGTTATTCCTTCCTTGAATCAAATCTGATGACAGCAAAGCTTACACAATGCTATTCTCCTCCCCTTCTTTCCCTTTACTAAATATGTCTTTGTGCCTCTTCATGTGATGTACCTTACTCTTTTCTGCCTTTCCTCTTCTCTTATTACAAATCTTTGTGACCCTTAAACAGATTTTTTTATCATCATATTAGTTAATTTATACCCACACCTTCTGTCTTTGTTTATCCCTTTTAAACGTTATAATAAATATACAATTCTTAAGATTACCAAGAATTATCCTCCCAAGTATGGATGTAAAGAGTTTGCACATATTAAATAACAAGAGTTCTTTCCCTTGTTTACTTTTTTATGCCTCTCTTGAGTCATGTATTTGAAGATCAAATTTCTATTGAGCTCTGACCTTATCATCAGGAAGTTCTGGAAATCCCTTCTTTCATTGAACATCCATCTCTCTGCCTGAAAGATTAAATTCAGTTTTGCTAGATAGTTGATCCTTGCTTGTAGCCCAAGTTCATTTGCCTTATAGTATATTGTATTCCAATCCCTAAGCTCTTTTAATGTAGAAGCTGCAAGGTCTTGTGTGAACTGTAATTCCCTGACATTTGAATTATTTCTTTCTAGCTACTTGAAGTATTTTCTCCTTTACCTGATCATTCTGGAATTGGGCAACAATATTTCAATTTGGGTTGTTTTTTAGGAGGTCATCAGTGGATTCTTTCGATGACTATTTTGCTCTCCGGATCTAGGACTTTAGGGAAGTTTTCCTTGATGATTTCTTGGAAGACACTTTTTTTTTCATCATTACTTTCCAGGAGACCAATAATTCATACATTCTCTGTCTTGGATCTATTTTCCAGGTCGGTTGTTTTTCCAATGAGATATTTGTTTCCTTCTATTTTTATTCATTCCTTAAATATGTTTTTACTGATTCTTGATTACTGATAGAATCATTAGTTTCTACTTACCCAATTCTAATTTCTCCCAGATTTTTTTTTTCAGTTAACTTTTATACCTCCTTTTTGTAAAGAGTTATTTTCTCCAGTTAGGTTTTGTATCTCCTTATCCGTTTGACCAATTTTGCCTTTTAAGGAGATGATTGTGTTTTGGTCAGGTTTTTTTTTTTTTCTACTTCTTTAATTTGGCTTTTAAAATTCTTCTTGAGTTCTTCCAAGAATGTTCTTTGGGCTTGACACCAGTTCATATTCTCTTTTGAGGTTTCAGGTGTAGGTATAGTGTCATTGCTGTCCTCTTCTGAATTCGTATTTTGCTCTTTTTTGTCCAGGTAATAATATTCTATAGTCTTTCATTTTCTAATTTGTTTCTTGCTCATGGTCATTGCCTATTTCCTGGCTTTGAAAGTGGATCTCTTCTTCTGGGACACAGGGGGATCTGTCCCACATTTCCTGTACTGGAGGCTGGGGTCCTAGTTACTGGCTTTGTGTACTGTGGCCTCTGATTCTTTCAACTAGAAGTTATATAATGCTGCAATTTACCTGGTGCCAAGTTGCCTGGTGTGTGCCAAGGTCAACACCAGGTAAAGTCTGTATTTCTCCAGTAGTTTTGCTGAAGCTCATGGTGTGAATTGTGGGGGAGGGGTGTTCTTGCACTACAAGTCCCCTCCTCCCCTATGGTGGCACTAATCCTGTCTGTGCTGGTGTCTTCCCAATTTCCCTGACTGTGCTAAGGCATGCCTGGGGTCCTGGTGATGGTGCTTACTAGCTCCACCCCCAGGGACTCAGGATCTCCTACTGGACAGTTCAGGTGGGGTTTACTGGGATGCTTCCAGTCCTGTACTGGCCCCCTTTAGCCACAGCAAGAGGGACCCTTCCCAGTGATCTACCTTGCATCTTATGTTAAAAGACTGCTATAACTTTTCTTCTGGCTCCACTATTTCAGGATTTTTCCTGGGCAATGTTCTCTAGGTTTTTAAAGGTCAACAAGGGAGGTTAAGAGCAAATATAATTTATTCCACCATCTTAGATCTTAGAAGGTGAAATAAGTGAGTTTCAAACATTTATGCTGTGAGTTGATAGCCCCAGGAGTAGCTGGTGAAGCTTCTGATGGCCCTTACCTTCTCTTTCATCCAGTTCTGCCAGACTCCCATCCTATGCTGAGCGGTTTGGGAATACAAAATATTGCTGGTGATTCAGCCTACCTTATGCTGTTCTCACTCAGTTATAGCTGCATCTGCATTGATAACTCCTGCATGCTCTGCACTCCTTGAGTTCAGTTTGGACTGTCCTGGGATGGAAATCTGCCACATTCTGTCTCCCAGTGGGTTCTGCCACTCTAAAATTCATTGAGATTCATTTCTTAGAGGTATCTGAAGGAATTTGTGAATTCTACTCTCTCTCTCTCTCTCTCTCTCTGTTCTGCTTTCAGGTAATCCAATGATTCTTAAATCATCTCTCCTTGATTTGTTTTCCAGGTCAGTTGTTGATATTAGGTACTTTACATGTTCTTCTATTTTTAAATTCTTTTCATATTGTGTATGTATATATATATATATATATATATATATATATATATATATATATATATATATATATATATTTCTTGTCTCATGGAGTGAGTAGCTCCTATTTAGTGCATTCTAATTTTCAGAGAGTCTGTTCCTTGGGCCAGACTATATGATTCCTGTGCCATGCTATAATTCTCTTCCCATTTCTTTGTTCCATACATCTTATTTATTTTTGATTATTTCCTCTAGTGCTCTTATATTATTTATTTTAAGAAAAACACATTAACTACTTAGAAATAAAACAATTCATGTTTTCCAGGAATTCTAGCTGAATTTGTATCCACACTATGTTTTAGGCTTTTCTATGTATCTACTCTGTTTTTCTTTTTGCTTTTTCTTTCAAATCATCTGGGGACATTCTCTTCTTCTGTGTGTGTGTCTTGCATGTTCCTGTCAACATAATAGCTCATTGTGGTAGGATTTTTCTTGTTGTTTTCCTCGTAATTAAAGACTACATCTTGACCTTAGAATATATGTTAGGACCAAGGTCTGTATTTCTAAGAAAAAAAATTATTGGATGAACTTGTTTTCTTTGACTACTTTCTTAGAGGTATTTCATGTTGTGTTATTCTGTAACATCAGAGATAGCTCAAGAAAGAGATATATAAGCTGTTGGTGATCCCAAAGTCTTTGATCAAAGGCAAAGTTTAGTTGCCTTCCTTGTCTGAACTCTGCACATTTTGATCTGGATTTGAGTCTTGGAAACAGATTTCTTGACTTGCCCCAGTTGAATTTCCAGTAGATTGCTGCTAGACTGAGCTATTATCAGACAGCTAAAAGGTTTATTTTGGTTGCTCCAGCTTTCCCTTTGATCTGAGTTTCATGCAATGGCTATTCAGCTGTAGACTTGCCTGGGGGCTGAAACTGTTCTCCAGCTGGGATTTAAGTTGCACCACTGCTTCTTGTTTCAGTGCTTGAAGTGAATTTTTTTACTTCCCTATGTGAATCTTAGACCTCTTATTACTCTGGTGTATGGAGTCTCCCTGAAACTGAATGGTCCATACTACTGTATCTAACTAGACTCTTTCCCCAGGGTCCCTAGACCTCTTTGCCACTCTGTGCCAGCCTGGACTGGCAAGTTGACTCATGCTGATATTTTTTCTTGTACTTCTCAGTCATGACTCAATCTGATCCATTTTCTAGATCTCTATGCAGGATTTGTGGTTGACAGCAGGATGGAGAGCTTAACTGTACCCTCTAAATGCTACTCTGGCATTTTCTCTACATTTGCCATCATGCTCCTTATGAAGCAATGACTTAAGTAAAGCAATAGATTGATCATATTTACACTCTAAGTACTTTATTGTCCCTGAATGAAGAGATTGAAATTTCTGCTGGAACATTAAGAAAGCACAAGAAGATAAGGATAAAGAAAATAGTTTAGAGTCTGATTGTATATTCATTGGATGAAGTCATTCTTGAGAGTCCAAAGGATCAGAGTAAATCTTCCTATACAATCAACCCCATACTCCCACTTCTAATATTTTTTATACAAGTATATTCTGGTAAAATTATAATTAGCACCATGGGAAACCTCAAAAAAGAAAAGAAATAGCAAAAGGGTAACAATCTTTCAGCACTAACTGGACTCAACCTCCTCTTTCTTCCCAATTATTTGATTTGCTGCGTCAATGCCCAGCTACTAGCAATTTTAGCACCACAAATTATTGAAGAAAAACCAAATTTTATCCCTAGAAAGAGTCTTCAGCTTGGAATTATGAGAGGGGATTCAGTGGTGTCTTTGGATGCAAATCTAAACAAGGCACCTTACTTATTTTTCCTCATCTATAAAACAGGGATGATATTTTTTTATGATTTCTCAGGATTGTTTTGTGTTAAATGTTCAAAACTCAAAGTTATACACATATACATTTGTGTGTAAATAGTCATAGTCAATCATTCTCATTCTCATAAGCATTGTTCATCTACTTTGTTTTTACTGTGTGACTTATTAGTCCTATCTTTATTGAATCCCATATTTTATTGAGCAGATTTTGCAGTGTTTTAGAGATCAAAATAATAAGCACAATGGCTGCTTCCACAAATAGATTCTGCTACAGAACATCACTGTGGAGAGCATATTGGTTGGTTTTTATATGTATGGATATGTATAGAGATAGAGATTGAAAGAAAAATAAATATTTATATTCATAAATATAATTGAAATAGAGTTAGTTCATAACTCCCAGGTTAAGAACTCCTGAAGAAAAAATCCCACTTCCACTTCTTCCACTTGTGTTTAACACAGAACATCGTCAAGTATAATGATGATCAATCAATCAACTAGCACTTGCTATTAATATGATTTTATGCTTACACTAATCATACAACTGTTGAAGAGAGTCATTTCTGTAGTTGTGTCTATTAAAGAAAGACTTGTATAATCTTAACAACAACAAGTAACTTGTGGAGAGTTTTTATCACTATACACAGACAAATGAGGTAAAGTTGATTGAATAAAGGTTCATTCACTTACCTTACCAGCAGGCAATACAATGGAAATTCCAATCATCACCTTGATGCCATGGTCCTCTTTGAGAACGAAGGACAAACACAACAACACAATGAGTCATTTATCTGGGAATTTGCTTGTGTAACCTAAGCCTCAAAGCCAATTGGCATGGATCATGCTCCTCGTTGATGAAGATCAATGTGATATTTGTGTGAGGGACAGAGTTCATGAGAGCTTAAGAAAAGAAATATCTTTATCTTCTTGCTTCAAGTTTTGAGAAAGAAATAATGTCATTCTAACTTTCTTTGGATTCTGAAGGGAGAAAGACTCTGGGAAGAGACCAACTTGTGAAAAAGTCAGCACCTCAAGTATGTCTCTCCTTCTATTTTGCTACACTAAAAACTTCAGGGAATTTCCCATTGGGTAAGAATTGAGATTCTTTTTTTTGGTGGATCTGAGTTATCTCACTCTCAAAGAAAGAACTCATTCACTTTATATATATATATATATATATATATATATATATATATATATATATATATATATATATATATATATATATATATATATACACTGTCATATAGTATCATATGTATACTTGTGTAAGGAAAACTGAGGACATTCTCCCCAGTCCCCTGCATGACCACCACATGACCTGACATAAGGAATGTAGCTCAAAGTTATTATGCATAACTGGGAGTGCCAAAGGAAGCAGCACATAAATATTGGAAGAACAAAAAATATTGGGGCAAAAAGACCTTTGTCTTAAGAGTCATAAAACTCCTTACTGGAAGAGGTGTATGTGCTCAAGGATATGGCCAGTCCTTGTGCACATACATCAGAATAGACATCTGGAACTTTGGCCAAATTACTTCTTTGTTCTATTGTCATTTTTCCCTGGAATTACATGTATAAAGGGACTGAGTGGGAGGTCTTTTGCTTCAGAAATGGGGACAGCTACTTCTGATTCTCCCTGCCATGACCCTGCAGACTGCCCCCCGCCTCCTGCAACCTGCCCCCCTCCTCCTGCAGCCTGCCTGGTCATGTTAGGTGATGAAACTCTACCTGGGTGGTGATGTATTTCTTCTCTTTTTCTATTCTATCTTAACAAACCCTTCTTTGGCACCACACTGATCCCATATTCTCCAAGATGGCATGTATGAAGCAAATTTACCAAGTCTTTGAGTGTTTTTCTGTGTCTATCTGTTCATCTGTCTCCAGAGGATTTTGTGGGTATTAATACAACTTTGATTTTCTTTTCTAGTTTCTGAGACTCTTCAATTAAGTAGAGTACAACGAAGTTGTTCAGTAGTATAGTAATAGTAACATTTTCTAATATGTTTGTGCTAATTACTACCAAACACTAGAAAATTCTTTAGAACTTGAAGATTTTTGAATGTGGGCAAAACAGGATATTATCTATCTTTGGATCAGCCCTCATTTTATTATGAGATACAATATGGTCTACAAACCTGACAGGTTTGACAGAATTTTCACTTGTTAACTGAAAGCTTTAGGCCATTTCCTCTAGCAAATCTCACACTTTTACTGTTCTTTCCCTATGGTCTCTCAGTGTCCTTCTGTATGTTTATCCTTCATTGCCAAAGAAGACCATGCCATCAGAGAAATGATGACATGACTTGCATTTGACTTTGTTTTGAGTGAGGGAGGGCTATGCAGGTCACCAGCTCACTTCTCCTCCAGAGCCATCTGAATCCAGTGACCAGATATTCATCAAGATGACTGGAGATGACCCAGGATGAGATAATTGGAGTTAAGTGACTTGCCCAAGGTCACCCACCTAGTGAGTGTCAATTGTCTGAGATTTGAACTTAGGTCCTCCTGACTCTTGTTCTGTGTCCTTGCAAAGAAAATGATGTCATCAGGTTATATCACACTGACATGTAGTTCATGTTTCCAAATATTTTCTCCATTAGTCTCTAGAAAGTTAGAGATGCATCCAATATGCTTTGGGACATGAGCTCAGACTGGCAAAAATTTAGCTGGGAAGATGAAAGTAGTGTGCTCCTTGTCTTTCTCCACCACAAGAATCTGGTAATTAGTCACTATGTAAATCTAATATGGGAAATCACAGACAACCTTATAGATAATCCTGGAAATTTTGAACTCTGGACATGGTATACTGGCTGGCTTTAGTCCTTTTGTTCAAAATTCAGTAGTCTAAATACGTAATAAATATATCTATTCATTCTTTTTGTTACCAATACAATGGACAATGCATAGGGTCTGTTGGATTCTGATAATGCCATTAACCATTAGGTAATTGAGATAGTCTCTGAGGTAATTAATAACAGATGAATAATTTTTTGTAGATATTTTCCTGAATGGAATTTGCTGAGCTGGAGCTTGTGAGTTGCTCCTCAGGTATATACCACATACCACTCATTCAATGGAAAAATAAATGCCCTTCTGCTTAACTTCTTGCTCTAATATTCCTTCCTTTCCTTTGGTACTGAGGATTTCCTAAAGTTCATTTTCTCTTAATCCATTTTCGTGGTTGAAGAGTCAGTGCTCTTGTGGTAATTGCTGTCACATCTTTGTCTCTGTCCTCCTACAAACCTCTGCAAAATTACATGAATGATCAAAGTTTACTCATTTTAATTGTCAATTTGAGACTTACATGAATCTCTGTTTCTTATTTGCTGTATTCTCTAATATCCTAACTATATTGTAAATGGTTCCAACTGGAGCTGACACTTCTCTAACAAATATTCAGTCTGATCACACCAGAATCATTGCCAATTGCCTTGTCAACACCAGAAATTTCTTCAAGAAATTCCACTTACTACACCTTATAACAAGCATGGTTATTTGCTGTTCCTCAGCTATAAATATTTAAGAAGCTATAAAGATATTTTCTTCAATGCTTCTCATAATATGATTGGAACTTGATAGTTATTTGTGCTCAGTGAAGTCTCCATTCTCTTTTTTTTTTCAGTTACTTCTGTATAAGTTTCTATGAATTCAGGTAGAAAAGATTCAATAGAAATTGATGATGAGGTTATGGGAACCAGAGTGATTTTCTTTCCTGGCCCTTCTTCCTTTTCCCAAGATAATAAAAAAGGTCTCATCTTCACCAGAAAGATGACTTTTTCCTCTTGTGATCATGTGGCTACCTTAAAATTTGATTTTTCATTTGACTATCTTCTCTATAAGAGTAACAGAAGTTGCTCTGTTTCTCTAATTTCATATAATAGTGTCTGGGTATCAATCTGTCGGGGTCTCTATTTAATTCTTCCAGTACCTGGTCAAGGAAACAGGTATTGTCCCTGGCACTTTCTTTCAAAGTTTCCTTATGAATTTCTGGCTTCAGTTTTTTTTTACTTTTAGTGTGATTACCTTGCCTTGTTCCTTAAGACCATGCTTTGTCAGGTATTCCTGAGTTATTTACAAGTGAGACTTCCCAGTGGGAATCTTCCTAAGCATCTTTGGGTCTGCTTTCCATCTTGTACATTGAGTCTAACAATATTTTGAAACAGTTTCTATCCCAGTCACATAGACATGCAACATCAATCTTCAATCCATTGAGACCCAGGGTCTCCTTTTTATTTCTCTTAAAAGACATTCTGTCTCCCAATTCTGAGCATTTGTTATCCCCTATGCCCAGAACTCTTTCCTTTCTCACTGTTTCCTGGCTTACTTGACTTCCTTCATGTCTCAGCTAAAGCCTCATCTTCTCCAAGAAGCCTTTCCCAGTCTTCCTTAATTCTAATGCCTTCCTTCTGAGCTTATCTCCAATATATCCCATATATCGTTTGTTCATGGGGCATCTAGGTGGTACAGCAGATAGAGTGCTGGGTCTAGAGTCAGGAAGATGTTCAAACACTTACTAGTTGTGTGACCCTGGGCAAATCACTTTACGCTGTTTGCCTCAGTTTCTTCATCTACAAAATAAGCTAGGGATGGAAATGATAAACCACTCCAGTATCTCTGTCTAGAAAACATATAAAACAGGTCACGAAGAGTTGGACATGACTGAAACTACTAAACAATAATAATAACACAGCTTATTTATACATAATCATTTATCTGCTATCACCCCATTATACTGTTTACTCTAAATATGAATAATTTCTTATGAATACTTACATTCATAAGGTATCACCATCATACTTTCACAATATAGGCATATAGTGCCAATATTTAACCTATAACCTATAAGTAATTAACCTATAAGTAATTCATCAACTATCCCCCCAATTGGCCAAATCTCCAACATCAGCTCTCTTTTTTCTTTCTATCTCTGTTTCTCCTTGTTTCTCTGTCTTTGTCTCCCTATCTCTGTCTCCCACATATATGTGTGTGTATATGCGTGTGTGTAATGTAAACATGTACATGTGTGTACAGATAGAAATAAGTATTATTCCACTTGTACTTTAATAGACAAATATGTAACAATAGTGCATTGGCACCATCAAATAAAAAAGTATTAACATTAATATAATAAAGTAATGCATGGGCTCAATAAGAGAAAGTTGGATCTCAAATAAGAAAAACTGAAAAGCTAAAGAATTAAAAAGAGAGACAAAACATTTTTAAAAATAGAATTACATTTCATAACAGGGAAAACAATTTCCTTCAAAAGTAAAATCCAAACTGAGGGTTAGGGGGACTCAGTAAAATTCATAATTAATTTTTAAAAGAATATTCAGTAATATTTTTATAAAATTTGGCATATTGGACCACATACAAATTTACACTAAAACTATGAAAGGAAAAATACTAATTAATATTTTTTTTAATTTAGAAATTTAAAAATCAAAATTAGAATTCTTATGGGATGTGTATAGTAAGGTATGAGAAGTGATGCAGGTAATTCTGCTTATAAAGCAATCTAAAAAAATTAGAACAGTATTTAAATTCCCAAAGCAGAATAAAGGGGGTAAATGCTCCCAAGATGACTTTCTCACTTTTAATCTTCAGGCATCTTTGTGAAACATGACTTGATTGAGGAAGATTATCTTCCCCCTTACCATATGAAGGGGCATCATTGATTCTCCTAGACCAAACTTATCCTAACCAATAAGGCTTGGCTTTAGGTAGAGCCTTCCCTTTGACCACTACCTTTCATCACCATTGTCCTACTACTGTATTGTCTCTTGTAGGGCAAAAAGCGAGATTCTTGCCTCAGTCATTCCATTCCCTTAGATACACCTGACCAGAATAGATTCCACATACTAGCACAAAAGAAATACACTTAAACTCTGACTTTGGAAAAGTGTATATAATTATACAAGATATTAATTTAAAAATAGTAATCAGATATGCCTTTATCCTCCAAAGCATATCTCTCTCTTTCCTAGTTATCTTTAATAAGTTGAAATAACCTTTGCCCTTTTCCTCCTTGTGCCATCTATAGCAACCACACAAGCATACACATACACACTCACAAGTAATTTTCATCTAATCTTTATCTAGAAAAAGTTGGCTTTGGTGTGTGTGTGTGTGTGTGTGTGTGTGTGTGTGTGTGTATGTTCATCCTTTGTTGCCAAACAAAGCTTGCCATGAGATAAATAATGACATGACTTGCACTTGACTTTATTTTGAGTGAGGGAGGGCTGTGTAGGTCACCAGCCTCACTTCTCCTCCAGAGTTATCTGAATCCAATGACCAAACATTCCTCAGAATGACTGGAGACGATCCAGGATGAGGCAATTGGGGTTAAGTGACTTGCCCAACGTCACCCAGTTAGCAATTGTCAAGTGTCTGAGGTGAGATTTGAACTCAGGTCCTCCTGACTCCTGTACTGGTTCTCTATCCACTATACCACCTAGCTGCCCTGGCTTCAGTACTAATTAAAAGAGAAAAATATGAACAGAACCTCTAAGAAAAGAAAAACTTTCAAATGGGAACTCATTCTTGGAGTTGGGGGTACTATTGAGGGAAATGAGAGTAGAAAGGCAAAAAAAGGGTAAAAAGGCAAAATCATCACCATCAGTCATCTCAGCAATCAAGTGGCCCATATTGTCTCTCATCCTAGCAGCCACAGTCCGCCACCACTACCTCCTCTGCTTTATCTCTGTCTTCTATCCAAGCATCTGAGCACCTGCATCTGCCAGTCTATGTGTCTGCCTTTACCTCTCTGTGTCTACCAGTTGTGACTGTGGCTTCTGCTTCCTCTCCAAACTGACACCAAACTCATGCATTCTCACTTCAGTTGTCCTCCCCCAGAGTCCTGGTTCTCATTCTAGCAATCACAATCTGAGAGACTGCATGCAACTTTTGCATTTCTTCATATCTCCAGAGACATTCAGCATACACTATGAAAACAGAATTAGGGATTTCATTTCTTAGTTATGAAGCCTTTCAGTCCATGTTCAATTTGACTCCTAATTCAGCAAGAAAAATAAATTCCAATCAGATCCAGATCTTACGACAAATCCAGCAGGTCAAATGCAAATAGGGCAGCCAATTGAAATATTTATTAATTTTGCTCCAGTTCTTAGATCTCAAATTAAGAACCCCTTCAATAAGACCATAACTTATTGAAAATGTGCTAACTTTCAAAGGTAGAGCATATTTCCTCACTAGTGAGTTCCTCATATCAATGTATTCATGGACCTAGTTCCTATCCCTATCACTATGTATGACAAAAAGTTTTTGAAAATAAATTTTCCAGGCTGCCTGAAGATAGTTGGAATTTGCAGTTAGAAATACCAAATGAGTCCTGCAGCTTGATAACAATTCTATAGATAGAAAATACATATAAAAATAAATCATGTAAACCAACTGGACTTTCTTCCCATTGACTTAAATAATAAAGGATTTTTGCTTAGTATTCTTTCTACCCATAACCCTACATCTGACATAAATCAAATCCTCAAAGCCTGCAGCATTGAGGGGGTGGGTGAAGATAGAAGTGGGAGCAGAGATTATAGATTATTTAGACCAGTAGTCTTCCATTTTTTTTTTTGCTAATGACATATTATTCTCCGTTATGAAAATTTGTAGTATACATCAGCTTTAATTTAATAATGCTATGGGAGAGTTGGGAGATGTGGGTGTGTGTTATTGCAAGTATAAATTTGATATAATCTACATCATACCTAGAAAATGCTTGTCGTCCCATTAGCGTATCACTGCTCATTCTTTGAGAAATGTTAGCCCAGACAACTTTGTAACCACCAGATTTATAGCCACTCATCTGATTCTGCTGAGAAAAAAAAAGGGAGAGAGAATTAGACACTGAGGAATACTCTGTGTGACCTTGGGCAAGTCAGTTACTCTTCTTGAGCTGTAGTTTCCTCATTTATAAAATGAGGGGATTTGATTAGTCTCTGATATTCCTTTTAGCTCTAGATTTTCAAATCCTAGTTATGCCTAGAATAGAACAGCTTTCAACATCCACCTATGGTCAAACACTTTATTTTTGAAATTCCTATTTAGCAATTTCAGTGAGTCCTGGTTTGGTGGCTTTGGCATGATAGAGTCAATTTTCCAAAGAAGGAGACACTCAGGATACAGTTGGTTTTATTCTTAACATGTAATGAAAAAATCAAACAAGTGAGTACAAATGCATAAGAAAATATCCAACAAACAGCTGCATAGCAGTTGCTTTCATTATATTCAGGGAGTCCCCAGAAAATGTAGAAATTTCTTTGAACTCAAAAGTTCTAGGAAATGAGCAGTATTTTTACTACTTCTTAAAATAAAGGAATATTGTCAGTACAATAAAATTTAAAATGTTTTGTTCAATTCACATATCCAGCAGGACCAGCTACCAAATGAAGACACAAAACCTTTGGAGAAACTCTCACCATCAGTATCAGGATCTGAGTACACTTATAAGAACACAAAAACTTAAATTCTCAATTTTATCTGTCTTGTCCTGATGTTTGGAGGGCCCTCTGACTTTTTATCTGAGTTAGGTCACTCCTTATCAAGTAGGAGCACAAAAACCAAGAAGTTTGTCTCAGTCACACCATGTAGTATCTGTCTGTCTATCTGTATCTCTCCATATGTCTGTATCTCTTTACATCTCTGTCAGCTTCTTTGTGTGTCTCTTTCGCTTTGTCTCTCTAAATTTCTTTCTCTCCCTATGATTTCACTGATATAGAGCAGCAGTTCTAAGCTTCTTTTTTTAAAAAAAGAAAAATCAATACTATTTTTCTCTCTTAAAAATTGAGGACCTATCCCTGAAGAATTTTTGTTTATGTGGTTTCTGTCTATAAATATTTACTGTATTAGACATTAAAACTTCTTAGTATTATTTTATCTCATGGATTCCTTGAAAGAATATCAGGGACTCCCAAGAGTCTCTGAATCATATTTTGAGAACTTCTGGATTAGGGAGCAGCTAGTGAGAAAGCTTTTGCCTCCAACACAAATCATTAACTATTCTACAGTTTTAAGAGTCTCCTGAACACTGAGAAATTAAGTGACTTGACCAGGGTCACACAGTCAGTATTAATCTTCATGACACTGCTAGTTCTCTAATCACAATGTCCCTCTCATCCCCTCTTACCTTCTAACTGTTCATCTTGACTATAGTTTCTTCTTCCTCTTGAGTATCATTCACACAGCTGACAAAAAATAATCTACCTAAAGCACAGCTGTGACCAGCCATTCCCCTACTTGAAAACCATCAGTGGCTCTCAGTTGTCTCTAATACAAAATATAGTTTAACCTGGATTTTAAGTCTTTCCACAATCTAGCTCCAATTTAACTTTCTAGCTTCATGTCATCATATTCCCTTTCATGCATTCTGTTTCCACGTCAAACAGCACTAACAGATATTGTATTAACTCACCATTCTATCTTGCCCCTTGATGCATTCAGATTATCCTTCATGTCTAGAATTCATTCCATTTCTAGAACTTTCTAAATCTTTCTCATCTTTCAAGACTTAACTCAAATTATCTCCTCCTCTCCGAAGACTGATCCTCTCAGCTAAAATGTTCTCTCTTCCCTCAAATTTTCCTGAAATATATTCTCCGGATCTCATTTTTGCCTTATCTTGGACTGTATTTACCTACATATTTCTTGTATCAATTCCCCCTTCTCCCACTCCGCAAAAGCTCTTTGAGATCAGTTACTGTCTGTTAAAAAAAGGGTGTGTGTGTGAGTGTGTGTGTGTTCTTAGAACCTAGAGCAGCATCTTTCTTACATAAGTTTCTTAATAAAGATTTGTTGCATTCATTTTAAAGTTTGTTAGAAAAAAAATGACTGGACAGTCTCTTTTAATTCTAAGATTCTGATTCTGCTGCTTGCCCAAGGTCACACAAACAGTAAACAGAAATCTCTAAGTCAGTGAAAAAAGTAGTACATCTACTATAAAATGAGAGAGTTGAAGCAAGTGGTTTCTAGAGACACTTCCAATGCTATGAAGTCCTAAGAATGACAGTTTGCACAGAATCTTTCTTTCACAATGTACCTTTCTGGCAATACCCCACCCCCAAAGGCATGCTTCATTTCAGTCTCCAGCCTGAATCACCTCACTTTGTGTTTTGATTTCATGCACATGATCAAAACACAAAGTGATTGCATGCACATGACTCTCAGGTCTTATTTTAGCACCAGCTTCTAGAGCAAGCTTCTTCCCAGCTACCCCCCTACAGTGATCCCCTTCTCTCACTGGAGCAGCAGTTTGCCTTCTATTAGGGAGGGAGGGGTGGCCTTCTGTGTGCCTTCAAGCTATCCATTTCTTTATGATAATGAATAAGACCATAGGAGATGATCGGTCAACTCTAAAATTATTTCCTTTCATATTTACCCATTTAATTAAATGGAGATGAAAAATTAATCCCCAACACCAGAGGAGTCTGAGCATGAAAAGTATCAAGAGTTTTATAATCATATCTCCCACCAAGCAAGTTGGCCCTTTGCTTTATTCCAAACAGCAGATTATTGTGGCTGGCCTGACAAATGTGATTAGTAATACTCAGCCAGAGTCTTTATACTCAATGTATCATGTGCCAAAAATGGCAAAAATCAAAGGATAGGGGGCATTTCAGTGACAGTTATTTCCCTGTCACGTGAGTGGTTCTTTGTAATTAAAAAACAAGCTCAATTACACGGAGAAAATTCAGTGACATAAGCTTTTCCATTCTCTCCCTTTCTAGCCTTCATTGCTAGTCTTGAGACTAAACAGTTTTTAAAGTGAATGTCCCCCATACCAAAAGAAAATATGTAATCCCACTAAATGCATTTGTCATTATTTACACTCTTGAAACTCACAGTCCTTTCTGATTGATCCCTTTTTGCTATGCATAAAAAAATCCCAAGATCCTAAATGACCCTGGTCTTTGGCAAGGAAATAAGAAATAAATTAATGGTCCAAAATAACCAGAACATCAGTGCCTATGAGAAAAAAGTTGAAAGATTATGTATCCATGTGAACATGAGAAGAGGCATAATTTTAAAAAGAAATACGAGTGAAAAACAATGATCATGTGGATAATCAATGGACTACCTATTTGCTTTATTAGTAACCTGATGGTGACAACAGAAAGAGAGGAAAGGCTTTATTACAATGACTGTAGCGGATGCACGTTAGGACATGACAAGAATATTTAAGGTTTGGTTAGAATTGATCAGTTTTGATTTGGATCATTAAAGAGAAAATATTTGCATCATTGTGTCAGTGATGTCATTGATCCATTTGAGTCTTTGAAAGAGAGAGATGGAGAGAAAGAGAGATAGGTAGGAAAAGAAAGAGGCAGAAAGAGAAAAGGCTAAAAGAAAAAGAAAAAAACAGAGCTAGAAAGGAGAGACAAAGAGACAAAGACAGAGAG
The DNA here is from genome assembly GCA_023548195.1 of Bettongia penicillata ogilbyi. Classification (NCBI taxonomy): domain Eukaryota; kingdom Metazoa; phylum Chordata; class Mammalia; order Diprotodontia; family Potoroidae; genus Bettongia; species Bettongia penicillata. The sequence continues at coordinate 132,051 of JAJHZJ010000041.1, forward strand.
ATGAGAGACATGGAGATACACAAAGAGAAAAAGGGAAATAGAGTCACAGAGAAAAAGACATTAGACCTATAAAGATATAGATAGAGACACAGAGATGGAAAGAAAGGAAACAGAATCAGAAAGAAAAAGTGAAAAGAAAAAGAGAGGGAGAAAAAGAGAGAGAGAGAAAAAGACAGGAAGAGAGACAAAGGGAGAGTCAAAAGTGATAGAGCTGTAAGAAGTGTGGTGGTTCTTCTTGATAAGGCAAGAGGAAGTTTATTGGGAGTGCAGTAGTAACTTCCTTCAACAGGTTCAGTGCTTCAGGTTCCTGAGACTAACTATAGCCATCAACTCTGGTATCTTCCCTTCTGGTACAGTTTGTTCCCTGTGGAAGCAACATCTACATAACAGCTGTGGTGCCACCCACCAACATCCCAATATTGATAGCTAGTTTAAGTAAACAGGTTGTGTACAATTTGACCCCCCCACTCCCACACAAAAGTGGAGGAAAGTGTTACCCAAGGCAGATTTTAGAAACTGTGGTTGGGGACGCCTCTTAGGAAGCAGCATATTTACAGAAGGAAGGGAGGTTAAATCCAACCCACACAGATTTTGAGGGAATAATTGCTTTACTTATAAAACTCCCCTCTTTCCATGGCCCTGGAAAGCAGTCACAATAATGACTGGATAAAAATGCTAATTAAGATATCATAAACTACCCCAGAGGGATTAGACTAAAAATAAGAACAGAATTCTAGAAAAGGGACCCTTTTAAAATGTTGCCTAAATTGAGTAGCGATAAAGAGGGAAACTGATATTTGCAAGAGCAAATGTCACATTGAAGAAAAGTCCACAGTTTCAACTCAGCAGATTTAATTCCACACAACTGATTTTAATTACTCTCCTAATATGTGCAAGATCCCATGTAAGGCAAAAGGGATAAAAGGCAGGTAGATTTCACAGCTTCACAGGCTACACCTGGAGTCAAGAAAGTCAAGAAGACTGAGGTCAAATCAAGCCTCATACATTACTACCTTTATGACCTTTGACAAATTATTTAACATCTATCTGCCTCATTTTCTTCAACTGCAATAGGGGGGATAATAATAGTACCTTCCTTCCAGGGTTTTTATGTGGAGGAAGTGAGAAAACATTTGTAAAGTGTTTGGCATATAGTAGGAGCTTCATAGATGGAGAGATTTTTTTTTCTCCTAGCAAGAGGAAACCAGTACAATCTCTGTCCTCAAAGAGTTTGAAACCTAAAAGGAAATATAAAAGCATGTGAATAATCCATTTGTTCAACAAATTCACTCAATTCAACAAATATTTACTGATTATATTTATCAATTAAATTTGACACTGTAGTTCCCTCTTGGGATGTCTGATGGAGTTTTCCCCAAATACACATGCATGCATGCATGCATACACACATATATTTTAGAGTAAGTGCAGATGTCTTCTGACTGTTTCTATCAGTGAGGAGAAGCATTTCAATTTGTTACTAAAACAGAACTCTCTGATTATGCTGAAGTTCTTCCCTCTGAGATTACTTCCATTTTACTGTTATGTATGTTTGTATGCTCATGATGGTTTATATGTTGTCTCCTCCATTAGCTCATTAAAAAATGAACTCCTTGAGGTTGGGGACAGTTTTTGCCTTTCTTTGTAACACCAGTGCTTAACACAGTGCCTTGCAGGTAGTAAGTGCTTAGTAAGTCTGAACTTGAACTTCTTGTTGATTCTATCCCCTCAGTCCTCTCTTTCTTGCTACCCTAGAGGTCTGTGGGTGAAATTTTGAGTTCTGGAGGGGCAATGGAAGAGGGAAGGCGGGGTTGCTACCCCTCACCAGTAAGAGTCCCAAAAGCAAGGGACTTCTTAAACAAGCCTGTATCTTGAATGGCACTGTCTCATTTTGTGTCTTCTTTCCTTCTGTATAGGGTCTCATGGGATCTCCCTCACCCTGCTTCCTGGGCATCCAAACAGGAGAGGATTAGCTAACAGACCATTTGTTGACATAGAAGGAGTATAGGCAGCTGCACACTAGCCAAGAACTGAATCATAGACTTTCAAAGTTAGAAAGGAACTTACCAATTCATGTTATCACAAGGAATCACCATTCTAACATATGTAGCAGTTTTTTCTTGAAGGCCTCCATGTAATAGAAATCTACTTTCTTCTGAGATATTCCAGTCTACTTTTGGATAGTCCTAATGTCTAGAAAGTTTTTCCTGACAGAATGCCTCTTTTTCTTCTTTAAGATGCTGGGGTATATCTCAGCATTCTTGGCAGAGAAAGGGGAGAAATGAGTAAGACACCAAGGTTGTGAACTTAAGTGACTAGAAGGATGGAGGTATCTTTAACAGAGAAATTAGGAAGAGATGTGGGTTTTAAAGTGGGGAGAATGGATGTCAAAGTTCTGTTTCAGACATACTGAGTTTGAGATGTCTGTGAAACACTGAGCTACAGATGTCCAGCAGGCAGTTAATGTTGCAGGACTGGTGCTGTGAGAAAAGATGAGGATATTTTATGTAGACTTGGGAGCCATCTGAAGATAGATGATAATGGAGAATGTGGGCATTGAAAAGTTCATAGAAAAACTATGTTAGGAGATAAGAAGGGGTCTAAAACCATAGCCCTGTGGCGCACTCAGGCAAAGGGGGTGGGAACATGGAAGAAGATCTAGCAAAGATGACTAAGTAGAAATAGACAGACTGGAGAAAAATACCAGGAGGCAGCAATGACTTGAAAAGCCAGAGAGGAATGTCTACCCAGGAAAAGTGGTTGGTTCACAATAGAAAAACCTGCAGAGAGGTCAAGAAAAATAAGACCTTAGAAAAGGGAACTATGATAAGCAATTAAGAGCTAATCAGAACCTTGGAGAACACAATTGAAGTCAGCATGAAAACCTAGTAAATTGTTTCTCTGAGGTGTTGAATATACTAATGGAGTAGATCATTATATTAAAAGATTGGCAAGGAAGAGAAGCATGAGATTGTGGAAAGCATTAAATGCCAGGCAAAGGATTTTGAACTTTACTCAGTAGGCAAATAGCAGTGAGCATAGAAATCTTCATTACAACAGCTACTGCTACCACCAAACATGGCCACTAGGAGTCCCCCCACCTATCCTGACCAACGTAGTAAGGTCTTTCTTCAATTTAATTAGGACTAGACAGATTGGATTTTTTCCAAAAGGAACTTTGATAGAAAAGGCAGGGGAAAAAAAGTAAATAACAGAGCATGAAATTGGATAAGCTTGTAGAGCACAGAGTGCTTGTCCTAACTTAACTAAAGCTTGTCCACAGACTGGTCTGGACTAGCAGTACACAGGAAACTCAGCCACTCTTTTTCCATTCCCCTACCCTTTCATGACCTTTTCCTCCAGACAACCTGGAGAAGGAGGGTAGGTCCAACATTAATATGCTTAGACTTCCACCTTCATCTGAGTTGGGAGGTCTGATGTCAGTCCTTCCCAGAACCTACTTCCCTAGATAAGTCCTTGATGTGGCCCTCTGATAATGCCCCCTGGTTTCTGATTGTGCCAGACTTCTTTGAAACCCTAGTGGCAATATCTGTTCCTGCCCTCATCATGGATTCACAGAACCATAGAATTGAAAGGGATTACCAGCACCAACTCTTATCTCAAGAACTACTAAACTTCTCCAGAACATGCCTGACAAATGTACTTTTGAAGACCTTCAGTGATGAGAAGCTCACTCTTCAATAAAGATTCAGTTCAACAAAAAAAAAAAAAGAAATCTTCATTACACAACAGCCACATGAAGGATGAGGGATGAGTTTGAGGCATGAGAATAAGAGCAGAGACAAAAAAATTAGAAGGCCATTACATCATTTCAGGTAGATGACAAAAATAAGTACCTTCACAAGGTCTGTGGGGCAAGAATAGAGAAGAGAGCATATGTCCATATTATAGTTTTAATTGCCAATAACATAGAAAGTAAAAAAAAATGATATGAGAGGAAAGGAGAAGAAAAAGCTACAGATAACACAAAGGTTTCTAAGATGAAAGTTTAAAAGAATGGTGTGTCACTGACAGATATAGTGAGAAAAATGAACAGGGTTTAGGGAAAAGATAAATATAAACTCTGTCCAATGCTTCATTTTGCCTCAAGGTTTCTGGTTCAAATCACAGGAAAAAGATCTTACATTTTGTTTAAATTTTTTAAAACCCTAAAGATTTAAAAAGGATAAATGTTGGTATGCCAAGGAAGTTCCTCCACCATTAAAAACCCAATCCCAGGGGGAGTTAGGCAGTATAGTAGATAGAGCATTGGCCCTAGGGTCAGGAAAACCTGAGTTCAAATCCAGCCTCAGAAACTTACCAGGTGCGTGACCTGAGCAAGTCACTTAACCTTGATTGTCTTCAAAAATAATCCAATCACTTCTACAACTTAGTGAGCTATACTCACCACTTGGAACCTGATTGTTTATTTTTTTTAATTGTTGTGCATGGATATGTGCCTGCCTACTTGGTTATGTTAAAAAAAAGAAAATAAAAGCTTTTTTAACAGAAAGTATGATCTTGTATTTCTTTTTCTTCTACGTACTCTGATTGAACATAACAATGAGATAATATGTTATGTTTGGCTTTTCTTCTGGATGCATAACTGCTGCAATTTTATCTAGACCTGGAGAAATCCAGATATAGAAATTCCTTCTATTGATACAAATTGGCAACTAGTATGTGACCATAGACTTGAAGCAGCAATTCTCAAGGTACAGTCCAAGGACCCCAAGGTGTCCCTAAGATCCTTTTAGGGGATCTTCAAGGTCAAATATATTTTCGTAGTTATACTAAGAGGTTACTGTCCTAGTAAAATATTTCTTCTTTGTGTAAGATTACAACTGGAGAAAAGCTATAATATTGCCTTAGACCCAGCAATTCCATTGCTAGGTCTATATCCCAAAAATATCAAAGGAGAGGGAAACAGACCTAATTGCACAAAAATATTTATAGCTGTTCTTTTTGGGGTGGAAATCGAAATTGAAATTGAAAATCAAGAGGAAATGCATCTACTGGGGAATGGCTAAATAAGTTGTAGTACATAATTGTAATGGAGTAATAATGTAGTGGAATAATAATAATGGAAAAATGATATGCAAGATGTTTCAGAATAATGTGGGAAGAAATATGAAAATGCACAAAATGAAGTGAAAAGAAGCAGGAAAACATCGTACATAGTAACAGTAATATTGTATGGATGACTGTGAAAGATTTACCTACTCTGGTCAAAACTGTGATTCAAGGGACCCGGGATGAAAAATTCTGTCCTACCCACAGAGAGATAAATGATGAACTCTGAATGCAGATTAAAGCATACTCGTTTTATTTTCTATATTTTCTTGATTTATATGAGTATATTTATTGTCTATCGCATCATAGCTAATATGAAAATATGTTTTGCATGACTTCACATGTAAAATCAATATCAAACTACTTAACTTCTCAAGAAAGAGAGAGGAGCAGGAAAGAGAAAGAAAATTTGGAACTCAAAATTTTGCATGTAATTGGGAAATATTTAATAAAGTAAACAAAAATGTGTCAAAAAGAAAAGTTTTAGAGTGCATAGATTGCTGAACTTTGAGTCAGAAAGACTTGGATTTGAATCTTGTCTCAAACATTTATTGGTCTTGTAAAGCTGGGTGAGCCAACTGAGCTTTCAGAGCCTTAGTTTCTCCATCTGCAAACAAAGATAATAACACCACCTGATAAGATTGTTAGGAAGCTCAACTGAGATAATGTAAGGGTAAAGTGAATAAAGTTCAAGTAATCAGTCAAGCGCAGACTTTAGAATAAATGCAGAAAGTCTTTGCATCAGGAAGGATATTGCATAAAAGTTGTTTAACTAGGCTAAGGAAATATACTCTTGCCTCCAAAGTCATTTAAAATCAAAGTTATTCCAGATATTGGAGCAAGTATGATATTCTGATAAAACTCCCTGGAAAAATGGTTTGGGGGTAGGAAAGAGACTGAAATTAATATTTGGTCTTGGTCTTTTCCTGACACAAGTACCTTTGACTTATCTTGTGACCTTTCAAAGATCCAGAGAATTTTGGATTTCCCATCTTCCTGCAAGTGTCCTAGCTATACCCTTGGATATCAGATGGTAGTATCTGCATTGAGAGAGAAGCACAGATTGGACATAGACTCATAGCTCCTCAAGGATCCTGACAAAGAATCTAGACTAGGTCTAGGGGGAGGTCTTAAAGTACTCCATGAATAGAAGAAAAAGACTTCTGGCAACTAAAAGATATCCCTTTCCCATATGCACTCTGTGGAATTGAGTGTGTTTTCTCCTGGACTCTGTATGTACTTGTGGGAAACTTTTGGGGGTAATATTTTATTCCAACTATTTTTACTATACCACCTAACAGCTACTTAAGTCATAGAGATTAAAATCATTCTTATTTTATAATGGGGGAAACACACCATTGGGGCATTAAATGTAATTATCCCAGATATAGTTTTGACCAACTGGCATGACAATGGGAAGGAATGCTCCAAATCACTAATGATCAGAGAAATGAAAATCAAAAGAACTCTGAGTTTTCATCTCATACTCAAAAAAGTGCAAAGATGGCAACAAATGGAATAGTCATTTGAAAAGACTGTGGGGAAAATAAGCACACTAAAGTATAACTTGTATAGTTTTAAATAGGTGCAACTGTTTTTGAAAGTAATTTTGAATTATACTAATAAATATTCCAAATATTTAAATATGTATTTATATTTAAATAAGATATTACTACACTTTGACCCAGAGATTCTACTATTAATTATATATCACCATTATATAGTCACCATTACACTAAAATGTTTATAGCAACATCCTTTGTTGCAACAAGGAATTGGAAATAAAGTAGATATCCATAGATTAGGAATAGCTAAACAAACTGAGATACTTGAATGTAATGAAATATAATTATGCTAGAAGAAATGATTAAATATTATGAATACAAAGATAAATAGAAAGGTTTACGTGGACCAATACAGAATGAAGTGCATAGATTCAAGAAAATAGTATACATAGTGACTAAGACAATGGAGAAAGAAATAATAGCAATCATAAAGCATTGGAAGTTAATGTTAAAAAATTGCAGCAAACAAGGTTGACCCCAAAGCAGTAATATGAAAAAGCATTTCCCCATACTCCTTTGGAGTGATCCATTGTTGTGGAACATTGTGTATAGTTTCAGATTGGTTTCAAAATATTTATCACATCTGCTCATCATTTTTTCTCTTTTTTTCATTTGAAAATATTATTTGATATATATGTGGGATGAATATCTAGGAGTGGGGAAGATACAGAGAAAATTTAGGTGATGTGAAAAGAAAGATATCCATACAATTCTATAAACCATGAATAGTAAGAACTATTTAGTGTTACCACTAATAATGAATAAACATCTGCCCAGGTTTTGAGCCAGCTATAGACAAAGCACTAATCTATATAAGACCCATCCCAGTTCTATATCTATAATCTTTTGATTCCCTTTCTTTTTATTTTTCTCTTTATTCGTCCTTTCAAATAAAGTATATTCACCTTCTTGTTTCTTCTTGAGCCAAATCAGTTAATAAATGTGCTTTTTGAGGATGATACTAATACAAACTGGGGAGACATCATCATTTTCTTGGGACTATTTAATCCTTATCTTGTAGTTAGGGGTGTGCTGTAGCCAGGCCAAATCTGCTCAAGAAAGTCAATTACCAAGACAGAAACAAAATAGTTGAGGACAAGCAGGAACTTGACTGAGCCCTCCCTAATATCCCTCCAAAAACTTTATGTAATGACTCAAAACAAATTATGAGTGAGAGAACCCACAAAAAGATCAGGTAAAACAACTTTCTAGCCCGAGACAACTTAAAAGATTAGCAGAAAATGTCTGACACACTGGGGTGAGAATGGAATGGAGTCCAGTGCAGGTTGTACTAGCACAGACAAGACCCCAAAAAACCAGGAGCAGGCCTTTGGAGAGACTGAATCAATAGCAGCAGTGGCTACATCCAGTGCTCCTAGGGCACAGATGGTAAGGGAGTCAGAGAATGGGTTAGAAGGAGATTACAGGGACCTCTTTATTGACATTGGGGCAGGACTATGTATCATCGCCCATACTCAGATCCATTTGACAGTCCCAAGGCAAGGAGAAGAACTAGCACACCAGAGCTTACAGCTACAATAGATCAGGGACTGTGATCATAATTACAGGACACAAAAGAGTACTTGTGTCATTCACAAACCAGTGCACAGGCCAGGAGAGTACTAAATATACTTCTCAGATCATGCCATCCTAGAATAACTGAAAACTTACAGGTCCCCAAAAGTATCTCTGAAAACAGATGCACAAAACCCCTGAAGCTTGGGACAGTGAGTCCTACACCTTGGAAGTAGAGCCCCACTAAAAACCAGAAACAATTCTGCTGTAGAAAGTTAGCATGGTGATAAGAAAGATCAAAATACACACTCAGAAGAAGACAGCAAAGTCAAAACTCCTATTTCCAAAGCCTCAAAGAAAAATATGAATTTACCTCAGGTTACAGAAGATGTCAAACAAGATTTTAAAAATGCACTAAGAGAGGAAGAGGAAAAATTGAGAAGATAAATGAGAGTGATGCAAGAAAATAATGAAAAAAGAGACCACAGCTTGGTAAAGGAGGCAAAAAAAAATGCTGAAGAAAATTACATCTTAAAAAACAGAACAGGCCAAATAGGTTTTTTTAAAGGCAGAAAAATCCAATGAAGAGAAGAATAACATGAGAAGTGGAATTAGTCAAAAGTAAATACAGATATATACATATGTATGTGCATACACATGTGTGTAAGTATGTGCGTATATGTACATATATATATATAAACAAAAATTCACTGAAGAGAACACCTTAAGAAGTAGAATTGGCCAAATGGAAAAAGAGATACAAAAGCTCACTGAAGAAATTCATTCCTTAAAAGTAGAATTGGGCAATTGAATAGAACTGGAAGCTAGTGACTCTACGAGACATCAAGAATCCATCAAACAAAATTTAAAAATAGACAAAAATGTGAAATCTTTCATTGGAAAAATAACCTATCTAGAAAACAGATCTAGGAGAGGTAATTTAAGAACTATTGGACTACCTGAAATCCATGAACAGAAAAAAGAGCCTATACATCAAAATTTAAGAAATTATCAAGGAAAAATGCCCTGATATTCTGGAATGAGAGGGTGAAATAGAAATGAAAAAAAAATCCATCAATCACATCTTGAAAGAGATCCCAAAATGAAAACTGCCAGAATTATTTTTGCCAAATTCTAGAGCTTCCAGGTCAAGAAGAAAATGTTGCAGACAGAAAGAAAAATTTGAATATTTTGGAGCCACAATCAGGATAACACAAGATTCGGCAATTTCTACCTTGAAGTATCAGAGATCTTGGAATATGATATTCAAGAGGCCAAAGGAGCTAAGATAACAACCAAAAATAACCTACCCAGCCAAAGAGTATAATATTTCAGGAGGAAAAGTGAAAATTCAATGAAATAAAGGATTTCCAAGCATTCCTGATGAATAGTCCAGAGCTGAATAGAAAATTTTACTTTTAACTACAAGACTTAAAAGAACATAAAAAGGTAAACAGGAAAGGGAAATGATAAGGGAGTCAATAAAGTTTAACTATTTATGTTCCCACATGGAAAGTTGATACTTGTAACTCATAAGACTTTTCTAACTGTGTGTTCACCCTTCATTGCTGAAGAAGACCATGCCATCAGAGAAATAATGACATGACTTGCACTTGACTTTTGCTTTGAGTGAGGGAGGGCTGTGTAGGTCACCAGCCTCACTTCTCCTCCAGAGTTATCTGAATCCAATGACCAGATATTCACCAGGATGACTGAAGATGACCCAGGATGAGGCAATTGGAATTAAGTGACTTGGCCAAGGTCACACAGCTAGTTAGTGTCAAGTATCTGAGGTGAGATTTGAAGTCAGGTCCTTCTGACTCCTGCACTGGTACTCTATCCACTGCACCACCTAGCTTTCCCACCTTTCTAATTAAAGCATTTAGAAAGAGTATATATAGGCAAAAAGCACAAATGTGAATTAAATATGATATGACTATATCTCAAAAAATAAAATTAAGGAGTCAGAAATGCACTTTGAGAAAGGGAGAGGCAGAATGGGGAAATTATCTCACATAAAAGAGGAAAGAAAAAGTTTTTACAGTGGCAGGGAAGACAAGGCAGGGGGCAGGACAAGATTGAACTTTAATCTCATTGGAATTGGCTCGAAGAGGAATGACACACATTCAGCTGGGTATAGAAAGCTATCTTCCTCTACAAGAAAGTAGGATGGGAAGGGGATAAAACAAAGAAGGTGGCATATAGAAAGAATAACACATTGGGAAATGCAGTAGTCAGAAGAAAAACACTTTTGAGGAGGGACAAGGTGAAAAGAGAGCAAATAGCATAATCAAGGGGGAAATAGATTGGAAGGAAATACAGTTAGCAATCATAATTGTGAAAAACTTTTTGAAGCAAGTTTCTCTAATAAAGACTTTATTTCTCAAGTATATCCAGAATCGAGTCAAATTTATAAAAATAACAACCATTCCCAAACTGATAAATGATCAAAGATACGAAGTTTTCAGATAAAGTGAAAAGAGCTATCTGTAGCCTTTTAAAAAAATGTTCTGCCACTATTGATTGGAGAAATGCAAATTAAAACAATTCTGAAGCATCACTTCAGATTGGCTAATACAACAGAAAAAAAATGACAAATGTCATTTTTTGGAATGTGGGAAAATTGAGACACTAAACACTGTTGGTAGAGTTGTGAACTGATTCAACTATTATGTAGAGCATTTAGGAACTATTCCCAAAGGGCTATGAAACCATGAACACCCTTTTATCCAACAGCACCATTACTAGTTCTGTATCCCAAAAAGAGATAAATAAACGAAAAGGAAAAGCATCTATATGTACAAACTTATTTATATCAACTCTTTTAGTGGTGGCAAAGAGTTGGAAATTAAGGTGAAGTCCATCAACTGGCAAACTGCTGATCATTGGTAGCATATGATTATGATGAAATGCTATTATACTATAAGAAACGATGAGCAAGATACTCTGAGAAAAAAACCTGGAGGGAGTAGAAAGACTCACGTATGCTAGCTCCAAACCCACAGCCCATATATTTCCTGCAAGAAGAACTCCCCACAAATTCTGGAGCACTGCAAGGTGCGCAGAAACACAGTGGAAAAGATTTCCATTCCAGAGAGCCCTGGAGAGCAGTCCCCAGGGGTCCGTCATGCCCCAGAAAGCGGAGCCCATCCCTGAGCTGCCCTGGCCACGTGGTGCCAGAGGAGCAGATCCGAGCAGGCTTCAGGGATGGAAACTCGGCAGTCGGGAAGGTTCCTCCACCCACAGACACTCCAGGTCAGTGAGAGAGACGTCTGGGCTGGCCAAGAGGGGAGCGGGGTGTCTCGGGCTCCCTCAGGAGGCAGCGGCAGAGGCAGAGGCAGGGGCAGTGGCAGAGGCAGCAGTGGCGGCCCGGGACTCTCCGAGCAGCAGGCAGAAGCTCAGGTCTCTGCATAAAGCCCCTGAGGAAACTGAGCCTAGGAGATGGCCCTGCCCCCACCCCAGCACCAGAACTTAAGCTCACATTGAATAGCAGCTGTGCCTGACACGGAAAGCCCATTTGAATCTCAGACCCCAAACACTAGCTGGGCGGATCTAAGCAGGGGTGGACAGGAATTTCAGAACTCAAGTAACTGGCTTGGAAAATGCCCAGAAAAGGGAAGAAAAATAAGACTCTAGAGAGCTACTTTGAGCAGGTGCAAATGTTCCCACCTTTCAATTCTGATGACGAGGAAATATTCTTACCATCAGGGAAAGATGTGGAGGGCGGGGCCTCTGTATCCCAGACATCCCAGAGGGATGTCGGATGGGGTCAGACCTTGGAAGAGCTCAAAAAGGATTTTGAAAATCAAGTTAGACAGGTGGAGGAAAAACTGGGAAAAGAAATGAGAGAGATGCAAGAAAAGCATGAAAAACGGGTCAATACATTGGTAAAGGAGACCTCAAAAAATGCAGAAGAAAATAACACCTTGAAAAATAGGCTCACTCAATTGGCAAAAGAGGTTCAAAAAGCCAATGAGGAGAAGAATGCTTTCAAAAGCACAATTAGCCAAATGGAAAAAGAGGTTCAAAAGCTCACTGAAGAGAATAGTTCTCTCAAAATTAGAATGGAACAGATGGAATCTAATGACTTTCTGAGAAAACAAGAAATCACAAAACAAAACCAAAAGAATGAAAAGAATGAAGAGAATGTGAAATATCTCATTGGAAAAACAACTGACCTGGAAAATAGTTCCAGGAGAGACAATTTAAAAATTATGGGACTACCTGAAAGTCATGATCAAAAAAAAAGCCTAGACATCATCTTCCATGAAATTATCGAGGAAAACTGCCCTGACATTCTACAACCAGAGGGAAAAATAAGTATTGAAAGAATCCATCCATCACCGCCTGAAAGAGATCCAAAAAGAAAAACTCCTAGGAACATTGTGGCCAAATTCCAGAACTCCCAGGTCAAGGAGAAAATCTTGCAAGCAGCTAGAAAGAAACAATTCCAGTACTGTGGAAATAAAATCAGGATAACCCAAGATCTAGCAGCTTCTACATTAAGGGATCGAAGGGCGTGGAATAGGATATTTCAGAAGTCAAAGGAACTAGGACTCAAACCAAGAATCACCTACCCAGCAAAACTGAGTATAATACTTCAGGGGAAAATATGGTCAAAACTACACAGATATGGCCTATATTGAATTGCCTGCCTTCCCAAAGGGAATGGGTGGGGAGGGAGGAATGGGGAGAATTTGGAACTCAATATTTTAGGAACAATTGTTGAGTATTGTTCTTGTTAGTAGGAAATAAGAAATACAGTTAATGGAGAATAGAAAGTTATCTGGCCCTACAGGACAAAAGAGAAGATGGGGACAAGAGAAGGGAGGGATGATAGAAGAGAGGGCAGATTGGTGATAGGGAAAATTAGAATGTTCGGTGTATTGGGGTGGGGGGGGGGATAAAAAGGGAGAAAATTTGGAACCCAATATTTTGTGAAAATGAATGTAAAAAGTTAAATAAATAAATTTTTATTAAAAAAAGAAAAAAAAGAAAAAACCTGGAAAGACTTATATGAAATGATGCAAAATGAAATGAGTAGAACCAGAAGAAAATTGTACACTGTGACAGAAATATTGTATGATGATCAACTATGAATGACTTAGTTCTTCTCAGCAATACAATTATCTCAGACAATTCTGAAGGACTTATGATGAAAACTGCTGTCCGTCCATAAAAGAACTGACAGAATATGAATACAGAACTAAGCATACTTTTTTTACTTTATTTTTCTTGGGGTTTTTGTGGGAGGAGAGAGGTCTGTGTTTTCTCTTGAGTGTGTAACCTATATCAAATTGCTTGAGGGACAGAGAGGAAAGGAGAGACTTTGCAACTGAAAAATTTATAAACAAGTGTTAAAAATTATTTTTACCTGTAATTAGCGAAAAATAAAATACTAAATAAATTTTTAAAAGAAAGTCAATATTTTGTTTTCTAATTTTTAAAAAATTTTACACATTAGACATTGGCAAACATTTCATATCAGGGCTTGATTTATTGTTTTGTTGACTGCATGTACTTAAAACAATGCTGGAGAAAATGTTGTAATTCAAATTTTACTTAAAAGTGAATCACTAATACAATTTTCCCCCCAGAAAGTCAATTTTTACACATTTATCAGCACAGTCTTCCTTGCCTGCACCATGCCCATAGCTCATGTTACTGGAACTTCTCCCAAATGCTTGTATAACAAAGACAACTGAAAGGCAAATGCCTCAAAGCAATGATTACTCATTATCTGGATTAAAAATTAATAGAGTCAGCTATCCCAAACATTCAACAGTTCAGAAAAAAAATGGACTGGCCAAGAACATCAGTGACAAGCATCTGGAGGAACATTTTCTCTTATCCTCAATTTCTATGATTGCAAAATGGGAATCATAACAGTAGCCACTTTACACTTTGCTATTGTGAATGTGACTATATGTGTGTGTGTGTATGTGTGTGTTATCGTTGTTAATATTAACATGGAGGTTGTTGAACTTCCATATCAACTTCTGTTGCTTTTCTGGTAGCCTGACAGAAAAAGAAAATCACATGCTTAATATGATCTTCCAAAAGAAAGCTATTTTATTTTCTCAACATTTTTACAAAAATAAAATGCAGGACATTTGAGCAGAAAAGTATCAGGAACAGCTGTTTTTTACTGCAAAAATAGAGGCAGGCAGTCCTGTGTAGAAACAACAGATTTTGCCTGTGGCAAATTTATGAAATTTCCATATTGCACTAGATACAGAAGTTTCAAAGTTTTTCTGCCAGGAGCAACCATCCTAGTTGGAAATGTAGAAAATATGCTCAGAATGAATCCGGGCATGTTTTGAAAAAAGTAAAAGAGGATTCACTTCGTTCAGATCTGAGGCAGGCCAAGCTACAGTGGGATGAGAAAGTGATAATGGTAAAAAGGAGTAAGGGACCAGGTCACATAGGCACAAAATGAAGGTGAAAGGAAACTGAAAAATACAGTAAGAATCAAGGCACAAAAATGGGAAAGAGGCAACAAAGATTATGACATCACTACATAAAGGTTAGAAACAGTAATTTTTTTTTGTTTTTGAGATTGTTTTTTGTTTTTGCTTTCCCCTGTTCTTTTTTTCAGTAAAAGTATTTTCTGAACCCCTTCACTGTTAGTGTCTTCGGTCTTTTCCATTGGTAAAAGAAAAGTTATGTTGTTTTTTTCTTGTTTGTTTTTTATCCAAGTAGAGAGGACTGTATCATCATACTTTTGGCTGCATTATTTGAGCAGTAATTTCTGAAAGCAGGCCTTGGGGAGCAGCATAAAATATCTAAAGTGTATCATAATCTTCTAGTGCTTTTGCAAAGGATTATAAAGCTATATCAATTTCCAGATTTGCTCTGTGGCTTCTAGCTTTTTGTGTAGTGAAAATTCAATCGAACAACCTATTGTGGTCCACACACTGGATTTCCAATCAGTTGCAAAACGAGGCAGTTTAAATATTTGATTTCAATTAAAATAATAATGTATTGACTCTGGAGACAAGGCCATGAACAAGATATTTAAAGACTATTTCTACATAGGATTTCCACCACTCCTAAAGAATCCCTTGTGCATACATTCATTTTCTCTCGTATCAAGTCAGTACTATCCATTGTTATTCTTTACACAGAAATATGTGTGTATGAATATATTTATTTCCTTTTCAGTATAGTGTTTATATATATGTATATAAACACAAACACACACCACACACACACACACACACACACACGTATATAAAACAATTCTGAAAAGGAAAATATATTGGAAGGAATGAGAACTCTGATCAAAACAGTGACCAATCTTGACATTACAGGATTGACAATGAAACCTTTTTCTGTCTTCTGAGTAGGTAGATTATAACTGAATGAAGTATATATTATCAGATGTGGTCATTTTATTCGTTTGTTTTACATAACTACATTTCTTTGTTAAAATAATAGAACCACTAGTAGAAGAGAGAGATAGAAAAAATCATTAGAGTGATATAAATTTCAAAAACTACCAATAAACTATTTTGAAATTAAGTTTTATTTTTTAATGAACAAAAGTTAACTTTCTCTTCCTCTCACTTTCAATGGGCAAAAAATAAAAATACAAAAAAAACCTCATCATAACAAATATGCATAGTCAAATGAAGTAAATAAGAGTCATCAATTACAACTAATAGAAAGAACCACAAGAAAGAAGAAACAAAATGAAACAACAGAAGAAAAGGAGAGCAAATAGTATGCTTCCATCTGCATCCAAAGATTTTCTCTGGATGTGGATAGCATTTTCCATCATGAGTCTTTTGGAGTTGTCCTAGATCCTTGCACTGATCAGAAGAGCTGAATCTAACAAAGTCAGTCATTGCGCAACGTGGTTTCCACTGTGTACAATGTTCTGGTTCTGCTCATTTCACTAAACATTCGTTCATTTGAATCTTTCCAGGTTTTTCTGAAGTCTGCCTGCTTGCTATAGCACAATAGTATTTCATTATATTCACATCCCACAACTTGTTCAGCCATTCCTCAATTAATGGGCATCCCCTCAATTTCCAATTCTTTGCCACCACAAAAAAAAAAAAAAAAACTACTATAAATATTTTTGTACAAATGAATCCTTTTCCCATTTTTTATATCTCTTTTGGATATAGACCTAGAAGTGGTATTGTTGGATCAAAGGGCATGCACAATTAATTGTTCTTTGGGCATTTTTCCAAATTGCTCTCCAAAATGGTTGGATCAGTTCATAGCTCCACCAACAATGACATTAGTGTTCAAATTCTTCCACATCTCCAATATTTGTTATTTTCCTGTTTTGTCATGTTAGCCAATCTGATAGGCATGATGTAGTACCTCAGAGTTGTTCTGACTTGCATTTCTTTAATGAATATTGATTTAAAGCATATTTATGCAACTCTAGATAGTTTTCATTGCTTCCTCTGAAAACTGTCTGTTCATATCCTTTCATCATTTATGAATTGGGGAATGACTTCTATTCTTATAAATTCAATTCATTTCTCTATATGTTTTAAAAATGTGGCAGAGACACTGGCTATAAAAATTGTTCTCTTTCTGCTTCCCTTCTAATCTTGGTTACATTGGCTTTGTGCAAAAACTTTTCAATTTAATGTAATCAAAATCATCCATTTTGCATTTCATAATCTCTATCACTTGTTTGGTCATAAATTTCTCAGCTCTCTTTAAATCTGACAAGTAAACTATTCCTTGCTTTCCTAATTTGCTTACAGTATCATCTTTTATAGCTAAATCATGTATCTATTTTGACTTTTATCTTGGGATAGAGTGTGAGAGGTTGGTCTATGCCTAATTTCTGCCATGCTGTTTTCCACTTTTTCCTGCAGTTTTGGTTAAATAATTCTTATCCCAGAAGCTGGTATCTTTGGGTTTATCATGCAGTAGATTACTATAGTCATTGACTACCACCTCATGAATTTCTAACCTATTCTACTGATCCACCACTCTATTCCTTAGCCAGCACCAAGTAGTTTTGATGATTACGACTTTATAATACAGTTTAAGATCTGGTACAGATAGGTTATCTTCCTTGCATTTCTTTTCATTAATTCCCTTGATATTCCGGACCTTTTCTTCTTTCAGATGAATTTTGTTATTGTTTTCTTTAGCTCTACAAAAGAATTTTTGGCACTTTGGTATGACACTGAATAAGTAAATTAATTTAAGAAGAATTGCCATTTTATTATATTAGGTTGGCCTACCCATGAGCAACTGATATTGTCCCTATTATTTAGATCTTACTTTACTTGTGTGAAAGGTGTTTTGCAACTCTTTGTATACAGTTCCTGGGTTTCTTTAGGCAAGTAGATTACCAAATATTTTATAATATCTACAGTAACTGTAAACAGAATTTCTCTACCTCTTGTTGTTGGACTTTGTTGATAATATATAGAAATGCCACTGATTTATGTGGGTGGATTTTTATATCCTGAAACTCTGCTGAATTTGCTTATTATTGCTAGTACAATATTGAATAATAGTGGTGATACTGGACATCCTTGTTTCACCCCTGATCTTACTGGAAATGCTTCTAGTCTGTCCTCATTACATATAATGCTTACTGATCACTTTTAGATAGATGCTATTTATCATCTTCAGGAAGACTCCATTTATTCCTATAGTCTTTATTATTTTTAATAGGAATGGAAATTATATTTTCCCCCCAAAAAATTTTCTGCATCTACTGAGATAATCATATGATTTATGTTAGTTGTGTTAATGTTATGGTCAATTATAAGGACAGTTTTCCTAATATTGAACCAGTCTGCATTCCTGGTATAAATCCTACAGGGTCATAGCATATTGTCTTGGAGATAAGTTGCTGTGATCTCTTCGCTAATATTTTATTTAAAAATTTTGCATCTATATTCATTGGGGAAATTGGTCTTTAATTTTCTTTTTCTGTTTTGGCTATTCCTGGTTTAGGCATCAGCACTTTATTTGTGTCATAAAAAGAATTTGGTAAGACTCCACTTATTTTTCCAAATCCTTGATATAGTATTGGAATTGTTCCTTAAATGTTTGATAGAATTCACTTGTAAATCCATCAGGCCATGAAGATTTTTTTTTTCTTAGGAAGCTCATTGATGACTTGTTAAATTTCTTTTGCTAAAATGGGGTTTATTTAGATATTTTATTTCCTCTTCTGTTAATCTGGGCATTATTTGTGGTAATGTTCATCCATTTCACTGAGATTGTCAAATTTATTCACATAAAATTGGGTGAAATATCTCATAATTATTGTTTTGATTTCCTCTTCATTGGTGATGAATTTGCTCTTTTCATTTTTGATAACAGTAATTTGGTTGATTTTAATCAAATTAATCAAAGGTTTATCTACCTTACTGTTTTTATATTGTTTTTCACATTGTTTTCCAGCAATTCATTTTATTTATGTGTTCAATAGTTTTCTCAATTTCAATTACATTAATATCTTCTTTGGTTTTCAGAATTTCTAATTTGATATTTAATTGGAGATTTTAAATTTGTTGTTTTTCAGCTTTTTTAGATGCATGCACAATTCATTGATCTCTTTTTTCTCTATTTTATTCATGTAAGCATTTAGAGATTTAAAACTTCTCCCTAAGAACCACTTTCACTGCGTTCCATAATTTTTGGTATGTTGTCTCACTATTGGCATTCTCTTGGGTGAAGTTATGGATTGTTTGTATGATTTCGTTTGATCTAGACCCACTCATTCTTTAGGTTTTAATTATTTAGTTTACAATTAATTTTTAGTCTATTTTCCATGGCCCTTTACTACAAGTAATTTTTATTGCATCATGATCTGAAAAGAATGTATTTGATATTTCTGCCTTTGTGCATTGGATTGTGAGGTTTATAATACCCTAATGCATGGTCAATTTTCATGTAGGGTCCATGTACCACCAAGCAAAAAAGTATATTCCTTTCTGTCTCCTTCAATTTTCTCCAGAGGTCAATCATATCTAACTATTCTAAAACTCTATTCATCTCTTTTACTTCTTTCTTGCTTATTTTGTGGTTAGATTTATCTATTTTTGAGAGGGGGAGGTTGAGGTCCCCCACTAGTATCATTTTGTTGTCTATTTCTTCCTGTAATTTCCTTAACTTCTTCTCTAAGGATTTAGATGCTACACCACTTGGTGCATATATGTTTAATAATTATATTACTTCACTGTCTATGGTATGTATTCATCTTTCATTGCTGAAGAAGACCATGACATCAGAGAAATGATGACATGACTGGCACTTGACTTTGTTTTGAGCAAGGGAGGGCTGCATTGTTTATGGCATCTTTTAGCAGGATGTAATTTTCTTCCTTACCTTTTTTTAATTAAATCTATTTTTGCTTTTAGTGTGTCTGTGATCAGGATTGCTATCCCTACTTTTTTTTTTTTGCTTCAGCTGAAGCAAAATATATTCTGCTCCAGCTTTTACCTTTACTCTTTATATATCCTTCTGTTTTGTGAGAGAGTTCATCTTATTCTCATTTACAGTTATGATTACTATCTGTCATTCTTTCCATCCTATTTCCCCCATTTATGTTTTCCTCTCTCCTTTCTCCCTTTCCTTTCTCACTAGATTTTTGATCACCACCTCCCTAAGTCTGCCCTCCCTTCTATCAGCACCCTCCTTTTTCTCCCACTTTTTCCTATCTACTTCCCCCCCTCTTATTCACTCCCTCCATTTTCTTTCTCCTTTCTCCTCCTACTTCCTATAAGTTTAGTTAGATTTCCATATCCAACTGGTTATGTTATTCCCTCTTTGAGTCAAACCTGATGAAAGCAAGGTTCAAACAGTTCTAACCTCCCTCTTTTCTTTCCCTCCACTGTGTGGACCCACTTTGTGTCTTTTCACACAATGTAATTTACCATTGTCTGCCTCCTCCTTTCCTTTTCTCCCAGTACAATCCCTTTTCACCACTTAATTAGAATTTATATCATCACATCAAAGTCAGCTTATACCTTTGCCCTCTATCTATGTATATCACTTTTAAAAGTCATAACAATGATACAGTTAAGTATCAAGTTACAACTTGATCAACTTAAGTTACAACTTGATCAACTTAAGTTACAAGTATCATCTTCCCTTGCAAGGATGTAAACAGCTTGCCCTTCTTAATAACATGTTGTTGTTTTCTTTCCTATTTACCTTTTTATGTCTCTCTTGAGTCTCGTGTTTGAAGATCAACTTCTCTTTTCATCAGGAAGGCTTGAAAGTCCCCTATTTCATTGAATGTCCCTTTCCTCCCTTGGAAGATTGTGCTCAATTTCACTGGAGTTTTGATCCTTGGTTGTAATCCAAATTTCTTTGCCTAATGGAATATCACAATGGAATATCAGCTTCCCTGATCTTCTAATGTTGAAGCTGCAAGGTCCTACATAATCTTAACTGTGGTTCCATGCTATTTAAATTCTTCCTGGCTGCTGACAGTATTTTCTCTTTTGATCTGGTAATTTTGGAATTTGACCACAATATTCTTTGGCATTCTTAATTTGATATCTCTTTCAGGAGGTGATCTGTGAATTCTTTGGATGACTATTTTACTCTCTGGCTTTAGGAGCTCAGGGCAGTTTTCTTTGTTGATTTCTTGAAAGGTGCTGTCCAGCCTCTTTTTTTTATCATGGCTTTCAGGTAGACTGATGGTTTTTAAATTATCTCTCCTGGATCGGTTTTCCAGGTAATTTATTTTATCAATGTTGTATTTTACATTTTCTCCCATTTTTTCATTCTTTTGTTTCTATTTGACTGATTCTTGATATATCATAGTTAGTTATTCACTTCTGCTCACCCAATTCTAATTTTTAACATATTGTTTTCTTCAATGATATTTTGTACCTCTTTTTCCATTTGGCCCATTTTACTTAATAAGAAATTCTGTTCATTGAGTTTTTGTGCCTCCTTTTCCATTTGGACAATTCTACATTTTAAGGAGCTGGGTTTTTTTAAATGAACTTTTTTCCCACTTGGCCAATTTTTTTTTAAGGACTTGCTTTTACAGTCAATATTTGAACCTTCTTTTCCAAGCTACTGACTCTCTCTTGCCTACATTTCATTTCTCTTTTCAATTTTCCTTCTACCTCTGTTATATGACTTTTAAAATCCTTTTTGAGCTCTTCCAAGATGACTTTTGAGGCTTGAAACCAGTTCTTTTCTTCATTTGAGGTTAAAGATATAGATATATTGATTTTATTGCCCTCTTTTGAATTTGTGTCTTGATATTGCCTAACCCCATAATAAGAATCTGTGATTATTGTCCATTTTTGCTTTTTGTTCATGGCATTTGCCTAATTTCTGACTTTTATAGTTGAACTCTCCAGATTCCTGTGCTGGGAGCCTGGGACCTGGCTTTGTGTGCCAAGGCCTCAGGTGCTGGCAGCCTGAGTCTTTAGGGGTCTGACAGCTTACCTGGTGCTGAGCTGGGGTCAGCAAGATTGGAGCTCTCAGAGTGGAGGTGGATGGTCTGGTCCCTGGAGGATGCCTGCTCATCTGGATTTCTTTAAAGATCCAGGAGATTTGGCTGCTAGATGACATCTGCTCACTTGCCTGGAGTTGTGCCTTCCTGAAGTTGTGCTGAAGTACTGGAAAATTTGACTGCTGAAGGAAATCACAGGTAGTAGTTTTCTGAGCTGGTGCCTCCAGGTTCCCCTGTCTGTACTGAAGAATTCTGGGGATTCTGGTGTTGGTGCTTGCCTGCTCTGCCATCCTGGGGTTCAGGATCTTCCCCTGGTTTATTGAGGTGGGGTTTGCCACTGGCTTGCTAGAATGCCTCCTGTCCTATACTGTTCCCCTGCCCCCACAGGGATAAGGGCCTTTCCCACTAATTCCCCAAGTTTCATGGGCTACAAGACTGCTACACCCTGTACTGCTGTTTGAACTCTTCCGAGTGTTTTCCTGGGGTGATATTTTCTGGGTCTTTGGAAGTCAGTGAGGGAGACTGAGAGCAAATTACTTCTAACTCCACCATCTTGGCTCAATATTTATCATTTTTTACTTCTCAGCAGCTTTTGATGCTGTTGATCCCCATTACTTCCCACATATTCTCTTCTCTGGGTTTTGTGACACTTTCCTGCTTCTCCTTATCTTTTGGATACCTTCCTCTCAGACTCAAAGATACATGTCAATGAGTTGATCTTGGAAATGAGAAAAGCTATCTCTTTGTCCAAGGTAAAATAAAGGAGAAGATAATGGGGGATAAT
The DNA here is from genome assembly GCA_023548195.1 of Bettongia penicillata ogilbyi. Classification (NCBI taxonomy): domain Eukaryota; kingdom Metazoa; phylum Chordata; class Mammalia; order Diprotodontia; family Potoroidae; genus Bettongia; species Bettongia penicillata. The sequence goes on from JAJHZJ010000041.1 coordinate 154,405, forward strand.
GCTAGATGCCAAAGGAATAAAATTGATTAGGATAGAATAGGGTCATCTTAAGGAATACCCTAAATTGTTTTTCAGGAAGTCATAAAATAAGATCCTCCCTCCAGGATAAATAGCACATAGTTGCAATTTGGAACATTATAGGTTTAAATGGATAATGATTATAATTAGGAGCAATAAAAGTAAAAACATTCTGGCTAAGTCAAGAAAGGTGTGTAGCTAGCAGACAACTCTGTCTTGGTTGACCATTTCCATATCCTGCTACTTCAGCCACAATCTGCCTGTTTAGGCCCACTCCCTTTTTAATCAATTTTAATAAAATTCATAAATAGCTTAAGCACAAAGCCCCTGCACAATTCCCATAATATTCCCTGCTTGTTTGCCGCATGTTACAAGGAACTAAATGCACTAGTAAAACTTAATTGCCTTGGTTTTGTGTGAGTCTCTCCTCAAATTTCTGAATCACAAGTAGATGCAGTAGGATACTTAGGAAGCAAAGATCTATAATGCTCTTTTATCTGAAAGAGTGAGAGGAGGATTGTTACAAGGAAAGAAGAGGTTAAAATGACCTTTGTGGTGAGTAAGGTGGAGAAGTGATGATCAGTAAGAGGATTGCCTTGTTGCATTGAGGGTCTACTTGAAATTGTATAGGCTAACATAATTTTTTAATTGACCTACTCAGCTCAGATTTATGAATTCCTCTACTCTCATTCAGTAGAATGTAAGTAGGAGTGCAGAAGGGAAATGGTGTGAGTAATCCATAATTATAATTGAAAAGTTTAAAGAAATAAAGGATTTAAGAGTAAAGACTGGAGTAGAGTTGAACTAGTTCAATAACTGATCAGGTAGGGAAGGATGGTAGTCAGAGAAAGGGTGTGGACCTGAGAAGTTACTGAAGGATGCAGAGAGTGGAGATCATAAGCAAGCAAGCAAATGACCTAAAATAATAAGAATTATGATCATTACCGAGCAAGAATTAGAGAGGACATAGTGGAAGAGGTGAGCATATCTGAAACTGGACATTGATGATCTAGGGTGGATGAAGGTGAGAATAAAGGAGCAGATATCTGTAGCTGGGGAAGGAAACTTGTTTTTCAGCAAAGATTCATTTTTAGTTATGGACAGTTAGGTGGTTCAGTGTGTAGAATGCCAGAACTGTAGTTAGAAGGATGCATCTTCATGAGTTTAAATCTGGCCTCAGATACTGACTAGATGTGTAATCATAGATAAAGTCACTAAAAACTGCTTGCCTCAGTTTCCTTTTTAAAAAAAACTAGTTGAAGAAGGGAATGGCAAACCACTGCAGGATCTTTGCCAAGAAAACCTTAAATAGGGTCAAGAAGAGTTGGACACAACTGAAAACAACTAAACTAGCATAGAAATGGAGAGAGTAAAAAAGAAATTGGAATGTGGTAACTACTGTGCAATGAACCCTGGCATAGCATATAGGAAGAGTTTCATTGATGAAAGCAGGTAATTAGAAGGTTAAAGGTCACTTTGGAGGCAATGACACAGCTTTCAACTTCCCAGTCCCATGGCAGGCAGTGTACTGGGGGCATGTAGAAATACAAATCATGGCAGGTAGTAGCAAGAGGTGGTATATCCTAGAGTCCCACCTTGGTGAAACCACAAATAGAACTTGACAGTGGTGTGATCCCTGTTAGGATCAGGAAAGGTTTCATATTCCATATGAGCTCTTATATACAATACCTCCTCTGGGGCTATTCTTTCAATTCACCCTTAAACTTGTTAGTTGGGTCATCAGAGGGACTGCTGAATTCTACCCACCTTAGGACTGTAGGAGTATACCTAGGGGAATAGGGTTTCTACTACTTTGCTTGCAAGTCCTGACTTGAGTGCCTTCCATTTCATCTCTGCCAGGAGACATCAATAGGCTTCAAAATAGGGGGAGGAATATTTACTAAGATGTAAGAAGAGTTGGTACAAAACATTTAATCTCCCTCAAAAAAGGATAAAATCTGATACACATTCCCAAAAGTATGCACACATCCATGGTAAATTGTGCTCTAAGTGTTAGGTACAATGATACAGGCACATGTAGAAAACATGTATACCCAAAGAGTAAATTCACAATTTTTAATTAGTAGAAACCTTTTTTTTCTCTTTGTGAAGTGCCCATAGAGTTCCCCTCAAATGTAGCTCTCTGCTGGGCTCTGAATGCTGAGACCTTTATAGAATACAGGGCTTACACTTCTTGATCACAATTCTTGAAACTCTTATATTGAATAGCTTTCTACATCCATGTGTATCCTTCTCTGTCCTTCTTTGTCTTCAGCGTCACTTCATTGTATCTCTCTGGTAACATGAAAGAGAGGAAATAAAAGATAAAAAATAAATAAATAAATAAAATACAAAGCCAAGAAAGATTCATAAAAAACCAATTGAAAAACAGATAATGAGAAATACTGACAAAAGTTTCCCCAAGAAATCCAAAGTCACAAGAACATGAGAGAAACTTTCTTGCAGAGCATGTCTTCCATAATCTTGACTGTTCTTGTTAATGAATTCCTGCTGATACTACCTCTACTTCCCTGACCATTTCTGTCATGGAGATATAGACAGTGAATCTCCCTTGGTCTCCTGACTTAGGCTTCTCTTTCTCTTTAAAGTACTGCCAATATCTCTGAGTTCTCTTCTTGTAGAAATATCAAGTTGGTATATAATAAGGTATTTCAATGGATATGCCATAAGATTAGAAATAGACATCAACACTAGAAGGTTGGGAGTACCCACTACTGCCAAAGGAATTAAAAACTTGTGGGTGATTTCAGGAAATTTCTCCTCAGGAAATCACTGTAGTTCAATTTTCTATTCCTGGAATTTCCCTGTCAAATTCACTAAGCTGAAAATACTTATACAGAAATAGCTAAAGATTGACTGCCCAACACACTCAGCACCATTCAGCTTGCCACAGCTAGCTTCACACAGCCCAACCCCAGATGACACACAGAAGAGAAAAACAGCAACTAAAAACTGACCCTATAATTTGAAGATCATCTACCTACCCCCAACATGACTCTACCACAAAATCATGTAATAGAATAATAATACTTTCGGGGGAAAATATTTTAAAAATTGACTATAGAAATAAAATTAACAAAAAAGATATTAGAAATTTTTGGCCACCCAGATTTTGTATGGGGAGGAGAGAAAGAGAGAGAGAGACAGAGAGTCAGAGAGACAGAAAGAGATTTTGCTCAGGTCTAGTCATCATGACAGTCTTCAAAATGGTGTCCCTTCTTTCTACCTCCAAAAGGTTTTTCATGGTTCATTTTTTGTCTTCTTTTATTTTTACTACCAATTTTAATTTAGTTTGTTCCTCAGTGAGCAACAACAAAAAAGAAAAATGAACTATTAATATGCATATTATATTTACATATTTACATATACACGTATATATGTGTGTATTTATGTATATGTCAGTCATGTTCAACTCTTTGTAACCCTTTTGGGGGTTTTCTTCGTAGAGTACTGAAGTGGCTTACCATTTCCTTCTCCAGCTCAGTTTATAGATGAGGAAACTAAGGCAAACAGTGTTAAGTGACTTGCCCAAGATCACACAACTAGTTAAGTGTCTAAGGTCAGATGTAAACTCAGGTCTTCCTGATTCCAGGCCTAGCACTTTATCTACTGTGTCACCTAATTTCTCCATACATACACATACATGTTTGTATGTCTATGGTATATGTGTATGTATTGTAGCCAATGCAATATTCACAGTGCCTACAGTAGTATGACTATGCCAACACAATTCTGAATCACAAAACATAACAGACTTTCCACATGGAAGACAGAACCAAAACATTTATTCAAACACCAGAAAGTTGAATCCCAACACCAGAAAACCAAATCCATCACAGAAACAAAGAAATCTATACAAAATAACAATGCTTGGGGAATTACCATACCAAGCCTTCCCTCTGTTAGGCTTCCCACAAGCCAGCTCCCTTAAATAAAATCAGAAGCAAGTTCTCCCACTCATGCTATTTGCTGCCTGCTTTCTCTGTCCTTCCCTGCTCTAACTGCTCTGACTCACTTCCTGCTCCACTACTTCTTGTTCCACCTGTTCAACAAACTCCTTACAGGCTCCATGTGACTAACACTTCCATGTTACCCAGGCAGGTCACATGGGCCTATTAATGGATGGGAAAGTTCTTCCCATTTAAATTATCATTACATGTATCAATGTAAATATGTATATAGACACTGCATGTATATAAATATACATATATATGTATTCTAAAAAAAAAATACCCACCCATATTAGTCATGTCTAAAAATGTATAATTCATCTCTTTACTCCACTTCCTAACAAGTTTTTAAACCTTAAAACTAAGCACATACCCACATAGAAGGAAGTAGGATTTAGAAATTTAAGACTACACCAGTAGAAGATGTCCTGGGCATCATACAGAGTAGATGTATTCAAAACACAAAAGGATACATATTGCCAGGAAAAAGTTTCTGTTCTTATCCAAGTGTAGAACATGATGAGTTTTGGCAAAATTATGTGTCCTTTAAAATAAATCAGCAAAACTTGGAAGGTAGAAATATGGTGGCTGGAAACTAAAAGTCTGGTCTCAACCCTTTGACGCCAGTGTCTAGGAATATAATTAATCCCTATTTTAAGAAATGAAGCAGCCACCTAACTGTATCCAAAAAGGTAATTTAATAATAGTGTGTTGGACAAGAAGAGCTATAAAAGCACACAGTTTGCCAAGGAATTCTAAGATTTAATTTATAGGAAGTGCTTTGAAATTACTAAGATTTATTTGGAGGGGAAAAAAGAAACTAGCTAAGTCCAAACTTGAAGCAAGTTTTTCCAGTGAAAAAACTAATGTTTTTATCTAGTACAGAGTATTTTCAATGGATATGAAAAAGTATTCTTTAGTAGTGTAATTTTGGTGGGTAAGCCTTGGAAACCTTAGGAAGATTTATTTATCAAAGTTGAGGTTTGGAGACAGTATCATGTAGCCTTTCAGGCCTTACCATTTTCAGTACCCACCTCTTATCTAAGAGAAAAAGACAGTCTTTATTTCAACATCCTCAATCTAATTTTTTAGCACAGCATAACCAGAATGCAAAAAAGCCTACACACAGGACAAAAACTTTATAGGGACCATAAATCAATTCTCTTTCTATTTTAGATAATTGGAGAATAGAATGAAAGTTACAATTAGGAAAGCAGAGATGCTGATGTCAATTAAATCAAAGTAAAGTCTGATGAATTGTAATTTGTCCCAACAATAAGAGAATGATTTTTATGCTGCATATGATAGTAAGGACACGTATTCACTAAGTGTTTAATTAGAGTTACCTTGGATTTTTGGATAAGGTTTCCTCTAAGTCCTTTCAGATATGTCTGACCACATCTACATATGAAAGAGACAAGAATGAAGATTACTAAGTAGAAGAAGCAATGACCTTGACCATAGGGCTTAACTTTGTTCCTAGACTTTTTTGCTATCTACTCATTTACATGGGAGAATAGAAGGGGCATAGAGTTGGAAACTTGAGGAGCTCTGAAATCTATGACTATAGAGGAATCAGTGAGTATATAAATTATAGTCTTGCATTTAGAGTTTTAAATTGGAAGGTGTATGGAATACTCACCATAAGCTAACATTAGATTTGTCCCAACTCTATTAGCAACAATAGAATTGCAAAGATGAGCTATGAAGTCACTGCAGTTTGTTTTGAAGAGTTCGTCTTGAACTATCCTGTTATCAAGATGAGAGACTTCTAACCAAGACATCATAGGAAAGGGGTTATGCCTTTTCTGAAAAACTTTTTAGAGAGAAACCCTATGTACTTTGAGAAAAAAAAAGAACGTGACAGTTACCACCCTTCCAGAGAGGAAAGATAGTCAAAGTTTTCCACTGAAACAGAGGCTTGAGGCAGTGAAGCAACATTCAACATACTTATATCCAGCAAATTGTGTCCTTTAATTGTTCATCTACATCAGAAGTTAATAGTCAACCTGAAAACACAAAGAATTCAAAGTAAAATCAGTCAATTGAGATGCAGAATGAAGAAAATGGTAATGAAACATTTCCCTTATAAATATGGGGCACACTTTTCTACAAATACACACATGTAGTGTCAATGCAATATTCATAGTGCCTATGGCAGCCATGAATACCCCAGTACAATTCTGAATCATGAAACATCACAGACTCTCCACATGGAAGACAGAACCAAAACATCTATTCAGACACCAGAAAGCCAAATCCATCAGAGTAACAAAAATTTCTACACAATAACAATGAAGAGGACAAGACCATTCCCAAGTCTTCCCCCTGCTAGGCTTCCCACAAACCAGCTCCATTAAACAAATCACAAGCAGCCCCCCTTCAACAAAATCACAAACAAGCTTTTTCACTCATGCTAGCCAGATGTCTGCTTTCCTGTGTCCCTCCTAGCTCTGACTGCTCTCTAACCAATTTCCTCTCAGCTCTATTCTAGCTCTATCTCTTGCTCTTCCACCCTTCCTGCTCCACCCATTCAACAAGCTCATCCCACCACAGGTTCCATCTGACAAAGACTTCCATGTGACCCAGGGAAGTCACATAGGCGCATTAATGAATGAGGAAGATCTCACCATTTAAATTACCATTACAATATATCAGTAGAAAAAGTGACTCACATAGTGAACACATAGAGAAGAGCACAAGGAAGACGTGCAGCCAGAGCACATAGAAAGACAATTAAGTTTTCCCATAAATGTTCCTGAAATCTTGTAATGTTAACATCATGTTTTGTCTACTGGGGCCTAAGTCCCACCTGTTTTGTAATATCTCCTGGTGTCTTCATCTTTAGTGGTCATATAGAAGCTCACCAGTGGGAGCTTTTAGGATTTTAGGACATAGTGTATTCAATTTCTGGGAAACTAATTTTGGAGGAGGGGGAGGTGTTGAGCAGTTAGTTTTCTACATCTAGTCTTTATATGATATAATAACATGTGCAACTGCAAAGCACATTAGACAAATTATAATTATGCTAGAACACTTTCTACTAATTCTTCCTGCAACCTAGGAAATTATATAGAAAAACAAATAACTTTATGAAAAGAACTTAAGTAAAACTCCAAAACTAAGCAAAGGGTTTACACACAAGGAAATGAGATGGGACATAAATTCTCTGAGAATAAGATTGAACTGAAGTAACTTAAATAAAATCAATAGCAATGATAAATTGTTGATTTAAAAGAGGTAAATGTTTTTTTTAAGTATCTTTTGAAAAAATTTCTTTTTCTCAAGGTGAAAATATATATAGAGGATATCACAAATCATTGAGATGATGGCTGATTTCACCATTAAAAGTCTGACCTTGAAAGGCTGTTAGTCGCTCAGGTCTTTGAAATTTCTACTTTTAAGTGTACTCCAATGAATAAGGCAAGAATATATATGCTCTTCTGAACGGTAACCATGGACATTATTATTGAGCATTCAGAAGTAAAAGCTAATAGATTGTATTTCTTAGAAATGAAGTAAATGACTACATTGTTTTGGGTATAAAGGTCTTTCTGGTGAGACTGCCTCAAATGTTGTAGGCTCAGAGATATATAGTTGAGAACTGAGGTGGGGAATGTTTTACTGTGAAATGTGGTGAGCAATAGTATTATATGTGTATTCGGCAACATTTTACCTTTGATATTTATGTCTCTCAGACAGGCTTTTTTTGGTTTACATAAAGTTGAAAAGGGTTTGCTTTTTGCACAAACGAAATCATGGCACCTAAAATTAGAAGAATAATAGAAGATTGGGAAGGGGGAGTCTATATAGCAAGTTTCTCTGATAAAGGTCTTAATTCTCAAATATATATATGTATATATAATATATAATATATATATATGGGGAACTGATAGAAATTTATAAGAATCATTCTTCAATTGTTTAAAGATCAATGATTCAGTTTTCAGAAGTTTTCAGAAGAAGAAATCAAAGCTACTAGTCATAAAAAAGTCATAAAAATCACTAATAACTAGAGAAGTGAAGAACAACATGCCACCTCACATCTAATAAATTGGTTAAGATGACAGAAAAGGGAAAATGACAAAAGTTGGAGGGGATATGAAAAATGGATAAATTGATATAATATGATGGAGCTGTGAATTTGTCTGATCATTCTAGAAAGAAAGTTCAACTCTGCCTAAAACAAATATCAAACTTTCCATACCTTTGACCAAGCAGTACCTCTACTAGGTCTATGTCCCCAAGACAAAAGAAAAAGAGAAATTCCCCCATGTGTACAAAAATATTTTAGAGCTTTCCATGATAGCAAAGAATTAGAAATTGAACAGATGCTCATCAATTGAAGAATGATACCTAAAAATATTGCGGTATGTGAATATCATGGAATATTATTGTGCTATAAAAAATAATGCAAGAAATGACTTCAGAAAGCTAGGAAAACTTAAATATTCTGATGAAAAGTGAAGTGGAGAGAATCAAGAGAAAAATTTACACAGTAACAACAATATATATCATTATGAAACATCAATATATCACCATAATAAACTGTAAAAAAAAAAAACTCAGTAACTCTGATTACCAGAATGATCCATGGAAATTCCAAAGGAAAAATGATGAAAAATTCTTTTCACCTCTAGATAGAGAACTAATGGACTCAGAGTGCAGATGGAAGCATTTTTTTTTCTCGTTTATTTTTTCTTTTTCCCCTCTGAAACATGGCTAGTGTGAAAATTTATTTTGTATGACTTCATGTTGGAAATGAGTAGTGTATTTCTTGCTTTCTCACTGGGTGAGGGAGGAGTGAGGGAGATATAGAATTTGGAACTGAAAATAAACTAAAATTTAATTTTAAAAATTATTAGCAATAGCAATGGAAAGAGAAAGACATTAAAGGCATAAAGATAGGAGGAGACAAATTTGTCCTCATTGGATGATGGCATTATGGTTTACTTGTAAAATCCTAAGGTGTTGGCAGAGTAACTATTTGAGATCATTAATAGCTTTACCAATGTTAAGGTTATAAAATAAACACCATTTCAAAATAGGTAAAATCTAGGAGACAATAACATAAACAGAATTCCCATTCAAAATAACTACAAGATGTATTATATAGTTGTGTTTCTGTTTGCCAAAGAATACTCAATACCTATATAGATATAATTATAAAATCTTCTATAAAGAAATAAAAACTTAAGTAAAAATAATATTTATTGCACATAGAATGTGTCAATATAATAAAAATGACAGTACACCTGAGGGTGTTTTACAGATTTAGTGCAATATCAATCAGACTAATCAAGGTGTACTTTATAGAGTTAGGCAAAATAATAACAACATTCATTTGGAGGAAGGAAAGACTAAAAAGAATCACTGGCAATGATGAAATGGTTTAGGAATTAAAGGGAAATAATATTTCTATGTCTAAGTATTATTAAGCAATAATCAACTTTCTGTCTGCTTTATACCAGCCTTCAATACAATTTCCTTCCTTTCTTTTAAGTAGAAATATAAGTCAATAACCAGAGCAAAAAAGCAAGAATCAGAAACAATTAAACCCAACAAAATAATTTTCAACAAACTCAAAGCATAAATTACCTAAGCAAGAGTTCCCTATTTAATGGGAATTACCAGGAAAACTAAAAGAAATCTGGCAGAAGATAGGTTTAGACATTTGATATAATGTGATTTCCAAGTGTACATGTGATCTGAATATTAAAGATTATAACATAGGAAAATTTGGAGAGAAAAAGATTTTACCTTTTCACAGCTATGGGAAAGTACTGAACTATTAACCAAATAATGGATAGATGATGTTATAAAGGATAGAATATAATTATGATTACATGGAATTGAACAGATTTTGCCTGACCAAAATTAATTCAACTATGAGATGAAGGGAAAATATTCACTAATAATACATCTTTTTATCAAATATCTCAAATAAGGATTGGATATATGAGACACATAGACAGCTAGTAAAAATATGTAAAAACGACATCCATTTTTAAATATATTTCATCAAAGGATATGAGTTCTCCAGAAAATACAAAGTATTAACAACTGAATGAAATATTTCTCCAAATGACTAATAGTAAGATAAATGGGGAAAAAAATCTCTCATGTTTCAAGCCACACTCAGCAAATTTGAGAAGATGACATAATATAGGAACATCAGTGCTAACAGGGACAATTATGCAAAGAGAGTCACACTAATAAATTATTGGTAGAGATATAAATTATTCCAATTATTCTATAAAGTCATTGGAAATATACCAAGTAAGTTTCTAAAATCTTTTTAGTCTGACTCAGTGATCTCTCTGTGAGGCATATTCCCTAAGTTGTCAATGAAAACAAAAGAAAGGTTCCATATATATCAAATATTTATAGTAGCACTTTTTTGTGATGGTAGAAAGCAGGAAACAAAGTAGATTTCTATTTAGAGGAAAATGGATAAAGAAATTGTAGTACATGATAATTGAATTGCCAATTAATCTATGGAATTATTCATTGCAATTAAGGAAATGAAACCACAAGAGGATCTCTCAGGGTTGAATGAGGGGAAAGCATATCTAATTCTTTGGATACTTGATGGAAAAGACCATAATGGCAACAAGTGAGGAATAATACTTCAGTCACACTTTAATAAGACACAGAGAGTACAGAGACAAATGGCACAGTGGTAAAGAAGCAGACGTCATAGGAACAGGGGATAGAATGGTGAAAGGAGGCAAGCATTAGGGAGGAGAAAATGGGGAGGGAAAAAGGTATAGTGAGTCATTTATGAAACTATATTCAGACTTGGAAGTACTCAACAACATGGACCCATGCAAATGGAGGCCTGGTTGGGGGGGGGAGCAGGAATTTTAGGGTCTCATTTTATAGGGTATTGGAGGGGAAGCAACTCTTATCTGTACCACCTTAAGGTTAGTTCATTAACATATTGACATCATTTCAAAGTTATCAACACCATCTTCGGGTTAGTTCACTAACATAGTATTTGCTGGTATTCTTGGGGACTTACTGTGCATTTCTGGAGCTTATCTGAGGCTTATATACCATTGGCTGGTAACAGGAGCTAGAAACCCTTACAATAAGGCCTAGGTGGCATCTCCTAATTTACATAGTTTCAGGATGTAGCCTTAGTTTATTTATGAGACAGCTTCCAGTGACTCCTGTCCTCCCCTAATTTATGAGACAGTTTGCAAATAACTGTTATGTTCCCTTAATTTATGGGACAATCTCTAAGTGACTTTGTAGTTCCCTTTTGCTATCTTGCTACCTAGTATTTTACCTGAGTTCAAAAGCTAGGGGATAATTGGGAGGACCAGAACAAAATATAACTTTAACACAACAATAGATAAATCAAAATTCTTTAAGCACCTACTTTGCGCTCAACACGTGCTAAGCACTAGGAATATAAATATTAAAAAACAAATATAAAGACAGTCCTTGCCTTCAATGAATTTATAATCTAATAGTAATGACAGCATACAAAAAGGAAGCTGAGAAGAATGGGGAGAGGGATCTGATTTGGGGGCATGGTGGAAAATTCAGAGAAGTCCCAAAGTAGTGCAGCCAGGTGAGAAATAAGGAGATGTTTTAAACTGATCATCCACCTTAAATAGAGGTTTGGAGTTCATGATTCCACCCTCTAATCAAAGGGGCAGAAAATAGTGATGGGGTAGAGTACAAAGTTGATAAAATCTTTTAGGATGATGTGGTTTTCAAAAAAAAAATGAGTTTACAAAGCCATGGTGGAAAGCAGGTCCAAAATAGGATAGTCAGGTAAAAAATAACATGTATATTATGAAACAGTACAGTGCTGTGAAAAACAATGTGAATACAATGACTACAGAGAAGCACTGAAATGTTTATGTGAACTGACACAAAGAGTAACAAGCAGAAAAAGGAAAACAATATGTGCAATAAGTGAAACAATATAAATGTTATATTCAAAACTAAAACGACTTAAGCCTGTCCAGAAAGAAGAGACCAGAGAAGACATCTTCTTTTGCTTCTTTGTAGAGGTAAGGAATCATGTGTGGAACATCACACATCATCAATTTTTTTTTAATGTGGTGATTAGTTTAGCTTTTTTTTTTCTTCTTTGTTACAAGGAGTCAAGAGGTAGTATGATGTAATGGACAGAGAACTGGCCTCAAAGTCAGAAATATTTGGTTCAAGTCCTACCCCTGAGACATACTCACTATGTTATACTAGGGAAGTCACTTAACTTCTCAGTACTCTAGCCAGGGCTACTTAAACTTTTTCCAATCTGACCCCTTTTCATGTACTGGCAGCTCCATTACATGGTCTGAGGACATGGCCCCAATACAAAGTACATATACTTTGTGTATGGAACTAAGGCTGAAGTGAAATTGCACCAGATGCCTTGAATTCATAATGTGTATGATTTTTAATTATTTTTTTGGTTTTTGCACATTCAGAAACCTTTTACTGTCATCAGTTTTTCACAACTCCATATGGTGTCCCAACTCACAGTTTAAGAAGGTACCAACCTTCATCAATAGAAGGAATTTCCTCACCTGACATTTCCAAGTATTGGTGAAATCACAAGTTTTGTCTCAATTTTTATCCCTATTACATCTAGCAGAATAATATCCAAATTCCCCTGGTTGTGTTTTACCAATGTTTACATATATGCTCTTTACTTTTTTGGGGGGGCAGTAGCATCACTGCGCCAATCCCTATTATAGAAAATTACTCTGAGAAGAACAGAAAGAGATAGAGTAGAAAATGTAGTTTATGTAATAATAAAAAGTATCAATAAAATTTATTTCTAAAAAGCAAATAGATAACACAACAATAGAAGATAGATAGAAAGAAATAAGAAGTTGAAAATTCAAAACAGAAGAGGAAATCAATAGAGTTAAGTCCTAAAGGAGTTAAGGGAATGAAATCAAGTTACAAGTAAAAGAGTTTCCTTAAACAGAATAGCACTTTTTCTCTGTGACAAAAAAAAACCAAAAAACTGTCCTGGGATCTGTTGCTTCAATATTGCCAAAATTTAGTCAGAAATGTGTGTGTTCACCCTTCATTGCCAAAGAAGACCATGCCATCAGAGAAATGGTGACATGACTTGCACTTGACTTTGTTTTGAATGAGGGAGGGCAGGGCAGGTCACCAGCTTCACTTCTCCTCCAGTATCTTTTGAATCCAGTGACCAGATATTCATCAGGATGACTGGAGATGACCCAGGATGAGGCAATTGGGGTTAAGTGACTTGCCCAAGGTCACACAGCTAGTGAGTGTCAAGTGTCTGAGATGAGATTTGAACTCAGGTCTTTCTAACTCCTGCAGTGGTGCTCTATCCACTGTATCACCTGCCCCAATCAGTGTTAGCAATGTAGAGAAAGATTAACAGCAGTCTAATGTTTAGGAGAATGACATAATATCAGAAGTCAACAAATGTGTATCTTACCACTCAGTTAGTGAAATTTTGAACAAAAAGAAAGACAAGATCTTCCTGGTAGCCGCTTAGAAAATGTTTAAGAAGAAATGCATCCATAGTCATTCCCATTATCTCAAAGGGAACCATAATTACTTTGTCAGATAAAATACAGAGAGGATGCCATCTTCCTCGGACTATCAAATTCCTCAGAGTCGTCATGCATAATCATTTAGCAAGTAAAGGCAGGAGGGGAACTCAGGCTAATACAAATTGATCTTGCAGTAGGACCTAAAGCAACATGTAGCAAAATGGTGAATATAGAACAAAATGGAGTTAGTTACACGAATTCTTAGCAAACTCCTTTCCGGTATTAAAAGTTCTATTTTAATACTTCTGAAACAGGAGAATGAGAGAAGAGGTAAAAATGAAAAAAAAGATTCTGAAATAAAGAGATGGGAAGTTAGGAAAACTCCTAGTAAAAAGCCTCAATCTCCTTAGTAGGTATGAATATTTCTTTTCCTATTCTAGTTGAAATTTTAGTTTTTCCTATTGCCTCCTGCCTTCTTCTGAAAAGTTAGAGGGTTGAAACAAAAGGTCAAAAAAATAGCATAGCTTTGAAAACAAAGGACGATATGAAGATACCCCATACACAACCATGACATCCTTCCCCTGTGGCATGACAGTTTAGTTGGATGGGTAAGGAAAAAGCTACAGTATCAGGCAGAAACTTGGGGTGAAAATTGTCGGATAATAAGCAGTCTGTTCCAGATGTAGTAAACAACAGCTGGAACAATTGCCCAGGAATTTGGGAAAACTGGGGTTTTATTTACAGTAAAAGACCAACTTCTTGTCTGAGGAATATATGAGGCCCTTACTGTGATCATCCTATGTTTGTGAGTATTCTGTGAGGTAATACATAAACTGGGGTTTAAGGTCTTATGTCAAAAGGTGCTCCTTTTAGAAAATAGATATGCAGATGATAGATTAAGCTACTGATAAACCCGTCAAACTGCATGTTATTTGTCATGCTATCATACACATTATGTTTCTATTTACAATATGGGAAACGAGCTTCTAGCAACAGCTTTCCATTTTTATCTTTCTGTCTATTTCATAATATTTCATAATCAGTAATACTTTTTTTTTACAAACTCATAAGACTTATAAATATTTTTGCCTAGTGCTCATAAGTAATCTGTAGCAATAAACCTCAGTCTTCTTTAAAAACAAAATCAAAAGGTGTTCTTTTATGGCGAGGTAGTGGGGTTTTATCCAGGAAATGTCCTCTGATGACCTTTGGTCAATAACAAAGCTCTCTGAAAGCAAGAAAGTGAATAGCAAATGAAGCCTAAGTGCACGAAATGCCAACAGAAACATTTGATGTGCTGAGTGATCGACTAAATGCACTCCCCACTCCCAGAACTATGCTACACATACCAAAAACACCCAATAAATCTTGACCAGACAAGATTTCCAGGATGCATTCAGAAGCACTTATCATTAGTATGGTCTCATAGACCTAAAGCATGGACATCTCCATTGCATTAGTTTACGTTGTCTAATCCCAAGAAGATTGACACTGTATTTTCTATTTTCCATAAGAGATCAAGGTCTCGTTAACTTACCAGGGCCTGGCAGGTAGAACCAAGTTATCTGTTTGTTTGTTTGATTGGTTTTATAATTGGACTATAATCTATCTTCTGCCCCAGTCAATGTCAGCAATGTATCTATATTCCTTCTGTACTTGCACATTTGGTCAATTTCATATAAAGAATGGTTGAAGGAATTGAGGATGTTTTCAGGAACACATGATAGATATCTTCAGGCATTTGGAACATTGTCATGCAAAGACTTGGTCTTGAAACTTACCATATATTATCACTGAGAACATTTAATAAATAATGTTTTGCATTAAAAGAGGAAAAGCAACAGTAAAAATAGTAAGACAGTAAAAGTCAGGCAGACAGTTGAGTAGTTGATGTAAAAAATTAGGAGCCAAAAACATAATAAAAAATTGTAACTATGCCCAGATCTATATTTAAGCAAAAGAACCATAATTTCTACTTTGGAGGAAGGCTCCTAAATTGGCAAGCTAAAAGAAGTCAATGGAATCTTTCTTTGCATTATTTAGCAAATAGTAAATATATTTCATGTTCAGTACGTAAATAATGCCATTTCTCTAAGGTGTTCTAAATATTTTGCAAACATTAAGTCAGCTTCACAGCATTAGCTCAATGCCAGCTGTTAGTGCCTTGAACATAGCAGATACTTAATAAAATAATTGGAGCTGAATTGAATTGGACAGGAAGAAAAGCTGAGTTGGTAGAAGACTAAGTCACAGGAAACAACTTGGCAGAATTAAAAATAGACTTTAGCTTTATCATACCTATATTCAGTGGTCTTCTATCTTCTGAGTTTCTCAGTCAAGCACATAACTCTAGGAGAAGAGTTCATTTCAATATCTGCTATTTTGACAGCTGAAGGACAAAATCTAGACTCCGACTCTGGTGCAAAACCAGGTAGATTCAGAAATTCAGCAAGTTTTGAACTAATTTGTAAAGCAAGTGGGTGTTATTATTGTAGTGTTCATGGGCAAAGCATTCTGCCATCACAAACTCACAAGACAAGTCTCCCAGAGAACAATTATCCAAACTTCAAAGGACTCTGGGTCCATATCCCCTAATACCATAGTTCAGTGCACTTACCGATGCATTCATTTTTAAGTCAGAAAACATGGTTAAGTTTAAATTATAGACACAACAAAAATAACACCGTAAGAAAAGTAATAAAGCCACTTTCCCACAAATAAGTAAAATATAGCATCAGTGGAAAGAAAGAGAACATATAGGTAGCATATATAAAAGAGCACACAAGTTTTAAGACTCATACTTAGGGAACATCAACTAAAAAAATTATAGATGGGGTAACTCATGCCTGCAAGACTATTGATTTCTTCTAGTGATGGCTTTGTGCTGCTTCTATCAACCCAATCTCTGCTGGGTTTGTAACCTCTCTGAGGTGATGTTTAATTGGAACAAATCTGTTAAAAAGTGCTTGACAAAAATACTAACATCTACCTGACATACAC
The DNA here is from genome assembly GCA_023548195.1 of Bettongia penicillata ogilbyi. NCBI lineage: Eukaryota > Metazoa > Chordata > Mammalia > Diprotodontia > Potoroidae > Bettongia > Bettongia penicillata. Next base: position 170,897 of record JAJHZJ010000041.1, read on the forward strand.
TACCTAGTTGGATGCAGTCTCTGCTGGACATTGTTCAAATGGATTCGTATTCTCTACCGGAAGCTGCTTTACTGGACATGTATACTCTGCTGGACACTGCTCTGTTCGGTGCTCTGCGGACTGCAACTTCTGGCTTCTCTGAATTCTTGTGTTTTACAAAGGAAGAAAAGTTCTGCCTTGCTCTTTCAACCTACAGCCCATAGATGTTTTCCAATTCTTTTAGAAACTACAGGAAATTTTGCAGGGATCACTAATGTCCCCAGCAGGAAATTCTCAACCCCCAGGCACCAATTATACCATTTATAACAAAGATCTGGGTTCATTTCCTGAGACTAAGCCTTTTCTATTTTGTCCTTAACTTTCTGTGACTCTGAGTCAGTGAAGCATTCCATGCACAAACCATCTAATTTCTGTCCAATTCTTCTTAGTGATACTCTGGGCATCTTTGTCAGGAGGTTTTGGAGTAAAAAAAATAATATTCTCTTAAGTTGTTGAATTTTTTATAACTTTTGAGCCACAGTAATTGAAATCATCAGTATTAGTCTCAGATGAAGTTTTACATAGAGCAACTTTTGCCAAAATAAAATGTGGGCTTACGTTGGTCTGTTAGTTCCTTGCCTAAAACTGATATTGATACAAGAAGTGAAATAGGAAGAAAAAATTAAATACCAAAGAATGTGTTCCTCCTTCATAATTCTGTTCCCTGCCTCCCTGAAGTGAAAAAAGGTTAGAAAAGCCTTTGCCCCTAGTTCTTAGAATCCATAAATGATGTCAACGCTTCCATCTTACTCACTTTTCACTTTCTCTCAAGCTAAAACATACTCATAGATCTCTCTCCCCCCTTCTCTCCTCTCCTTTCTCCTCCTCTTCCTCCTCCTTTTTCTCCTCTGTCTGTCTGTCTCTCTCTCTCTCCTTCTGTCTCTGTGTCTCTCCCTCTGTCTCTCTCTCTCTCTCTCTCTCTCTCTGTGTGTGTGTGTGTGTGTGTGTCTCTTCTTCTCTCCTAAAACTCATTTGAATGCTACTTATTTCCAGTTGATATTTGTGATGCCAGCAAGGATGTACCAAAGCTAACTCATACCAAATTAATGTTCAGTGTAAGCACTGACATCTGGAAATCAGTGAACTACAAATTGGAACTTGTTGGTTTTGCTAACTACCTACATTTAAAGAAGTGTTGGAGAAAGTGTTGATAATGCAAATTAAACTTATAAATATGTCCTATGTACATCTAGTTGTTAAACATTTACCAGCATACCCCTGACTGTCAGCCACAACTGAGATCCAATAGAACCAGCCTTCCTTTCCATCACTTTCCTTCCAACTAAAAACCAATTGTAGTCAAAATCATATGGATGATATGATTGAAAAATTATGAAAACTCAGCAAAACTCAAGTATCTAGTGTTTTTTCATTCCAGTACTAGAGACTATATTTTGTCTGTATAATGCCCTAAGTAGTCTGGAACTTTTTTAACGTTCCCCGTTTAACCTTTACACGTGAGTCCCACTCCTGGCATCATGGAGTTGAAATTTCTCCTATCTGTGAAGTACTCATAATTCTTGAATTTTATCATCCAGCAATCTCCAGAAGCACATATACTCACAAGACTAAAGAAATGAACGGTTGTATTTATAAGTTAATAAGGAAAAGACCTCATTTCTGAGCTCATGAATATAATTTCTTTTTACATCCTGGTGCTGGCTGTTTCACCGCGTAGCCCTATTAACTGTCCTCTGTAATCCTGTTATTCTCTTTAGCCTCCAGCAGATGGTGCTCATTCATCTTTCCAAGGGAGCACCTCTAACAAGTAAACCAGAGACAGAAAAGAAAATGCCGGATGTACATTTTATATTTTAAAGTCAAACCTCTGTTATTTTTAATCGCACCCTGGAGTCCACTCATCCCAGTTTAGAACCTCACAAATGTTTCTTAGGAGCTCTAAAGAATGTCTTTCTTTGTATTTCAAAAATAAATATCTGTTTTCAGACAGCTAGATGACATAGGGTCTTGAGTCAGGAAGATCTGAGTTCAAATTCTACCTCAGACACATACTAGCTGTGTGACCCTGAGCAAGTCACTTAACTTTTATTTGTCTCAGTTTCCTCAACTGTAAAATGACAGTAATAATTTCAGGTTGCTGTAAATGATCACAGGAGATATTTGTAAAAGTTCTTAGCCTAGTACCTGATATTTCATAGGTAAATGTTTATTCCACTTCCTTCAACAGAACATAGGTCCACAGTGACTTGTTGTATCTTTTCTCCCTCCCAGAGTGACAAGGTATCTGGTGGTAAATTTATTAACAGTCAGACATTTGGGAAGAAAAAAAAGAAAAGAAAATGCAGCTAAACACATTACTAAATTTTTTGCATTCCTTTTCTTAAGCCTAGACAAACAACAAAGCAATGTCAAATCCTGATTTTTAGCTTTTGCCATTTTCAGAACTTTAATGCTTACACAAAAAATTCAACAACTGAGAGGTAGTGTGAGCTGGCTCTAGAATACCCCTGGAAATATAGCTCCTCTTTGCAACAATTCTTCCCCTATAGGTACGGAGACTTGAGGCGCTTTCAATCTCACCCCAACTATGCCTCCATGCCACCTTAATTACCCAGAGTTGATTTCTGAAACACCCAGAAATGGGAGGAGGGCCAGTGCCTTTCATTTCACAGAACTGTTCTGGAGATGTGGGAATTTTGCCTTCCAAATACTATCTATGATCTGTGGCCTAGGCTTAGTGGTAGGCTCTTTGCTCTAGCCTTGTAACAAGGTACCTAGTGACCATAAATTAGGTTTAGAAATATTTTAGGGGATGGAGAAAGGAGGATGTACCAGTTTCCAATAATTAACCCTCAGTCTTCAGCATCAAACTAACCAGAGCATTTACAAGAATCAAAGGAATAACATTATCATAAAGCTCTCATCACTTCAATTTGAGACAAAAAACTTTTTTTCTTGTCTAATAATATTTTCAATGTTAGTTTTCTTCTCATACAGATTCCAAGGGAAAAAGAAAACAATTAGATGGCTTTGTCTAGCTTAGATGTATCACTGACTTCATGAGAAACAGTCATCATCACCCAAAGCTTTCACTTTTTTGTGTCCCATATTTCAGGAAGCTTGCAGCATGGTCTGATGTTCATGAAAGTTTCAATTACACATGCAACAACGTGAAAAGAAATTGAGGGAAAGCCACAATATAAGAACTACATTGCCCTGCCAACACTATCAGCTCCACAGCCACAGTATGAAACCCAATTTAGAAACACCAGTTTCAGAAACCTGAGCTCTCTCTGATTTTATAAGCAGTCAGTATGCTATTTTGAAGGGGAAAGAGTTGATGCTTTCATTAAGGCTATTAGCAACAGTTGTTGCCTTTCTAATACCATAATTCAATTACTCTAATCACTGATTATAGTCAAAGATATGTTTAATTTCTCTTCAGAAAATCCATCCCTCATTTTTCCTAATTATGTGAATTTGGAATTATTGCCAAAAACTTCTGAGACACTTAGAAATGAGATTTTCTTAATTACTGAAAAAATATAAATTATTTATATAAGCATGAAAGCTTTTTTTTCTGCTCAAAATACAGTACCAAAGTAACTAAGGTTTTTGCTAAAAGATATACATTAACAAAATCAGCAGTGTGAGTGGAGAATATGAGCTTACCCTTTTGTTCTAACTCAAATTTATGTGCCTGCTAAATCAGCATCTTGAGATGGTCTAATTCTAGCCCTGAAACTCAGGGCTCTTCTCTCCACCCAGTTGCAAGGACCTAAAATAAAATATTCCATGCTAGCTTGAGGACATACTGGCTAGCTTTTTGTTAGTGTGGTGAATAAGGATGAAAGAACTGTCAGAAACCTCATATTAGAGAAAACAAATCTTTTCTATTCCAGAGGACTGGAACTGAAGTGAACATGATTGCCCGGAGGAGACGAGGCTGAGGAGCTAGTGGCTAGAAGCAACAGCCTGCAGACAATCCACCCCTAAGAGCTGCCATAAAACTCTCTGAGATCTGTGAAATAATGACTAGCTGGGACTACATGTTCAACAGTGACCAGCAGTCATCGTGATCATCATAAGACCAGCAGCATGAAGTGAAAATGCTATACTGAGAGGGGAAGAAACCCATCAGAATGGTGGAAAGAAATCACCAGAAGCATCAGTGGCCCTAGAATGTCAAAGGTGTGAGCTGCCCCTCCACTCCTGCAGCCTGATCACATGTGTGCTCCTTATATGCAACAAGAAATGACAAAAGAGACAAATTCAGAGAAACCAGGCAAGAGGGGTACAGGGATACCTTGTTCTATTGTTTTCAGTTTATTGCACATTGCAGATGCTATGGTTTTTTACAATTAAAGGTTTGTGACAACACTGTGTCAAGCAAGTCTTTTGTCATCATTTTTCCAACAGCATGTGCTCACGTCATCTCTCTGTGCCACACTTTGGTAATTTTCACAATATTTCAAGCTTTTCATTATTATTATACATGTTATGATGAGCTATGATTAATGGTGTTTGATGTTTCTATTGTAATTGTTTTGGGGTTCTAGAAACTACACTAGCATAAGAACAGGAATGTAGTCAATAAATGGTGTGTGTATTCCACCTATGGGCCATTCTGTCTCTCTCACTGTCTTCATGCCTCCTTATTCCCTGAGACATAACAATATTGAAATTAGACAATTAATAACCCTGCAATGGCCTCTAGTGAAAAGGAGAATCAATAGATGAAGTAAATTTCATTGTTGGCTTATTTTATGAAATTGTCACAGCCACCTCAACCTCCAGTAGCCACCACATCAGTCAGCAGCCATCAACATCCAGGCAAAACCCTCCACCAACAGAGAGATTATAGTTTCCTGAAGGCTCAGACGATGGTTAGTATTTTTTAAGCAATAAAATATTTTTAATTACTGCATATTCTTTTTTGGACATAATATTATTGCACAGTTATTACACTACAATATAGTGCAAGGATAACCTTTAAATGTCTATGAAACCAAAAAAAAAAAAAAAACCATGTGACTCACTTTATTGAGATACTTGTTTTATTGTAGTGGTCTGCCAGTGGTCTACATGAGGTAACAAGGCCTAAAGTATGGCAATGGCAATATGTGGAGCACAGGAGAAATGGGGGTGCAAAAGGTGGCTCTTCTGTTGATTGTATGGGACTGTGAGTTGGGGGAATCGAAAACAACGGGAAAAAGTGGAGTCCTCAAAAGAATTAGCTTGTTTGAAGAGGGGCAGATTTAGGCAGTAGTAAAGTAGTGTTTTGTTTTGCTTTTTTTTATTTAGGACATGTTGAGTTTGAAATGCCTGTGGTGTTTCAACTTAGGAGAAAGATTAGTGCTGGATACATAGAGGCAGCCAAGTAGAGCAGTAGATGCAGAAACAAAAATACCTGAGTTTAGATGCTGTCTTAGACTCTTAGCTGTATGCCCATGAACTCTCCAGGCTTCAGTTTCTTTATCTGTAAAACAAAGGGACTAGATTCACTGGTCCTTTTCCAGTTCTAAATCTGTTCTCCCGTAATCCTTTGATCTTAGAGTCAACTACAATGAAATGATCTCCCAACACCTGGCATCACTACAAGAGGAGAATTTAATATAGTGTAAATTAATAGTTATAATAATATAGTACAGAGAGCCTATGACAGAACTTGGAAAGTGTCCAGAGTAAAGAGGCAAGACATTTATGATGATCCATCCAAAGAGACTAAGGAGGAGTGGTCAAAACTATTGGGAAAAATTGGGGAAAAAAACTCATGAAAACCCAGGGAGGAGAGAATACTAGTAAGAGGCATAGTAGAAGGTGTTCACATGCCAACTGTTACAGAAAGGTCCAATAGGATGAGGTTTGAGAAAGAGCTGTTAGATTTAGTGATTAAAAGTTGATTGGTAACCTCAGAAAGGAGTTTCAGTTAATATGAAGTTAAAAGACTGATTAAAAATTTTTGAGAGAATAGAACGGGAAGGGGAGGCAGTTAAATATAGATAGCATTTTTACAGAGGTTTTGCTGTGAAAGAAAGAAGAGATGTAAAACATACTGAGTACTTATTTCTGGATATGTTAGCTCTTTAAGGGGTATATCGGGTATTCAAGAAGGACTAGCAGTTCTGGTATGGAAGATGGCCAAACCCTTTGAAAGTTGCTTATCTACCTTTGGTGTCCACCTGGCATTCAATTCTCACCTGTGGCTCCAAGAAGTTAAAGCATGAGCAGTAACCACACCCCCAGAAACACTATCTAGGCAGCAGGCTAACTTAAATTGAGAGTAGCCAACAGGCCTCAAATCTACTGGTGAGTAAGGGGGATGTCTATCCCAAGCCCAAGAAGTCTTCCCTTGGCAGAATGCATCAATAAGAACAATTTATTCTAAGGACGATGAGGGTGGTGACTGAAGTAGATGCTATGGAGTGCTTAGCATTTGGTCAGACATCAATCGTGACAAGATCATCCACTGCATCCTGGTGCATTACCAGTCATCTTGATTTTTGTCTTATCATTGGTCCCAAATAATTTTGGAAGAGAAATTGAGGCTGATGACTTTGTGCAACTCTGCCTCACTTAAATCCAATTCACCCATCAAGACATCATCCCATGATGTCATTGATCCTCTTCAAAAATGAAAGACATAAACAATGACAACTGAATCCACAACATCTCCAAGGTATGTCTGTATAAAAGGACACAGTGAAAAGAGCAGAGTGAAATGAACAATTTAGGTAATGACTATTCTAATGTAAATAAAAGCTACTTTCAAAGGTTTAAGAATTCTTATCAGTGCAAAAACCAGTCATGACTTCAGAAGATTGATGGTGAAACTTTGTTGTTCACTTTTAGGCAGAAAGAAATTATGACACAATCATGGTGAAGAATAAGATACAGTTTTATACATGGCCTGTGTATGAATATATTACAAAAGGGGGCTATTTTTTGTGTTGTGAGTGGAAGGGGAGGAGCAAATTTCTGGGCAACACAGTGGGATGGGTAGTGCTAGTGATTAAAAAAGACAATGAAACATTAAAATACATAAAGAGAACAAAAGAAAGATCAGAAAGGGATTTAAACAAGAAGGACAGATTTGTCACTTATGTGTCAAATGTGTGCATATATATGTATATATATGTATTTATGTATATACATATATACACAAAAATATTGTATATAAATGAAGTTCATAATGCAAGCCTCTTTATTGTTTGCCTATTGAAAAGAAAATTTAATTTTTATAAGAAGATAAATACAACGAGTGTATTGGTAAAGGGAATTTTTCAAAAGAAAATTTGATGCTTTAAAATTTTTAACATTTTTTTTCAATTTTAACAAAATGTTTCTATATACAAAGAAGAGAAAAATAAGATTGCTCAGAAAACTATGAATTTCTATTATGTACAGTTTTTAACTATATAAAAAAGTTAATGTGAAGGGGAGAAGGAATATAATGATGACCTTGGAAATAGGAAGACCTAGTTTCAAGTTCTGCTTCTTGTGGAACTCAAGCTCCATGTAGGTACTCCTAGATACCATGTGCCCCTGATCAAGTGTATCGTGCATCTTTTTAAGACTATCAGTTGCAAAGAGCTGATCTGCACTAGTAGAGTGAGTTTCCTCATCTGAATGTTTACTCTATCAATGAAATCAGAAGTCCAGTTCCAATTCCTATTATATTTAACATTATAGTTCCCAAATTGCCCAGTTTGTCTGGATCCTACTCTTCTGAACTTCCTTCTGCTGTTCTCTGTATGCTTTTTAAAAATTTCATTTTTGATCTTTTCTTCATTAAGCATCACCACCCCTCTTCACCCATTCTCCCTATATAATCCTACCTCTAAAAAAGGGAAAAGAAATAAAATCCTTCACTTGTAACAAATGACTATAGTCATGAAAAATAAAATTTAAAAAATTGATCATATCTGAAAATATATATTTCATCTGATACCTCTTGTCCATCACCTTTCTGCCAAGAAACGTGAGGTGTTCACTTCATCAACACTGATGATCATAGCATCAGTCAGAGTTTTTAACGCTTTCAAAGTTGTTTTCTTTATATTATTGTAGTGTTTGCCTAATCTGTGCTTCCCATTTGTTAAACCCTTGATTGAAAATATTCCACAACAAATTATTTAATGACACTTTAAACAGTAAATAATTGCCCAAGTTGCACAAATATATTGTGACAACAAACATTTATATATTTGAAATATTTTGGATTTGTTTCTGCAGTGATTTGAAAACCATTATAGTAATGCACACAGTTTTGGTGTTCATGTAGCACCAATTACATCAAACTTCGAAGCTTCTAGTGAAGCATAATATGTTATTTTGTTGTTTTTTATGTTTCTCAACCTGTCATCAAATTGTTTCCAAATTGTCAGAAGAGTTTGACGTTAAGATGCAAACTGAGTCCCAGTAGATGGCCCAACATAGAGATATTCCTTCAACTGTGTTCTGTAATACTGAACCAAAGTAGCTGCTTTATTCCCTTCTACTATCTTGTAATTATACCTTAACAGCTATGTAGTAGTGTCATCAAGATATGAATTCAATCTTGCAGTACAAATGTCAGTTCACTTGAAAACTATGATCACTGGGCATGTGCAAATCAAGAGTCATCCTTGTATTTATATATTATCATATTTATTCAGTATCAAATATAAAAAATGAAATATTTTATAAATTAAAAAATACTTAAAACTACAGTAGCCCCAATGAATCATTGGATAGAAACTGTGTCTGGGAAACAATACAGGAAAATATATTAATGATGAATCTCAAGATGTTCATTTAAGTTCAGCACATTGTAATCAGGAAACTTGTCAAAATCATTCTATAGGTCATTATTCTGAAATAATAACCAAATATTTTTGAGATACCTGTATAATGACAATTTGAAAAGGGAGAAGTATAATGAAGAATGCATTAATTTTTTTTTTAATTTTGTGGAGGTAATGAATACCTACAATTGCAATGTGAAGCTTGTGGAGAAGTTCTTGCAAATAGTGACTTAAACCCTTTTTTTCTCAGTATTTATAATCAAAAAATGAAAACTATGTTTACAATAAACCTACTGACATTTTTATGGGAAAAGAACAGCATCTGAAAACATGCAATAGTGATTCATTAATTTCTGGGAATAAGCAAGAAAGTAGAAAAGTGATTGAAGCTTCATATTTAATTAGTTATCAAATTGAAAAATGATGAAGCTTATATTGTCAGAGAAAAATTAATTTTACCAAAGCTATTGTAAAGTGTATATTTGGGTATGATTTCATTTAGTAGTTAAAGATAATACCTGCTTTTAAAAAATACAGTGTATCATCAGATACATCATATGCTGATGATGTTGAATCAAATGTTATAGAAAGAGTTCCCAAAAAGTGACATTTATAATCAGATGAGACAGCTATTATTTGTAACAGAGAAAATTTAACTGCATTTTGAAGATATCTGTGTGAAGGTAAAATGTTACAGAATATGTTATTTTGTCATCAGTTTAACAAGACATACGACTGGGAAAGATATTTTTATCTAATAATTCATACTTTAAAGAAAAACAAATAAATTGATACTTTTGTGGAATTTGGACAAATAAAGCAAAATTGATGATCAAGAAATTTTGGTGCATCATTTTATGTGCTAAAAAAATTAACATGAATATACTATGGATATACCATGACATAGAGAAACAAATTTTAGCATAAAAAAGAATGATACAACAATTTAAAAGCATGTTAGGGGATTCAGTCAAAAATTAATTTTATGAAATCAACACCTACTACCCATTACCATTTGATGCAGAGATATGGGAAGTGAGCATTTTACACTTTCAAGACAAAAATATTCAGTGACCTTCCTTTGCCATTAACCTATTAGAAATGAATTGAATTGTCTTCTTCACTGAGCATCCTTTTTCACCTGAATATAAAAGAAAACTGACATATCTACAAATATTAGTATATTTAACAGACTTCTTTTTTCAAAAAATTAACAAACTCAATTCAGCAAAGAACTAGAAACAAAACATGTGGTCCTGATGTAGGAAATGGTTAAACAAATAACAATGTGTGAATATAATAAATTATTACTTAATCATATGAAATTACAAAAGGGCAAGATTCAGAGAAACAAACGTAGGACGAGATTATGATTTGATTCAAAGTGAAGTGAACAGAAACAAAAGAAAGGCTGAGGTCAATGATTCCCAATTTTTATTCTTGTTGCTCTTGTTGTGGTTTTGGGCTTTATGTTTTGTTAAACATATTCAACAAAAGAAACAAAAATGTATTGTGAATTCCCAGATTAGTTTCATGTACTTTTCATAATATTCTTTTTGATTTATTCATTAAGTACAGACAACAACTCTGATAACTTAAGCTCTAGCTTTAAAATTGCCATGCTATAATTATAAAATATATAATGTAATTCTAATATAAAGTTGTTACGAATATTTTATATGAGGTATTGTGTAAGAAATAAAGTGCATCATTGAGGAAGATATCATATAGGTATGTTATCTGCAAAGCATCATATTAAATTGCTTTATTTTACACAATTTAATACAAAAAATTTCATGAAATATTACAACTTGTGAGATATGTAGCATAACAAAATATATAAAACATATAAACCTAACATCAATGTTGAACCTTTTTAATTTGAATTTTGTAAATCCATCTCAGCATCAGAGAGTAGTTTTTCAGTCTGGCATTGAATTTATTTCTATATTTTGTTTTAAAATAAAAAATAAGGTAAATATGCTCATTCATAAATATATCAAAAAGTTGCAGAATTTTACAAGAATTATTCCTTTCTGAAAGATAACTTACCTTCTCCAATTTGTTGCTGATATAACCTTTTATGTTCAGATTTTGTACCCATTTGAAGCTTTTTCTGCTATATGGTGTGGCATGTTTTGATTTTTAGCAAATTACTGCTTTCCAATTTTCCCAGCTATTTTTGTTGAATAATGAGGCTTTACATGAGTATCAGTTGCTTTGCTACTGTTTAATTACTTCTAGGGTGTATATAGCTAATCTTCTCAACTGATAAACCTTTGTATTTTGTACTGAGTACTAGATTGGCTTGATGATTCCTGTTTTGTAATATAACTTGAAATTTCTTACTGTTTGACTCTATTGATTTCCATTTTTTTCATTACTTTCCTTGATATTCTTCATATTTTATTCCTTCACATAAGTTTTGCTATTATTGTTTTTTTCTAGTTCTATAAAAGAGTTTGATAGCACAGGAGAGAGCTCGATGGTGTAATAGATAGAAGACAGGGACCAGGAGTTAGGAACTCCTTAATTCAATTCTGACTTCATACTTGTATGATCCTAAGCAAGTTACTTAACATCTCTTTGCCTCAGTTTCCTCCAAATGTTAAATTGGCAAAATAAGTGTGCTGAAATTTCACAGGGTCATTATGAGGATCAAATGAGGTAATATTTGTAATAGTGTTAAGCACAATGCCTGCAATGTTATAAATAAAAAAATTTATTCTATCCTAAATCTATAATTGAATTTATGTGCTTTTATCATTTTTTATTATATTAACATGACCCAACCATAAACAACTAATGTCTATTTGCGTTTTATTTTTGTCAGGATTTTGTCAGCATATGTGCATATTTGCATATAACATTGTTCATGTTGTATATTTCAGAATTGCTCATTTGTTATACAACTAATTAATTTTTATTTTATTTTAATAAAATATAATATATTCTTGCAGATATAATACCAAGTAGATTGTTAGATATTGTATACCACTGTAGTAGTTATCTTTTGAGGCAATTAGATGGTTCCGAGGATAAAGTGTTGGATTTGGAATCAGGAAGACCCAAATTAAAATCTGACCTCAGACACTTACTAAGTGCGTGACCCTGGGCAAGTCACTTGGCCTCCATTTGATTTAATCCACTGGAGACAGAAATGGATAATGACTCCAGTATCTTCACCAAGAAACCACCATGAATAGCATTAGCATGCTATAGTGTATAAAGTCAAAAAGAGTCAGACACAACTCAACAACAAAATGTAACTTCTTTTTATAGAGGAATTACTTTTTTATATTATTTTATATCCTACTACTTTGCTCAACTTATTGTTTCAACTAATTTGGTTTAATAGATAGATTTCTCTAGATAAACCAACATATTTTCTATAAAAGCTCTAAATTGCAAATCATTGTTCTTGTTTTAGTGTATTAGCTAACACCTTTGTTTGAACTGTATCAAATAATAGTATGGTGTTGCTTTATACCTGATGGAACTTTTCTTATTCCTACCACATATTGCAACAACGCTTTTAATCATTCTCCTAATACCACCTCATAGAAAGCAAAAGAGAAGAGAAAACTGAGATGGTGACTGTGTCATTCAAATACCAGCATCCAAAATTCTGGACTTAATTAATTTTCAACAACAAATTGTATCTCATCTTTTAAGACTGGTTATCATTATCACCAACCATTGAACATGCTCTGAATGAATTATATTCTGTTTGATGGCTCACAAATTTAGAGTATGTGATGCAGAAGCAGTTTCTCACTTAGGAAGTCAATAGCCTAGAAGGATAAGTTAAATGACTATTATCAAATTTGAAAGCACTTATTATGTTATCTAATTACTAAAGAGGTACCTATCAGTTTCAAATGAAAAAATGCTAACTCAAGAGAAAAGTGAAAGAGAAAATTCCTGGTCACCCTGTGGTAGAAAGATTTTTTTTAGGAGATGGAGAGGGTAGAGACTTTTCTTTCATTCTCTCTTATTTAAAGGGATATTTCAAAGTAATTAATGTAAGATGATATCATAAATGTTTATTGACTGCTAGATGAAATACCTGGAAATGTTACTCTCAGTTCTTCTACACTGTTTTACTCTTCTATAGTCCTTGACCCAGATAAAAGATGTGACCTCTAAATTCAATGAAAGTTTAAATTGGAGGAAAGGAGAAAAATTGCCATCTCAGCTCAATGCCTGAATTCATTGCTGTCCAACAGTTTAAACAGTGAAATAGAATTTCACTTAAAACATTTTCCTCTGTTCACTCATATATCATAAAATCAGAAGGTTAGAGGAGATGTTGAAAGGTCATCTGGACATGTTCCCAACTTTTAGAAGTACTAAATTTAACTGTGTCTATATAGTTCATCTCTGAATAATTCAAACGTTCATCAACTCTCTCTCTCTGTTTAAGTTTGGCATATTTAAACATAGTACTACTTAGTGTAGTGTCAATTTCTCAGTGAGATTTCAATTTCAATAATTTCAAAAATATTCAACAAACATTAAGCACTGTGCTAAGTACTGGAGAGGCAATGATAAAAATTTAAATAGCTTCTAACTGCAAAGAGGCTACAGCCTATGAAGGGAATGCAACATATACAAATATGAAAGGGACAATGTCAAGATGGTGGAGTAGCAGAACTTGTATAGTCAAGCCTTCCCCAGTAGCTTCTCCACAAAGATCTAGAAAATGAACCAGATTGAGCCCTGATTTGGAATTCCAAGGAAAATATCACATTAGGGATTTTTTTCCAGTCCACATCAGAATAGGGGGAGAGACAGAGAAGTCTGTGGACACCGAGGTAAGGGTCTAGCCAGGAACAGCAACAGGGAACATTTTAACAGAGAAAGAGGCTATACAAGATGACGAGGTCCAAGATATTGTACAAAAGAGAATGATCTTGTGCAGGACACAGGAATAGTTGAAAAATAAGAGATATGTCATTTAATACCAAGTTCTGGGTCACAGATCCATGGAAAAACAAGAAGGGAACCTGTGCCTAGGAGGGAGGTCCAGGGTCTAGAGTACTCACAGGTCCTAAGCTATGTTTGGAAAGAAGAGTAAGTTTATAAGCAAGTAGCAACTCTGACCCAGGAGCAGTGTAGGGTCTCATTTCTTGTTTCTAGCCAAGTCTGAATCCTGAATAGAAATAAACAGGACAAGAATGCCAGACCAAATGGAAGCTTACAGTTCTGTCCATGTGAACTATCAGATTTTCCAAGTTGGTCGAAAATGGGCGAATCCAATGTTACCTCTTGGAACTTGAGCCCATGGGTGTGTTACTCAGGTCAAGAACCCAAGTCGGGAATTTACAGAGCTGAGACTGAGGTATGGGAGGGTAGCAATTAGATACCATATATGGAGAAAGAGGAGTCAGGAAGTAAGGTGGAAGACTGGACAAAAAAAAAAGTCAATATAAGAAATTGCAATAGTGATAGGTATGCTCAAAACAAAAACCCAGACAATGAGAAGGACCCCAAAATATCTGTAAACAAAGCTTCCAAGAAAAACACTTTGGGCTCAAATTCAACTAGAATTCCTAGAAGAGAAAAATAAAGCAATATTTTTAAAATTTTAAATGTTTTTAGAAATGAAATAAGAATGCCAAAGGAAAACCTTACTCACGCAACAGACTCCATGAAAATTAGAATAGATCAAATGGAAGGCAATTAATCCATGAGATAACAAAGAAATTTTAAAATTAGCTCAAAATATTGATAAAACAGAAGAAAATGAAAGCTATCTCACAGCAAAAAATAAAACTGTCCTGGGAAACAAATTGAGGAGAGAATATTTAAGAGTCATTGGACTAATAAAAAGGGGGAAAGGATTCACATGTACAAAAATATTTATATCAGCTCTTTTTTCGGTGGTCAAGAATTGAAATTGAGGGGATACCTATCTATTGGGGAATGATAGAAGAAGTTGTGGTATATGAATGTGATGGAATGCTGTTATTCCATAAGAAATGATGAGCAGGTGGACTTCAGAAAAACCTGGAAAGACATATAAACTGATGCTGAGTGAAGTGAGTAAAACCAGGAGAACATGGTATCAGTAACATTGAGTGATGACCAACTTTGGTAGACTTAACTCTTCTGGTCAATATAAGGATCTAAGACAATTGCAAAAGACTCAAGATGGAAAATGGTATTCACATCCAGAGAAAATATTATGGAGTCTGAATGCAGATCAAAGAATACTATTTGCTCTCTTCTTTTTTTGTTTGTTTCTTCTTTCTCATGATTTTTCCCTTTGATTCAAATTCTTCTTTACAACATGACTGATATGGCAATATGTTTAATATGATTGTACATGTATATGCATGTATATAATATTACATACTATCTTGGAAAGAAAGGAGTGGAGGGAGGGGGAGAAAACTTAGAACTCAAAATCTTATAGAAGTGAATGCTGAAAAGTTAAAAACTAATAAATGATTTTTTGTAAAAAATATAAAAGAATCATTGGACTACCTGAAAACCATGACCAAAAAATGGCTTATATATTATATTTTAAGAAATTAAAAAAGAATCATAAGGGACTTACTAAAGTTGAACTGTTTACATTCCTACAGGGAAAGACAATATTTGTAACTCTTGAAACTTTTCAGTATCTGGGTAGTTGGTAGGATTACACACACACATACACACACACACACACACACACACACGTGCATGCACACACAGAGACAGAGAGCACAGAGTGAATTGAATAAGATAGATCACATCTTAAAAAAATGAAGTTAAGCAGTGAGAGAGAAATATATTGGGAGGAGAGAGGGAGAAATGGAATGGGGCAAATCATCTCTCATAGAAGGGGCAGGCAGGAGACTTTTTAGTGGAGGGAAAAAGAGGAGAGCTGAGAAAAAACATGAAGTTTACTCTCATCACATTCAACTAAAGGAAGGAATAAAATGCACACTCATTTTGGTATGAAAACCTATCTTACAATACAGGAAAGTGGGGGAGAAGGGGATAAGCAGGGTGGGGGGGATGATGGAAGGGAGGGCAATGGGAGGAGGGAGCAATTTGAAATCAACACCCTTGGGGAGGGACAGGATCAAAAGAGAGAATAGAAGCAATAGGGGGCAGGATAGGATGGAGGGAAGTAACATGACTATTATCGAAGTCATTTGCAAAACTACACAGATATGGCCTATATTGAATTGCCTGCCTTCCCAAACGGAATGGGTGGGGAGGGAGGGATGGGGAGAAGTTGAAACGCAAAGTTTTAGGAATGACTGTCGAGTACTGTTCTTGCTACTAGGAAATAAGAAATACAGGCAATGGGGAATAGAAAGTTATCTGGCCCTACAGGACAAAAGAGAAGATGGGGACAAAAGAAGGGAAAGATGATAGAAGAGAAGGCAGATTGGTGATAGGGGCAATTAGAATACTTGGTGTATTGGGGTGGGGGAGGGGACAAATGGGGAGAAAATTTGGAACCCAAAATTTTGTGAAAATGAATGTAAAAAGTTAAATAAATTTTTTAAAAAATTAAAAAAGAAGAAGAAATTAAAAAAGAAAATCACCAAGGTATTATAGAACCAAAAGGCCAATTGGATTTTTTTAAACAAAAAAGAATCCAATGACAGTTTTCTGAAAGAAACCCTGAAGTGAAAACTTCTAGGATTATTATATTCAAAACACAGAGCTAACGGCTCAAAAAAAAACTGCAATCTGCCAGAAAGAATATAAGTACTGAGGACCTACAGTCAGGATCACACGAGTTTTAAAGTCATCACTATAAAGAAATAAATAAGAAATAACCAAACAAAAAAATTAAGCTTAGGATATGGTAGTCTCTAGAAGGCAAACATGGGCTTGTAATCAAAAATAACACAAGTAAAGCTGAGTATAATCCTACAAGAGAACAAGTAGATCTTTAATAAAACAGAGAAGAGAGAGAAGCATTCTTGACTGAAATAACAAAGTTACATGAAGATTTGAAAAGACAGGGGCTAAGAGAAATAGTAAAAAACAAGGGCAATCATAAGAGACTAAAAAGGACAAACTTTATATTCTAATATGAATAAATGATACATGTATCTCCTTATAAATCTATTATCATCAAGGAATATAGAGGGAATCTATTTAGACGAGGGATCTGGGAGTGTATCAGTCAAATTTAATACTCTTAAAACGAAAATGAAGAGGAAGGGATGGAAGCGCAAGGAGGGAGAAGAATGGGGAAAATTATCTCACATAATCAAGGTGTTCAAGGCGAAGTCTATACAAACCAGAAGTGTTAGATATAGTAAGTGACACTTGAACTGACCTTTTATCTGAGACTGATCAAAAGAGAGAAGGATATACATCCAATAGTTGGGGACAGATAATTTTTTTTCAACAGGCATATATGAGGAAAAGGAGAGAAGACAAGGAGAAGAAGAGGGAGGGTAGATTAAGGGAGGCACTAGACAACCAAAATAAAAGTATGACTAACGATATACAAAATATATTTGTAGCATCTTTTATGGTAGTGAAGAATGGGAACTGAAGAGATGTTCATTAATTGAGGAGTGGTTGAACAAGTTACATTATATAAATGCGATAGAACACTAATATTCTATAAGAAATTATATATGTGCACACATATGTAAGTATATATACATAGTGCTATATATGTATATAGATAAACACACATGTGTGAGAGAGAGAAAAAGGGAAAGAGAAGAAGAGAGAGAAAGGGGCGGATGAAGGAAAGAGTGAGATACTTATGCTAATTGAATAATTCAGTGGATCCAGATCATAAGAAATGTTTGGTTTTTTTACACATTTAAATTTTGAGAATAGAAAAATTTACCTCTTTCAAAATCTTATGGACCTCACTGAGCAGGCTTTTTAGTATTCCAGAGCTGACTGCACTGAATACAAATGACACCTTTAGAGGACAATTTTTGAATCAATAATTTATTTGAGAAAACCTGTCTTCCTCTCCTTTTTTATACTTTATGCTGAATTGTCTCCATGATTCTAGGAAGTAGCTTAGGAAAGCAGATGTTTTACTGTTTTAAGGCTGATCATTGACAAAGCATTTGATGTGGTTATATCTTTCTTAGAGTATATAATCATAGAATTTTAATGTATATAAGGGAGAAACTTCTTTATTCTCTGACCACTTTAAAGGATATTTTATCAAGTCTTGTGCTGAGTATTTAGATGATTTTTTTTAAATTGATTAAGAAATAATTGACAAAGCAGGATGTAGCATTTTATACAACTCTTAGTTGAGTGACTATGAAGATGTGAGTGCATAAAAAACCTTTTGTGGAAAACTTCCTATTTTCTTTTCATTTGATTTCATCAAGGATAAGCAAAGTGTATGTGTGTGTGTGTGTGTGTGAGTGTGTGTGTGTGTGTGAACCATTCTTGCGAAATGATAATAATAATGAGAAAACAGACATATAATTTAGTATATGATGACTTCCTTCACTGGGAAGAGAGGGTAAGGATAAGTGTAGCATCTTTAACATGTTTCCTCTTGTGTTGAAACTGTCTTCGCTACCAGACCTCAAATTGTATTATAAAACAGCAATTATCAAAACCACTTGGTATTGGCTAAGAAACAGAGGGGTAGACAAATGGAATAGACTTGGCACTCAAGACACAGTAGGCAAGGAATATAGCAACCTCTTGTTTGATAAACCCAAAGATCCCAGCTTCTGGGACAAGAACTCTGTTCGACAAAAATTGCTGGGAAAACTGGTTAACTGTGTGGCTGAAATTAGGCATAGACCCATGCCTGACACCGTACACAAGAATAAAGTCCAAATGGGTACATGATTTAGGTATAAAGACTGATACCATGAATAAACTGGAGAAGCAAGGGATAGTGTATTTATCAGATTTATGGAGAGGGGAAGAATTTTTTTCTAAAGAAACTATAGAAAGCATTATGAAATGCAAGATGGATAATTTTGATTACTTTAAACTGAAAAGTTTTTGCACAACCAAACCCAATGCAACCAAAATTCAGAAGGATGTAGTAAATTGGGAAAAAAATTTTACAGCTAAGCTCGGGGATAAAGACCTCATTTCTAGAATATATAGAGAACTGAATCAAATATATAACCATCCAAGTCATTCCCCAATTGATAAATGGTCAAAGGACATGAACAATCAATTTTCAGGGAAAGAAATCAAAGGTATCTATAATCATATGAAAAAGTGCTCTAAATCACTATTGATTAGAGAGATGCAAATCAAAACAACTCTGAGGTACCACATCACACCTGTAAGATTGGCAAACATTACAGAACAAGAAAATGATAAATGCTGGAGAGGATGTGGCAGAGTTGGGACACTAATTCATTGTTGGTGGAGCTGTGAGATCATCCAACCCTTCTGGAGAACGGTTTGGAACTATGCCCAAAGGGCTACAAAAATGTGCATACCCTTTGACCCAGATATATCGCTACTAGGACTGTATCCCCAAGAGATTATAAAAATGGGAAAGGGTCCCACGTGTACAAAAATATTTATAGCAGCACTCTTTGTGGTAGCCAAAAACTGGAAGTCAAGGGGATGCCCATCAATTGGGGAATGGCTGAATAAATTATGGTATATGAATGTAATGGAGTACTATTGTGCCATAAGAAATGATGAACAAGAAGACTTCAGGGAGGCCTGGAAGGACTTATATGACCTGATGCTGAGCGAAAGGAGCAGAACCAGGAGAACTTTGTGCACAGCAACGACCACAGTGTGTGAGAGTTTTTTCTGGTAAACTTGGAACTTGGTAAAAACGCAAGAACTTACTGAGAAAAAAAAAAAATCCTGATGTCGGTCTTCTAAGGCAAAATGCCTTCCACACTCAGAGAAAGAAATATGGAAGTCATTCGCAGAATGTAGCAGATCATGTTTGTGTGTGGGTGGGTTTCAGTGTATTATGTTTTGATTTGTTATATGATTTCTTCCATTTATTTTAGTTCGACTACATAGCATGAATATAGTGAAAATGTGCTCAATAGGAAAGTATATGTAGAACCTATACAAAATTGTATACGGGGAGGGAGGGGAATATTGGGGGAAGGGTGGGGGAGATAAAATCTTAACTTTAAGGAAATGATTGTAAAACATTAAAAAAAATTTAAATTTAAATTTTAAAAAAAAAAAAGAAACTCTTGTTCTGATCCCCACTCTCTTCTCCCTTAGTCAACCTAGTAAGTTTAAAAGTAGCCAGTATAAAGTAACACTAGCAGGAAGGCAAATCTAGAAATGAAGTAAAGACCAAACCAGAGGTCAAAGGAACATATTTGCTAAGTGCATCATATTTTAACCAAAATTCACATTCTTAGACTGCATTCTAAATCAAGAGAAGCCAGCTAGGCCTTAGTATCAGAGCCTTTTGATTCTATGATATGTAAATTTCAGATACATTCTAGACAGTAAGACCAGCTAAACACCAAATGTTACTGGCAACTTGGGGATGACACATATATGTTAACTTTAAAATTTTACTGATAACTGAGATGATTTTGGATATGTTAATGAACTATCCTCAAGGTTGCACAAATAAGAGTAAGTCTGCCCCACCCCAAGAAAAAACCTATAAAAATGAGACCTCAAACTCTGGCCCTCCCAAACCTTTTATTTCCTAAGCATCCAATGCTTCTCAAGTCTTCCCAGATACTCCCTCTCTGTCTCCCTCTCTCTTTCCCTCTCTCTCTCTCTTTCTCTCTCTCTCTCTGTGTGTGTGTCTCTCACACACACATACACACACACACACATCACTTTCTTTACTCTTCCTATCTGCATCACACTATCTACTTTTGTATCCTTCTTTATTTTTGTGCCATTTGTCTTTATACTTTCTGTGACATTTGCCCTTGCATCCTATGTACCTGTAAGGTCAAGCAAAGTCGGATCTTTAGCTGTTTTTTTGTTTTGTTTTACTAAAAGTATCTCTGACTGAATAAGGTGATTGAAGAGGATCTTTCCCACCCATTACTGGGCCTGGGAAGATTTGTAAGAAGCCCACACTTTTTTATTGATAAGGCTCTGGTTTTCAAGAGATATGATGCCCTCTAGCTCTAGAAAATGTATAGAGACTGAGGTGCAGTTTTACTTTGAGGTTCAGTTTTTGGAAGAAGCTTTGGGTGCCAGATGAGACTCTGGGAAGCCACTAAGGTGCCCTCAGCTTTGAAAATCCAGATGTTGGTGCTTCCCCCTCTGGTAACTATCGTCAGACAGTTGGACCTGTCTGTTGATTTGTGATATATGCACTGACTATGGTCAGAGAGAGGAAGCCATGTCTGTTGATCTTTGATTTCTCTGTATTTTCTCTAAAGTTTAGTTTTCACCCTGAATTAGGTGAATGATATATGTGCTTGATTAAAGGAATGATACTTGTGCTTAATTAAAGTGGTTGCTAACCCCTCAAAAGTTGCCTTTCCTTTTAGAGAAGCAGATCATAGCAGGCCTACCTGTGCATGTTGGGGTGATACTTTTACAGTACCTTATTAAAATGTGAACACAGTCATACTCCCCACTGCTATCATGGTTTTTCCCAATGAATACCCAAAGAACTGGAAGTGCCTGCCCCATTTCGTAATTTTTTCATAAATTAATTTGTTTTTAGTTTTCAACATTCACTTCCATAAATTTTAAATTTTCTCTAACTCCCTCTCCTTTTCCCTCTTCAAGATGGTATGCCATCTCATTTATATGTACATTATTATTAATCATATTTTTGCACTAGTCATGTTGAATAGAAGAATTAAAATGAATGGGAGGAACTATGATGAGTTTCATAAGTTGTTGTTCAGGAGTTTCAGTTACATTCAACTCTTTGTGACTCATGTGAGGTTTTCTTGGCAAAGATATTGGAGTGGTTTGGTATTTCCTTCTCCAGTTTATTTTGTAGATGAGGAAATTGAGGCAAACAGTATTAAGTGGCTTGCTCAGGGTCAGACAACTACTAAATATCTGAGTCCAGATTTGAACCCAAGTCTCTCTGATGCAATTATAGCATAATTCTATTATTCCATACTAGTACTTGACAAATGAATAATTTTCATTGGGTCAAAGGTCAATAAAGAATAGTAGAAAAATAGCTGATCTATGACTTCTTACCTGGTTGGAAAAGTGTTAGACATTAGAATTCTGAACCTGAAATGTATTCTGAATTATCCAGTGATTCAGTATTACATTTTGTTCATGAGCAAATCACTACCTATTATTGCTCCTTGGCATACATTGATGAATATTATCATTTCATTCTTATGCTGGCTTACTCCTGGTTGTTCCTTTACTTTCCAGTGATAGCAAAGTCAATCAACCGGTGTCCCTGTCACCCCCTAACCACTGAGAGAAATCATCCCATCAATGGTCTACACAACACAATTCCAAGCACAAATCCTAGCCCTCATGACCATACTATGACATATATTCCAGTCCAACTATGTTGCTATCATCAGTAGAGTAAAGAAAAAAAAATATAAAATGTTAGAGTCCAGCTGTCTTGGCTAGAAGATTCTCAGACTGCAGAATATAGTTAGGACCAGGACTCCAGGTCAGGGAAGGGAGTCACCAAAGTAAGGTAAATTGAGAGAAATTCCAGGTACCACATCTTGCCAAATAATCCTCTTCCTGATCTTTCATAGTCCTGTTTCTTTTCCCTCCTGGCTGGTCAAAAGTTCTCACTAATAGAACAGGCATAGCAACAATTCATACTTATATAAATTCCATTACATGACTGCAGAGTACTTTTATATATGTCATCTCATTGTAAGGATACCTAATAAAATGGAAGGACGAGATAGGGAGAAGAAGAAGAAGAGCAGGAAAAGGAGGAAAAGAGAAGGAGGAAGAAGAGAAGAAGAAGAGAAGGAAGAGCAGCAAAAGAAGAAGAAAAAAGAGAACAGGAGGAGAAGAAGAAAATGTGGAGGAGGAGAAGAAGAGGAGGAGAAGAATGAGAAGAAGAGGAGGAGGAGAAGAAGAAGAGGAGGAGGAGGAAAGTATAAGGAAAGGGTAAACCATTTCAAAAAGTCAAAGTAGGCAATAGTGAGGAGGTATGGAAAAGTCTACACAAAATTATCCACACCAAAAACAAACAAAAAAAAACAGAAATAAAAAGGAAGGAAATATAAATTGTGAAGACTGAGGGATAAAGGAGACTAAACTATACTCTGTTTCTGCCATGTGCAGTTATTATCCATGGCAAAAGATATGAGCATTAAGCTCTATAAAGCTTCACTTACACTATGATTATATTCTTCCACTAATGAACCAGAATCAAAATATATTTAAAGTGATATTGTTATTGCTGTGGTAAGTTTTCAGTATTCTCTTAAATTGATATAAATAGCAAGTGGGAATTAGATCCATGTGTCATCATTTCTGGTAAAGTCCAACTTCTCCAGGGGCAGTTAAGATGGAACAGTGACTGGAACCCAAGATCTGGAGTCAGAAAGACCAAAGACTAAGTATAAGACTGGATTTGGGCGGAGCCAAGATGGCGGAGTAGAAGGACGCACGTTTACGAGCTCCGAAACCAAAGCCCATAGAATTAATGTAAAAAGAGTCCCCCATAACTTCTGGGTCAATACAAGGTGTGCAGAAATGGAGTGGAAGAGATTTCCGTTCCAGGGAGCCCTGGAGATCCATCCCCAGGGTCCGTTGCAACCCAGAAAGTGGACCCCACCCCCAGCGCTGCCCTGGCCGCGACCCCAGAGAAGCTGATCCGAGCAGGCTTCAGAGACAGAAGCTCCGGCAGCCAGGAAAGTCCCTCCGCCCACAGAAGCTACAGGTCAGTGAGAGAGAAGGCCAGGCTGGAGGAGAGGGGGAGCAGGGCGTCTCTGTGACTCAGGCCCCCTTGGGAGGAAGCAGTGGCAGCAGACACGGGGGCAGGAAGCAGCGGAGGCAGAGATGTGGGTGGAGGCTGAGGCGGCAGGCAGCAGACCGGGACTCAGGAATCCCCCAGCAGCAGGCAGGATCGTCATTACGGAAGATTCCCTGCATAAAACCTGAGGGAGCTGAGCCTGGGAGACGGACCTGCCCCCACCCCGCTCTATTACTGAAGGCTTCTGCTTAAAGTCCCTGAGGGAACTGAGTGTGGGAGGCGGGCCCCCCACCCCGCCCCCACTCGCTCCATTCCTGAAAGTCTCTACATAAAACCCCTGAGGGAAACGAGCCTGGGAGGCGGCCCTGCCCCCACCCCAGCACCTGAACTAAAGCTCACTGATTGACAGCCAGCAGGAGGAAAGCCCATTTAAATCTCAGAGGCCAAGAACTAGCTGGGCAGATCCAGGCAGGGGTGGAAAGGAATCTCAGAAGTCAAGTAACTGGCTGGGAAAATGCCTAGAAAAGGGAAGAAAAATAAGACTTTAGAGAGTTTTTTCCAACAAATGCAAATGATCCCGACCTTTGGATCTGATGATGAGGACGTATCCTTGCCATCAGGGAAAGACGTGGAGGGTGGGGCCTCAGTACCCCAGACACCCCAGGGGGTGGCAGGTGGGCTCAGGCCCTGGAAGAGCTCAAAAAGGATTTTGAAAAGCAAGTTAGACAGGTGGGGGAAAAACTGGGAAGAGAAATGTCAGAGATGCAAGAAAAGTATGAAAAACGGGTCAATACCTTGGTAAAGGAGACCCAAAAAAATGCTGAGGAAATTAACACCTTGAAAAATAGGCTCACTCAATTGGCAAAAGAGGTTCAAAAAGCCAATGAGGAGAAGAATGCTTTCAAAAGCAGAATGAGCCAAATGGAAAACGAGGCTCAAAAGCTCACTGAAGAGAATAGTTCTCTCAAAATTAGAATGGAACAGATGGAGTCTAATGACTTTCTGAGAAACCAAGAAATCACAAAACAAAACCAAAAGAATGAAAAAATGGAAGAGAATGTGAAATATCTCATGGGAAAAACAACTGACCTGGAAAATAGATCCAGGAGAGACAATTTAAAAATTATGGGACTACCTGAAAGTCATGATCAAAAAAAGAGCCTAGACATCATCTTCCATGAAATTATCAAGGAAAACTGCCCTGACATTCTAGAACCAGAGGGCAAAATAAGTATTGAAAGAATCCATCGATCACCACCTGAAAGAGATCCAAAAAGAGAAACTCCTAAGAATATTGTGGCCAAATTCCAGAACTCCCAGTTCAAGGAGAAAATCTTGCAAGCAGCTAGAAAGAAACAATTCCAGTACTGTGGAAATACAATCAGGATAACTCAAGATCTAGCAGCTTCTGCATTAAGGGATCGAAGGGCGTGGAATAGGATATTCCAGAAGTCAAAGGAACTAGGACTCAAACCAAGAATCACCTACCCAGCTAAATTGAGTATAATACTTCAAGGGAAAATATGGTCTTTCAATGAAACAGAGGACTTTCAATCATTCTTAATGAAAAAACCAGAGCTGAAAAGAAAATTTGACTTTCAAACACAAGAATGAGAAGAAGCATGAAAAAGGAAACAGCAAAGAGAAGTCTTAAGGGACTTACCAGAAGTGAACTGTTTACATTCATATAGGGAAAGACAATATTTGTAACTCTTAAAACTTTTCAGTATCTGGGTAGTTGGTGGGACCACACATACACATGTACACGCATGCACACACATACACACATGCACACACATACAGAGATAGAGAGCACAGATTGAACTGAATAGGATGGGACCATACCTTAAAAGAAACTAAGGTAAATGGTGAGAGAGAAATGTAGGGGGAGGGAAAGGGAAGGGAGTAACTATATGTCATTTAAGAGGCAGGTAGGAGTTTTTCTTAGTGGAGGGAAAAAGAGGAGAGCTGAGAAAAAAAAAAAAAGAAGTTTACCCTCATCACATTTGACTAAACAAAGGAGTGAAGTGCACACTCATTTTGGTATGAAAACCTATCTTACAGTATAAGAAAGTGGGGGAGAAGGAGATATTGCAAGGGAGGGGATGATGGAGGGGAGGGCAAAGGGAGGAGGGAGCAATTTGAAGTCAACACTTGGGGAGGGACAGGATCAAGAGACAGAAGAGAAACAATGAGGGGCAGGTTAGGAGGGATGGTAATCTAGTTAGTCTTACACAACACGACTATCAGGGAGGTCATTTGCAAAACTACACAGATATGGCCTATATTGAATTGCCTGCCGTCCCAAAGGGAATGAGTGGGGAGGGAGGGATGGGGAGAATTTGGAATTCAAAGTTTTAGGAACAACTGTTTAATATTGTTGTAACTAGGATAGAAGACATACAGTTAATGAGGAATAGAAAGTCATCTGGCCCTACAGGAGAAAAGAGAAGATGGAGACAAGAGAAGGGAGGGATGACAGAAGAGAGGACAGATTGGAGATAGGGAAAATTAGATTGCTTGGGGTATTGGGGTGGGGGGAGGGGATAAAAGGGGAGAAAATTTGGAACCCAAAAATTTGTGAAAATGAATGTAAAAATTAAATAAATAAAATAAAATAAATAAAAAAATAAAAAAAAAAAAAAGACTGGATTTGAAGATGAGTCTCCAGGGTCATGTAAAGTTGGGCATGATTGAAACTGAACAACAACAAACAACTTCGACAAACACAGCTGAGCTACAGCCATCAAAATTTTCAGACATATCCTCCTTCAGATGTTCTCCAACAATCATACTAAAGAATATACAACACATAGTTGTTTTGGGGTCTTGATGTAGCTGTAGCTGCTGTATAATGTCTATCCTCCTTACAAGGGGTCTATCCTCCTTACAAGGAGTCTATGAGAGCAAACATACTTTAGAATACACTTCTACCATTTAGAGAAAGAGAGCTGGAGAGCTGGCATATTGCATTGTTAATGTATTTTTAATGGAAATAATTCATTTTTAAAGGAATAGGAATATCTTTCTCATCCATTAATAGGCCTATGTGACCAGCTCAGATCACATGGAAGCCTAGGTCACATGAGCCTGAGTCACATGAAGCCTGTGGTGGGAGGAGCTTGTTGAGTCAGTGGAACAGAAAGGGGTGTATCCACAAGGGTGAAACAGGAAGAGGCAGAGCTAGAGCAGAACTGAGAGGAAGTTGGTCAAACTATCCAGAGCTGGGAAGGACAGAGAAAGCAGGCAGCTGGGACAGCAACTAGAGCTTGTTTGTGACTTTGTTTAAGGGAGCTGCTTTGTGGGAAGCCTAACAGAGGGAAGGCTTGGGGTTGGTGGTGCCCCCTCTATTGTGATTGTGTATGGATCTCTCTGTTGCAGTGATGGTTTTCTGAGGTTGGAATATCCTGGAACAATTCTGAATTGCAAAATACAACAGACCCTTCACATGGAAGACAGAATCAAAATATATATTCAAACACCAGAAAGCCAAATCTCAGTACCAGAAAACCAAATCCATCATTGCCCAGATAGCTGGAACCCCCTGTATCTTTAAATCTACCTAAGAAGACTTTCTTTCTTGTCTAGGGGCTAAGTAATTGCATTCACATGTAGGGATAGTATACGCATTCACTAACAACAGGACAGAATATGGGTGGGGGGGAATGGGGTGGAACAGACCTAATATCTTCTCCCTACCCACCAGACCATGTGACTCTGAAAAACAGACTTAGGCTTTATTTATCATTTTCAGTTCTAGTAACAAGGAGTAGAATTCTCAGCCAAGGAGTTTGAGCCAAGGGGATCTAGGAGCCCAGGATTCTGGACCAGATGAAAGGCTAACAGGGAATCTTTGAGGATCAACAGTTTAGGACATGATGTCACTTAAGTTTGGGCTTTAACTTAGTGAGACTAATGCTATGTAGGAAATAAATTAAGCTAAAAAGCTAATCTTTTTCTCCCCTGACACCAAAGTTCTATAGCAAATGAGAGAGTAGAGAGACACCCTCCACCCCAATCTTCTAAGGTACTGGGAAATCTTGGGGAGGAGGAGGGAATGTAATAAACCTCATAATCAGAATGGGGTAGAAAAACTCAAGTTACATTACTCTCAGACACAAATTGAGAAAAGAGAGTATGAAGACAGTTTCAACTACCCAGTCAATGGAAAAAAGTTGCTTCCCATCCCATTCTACCAATGCAGAATACCAACACTCCTATTCTCCTGTTTCCTGGGAGCAGGTACCAAATGTTTCCCCTATGGGTGAAGCGATTTTAGCTAGTCTGGTTATAGGTCAAAGTCTGTTACAAATACACAGAAATATATTAGCTTATTTGATCTACAACTAATAGATGTCAGAAATATTAAGGAAAGGTGACTCATTATTTACAACATCTAAATCGAAACTAACTTTTATTTGAAAATAAGTTGATATTCCATTATGCACACACTACTGAAGTTAATTGTCATTTACATAGGTTACTCAATCTCAAATGCTAAGATTTTCTGTTCAACTATTTATCTTAATATAAAGGAATTTTTTTTCACTAGGCATAATTAGAAATTATGTAAACTACCCTCAATGGATATGGAATAAATTCAGAGGAATATATTTTTAAAAAGACTGGCATTTTCCTTGTCAATTTTCTCCCAAAAGAATACATCCCCTATCCACAGCTTTAAATCTGTAAAATGCCTATCTTGAGGGGAACTTCCATTCCCATCATTCAGTTCATTAGAAGAAGAATCATTACTTTGGAAATTATCCTAAGATTGAATTCTACTACTGTTCTTTAATTATTATTTCATTGAAAAGAAAATTTAACTCTTCTGTCCTACCAGTGCTCCATACCAGGAATGAGATTCAGAATTCCTCAGTTTACATTTCACAATAGCTACCTTGTTTTTGTACCAGTCCTGGAACACAATACCAGGAATATTTAACACTTAAGAAAAAAACAGATCAGGAATAAATTTCATGTATATAATGCTTTAAAAACTATTTTTGTCTGATTTTGTGATTTCATTAATGTTGGAAACCCCAGCGTAAAGTTCCTTCCACTGATACTGATTGGCAACATGCTTGTAATTTATAGATTTAGGGAGTTGCCTAAGAAACCAAAAGCTTAAATGACTTATTCATCTTCACACAGTCAGTATGAGGTGTTAAAGGCCAGATGTGGCCTGTTTCAGGTGTGTGTGTGTTTATCCTTCATTACCGGAGAAGACCATACTCTCAGAGAAATAATGACATGACTTGCACTTGACTTTTGCTTTGAGTGAAGGAGAGCTGGGCCAGTCACCAGTCTCACTTCTCAGTCTCACTTCTCCTCCAGAGCCATCTGAAACCAGTGACCAGGATGACTGGAGATGACCCAGGATGAGGCAATTGGGGTTAAGTAACTTGTCCAAGGTCACACAGCTAGTGAGTGTCAAGTGTCTGAGATGAAATTTGAACTCAGGACCTCCTGATTCCTGCACTGGTGCTCTATCCACTGCACCACTAGCTGTCCCCCTGTCTCAGGTATTCCTGAGTCAAAGGCTGGCTTGCCCTCCACTATGTCACTGTATTTCCCAATACTTACCTATGCATATATCTGTATCCATACAGATTACACAAACACACAGACACAGACACATACAGAGCACTTCATATGAATTCATATTTTAATCTCCCAACCACAAACCTACACAAGTATTCTCTCCCTTTTACTGGAAACTGAGAATCAGAGAGGTTAAATTACTTTTCCAGTGCCATCATCCTGGAAGAGTTTAGTCTTGAACTTCTGCCTTCTGATTAAAAGAGACTTTTTAATATTGCTTCACTTGTAAATAATCAATCCCTTCTTCCTACTTCTTTGAATTACATTCTATTGCTTAAGTCATTCTTGAGTATTGCTTGTCCCACATGCTTTATAGGGATATGGAGATGACCTTGGGTTCTCAAAGACTCTATAATGACTAGCATTTGCATAGTTCTTTTAAGGTTTGAAAAGTGGTTTTTAAATATTATCTCTTCTAGTCCTATATTGCATATATTGAAGTCCTATATTGAAGAAATCTCCTTGTCTTTCTAGAGGACTCAGTCCTCAAACTCTTAAAGTTGGAAGTTCTTGAATACATCTGGGAATTCCTATGAAACAAATCTTGAAACTGGTGTTACCCAAGAAATCTCATTCCTTGGACTCTAAAGCTAGAGTCTAGATGCATGCTGCCTGGGAAATTCAAATCTCTCTTCTTCCATGAGAAGCTAGGGATCCTGAGAACTGTCCATGACCTACCCTTTAAGCAAAGTGATAGTACATATGCCTGCCTCTACTATGTGCTTCTGCAAGAAATCTTTCATGGCTCCAGTTGGCACCATGTCTTCGAATGGGGAAGTCCCCTATCAGGTATCCATTCTCTAATTTGTACTTGGGGGAAAAAAGCATAAATGCAGAAACCAGACAGGAACTTGGGGTCTAAGAGCAATTGTCTTAGGCTACCTCAACAAGCACATTCACCTTGCCTTGTCTCTAGGGAAAATGGAAGACTACTCCTTCTCTCTGGCTATACTCCAGAAACATATATAAGGGAAAAAGGTGAAAACAGCATACTGAAGTTTGAGAGAGAAAGAGATCTAGTCTGACAGTTTGCTTTTATAGGTTTCAAAATAGGGCAGTTTTGACAAAAATCTATCCCCTGACTCTATCCCAAAGAGATCATAGAAATGGGAAAGGGTCTCACATGTACAAAAATATTTATATCAGCTCTCTTTGTGATGGCCAAAAACTGGAAATCAAAGAGATACTGATCAACTGGGGAAGGGATGAACAAGTTGTGGTATACGAATATAATGGAATACTATTGTGCTATGAGAAACAATTAACAGGAAGACTTTAGAGAAGCCTGGAAAGACCTGTATGAACTGATGCTGAGTGAAAGGAGCAGAACCAGGAACACTTTGTACACAGCAACAACCACAGTGCGTGAGGGATTTTCCTGGTAGACTTAGTTCTTTATTGCAATGCAAGGACTTAAAAAATTCCCAATGGACTCTTGAGGCAAAATGTCTTCCACATTCAGAGAAAGAGCTATGAAACTGGATCACAGATAGAAACAGACCATTTTCTTTTGTATTGTTTTGTTTTGTTTTATGACTTCTCCCATTCATTCTAATTCTTCCATGCAACGTGTATTCAATAGGAATGCACATGTAGAATCTGCATAACATTGTACGCCATTTCAGGGAAAGAGTGGAGAGAGAGGGGGAATGTGGAGGGGGCAGAAATCTAAGATATATGGAAGTAAGAGAAAACAAATAAAATAATTTAATTTAAAAAAAGGGGAAAAAAAAGAATCTATCCCCTGAAACTCAGCTAATCATCTAGGACATAGCTGCAGTCATAGTTGCCATTGTCCTCCAAGCATGCGCTAATGGTTATTTATTAATCTTATCAAATTGATTAGAGAATTCATAAAATTGATCATTTATACCCCTGATCACTACTCTGATGTCTCTCTTAAGAGAGAATTTCTAAAGGTAATATAATATAATATAATATTAGCCACTCAGGCCCATGGTTTCCTAGAAAAGTATACAATATGCCCACTCAGTTTGGATTTTCACAGAGTCTATGACTATTCCTTGATGGCACAAGACTGGTAAAAGAAAGAGAAATAAACAGGCAGGGAGACAGTTTGTGGATTTTGAGAAATCATAATACATTCACAGTACATGTGTCATGATTTAGTACTTGCCATGTATTTTTATAATTATCTATGATCTTTCTTTCCTTTGGTGTGCAGTGAGATTTTCCTGTCCCCTGGTCAATTTTTCCAATGATGCTTTGGTTGCCCCTGAAGATGAGCTTCTGGCTGATCAACAAGCCTGTGCTTGGACTAATAATACATTTAACAAACTGTATACTCTCAATGAATATGGACATTTCTTCAGACACAGCACTTCAGGGATTCTGAGGGGTGGGAGAATTACTTTCTACTTGAAGATGAAGTGATAAAAATACATGCATCTGGTTATTGCCAATTAAACAACACTCCTTAGGTTAGGCTCCTGAGCCAGCAGTATTAAGGTTTGTTTTCCCCTGAGCTGTTATGATGTTCATTAGTTCAAATAAAAATCTCCAAGCAAGCTGCAAAGAGAGACCAAGAATTTACTTCTCTACAAACCTGATTGTTGAACATTTTGGACTTATTATCTTATATAATCATCTAAGTCAGCTAATTGTTTTGGCTCATTTGTGAAAATTTATAACAATTGAATCATTCTCTGTATTTGGAGATCAGGGCTAGAGCATTTTGACATTGAAAAATGCAGTATAAATGCATTTTCGCCAATGAGATGTAGCCCTCTAAATAAATACATTTACTTTAGTGGAAATTTAACTTCTTGAGAAGCTCATTAGTTTATATTAGAATATACTTATGAGTCAGAATCAATAAAATAGTCAGTCAGAAGGCGCATAATCAGAGTAGGGTCATGTAGTATGATTGGCAGGGTACCAACTTTAAAGAGCTATTTAAATCCGAGTTATTTATATGGTGCCTGAATTTCCTACCATTACCATCCTTCAAATTGAGTTATTTTCTCCAGAACACATCTATTAAAACTCACAAATGTTAACCCATTAGCATTTGGGATAATCATTCTTCTAAGTATTTTATTGATAATATATTATTCAATACTTTACAGTTTACTATGACATGCTTATTTCCTGATCTAAGAGAATTTGTAGTTTTAACAGACCAACATTTCAAACCCATAGTCACAATGGAAATTTTTACAAATGTCTTCAATTATATGTACATTAAATGAAATTCAAATTTCCATTTCAACTCAATTGAACAAATATTTGCTGATTGTATAATATGTAAGTAAATTCTTGTTGTATATACATGCTTGAATGATTGATAAATATCTATAGGGTACTGTGCTGAAACCTGAGTAGGATATGAAGATAAGGAATGTTCTCTGCCCATGAGAAGTTTTCAGTCTTCTAGAGGAGATGACAAGTATATAAATGACTCTAATACAAGGTGCAATATGATAAATTCTGTAAGATAAGGGCAGAGGATGAGACTCATTGATGAACTCAGAGAATGAGATTCATTCTGAAGAGAAATTGTCAAGAAAGGCAAAGTTTGGGGATGGGGAGTGGTTAGAGCATTCTGGGTAGAAGGAAAAGTAAAGAAAAGGCCTACAAGAAAGGAGAAAAGTATGTTCTAAGAACAGCAAGTAGAACATTTTGCTTGGAATGTAAGGTACGTGTGTGTGTGTCTGTGTGTGTGTGTCTGTGTGTGTGTGTGTGTGTGTGTGTGAGAAAGTGAAAGAGAGAGAAAGAGAGTACATATCCTCTCATCTTTAGGGTTACAGACCTGAGCTGGGGTTAAATTACACTGATTGGTGGGCACATGAGTGAAAACTGACCCAATATATTATATTTAGCCAACTCTGGACCACATTTCACATCTAACCCAGTTCACCAAGTGACTAGGATCTACCCAGCATTGATATCTTGCTGTATGTCCTGTTGCCATACACATCCTTCTCCCACTTCTCTTTTTCACCTCATGCTCTTAATCTAGGAACAATTATCAAATTGAGAAATATTTGTTAGTGGTAAGATCTCTTTCATAACCCTTCAATTTGTTCCCTTCACAACCTTTTCACTTCTTCAGCCTGGCAATTTACTAATTCTCCAGACACTGTGACCTCCTTTTAGATTATAAGATAGCTGAAGCATGAGTCTGCCTCAGTTTTATATTGTACCTCCAGAACCTTGCACAGAGCTTCCCTGTTATTGTTCATGTTTCATTTTCAAAGATGACAAACAAATGACATCACAGATGACATCTTGACTGGCTCATAAATTTGATTTGTGAGGAAGAGTTGCAGCAAGTTGTCAGTTTCCCTCTTTCTTCCAGAGTCATCAAAGTCCAATAGCAAGACAAAAGTCAAGATGACTGGTCATGGCCTGGGATGCAGTGAATGACCTTGGTGCCTTCGGTGTCTGACTAAGCTCTAAGCTCCCCAGCACCTGCTTCAGTCACCTTTGTGGTCTTTGGAAGAAGTCATACTCTTTTGCCCATTTCACCATGGGGAAGTCTTCGCATGCTTGGAGCAGATATTCTCCTAACTCACCAATGAGTTTGAGGTCTATCAATTACCATCAATCTGGTTTAGCTTGTCTGTCCAGATGGTTTTACTGGGGATTGGCAGGGGGAGTGTTGGCCAATGAATATATTACAGCTTCTTGGAGTCACAGGAGAGAGTTGGGTGACAGGTGGACACCAAAGGTGAATGAATATCTCTGCAAAGGGTTTGGCAAGTCCTCACACCAGAAGTGGTAGTCCTCCCTGACCATCACCTGCTGGAACCCACAGTGCTTGGCACAGTATAGGTGATTCATAAATACTTGTTAATTACTTGATGGATATAATAAGGGAGTGAGAATTAACATTAAAAAATATTTTAGGGTGACAGCATGATGAACCTTGAATGCCAAATTGAAGGGAGGAACTTAATATAATGGACAATTAGGAGTTATTGAATATTTGGAAGCAGAGGTGAAATATGGTCAAATTTATTCTTTCAAGAAAATACATCTGGAACCATGGGTACATGATCTGCCTCTTATTATCCTGATAAGAGTTTTTAAGTCTTTCAAAGTTGTTGGTCTTTGCAGTGTTATTACAGAATGAGGCAAGTGAGAGGGAAACTAGATTTTTCTTCATTAAACTAGAAATTTCTTCATTTTTCTTCATTAAATTTCTTCATTTTCTTGATTTTTCTTCATTAAATAAAACAAAATTTTATTTAAAGAAATAAAATACATCTAGGTGACAAACAAATGGTCAAACATTTGCTTTCTACATAACTCTTCAACCCCAAAAATCTTTTATTTAAAGAGGAACTATGTGCCAGATAGTTTTTTTTTTTCCTAGAAGAATTCACAAGAAGGCATAGCAAATGTGCAATGATGGTTGATTTCTGTCCTTTATTCTTGAAGAGGAACAAAAGGGCATCTTACGTTAAAGTTGCAGTGTGTCTGACTGTGGCTGATCAGACCAATATAAGCACAGAATGCATGACCACAGGTCAGGCATAAATAGTCCACGTGGACATTTGGGGTGGATTCTCTAAATTTGCCCAGCTCATGCTTTTTCTCAGCTACTTCAATTCTGATTTTTCCATAGAGCACAGTACCTTCTCTGATGAGGGCATGCCATGCTGGGCAGCCCTGTAACAGTATCTACCATGTCACACAACAGATTCCAAGTTCTAATCTCTTAAGACCTTGAGAGTGTCCTTGTATCACTTCTTCTGACCAAAATGTGAGTGTTTGATATGTTTGAGTTCTCCATAAAATCATCTTTTTAGCAAGTATATGTTTGGTATTTGAACATGGGCAACCCACTAGACTCTACAGTAGAGTTTGAATACTTGGCAGTTTAGTTTGAGAAAGGACTTTAATGTCTGGTGTTTTTTCTTACCAGGTCTTCCTAAGACAATTCAAATGGAAGCAATTCAGTTTCCAGGCAAGGTACTGGTGTACTGTCCAGGTTTCACAGGCATCCAACAATGAGATCAATACAACAGCTCTGTAGACTTTCAGTATGATAATCAGTCTAATTCTTCTCTCCCACACTTTCCTTCAGAGCTTCTTAAACACTCATCTAGCTTTGGCAGTGTGTGTCAACCTCATTATCAATGTGTACATCCCTGGAAAGTATACTAGCAAAATGAATTCATCCACAGTTTTCAAAACTTCTCTACTTGCTGTAATTGATGGTTCCACACATAATGGAGCACCTGTGCTTCCTTGGTGAAAGCACAAGCAGCAAAAAATTGATCCATATTTTGTGCATCTAAGCTTCAGAGGTTGCACTTAGTGGACAATCATCTGCAAGCAAAAAATCATTCACCACACTCCCTTCACTTTAGTCTTGGCTGTCAGCCTTTTCAAATAATTTACCATCAGTGTGGTAACTGACCTTGATGCTATGATCCTCCTCATTGAAGGCATTTGACTACATGGCTGCAAACATCATACTAAAAAGCACAGAGGCAAGCACACAACCATGTTTCACTCCATTGGTGACTGGGAAATTGTGAGAGTATTTTCCATTATCCAAAACCTGGGCAAGCATGGCATTGTGAAATTGATGTACAATGCTTATAAACTTCTCCAGGCAACCAAATTTTGACATAATCTTACATAAGCCCTCAAGACATATGAAAGGCGTTGGTCAGATCTACAAATATATACAGACTTCTGTGCTGCTCCTGACATTTCTCCTGGAGTTGTTAGGCAGCCAAAACCACATCGACCATTCCTCAGACCTTTCTGAAACCACACTGGCTCTCAGATAGATAGATGACCATCTTTGAGGTGAAGGATCAGTCTATTAAGTAGGACTTTGGCCAGAATCTTCCTAGAAATGACTATGAGAGAAACCTTCCTCTCTGATTGTCACATGACAATTTGATTCCTTTACTTTTATAGAGATGGACAGTGAAGGTATCCTTGAACTCCTGGGAGATAACCTTCTCTTTCCCTATAAACTAGAAAATTTTAGTCAGATTTTATATGAACAATAGACCCCCCTTATTCCTGCCTTATAAATCTCAGCTAGAATAGAATCAGCACCAGGGACTTTGCCACACAAAATAAGTCTTCTTCAGTTGGAACTTTAGCTAGGGAGGGATTGACTTCAACCTAAGGTCAGTGACTTCAGCACTGACTGATGATGGTCTGTTGAGAACACTATGGAAGTGTTCAGCCCATCTCTGTAGGATCATATCCTTATCACATATCAATGTGGCTCCATCAGAATGAATAATTGAGATGGACCATAGGTTTTTGGCCCATAAATAGTCTTCACAACATCATAAAAGCCCTTTCGATTGCTACTATTAGCATAAACCTGAATTTCATTTGCCTTCTTACTGAGCCAAGAATCCTGCATCCCTCTAAACTTCACTTGCATTTCACTTCTGTTGGAATTAAATGCCTCTGTCTTAAAGATGGATGAGTTATCCTGCTGATAAACTCTGGAGTTCTCAATTTTCATTTAGCAGTTTCTGAATTTTCCCATCATTTTTGTCAAAACATTCTTAATTTTTGCAAGTGTCTGATCCAGATGAGCAAATGCAATGCTCCACACCAAATCTTTGAAAGCTGCCCACTCATTTTCTGCTCCACTGTTGCCAATTTTCCCTCCAAATTAGCAACAAACTATTCCCAACCAGAGAAGTGCTCTAATCTGTTGACATTAATTCTTCTGGTAGTCACTTTTGCATTGGGGCTGCCACTTTTGTTGAATGCAAATATTTAGCTAAGTCATAGATAAATCTATGATAAGTCCAGCACTCTAGGCCACACATTGCCTTTATCACTCTCACATCTGGTCTATTTCTTCTCCTTACAATTGCATAGTCTATTAAATGTCAATATGTACTAAAAGGGTACATGCATGAAGTTTTATTGCATTTAGGTAGACTGGGTTGGTGAGGAGATGGTCATGACATGCATGTCTTCAGCAGTAAGTGACCATTGCTGTTGCTATTTCCAATTCCATTCCTTCCAAGGACTCCTTGCAATGTCTGGTAGATTGAGCCTCCTCCAGCTTTAAAGTCATGCAGAATTATAAGCTTGTCCTCTTTTGGCACATTGATGATAAGGTTCTCAATGTATCCATAAAATTTTTCTTTGACCTCATCAGGATTTGCCATGGTGGGAGCATAAGTACTGATGATGGTAGCATGATGTCTTCCTGCAAGTGGCAATTGCATTGTCATGAACTGGTCATTCACTCCTTTTGGTAATCATACAAGCTTTTTGACTAGATTAGTTCTGATCACAAAACCTACACCAGCTTCATCATGCTCCTGTTCACTGTGGCCACTCCAGAACAATGTGTACCTAGCTCCAATTTCAGTTAGCTGACCTTATTTCACTTAGGGCCACTATTTGCATATAATATTTGCTGATTTCTCTTGCAACAAGAGCTGCTCCTCTTTCAGGTTTACTGGACTTTATGTTGTCTATAATTATGTACATATTCCATGTACTGATGGTGAGTGGAATCATCTTTGCAGTAGTTTTGTATATTTTTTTGTGTTTCAGCTGCAGGATGGGATCCCCACTTACCCCAGCAAAGGAACTAGGGTTGGGTAAGAAGACAATTTTTAGGGCACCTTTTCTAGCCCTTCCTCACATCAGGAAGTAAGCAGTGTGATTCTTAAAAGGCTATGTTGACACCCAATGGGCAGTTGTATCTCACTGCTATTTCCACTGAGAAGTCAGCCTGGCGTAACGGTAATTTAAATAGATAAGAGGATCTTTCTCATTCATTAATAGGTCCACATGACCTGCTTAAATCAATTGGAAGCCTCAGTTACATGTAGTGGGAGTAGTTTGCAGAATGGGCAGAACAGGAAGGGTAGAGCAGAACTAGGAGGAAGTTGGTAAGAGCAGTTAGGGCAGAAGAGAGAGGATGCAGGCAAGCAGGCAGAGCTAGTCTTCTGAGTGTTTGATTGTTGGAAGACCCCAGCGTTTGGGGGAGTGGGGTGGGGTTTGAAGGTTTGGAAATGCTTTTGTGCCCTACAGTGCTAATGTACATTGACTTCATGGTTATTTATGTTGGATTTGGCTTTCTGGTTTTGGGATTTGGCATTCTGTGTCTGAATAAATGCTTTTCTTCTACCTTCTATATGCAGAGTCTGTTATACATTGCAGTTCAGAACTGCACCAGCATATGCACAGTCAGCCTCAGGGCTCTGAATATTGCCTTGGTGATACACCTGAACAGCCAATGTACAGGGTTGTGACTACAGCTTCCAGTGTATCTGCACCTGCTACTTTGTTACTTGCCTCTCACCACAGGATTTTGAGATAGGTTAAAATGGTACCATTTAAAACAGTATAATGGGATGGGTAATATCTTTTGATTCATGTGTAAATTAGATTTAAGTGAGGCAGAGTTGCATAAAGTTCTCAGCCTCACTCTCTCTTCCAGAGTCATCACAGTCCAGTAACAAGACAGAGCCAAAATGACTGGTGATAGCTCAAGATGCAATGGATGACCTTGGAATTTTTGATGTGTAGCCAAGGTCTAAACACTGCACAATTCCTGCTTCAGCTGCTTCATGGCCTTTGGAAGAATTGTTCTCATCCCCCTAATCCACCAGGGGAGTCCTCACATGCTTGAGGTATACACCCCTCCACCTCACTGATGGGTTTGAGAGCCATCAGTTACCTTCAACCTGGTTTAGCCTATCTGCTGAAATGGTTTATTGGGATGTGGCTATTGTACAAGCAACAATTTCTTGGAGACACAGGTGAGAGTTTGGATCAGATAGACAACACAGGTGGGAAGCACCCCTGAAAAGTGCTCAGTAGCCCTCAAACCAGAGGTACAAGTCTTCACTGAACACACCCTATACACCACATATACAATGTAAAAATCTCATGAATTACACAGGAGAACTTTAGTATTCCAAGGTCTTATTCAGTGTCCCTACCCCCAGTCTAACCTCACATACCTCTTGCTTTAAACATAAACAAACTTGAAAACTTGTTACTCAGTATATAAATGTAGGAACCCCCTATGAGCAGTGGCTTCCCACATCTTCCTGAATCCTCCATATGGGGTAGTTACTGAGCCAGCCAGCTACTTGAAGGAAAGAAAGGAGAAATGAGAAATCAGACAGGAAGGAAGATATTCTGTTTGTGGTGATCAGAGACAGGGACTACAGGGAACAGGGCATCTGGTTTAAGAGAAAAGGGCTTGGAAAAGCTGGGACCAGTTCTTGCCTGGCAAAGATTTCTCAAGAAACAGATACAAGCCCAACTTATTCCTTCTGTTCCAAATGTAAAGAAACTGAGACTACCCAATAGTCCCTACTTGGAAATCTGTGTAATGTTGGAAGGAAGATAAATGAAAGAATGAAGATTACCTGGCTGAACAAGTTGTGGTACATGAATATAATGAAATATTATTGTACTGTGAGAAATGATGAACGGGAAAATTTCAGAAAAAATCTCGAGTTTTATATGAAATGATGAAAAGTGAAGTGAGGAAACATTGTACACAGTACCAGCAACATTTTGTGATCATCAGCTATGAAATAATTAGCTCTTCTCAATAATACAGTGATCCATGACAATTCCAAAGGCTCATGATGAAAAAGGGTATCCACATCCAGAGCAAGAATTAATAGAGTTTGAATACAGATCAAAATATACAATTTTCTGGTCAAAGGATATAAACAGGCAATATTCAGAAGAAGAAATTAAAGCTATCTATAGTCATATGAAAAAACATGCTCTAAATCACTATTGGTTAGAGAAACAATTCTAAGGTACCACATCACACCTATCAAACTGACTAATATGACAAAGCAGGAAGATGATAAATGGTAGAGAAGATGTGGGAAAATTGGAACACCAATTCATTGCTAGTGAAGTTGTGAACTGATCCAACCATTCCAAAGAGCAATTTAGAACAATGCCCAAAGAGTTATAAAAACTGTAGTCACAACCCTGCACATAGGTCAAAACCCAGCAATACCACTTCTAGGGCTGCATTCCAAAGAGATCATAAAAATGGGGAAAGACCCACATGTACCAAAATATTTATAGCAGCGTTTTTTATGATTGCCAAGAACTGGAAATTAAGGTGACGCCCATCATTTGGGCAATGACTGAACAAGTTGTGGTATATGAATGTAATGGGATATTATTGTGCTATAGGAAATGATGAAAATGCAGATTTCAGAAAAATCTGGACTTATATGAACTGATGCTGAGTGAAGTGAATAGAACCAGGAGAAAAATTGTACATATTACGAGCTATAGCGTGTGATGACTGACTTTGATGGACTTAGCCCTTCTCATCAATGCAAGTACCTAAACCAGTTGCAAAGGACTCATGACAGAAAATGCGATCCATATCCAGAGAAAGAATTATGGAGTCTGAATGCAAAGTGAAGCAGATTATTTTCTTTTGTTCTGTTTCATTCTCATGGTTTTTCTCTTTTGCTCTAATTCTTCTATATAATATGACTAATGTGAAAATATGTTTAATGGGAATGTATATGTAGAGCCTATATCAAATTGCATGCTGTCTTGGGGACGAGGAGTAGAAGGAAGTTGGACAAAATGTAAAAGTTATGGAGGTGAATGTCGAAAACTAAAAATAAATAAGTTAACTTAAAAATATTATTTTAACATTCTTTACTTTTGAGTGTATTTTTTTTCTTTTGGTCTGTGTAGCACCAATGTGATATACACAGTGTCAATGGCATCTATGAATATGCCAGCGCAGTTCTGAATCACAAAATATAACAGACTTTCCACATGGAAGATAGAACCAAAATATTTATTCAGAAAGTTGAATCCTAATACCAGAAAACCAAATCCATCATAGTAACAAAGAAATTTATACACAATAACAATACAGGGGGCACTGCCATCCCCAAGCCTTTCCACTGTTAGTCTTCTCACAAACCAGCTCTCTTAAACAAATCACAAAACTGAGTCCCTTAAACAAAATCACAGACAAGCCCTCCCATTTATGCTAGTTGCTGCCTGCTCTTTCCCAGCTCTGACTGGTCTGACCAATTTCCTCCCAGCTCTGCTCCATCTCTGCGTCTTCTTGTTCTACCCTTCCTGCTCCACTCATTCTTATTCCACTCATTCAACAAGCTCCTCCCACCATAGGTTTCATGTGACTTAAACTCATGTAACTTAGGCTTCCATGTGGCTTGAGCAGGTCACATAAGCTTGTTAATAAACAAGAAAGATATTCCCATTCCATTAAAAATACATTCATACCATTAAAATACATTAAAAATACTGTCTATTGGTTCTTTCCCAACATGACTAATATGGAATATATTTTACATGATTGAACATATACAACCTATACCAAATTGCTTGCCATCTTAGTGAGGGGGGAAGTAAGGAAGGGAGGGAGAAAATTTGGAACTCAATTTTTTTTAAATGATTATTAAAATTTGTCTTTACATATAATTGAGGGAAAAAATTGTTTTTTAAATGTGAAAATTTCCAAAGACAAATGACAGGGATTACAAGAGAAAAGCCAAAACACTATAACACTAAGAAAAAAACATAAACATCATGCACAAGCGTATAAACTAACCGATAGGATCATAAAACATAAGGCATCATTAATAAACCATCAAAAAGAAGCTAAATCATTTTGAAAAAAATTATGTGGGGGACAGCATGAGGACAGAAATTAACAGTATTGTCTGCTTCAATAGAATACTGTGGAATTCCCACAATTACAAGCCAATAGCAGAAACTAAAGAAAAAAAAAAGAAATTCAAAAGAGAACTAAAAATGTTTTGGAAAGGAAATTAGTAATGAATTAGAAATTTAGAATTTATAAAATAAATCAGAGCTCTCAATGCAGAATTAAATTCATCTGATGTAGTATATAGAATTGCCAATAATCAAGAAGACTAGTTAGGAACCTATTGCAGTAGTCCAGATGTCCAGTAAAAGAATGGCAGTAGAAACGGAGGATACCACAGATGTGAAAAATATTATTTGGATAAAATCATCAGGACTTGGAGGCTGATTGTCTCTAATGGAGACAAAGATTTCAAAGATGATTAAGGATGATTAATTAAGGAGAAGAATTCTGTTTGGGAGACACATAATGAGATTAGTAGTGTAGTTGCTTGGGACGAGGTTCCAAAAATGCATCCAAGTAGAAATATTCATCAAGCAGGTAAAAAGATGGGAGTGGTGCTCCATAAAAAGGTGGGGGGGAGGGACAATAAGTTAGACTTGGAAATCTTTCACCTAAAAGTAATCGTTGAAGTAATGGGAGTAAATGAGATAACTAAGATAAAGGAAATAAAAGAAGATTGGCAAGGTCATGCATTGGGTAATAGCTATTATGAGAAGATAAAAGAATAAAAAAGAGCATGAGAAGGAGGGATTGGAGAGGTAACAGGAGAATCATGAAGGTATAACATCATGGAAGACAAGGAAGAAATGCCAAGGAAGGAGTGGTCAGCAGTGTCAAATGCTTCATAAAGGTCAAGGAAGAAAACTTAGAAAAACTATCAAGAAATTAATGCATCATTGTTGACTTTTGAGAGGGTAATTACATTAGACTAGTGAAAATAGCCATTTTACAAGAGCTTAAGCAATGGGGAAGGAATAAGAAAATGGAGGCAGCAAATCTTTTAAGAAATGTGCTGCTAACATCTGGAAGAGCTCCTCAACGTGTATGTGGGGTTCCCAAAGAAGGTTACCCAGGTTCAAGGTACTTTATGGGTCTACCCTCAATCAGAAACATAACTCTTAAATTCCCATAGATAGTTGGCTTTCAATAGTCTTTTAGAGAACAAAATTGATTCAAAGCAACTCAATAAAGTAACATGGCAAGAAAACCCTCACAAATATACAAACCGTTAGGGGAAAAGTTGACACATATAGGGAATATTAGCAAAAATATATATCTAGAGGAAAATGTGCGTGGTGTGCCACAACATGGGCAATGTGTATGAACTGGCACATAAATAAGGACCATGTGTAACCATGGTACAGATGCGGTTGGGTACACACATGGAGATACAACACAGGATTATGTTGTTGTAGGCCGACCCATTTCTTCTGTTGATCTTTGTCTGCCCCTCATCCCACCACCATACACATTAGTTATATGCAACAAGTTTGTGTTAAACACATAATCTTTGCAAAATTTTACAAAATATTACAAAATTTTACAAAATATTACAAAGATATACCATTCTCATGACTGCTGCCAGATACTATTCTACAGGACTTAGCATAAAATTTAGGAGGTGGGGTCTGGTCCTGTGATATCATCTGTGTATGAAACTCGCTTTGCCAAGGCATAAAGTCTTAGAGTTGCCTGGAGACACTGAGAAATTGTGACTTCTCTGGGGTCACACATACCAGAAGCAGGATTCAAACCCAAGACTTCACAGAATCACAGCATTTGAGAACTGAACGTGACCCTTAGGTCTTGCAGTCCAACTCATGCATGAAATGGTTGCTGAGCTTCTGTTTGAAGATTTTTTAAGGAGGATGACCATGACACCTCTTAAGTTAGTGCATTCCACTTTCAGAGGGCTCCAATGTCTAGGACAACTAGGTGGTGCAGGGCTCCAAATGGAGAAACAAACAGTCAGACAGGACTGAAAACAACTAAACAACAATGGTTTGGAAGGTTTTTCTGAGATAAAGACTTAATCTGTTTCTTTGCAATTACTCCCCATTGCTTCTGATTTGGCCCACTGGAGGCAAATGTAATTTTAATTCTTTTTCCATATGAGAAATACTTAAAGACAATTACCATGCTCCCCCCTCATTCTTCTCTTTTCCAGGTAAAATATTTCAGGTTCCAACTGATCCTCATATGCAAGGACAAAGGAAACTTTTAACAACCAGCTCTCCTGGAATGGGGAGGGTTGTGTCTGTCCTTTGTTCTCAAAGAGGACCATGATATCAGGGAGATGATGACATGACTTGCAGTTGATTTCGACTTGAGTGAGGGAGGACTGTGCAAGGTCATTAGTCTCACTTTCTCCTCCA
The DNA here is from genome assembly GCA_023548195.1 of Bettongia penicillata ogilbyi. Classification (NCBI taxonomy): domain Eukaryota; kingdom Metazoa; phylum Chordata; class Mammalia; order Diprotodontia; family Potoroidae; genus Bettongia; species Bettongia penicillata. Next base: position 215,090 of record JAJHZJ010000041.1, read on the forward strand.
GAGCTATCAACATCCTGTGGCCAGATATTCATCAGGATGACTGGAGATGGCAACGAGAGACCCTGGCCCTTTTAGGCTAAGGTCTTTTCAGGTTCTAACTTGGAGTGAGATAATATCCATTCAGTGAATAAGCCTCTTTAAGCAGTTGGAAATGTTTCTTTCTTTTATCTGTCATTTCAGAGGTGTGTTGAAACTAGCTGCTATTGGCTAGAGAGCCAACTGTTAAATTTTCATTGTGAAATTGGCAAATGCTACAAAAGAGGGCTTAATTTTTTTTTCTGTTGATTTGAAGAAGTGATGGAAAAAATATTAACAATGCAGATTAAATTTAAAAGTACATAGTGTGTATGTTGGAGAAGAAAATGGCAAAGCACTCCAGTATCTTTGTTAAGAAATGCCAAATAGAGTCACAAAGAGTTGGAAACAAGTGAAAAAAGGACTCAATAATTACAACAAAACCAAGTATGTAAATACATATTTTTCCAGTGAAACAGTTGTTAAATATTTATTAGTGTATGCCTGCCTGATTCCCAATTCTAGCACATCAACCTCTGAGGTATCTCTAAAGTCATTCATTCCCCAACCACCTAGCAGAGTGTATGTTATAGCTTAATAGTAATTGTTTCTATTTTACCCAAGAGTCCTGAGGGTCTTCTCCTCCCAGTTTGATTTTTTTTTAATTAAAGGGGCCATCTCTTGAGTAACTTAAAAGAACCCTATTCATTGAATGGGTGTATCTCACTCAGAGTAAGACTGTGATAAGACCTTAGCATGAAAGGGCCAGGGTCTCACATTGCATCCTAGGCCATCTCCAGTCATCCTGAAGAATATCAGGCCACTGGACCCAGGTGACTCAGGAGAAGAAAGTGAGGCTGGTGACCTTGCACAGCCCTCCCTCCCTCAAATCAAAGTCAACTGCAAGTCATTGTATCATCTTAATGTCACGGTCTTCTTCAAGAACAAAGGACAAAAACAGCAACAACAAAAGCCATTCATTACAAAGCATCATAAAGGAAACATATTAACATGAAAAGGCCTCAGTTTCTCAGTTTTTGTTAGCTATCTCTTCCATCTTACCTAAGCTGCTTCTGCTTATTCTGGTACTTGATAGTAATTTCATTCTTTCTCTCTTGCCTCAGATTTGATTAGCCAAGAAGTTATATTTCAGTCCTCTGGAATTTGCTTCCCTCATTTTCAGTTAGCAGAATACTCATTGATACCCAGGGTAGACGTCTCTCTCTTAAAGTTCCCTGAAATGTGACCTTTCCATAACAGTCCTCATGCACAGAACTTAGTCTGGTGATCTGGGGGTGATATTCTTCTGTGTTTCTTCTACTCAACCATCATGAAGTCTCACTCTGACTTCTCATCATATTATGAAGAAAACTTTAACAAGTGTTCTCTAAAGCTATGCCATTGGAGGATAAGTCCTAGCAGCTTCTGTCAAATTTTGGCTATGGTCCCAGAAGAGGTGGGGTGGGGAGCTGACAAAATTACCAATGTAGCTAAATATTGCCAAGCTCATCACCAATGAATTGGCCACTAGATACCTATTTAACTATGACAACCCATGAACCAAATTAAAATTAAAAATATCCTTTAGTTCCTAATAGGGGGGAAGGGAACAAGCATTTATAAAATGCCAACTATGAAGCAGACACTCTTTTAAGTTCTTTATAAATACTTATTGCTGTTCAGTAATATCTCTCATATCAGTCTCTTCATGACCCTATTTTGAGTTTTCTTGACAAAAAGCTAGAGCAATTTGTCATTTTCTTCTGCAATTCATTTTACAGATGAGGAAATTGACACAAACAGGTTTGTCTTTTGCCTAGAGTCACACAGTAAATATCTGTAGCCAGATTTGAACTCAGGAAGATGAATCTTTTTTACTGCAGGCCTGATAATCTATCCACTGTGCCACCTTACTGCTTCCTTATAAATATTATCTCATTTGATTCTCACAATAATTCTAAAAGGTAGGTGCTATTTATATCCCCATTTTACAATTAAGAAATCTGAGGTAGACAGAGGTTAAGTGACTTGCCCATGGTTACCCAATTAGTAAATGTCTATGACTGAATTTCAACTCAGGGTTCCCTGATTTTAGGCCTGGAACTCTACCCACTTTGCCACCTAGCCTTCCATTTTCATTGCAATAGTTGTTGAGTAGCAGAAAAGCGGGCAAAAGATGGAAGGGAATACATAGTTTTTAGATCATCTATGAATACAAACAATGATGTTTTAAATGAGACATTAATTCAAGAGTGAATAACTTGACATATCATTAGAAAAAAAGGATTTTCAAAATCAAGTAAGAGTAGAGGAAAAATTGGGAAGATAAATGTGAGTGATGCAGGAAAATCATGAAAAATGAGTCAACAGCTTGCTAAAGGAAACCCAAAATTAGTGACAAAAATAACACCTTAAAAACAGACTAACCCAAATGGCAAAAGAGGTCTCAAAAGCCAATGAGGAGAAGAATGCCTTAAATAGCAGAATTGGCCAAATGGAAAAGAAGGTCCAAAAATTCACCAAAGAAAATAATTCTTAAAAATTGGCATGGAACAAATGGAAGCTAATGACTCTTTGAAAAATCAGGAAATTATGAAACAAAACAAAAAGAATGAAAAAGTACAAGATAATGTAAAATATCTCATTGGAAAAACAACTGACCTGAAAAATAGATCCAAGAGAAATAATTTAGAAATTATTGAACTACCTGAAAGCCATGATCAACAAAAGAGTCTAGACATTATTTTTCAAGGAATTATCAAGAAAAACTGCCCTGGTTTTCTAGAACCAGAGGGGAAAATAGAAATTGAAAGAATCCACTAGTCACAACCTGGAAGAGATTCCAAAAGCAAAACTCCTAGGAATATTGTAGCCAAATTCCAAAGTTCTCAGGGCAAGGGGAAAATATTGCAAGCAGCCAGAAAGAAACAATTCAAGTATTGTGAAAGCACAATCAGGATAGTACAGGGTTTAATAGCTTCAATACTAAGGTATTGGAGGGATTGGAACAATATATTCTGGAGGTCAAAGGAGCCAGGATTAAAATCAAGAATCCCTACCAAGCAAAATTGAGTGCAATCCATAAGAGGAAAAAATTGAGATTCAATGAAATAAAGGACATTTAAGTATTCTTGATGAATATATCAGAGTTGAATAGAAAATTTATCTTTCAAATACAAGAATCAAGAGAAGCATGAAAAGGTAAACAGGAAAAAAAAATCATAAGGTACTTACTAAGTTGAATTGTTTACATTCCTACATGGAAAATGACATTTGTAATTTATGAGATGTTTCTCAGTATTAGAGTAGTTGGAGGGAATATGTGTGTGTGTGAATACATGTGTGTGTTTGTGTGGAGACAGAGATAGACACAGACATATCTGTACATAAATATACATACATACAAACAGAGGGCACAGGATGAATATGAAGGGATGATATCTAAAAACCAATATTAAGGGGTAAAAGAGAGAAGGGAGAAGGAGAAAGGGAGAGTAGAATGGTGTAAATTATCTCACATAAAAGAGGCTAGAAAAAGTTTTTATAATGGAGGAGAAGAGGAGGGACATGAGAAAGAATGAGTGATCTTACTCTCATCAGATTTGGCTTATGGAGGGAATAACATATACACTCAATTGAGTATGGAAATCTATTGTACCCTACAGGAAAGTAGAGGAGAGAGAATGAGAAAAGAGGAAATTACAGAAGGAAGGGTAAATGGGAGGAAGTGGTAATCAGAAGTAAACACTTCTGAGGAGGGACAGGGTCAAAGGAGAGAATAGAATAAATGGGGGGATGGAATAGAATGAAGGAAAAAATATTTACTCGTTCACAACATGACTGTTATGGAAGTGGTTTGCATAACTACAAATGTGTAACCGATTTCAAATTGCTTGCCTTCTCAATGAGGGTAATTGGGGAAGAAGGAAGGGAGAGAATGTCAAACTCAAAATTTTAAAAGAAGAATGTTAAAAATTGTTTTTACATGCAACTGAGAAATACGACAGACAGACAGACAGATAGATAGATAGATAGATAGATAGATAGATAGATAGATAGATAGATAGATAGATATGATACTAGGATATAGAAATCTATCTTGCCTGGCAGGAAAATGAAAGGGAAGGGTGTAAGAAAAGGTGGAAGTGATAGAAGGGAAGGCAGATTGGAGGAAGGGGTAAACAGAATGCATGCCATCTTTGACTGGGGCAAGGGGAGAGATGGGGAGAAAATGTGTAATTCAGAGTGAATGTTGAAAACTAAAAATAAATTAATTAATAGAAAAAGAAAATTAAGGATGGACAACAGCAACAACAAACAATAAGTTATAAAATATCCAAGTAAATTAGGAACCCATAGTTCACTTGTAACTTCAGAGAACTTAGGTTTTTATGTTGTTGTAAAAAGGAATATTTACAAATAGAAATGAATTGGAAAACTTTCAGTCAATAATAATGAATCTTGATTGATTGATCAGAATACTTGGGATTTTATTATAGCATTGTTCTTTCTTGCTTGCTTGCTCTTCATGGAATGGAGCTGATTCTGGGTTTTTGAAGGAAAATGGATTACAAACTCTCATAGGTCCCAAGAAGCTGTGAAGGCTTCAATGATAGACCTAGCAAAGTCTGCCATAGGAAGATGAGCCTAGGTTAATTCACAAAGGTTCATCACTAGATTGCTATATCAGTAAGCATCCCAACCAACATACAGAGAGGGCCTGCTATCACAGGTTCTTAGATCTACATTCATAAAAGGAAAGGTAACTTTTGAGGGGTTAACAATCACTTTAATCAAACACATGTATCATTCCCTTAATCATGGACATATATCATTCATCTAGTTCAGGGGAGTCAACACCCTAAACTTCAAAGAAAATACAGAGAAATTAAAAGTCAACAGGCATGGCTTCCTCTGCCTGAATTCAACAGACAGTTGGATCCCAACTGTCTGATGATAGGTACCAGAGAGGGAAGAACTGACATCTGGGTTTTCAAAGTGGTGGAGGCACTCCTTAAGTGGATTCCCAGAGTTCTCCTCTGGAAAATGAACACTTCTAGTCAGTAAGCCCTCAAATAAAACCTCACCCTCAGAGTCTTTATACAGTTTTTAGAGCCACATCCCTTGAGAATGAGTGCTTCGTTAACAAAAGACTTGGACCTTCCTGCAAATCTTCCCAGGCCTGACAATGGGTGGGAAAGATCCTCCTTAGTCACATTCAAATAAAGGCCTTATACTTCTTGATTATACTAAAACAAAACAAAAACAGCAAAAGATTCTACTTTACTTGCCATTACAATTGCCTACCAAGCACATGAATTGTTCAGCCATAGCACTAAGCTGTAGGGGAGTTGTAATCTGTATTGATGAAGGCAGTCATCTCACAGAAGAAATCACAAGTAAATAATTGTAGTGAAATATTGTCCTTCTAAACTGAACATCGGGGAATACTGTAATGATTTAGGTATTTTTAGTTAAGTACAAAAACTGGGATTAGGACTTCAGGAGGACTGAATATAGAAGTCTCTATTACTACAGAATCTCTCCCCCTTCCTCACCATCACCACTGGTAGCAACACTCCATTCTGATTATAGATATAAATTACCTTGTTATCAAAAAGAATATTTCCACATGAAGGTTTGTTGAAAAGTAAGCAGTCAGGGCCTATATTGAATTGCCTGCCTTCCCAAAGGGAATGGGTGGGGAGGAAGAAATGGGGAGAATTTGGAACTCAAAGTTTTAGGAACAACTGTTGAGTATTGTTCTTGCTACTAGGAAATAAGAAATACAGTTAATGGGGAATAGAAAGTCATCTGCCCCTACAGGACCAAAAAGAAGATGGGGGCAAGAGAAGGGAGGGATGATAGAAGAGAGGGCAGCTTGTTGATAGGGAAAATTAGAATACTCGATGTATTGGGGTGGGGGGAGGGGATAAAAGGGGAGAAAATTTGGAACCCAAAATTGTGTGAAAATGAATGTAAAAAGTTAAATAAATAAATTTATATTAAAAAAAAGAAAAGTAAGCAATCAATAAGCATTTATTAAACTCCCATGTGCCAAGTACAAGTGCTAGGCATAAAAAGAAGCCAAAAAAACAAACCCTGTCCTCCAACTTACAGTCTAATGAGGGAAACAACACACAAGCAACTGTGTACAAATAGGATTAATTGAAGATAATATCAGAGGGAAGACATTAAAACTAAGGACTGGGAAAGGCTTCTTGTATTAGGCAGAACTTTGGCTGATACTTGAAAGAAGTCAGGGAAGCTAGGAGATAGAGATGAAAAGGGAGAGACTTTCAGGCATGGGTGACAGCCAGTGAAAATGTCCCGAGTTGAGTTGAGAGAGGAAATGTGAGGAAGCCAGTGTAGCTGGATCATAGAGAACATACTGGATAACTGGAAGACAATAAGACATTAGGCTGTGTAGGGCTTTAAAAGTCAGACAGAGGGTTTTATAATTGATCCAGTGGGTGGCACAGTAGATAGAGCCCTGGGCTTGGAGTTAAGAAGACTCCTCTTCCTGCATTTAAATCTGATCTCAGGCCCTTATTAGATGTGTGATTTTGGACAAATCACTCAGTTTCCTCAATGGTAAAATAAGCTAGAAAAGGAAATTCCAAACCACTCTAGCATCTTTGCCAAGAAAACTCCAAATAGGGTCACAAAGGGTTGGAAAAAACTGAACGAAAAGGACAACAACAAAAAATAGGGAAGTATCAGTGTTTATGGAATGGGGGTGGGAAAAGTGGAGAAGGAGTGCCATGATCAGGCTTGAGCTTTAGGAAGGCCAATTTGACAGGTAAGTGAAAGATGAACTAGAGTGGGGAAAGGATTTAAGGCAGTACATAAGGATTAGATAATGAAGGCCTGTACCAGGGTCATAGCGGTTTTAATACACTTTATTTTGATTCAAATCTTCATTCTGCTCCTCCCACTTGTGTGTCCTTGGGCAAGTCACTACACTTATGAAAGGCAATATGGTACAGTAGAAAGCCACAGGACCTGAGTTCAGGCACTCACTGACACTTGAACAAGTCACTTCATTTGTCTGAGCCTCAGTTTTCTTATCTATAAAAATAAAAGGGGGTGTGAACTAAATGTCTTCTAAAAAGTCTCTTCAAGTTCTACAGTTATAATCCTATTTGGGGAAATCTGTTTCCTCCTCTGTAAAATGAATGTTTAAATCACCCGAGGGTAGACAACATACAGCCTCAAGGCATTAGACAAACTCTAAAATTTCTTTCAGATCTAAATCTCATGAACAGAGTAGAGCTAGAAGAGATGATATTTACTTTTGGCCGAGATTCGGAATTTGCTGAGTTATGAAGTGCATTCCCCTTAGACTGATGTTCTCAGGAAAGCTCAAGGAAGGTCTATTCATAAACATACCCTTAAGCACATTGCAACTTTCTTTTTTTCAGACACAGTTACAATAAAGCCCATATCATGAAATTCTGAGAGTTGAAAGCAAAGTACAACAAACTGGTGGTTCTTATCTGACATTCTTCTGCATGAAAAAGCTTCCCCAGCATTTATACTAACAAAGGATTCATATTTCTTTCAGATGATTTATTCAGTATCTTCCCTAATGTAGAACTCAACATTACCAGAATGGATACCTACCATTGCCGGAATTTGTCCCTCCATCTCCTGCCACTCTATTTTAATGCAAGTATTTCTTACACTATTAAAATACTTCCAGTATCACCTGAGATTCCCACCAAATGAACACAGAGTCCCATTGTCACATATGCAAAACTTCAATTCAAAGAGAACGTCACAATTAAATGTGTGTGTACACACACACACACACACACACACATACAAATATGGCTGTATAAGGAGGATGAAAACTGGACAAAAATTGTTCTGAATATAATTGATTACAGTTATTGAGACACAAATACATTTGATGTGTCAGCTCATCTGTGAAAGCTAATCAATAAATTCATTCAGATAAAAACTATATTAAACTGTGAATTATAATTAGGTTCTTTTGTAAGCACAATGGTAATAGAGACAGAGCCTAGCAATTATACCTGAACCATGGAGTTTGCTCATGGACCTGATGATGTTTACCTATCAAGTCTAATGGATTATTCCCTTTAAAATCTGAATCATCCAGGAAAGCATATAAATGGTTAGGGCTTAGAATAAGATGAAGGTGATGGCTGGAGCTCAACAAAGTCTGAGTCTGCCTGGAAAAAAAATAATTGTTTCCCAGATACATCAGCAGCTCTTTGTGAAGCATCAAACAAATAAATCATGGACCTAATGCCACCTAGATATGCCTTCCTTTGATCCTCTCTATTTGGCCAAATCAAATAGATCTCAGTAGGTAATCACAGATGGCAAAAAGCTCAGTCATAGCCGGAACAGTCAGAGTTAGAGGAGAGAGGGAAAATAGACAGCAATATATCTTAGTGGTGAGATGGAAATAACTGGAATGAGCCAGTGAAAGCAGAAAGCCAAGAACAGAGCATAGAATTTAGAAACACAGTACTTAGTTTCACATCTCAGTTCTTCTACCGGAACTTGGTCAAATGAGTTGGTATAGTCTAGTAGATAGGGTACTAGACTTGAAATTGGAAAAACCAAAGTTTAAATCCCACTCCTACACTTACTAGCTGTGAGATGCTAGGTAAATCACTTAACTTCAATTTCCTCATTTGTAAAATGAGGAGTGTGGTGGATTCAAAGGCTTTTTAAGGTCCCTTGTAGTACTGGATACATGATCTTATGACTTCACTCTCATGTGCCTTAATTTCCTAATATGCAAATCCCATGTCAGTGCAAATCCAGCCTTGGCACTCCAATTTATATAAGAAGGCTAAGAAAATATACCAATTGAGTTTGCTGATAGAACATTAAGACAGGATAGAACAATTAAGTGGTTCCTTCTGATATAGTGGGTTAAATTGTGTGGGCACTCATAAACCTATGCTATATTTGTCTAATTGAATTGAATCAGCTGTCTGGTTTATTAAAGTACAGGGCTGATTCACCTTTGTTTGGGGATTAGGAGAATAAGTTAGTAAATAGGTTTCCTTTCACGAAGGGCACTGTGGTAAGGTTTATTGGGATATAGAATACATTGGGAGCTCAACATACCCTAGCCAATATTCTTTCTCCCTATCTCTTTGTCCCATTGCATCTGTTCTTACATGATTCGTATCCCTGTTTGAGTTTAAATTGATGAAAGAAGAAGCTTACCAGCTTCCTGAGAGGGAAGATAATGAATATTACCCTACAGAATTTACCAGGGTCACTTGGGATGATAGTAAAAAAAAAATCACCAAAAAATACTTTTCAAATGTTAGTACTCAAGAATAAGACAGAAATGAGAACTGGATACGAGTTTTATCATCTTGTAAAATAGTTATGACCTAAACACCAAGCAAGCAAAACAATGGTGATAATAAAGTCTGTCTCTTTGGAAGAGAATCTAGGTTTTCAGTATACCTGGAAAAACACACCCACAGGAAGAAAAGATTCATCATACAAAATTTATTATACAGCATAATGGGACTCTTTTTCCCTTAAGATTTTCAAGCTTAGTCTCGAATGGGACAGAAGAGTAAAACAAGGAGAGGAGGCCTAAGCACTCTAAAACATCTAAAGCTGTAGAAAGGGCCAAGCAATGAGATGTCATTCACCAAAGACCATGAACATTTAATTGCCCATTCCACAATCATACCCTTTGTTTGCCACCCTTGTACTCATACTCATAATTAGTTCATCTTTGTTGGTTGACTCTTAGATGTTTTTATTTAGTCTCCTCTTGTTTTCCTCCTTTTCAAAGTACATTAGTTACCATGGAAACAATGGCCCTGAATCTAGGTGGTTGAGGGGAGGAGGGGAAAGAGGTTCAGAGAAATCATGGAATTTGAGAAAAAGAATCTGATACTGAGGTTTGAGATGCAGACCATCTCAAGCCATTAATTTTCTTCAGAACAAAAGGTACAGTTTATAATACATTATTTTTAAATGCAAAGTCTTTCCTGGCCTAGGATGCTTCTTCATGTCCTTCCCAGTCCCTTGTAATCAATGTTTTCTTGGATAGTAATATGTGGTCTTCTAGTGATTAAATGGTAAGACAGGCTAGAGTTTCAAGGTGGTCTTTTACAAATACAAAGATGTTTGGATGAGAACTTCCTTGGAAACTTTTATTGTTTCCAGTGAAGAGGGTAGTATTATTTGACCCTTTTAATTCTGAGAAAGAACGGAGATATGTAAGTGTTCCAGTTTGCCAGGAGGTTAATTGCTTTCCTTAACCACAGATACAGATTAATGGTGGCAGGGGAATAGATTTTGATGCTAACAAAGGACAGATACACACATATTGGCAAACATTGGTAAGGAAATTCAAACTAGATGTCTGAGTGAGAGGTTGCATTCTAGCTTAGCTCCCCTTAATCTTCCTCAAAACAGCAGGAAATGCCCCACATACCAAATAAAGTAAAATAATGGAAAGGAAAGCAATCCTCACAAAGAGAGCCCATAGGGTGTGGGTGGAGGGACAATAAACAGAAGAAATGAGTAAGCAAAAATAAGAAGACTCACAATAAAAGGGGGAAAAAATCTATAAGGTAAAAGAATGCAAGGAGAAATCTCCTGAAAAGAAGATAAAAATTCCACAATAAGTACAACAAGTAACACAAAAAAGAGAACGTAAAAAAACTCGAGCACACACAGAAAAGTTGAAATACTGCTCACATGCTGAGGAGAGGAGAAAAAAAGACCAGAAATTTCCGGAAGCCTCACCTTGCTTAGGGGTCACTGAAGGAACAAAAAAGAAATAAATTGTGGGGTTAGGTGTTCAAAGAGAAGAACTCAATAAAAAAGGGGAGTGGAGGACAAGAACAGGATTTAGTACATCTTGAAACTGGGGCAATCACAAGTAAAAGACATCTATCTCAACAAAGAGGTGGAGTATGGGATAAAAGGGGCAGTCATGAACCACACTTGTTTCTGGAATAGGCAAGGAAAAAATGAAAAACAAAAATGACAGCAGAAATTTTTTTTATAGAAAAGAGAAGTGGGATAGTGTTATGGAGGTCTGTCTGAATTTAAGAGTACTGGATAGGAAATAAATGAATCAAATTTAAGCTGCAGATGCTTATAAGGCAACAAAAAATGGTAGGGGGCACAAAACCTTGTGATTTAGTTCTGGATTTGAAAAATGGGATGAGAACTGCTGAGAGGTTGGAACAATGCTGGGATAATTGGATTGTCTCAAGCAAAATTAATTGAAGATAGTTAAACCTATTAATGGATAGATAGATAGATAGATAGATAGATAGATAGATAGATAGATAGATAGATAGATAGATAGATAGATATAGAGATAATAGATACCATGATTTAGAAGGAAAGACAAACAATTATTACCATTAATGTTAATAGATAGAACTTGCCCATAAATAAGACCCAACAATCTGTTACACACAAGGAATGTATTTATGATATAAAACTTCACATAGTTATATTAAGAGGATAGGTCAGACTTTATTATGTTTTCAACAACTAAAGGAAAAAAGAACAGAAGTTAAAATCATGACTTTGCAAAAGGTAATAACAAAAAAGATATTGCCACTAGAGAAAAATATGTAAAGATACCCGACACAGTGGAAAATATCCATATTATGTATACATATGAGTATATATATATGTATATGAGTATATATGTGTATATATATGTATATGTATATGAGTATATACATATGAGTAGATATATATGAGTATATATGTATATATATATATATATATATATATATATATATATATATATGTATATATGAGGGTATGCATGGATTGAAATAACATCTAAGTTCATAAGCAAATTACAAGAACTGAATAGCAAGACAATTATTTTAGGTGATTCATTTTTTCTCTTTTGGACTTAGACAAAATCAAATGGAAAGTTAAAAAAGAAAGCAAGTTGGAGTCCAAAGAGAATGTGAGGGAAACTTAGTATGATCTGATTACCAAATGGACATCTTAAGAAGTATATTTAGAGAACAAATTATTACTAGGCTACACAAACTTCACAAAAGTTACAAAAAGAAAGATACTTTGCTAAACATTTTCTATGATTTAAAAAAAATTTAAAAATATAACCCATATACCCAAATTAGGGAGAGATAAAGCACATGAAGAAAACTATAGACCCATACAATTAACAAATCTAATGTAAAATTTTTTGAATATTATCAATGAAGCTATTAAATATTAAAAAATTCACTGTGATCAGGTTGAATTTATGCCAGAAATAGAATATTAATAAAACTGCTGACATAATTATTCATAGTATCTAGCTCCAATCTCTTAAGATTGATATCAAGATATATTCTCTCTTCCAGTCAAAGAATTTTTCTTTCTGCTCACAATACACAATATTCTATCTTCTACCTCCATGTATTTGCCCAGACTTTCCCCCATTCCTGGAATGATCTCCCTCTTCACTTCTATATTCTCTATACAATCTCTTGCTTCCATCAAAGCACACCTGACATGCCACTTCATAAAGAAGACATTATATGACCACTACTATTTTTAATGTTACCATTACTCCTTTCTCCAATAATAACTTTTATCTCTCTCTCTCTCTTTCTCTCTTCCCTTCCTTCGTCCCTCTCTACACACACATGCGCACGCACACACATGTGTATGTGTGTGTGAAATTTTGATTAAGAATCATGATTTTTATCAATGTAGTGAGCTCCCAATGAAGAAACTTCCTCTATTAATGCCAGCTGGAAAATACTTTATAACATGTAATCCTGAAGAGCTCACAGGGGATAGTGAGAGGTTGTAACTTTCACTGTGTCACATAACCAGAGCTGACACATAAGCCAAATCCTCATGACTTCAAATCTGGTTCTCTATTCACTATGTCATTTTGCCTCTCATTTACTCTCTGTACATTTCCTACATATTTTGTTTTTCCATAGTAGACTGAAAACTCCTACACATCATAGTCAGTATTCAGTGACTGACTATTTAATTGAACTGAACTATAATAACAAAAAGTCATAGAATTAAATGATTATGCTCTCTTCAACAGATAGAGTTTTAGCAAAATATAACACATATTAAAAATATTGTTAAAAAGTGTCCAAAAGTGTCCTTGTCAAAAAACATGCATGTGTACACACACACATACATACACACACACACACACATACACACACAAAATTAACATTTAAAATGAGGGAGACCTGGAAGTATTTCTAGTAAGATCAGGGGAAAAGCAAAGATCACCACTATCCCTAATATATTTAGCAGCATGCTAAAAATGATCATTATAATAATAAAACAAGAAAACTAAATTAGAGGAATAAATATAGGCAAAGGTGAGTCAAAATTACTGGTTTGGGAAGATCATGATATGACAGCATATGATATGCTACATAATCAACTTAAAAATCATTGCAACAATTAATTGCTTCAGTAAATTAGCAAGATAAAAAATGAATTCACAAAAATCATTATCTTTTATGTATGTTGCTGATGTCCAGGAGGAAAAGATAAGAAAAATACATTTAAAATAACAACACACCACGTGAAAATATTTGGCATTTAACTTACCAAGACACATAGGACTAACATATAAATACAATATACAAATACAAATAATCTTTATAGAAGTAAAAGAATGCTATATTATTTGAAGGGATACCTCATTCCTGTAAAGGCTACACCAATAAAGAGAAAGTCGCAATTATCATAATTACTCTGAATACTTTATATCATACAAATCAAATTGTCAAAGGGAAATTTCATAAGATGAGGAAACATAGTAACAAAATCTATTTGGAAGAACAAATGATGAAAAATATAAAGAAATAGAACAAAATAGTGAGAGAGAAGGGAAGTTGGTGCTACCAAATCTCTAGCCACGTTACATTCCAATATTCCTTGGAATTACAAGTTCATAGATGTGAGTATTCCCTTTAACACTGCATAGTATTCATGCCTTCTGGGCCTGTGGTAGCCCTATTCAAGTTCTCTTGTAAATTCTTCACATGAAATATAACCAAGATATTGGTAACCCTCTCCAAGTTACCATAACATCACAGTATTGCTCAAGAACATGTAGACCATTGATTATCTCTTGTTCTTCATACATCTCCATCTTTTATTTTGATTATACATTACATTTCTTTTGACATTCTTTATAAATCTTTTCCCTTCTACAAAAGCTATTTTCATCCCTCAGCTGCTAAGTTTCTACTATCCTTCCTCCCTAAAATACTTTGGGATATGTGTGTATGAATTTTGTTGTATTCTATACAGAAACATATATTTATAGAATTATCTTTATATACATATATATCTCTGTATAGAAGTATATATTCATACTGGGATGTATCCATTTATATGTATGTATGTATAGTATCTATATATACTATATATAGCATACTATATATAGTATATAGAGTATATACATATAGCATATAGTATACTATATATGGTATATAGTATACTATATGCTATATGTATATACTCTACGTATATATACATATAAGTCCATAAAAATGTGTGTGTATATAAAATGAAGTATTTCAGGAAGGAAGGACAGTAGTAGCTTAGCAGCTTCATGAAGAGGGGAAAAGAGTTGTAAAGAATGTCATCAATGAAATGTCATGCATATTACAATGTATATAATATATACTATTTGTATCTCATACATATAGTATTCTTTACATGCTTATCTTTTTGTATATGTGCATATATACACAAGGAAGAAGCACATGATAGGTGTGAGCAGACTTCAACTCATTATAAGCAAGAAATAGGAAAGAGAATCAATTGGTCAATGAATGAATGAACAAGCATTTATTAAGCAAGCAATGACTATATGACACACAGCATGCTAAATGCTAAGAATATGATAACAAAGGTAAAATATTCCTTGCTGTCAGAAAACTTACATTTTAATGGGGAAAAATATCCACCTATATAAATAAGGAATATATGTATAAAGAGAGAATGACACATGGAGGATACTATGAATATGCATATATGATATACATTTCTATATAGAAGTCAACAGAATATATTTATATATATTTATATAATTTCTATATAATCACATAAAATTGTGCATTTCTATAATTTATGTTTATATATGATACATATAAAATCTAATATCTCTAATCTACTACATAGTTTATATATAATTACACATTATATGAAATAAAATTTATGTACTCTAGAGAGTATTCTCCCTATATATGTAAATATTCATGTATATAAATACATATGTTTTCTTTCTTTACTTAGATAGGTACATGTTTTTCTCCCATTAGAATGTAAGCTTCCTAAAATCAGGGGCTATTTCACCTTGGTCATCGTAGCTTTGGCACCTACTATAAGGTCTGGCATATAGAGAGTGCCCAACAAATACTTATTAATTCATTCATTAATCAATTGATTCTCCTGTCTATTGCTTGTTCATATTATAGTTATTGTATAAATTTCTTCTTTTTTCTTATTCTTTTTTCTTCCTCCTCACCCTAGAGTATGCGTATATGCATACACACACACACATACACACATATATATAAAATCATTCTATACATACTTTGTCCTTCATTTTTTGACGGGGACCAGTGACATTGCAAAGTAATGTCTTGACTTGTGTGTGAATTGGATTTAAGTGAGGCATCGTTGCTCATAGCTGTCAGACTATTTCCTCCAGAGTCATCAGAGTTCAATGACAAGACAAAAGCTAGGATTACAGACAAGGCCCTAGGGTCCAGTAGATAACGTTGGTGTCTTCAAAGTCTCAGCACTCCTCAATACCCACGTTAGCTTACCTCCATGGTTGTTGTAACAAGTTGTTTTCATCTATCCATTCCACCAGAAAGAGTCTTCATATGCTTGGGGCAGACACCCACCTAACTCACTGAAGGGTTTGTGGCCTGTCTGTTACCCTCAGCCTAGTATAGCCCATCTACTGAGACAGTTTATCAGGGTGTGGATACTGTGCATGCTACAGCTTCTTGGAGCCGCAAAAGAGAGTTAGGTGGCAGGTGAACCCTGAAGGTGGATGAGCAGCCCTGAAAAAGGCCCAGCAAGCCCTCAGATCAGAGCTACTAGTCCTCCTTAAATACCCATTTACCCCAAAGGAGACATATAGATACTATGTATCTTTCCTAGAATCATAAAAACTGCTAAATGTCAGAGACAGGATTAGAATTCAAGTCTTTCTTCCTGCAAACCCAGAACTCTAAACAAAATAGTTTAGATTAAATGGGTTGACTAGATCTCTGATTTCAGTGGTACAGGGAATTCCCTAGTGAGATGATTTTCTCTTTTAGGTCTGGTCAGCATCCATGAAGCTTAAGGTTTTAGAGCAGTAGTGTCGACTCAGACCAAAATGGGGACAGCTAAATTGTGCATAAGAATTCCTCTGCAAGCCACATAATGGTTTAATTTTGAAAGGTAATCCTATCTATGTTAAATTGAATTTTTATTTATTTTGCTATATATTTCCAAATCACATTTTGTTTTTCTTTTAGAGGCAATCAGGGTTAAGTGACTTGTCCTGGGTAACACAGCTATCAAGTGTCTGAGGCTGAATTTGAACTCAGTTTCATTTTGACTCCCGAACTGGTGCTCTATCCACTATGCCACCTTGTTGTCCCCCAACCAATTACATTTTAATTTTGGTCCTACCATACTGAGGTTTGGGTATAGTTTACACCTCTGACCTAGAGGAATGAAAGGTTAAGTGACTTCCCTAGGACTGCGCCAAAGGCAGGAGGTCAACCTAGATTTCCTCTGCTTCAAGTCCACTTGTCTATCCACTAAGACACACTGTATCTGCAGTAGTCTAGGTGTTCAATAAATGCTGACTTGAATTCATTTATTTGTGTGGAGAGGAGAAATTTAAAAAGTCATAACTAAGCAAAGCTACCCAGTGATTGCCTTCTTTAAAAATCTCATTTTCCTCTGAGGTATATACAGCTGTCTATTTCCAGAGGTAAGTTATGTTTTGTGAACTAGTTGTCTGCTCAGCTATAGCAAATCTTATTGTCTCTTTCCCTGAAGAGTCAGTGAAATCCTGTTTCTAATTATAGGATGATATATTCTCTCATTAAAAGAGTAGCTAGTTTTGGTGCTCATTAATTATTTATTATTATTATTATTATTATTATATGTATTGCTATTATTTATTTATTAATGATGACAACGATAGCAAATCCAATTTATTCCCTTTGAGAAAACAAGGGCTTAAACAAGTTGAGCCCTTCCCATGACATGTGTCATAGTGGAAGTTCTGCCTGTACCCAACAGAGATGCTTATATGCAGGGAGATATAAATTGATGTCAGACTGGTGGTAGGGCATGAAGAGCAGAAAAATAAATTTTCAGTTGTAATTAGAATGAGATTTCAGACGATTAAAGTTATCCAACAATGAAATGGACTAACTTTAAAGGTAGTTTAAGCAGAAACCAGGTAACGATTTGTCAGCCATGCCACAGAGAAGATTTCTATAGTCTGTGGTTATACTAGATGATTCCTAGCATCCCTTAAAACTTTAAATTCTATCATTTTGTGCCTTTATATTGCACAGAACTGGAAAGCACTCTCATTTCTGGAGGAGAAGAGTAAAATGATATGATCGAAACAGTAGTTTTGGAGATTAAATCTGACAAGATGGATTGTATGTGGAAGAAACAGGAGCCAGGGAGGCTCGATAAAGAGATATATATTATAATAGTCCAGGAGATGGCAGTAAGAATAGAAAGGAGAAATATACAAGGTGTCCCAAAAAGTCTTAGTGTCATTTTTAGTTTTCATAGCTTAATGAGCTGTTTTAAAAGTTATATAAAAGCTTTAATGGCTTTAATTCAATAGACATTTATTAAGTACCTACTATGTGCCAGGTACAGTACTAAGCACTTTGGATCCCAAAAGAAGTAAAAGACAGTCCCAGTTCTCAAGGCATTTACAGTTTAATGGTGTTTAACATCATTGCCTAAAATGATCAAGAGATGGCTCAAGGAGATGCTACAGATAAAGTGAAAGGGTGCCAATAAACAATCTTTGCCTGATTCATGGTTTTTGCCGAGAACCAGACTTACTCTACTGTTTCTGGGAAGGAAAGAAGATAACAAAAATTCCATGGAATTGAATGAATCTTTTAAACACACAAATACTTTTCTTTTTTCCATTGTAGTGCTAATACTTTCCATTATCCCCAATATACAAGTAACCACTCACCATGTTTCTGTCCACTGATAACATTCTCTGATTTTCTTCCTAGGCAAAGTGGATAGAATACCTAGCACAAACCTGCCTCTGAGGTTTAAAGAGTGAATGATCTATATTACTCATTTTAGCTCTTTAAAAGGAAGTTCTTTTAATTAACCACCAAGAGAATCTTTCTCATCAAAGATGATAAATACTTCCTCTATCTGTGGTATCGAAGCAGGGCTTCCCCCATTTAGGTGTAGATATAATTCCTTTTCAAAGAGTTTCTTCCAGGTTACATTTCTTCACTCCTTTTGGGTCATACAGAGATAACTATTAGCAAAATAGGTTTCTCCTTTCTGGTGTATGACCAGCTTTTGCAATGGAAAAAAAGTTTCTTTTGAAAGTGTTTATTGAAGAGTACTACACTTGGATTTTTTAAAAATCAATATTCCAAGTGGAAGATGGAAGAAATGGCAGGAGACCAGTTCATACAGAAAGAACCTGAGGTTTTAATGGATGACAAGTTCTATATGAGTCACCAATGTGGCATGGGAGCCAAAAAAAGCTAATGTGGTCTTATGCTGAGTTAGTAAAAGTGTAGTGTATTGAAAAATAGGCATGATACCCTGCCATCTTCTGCCCAATTTATATCACATTTGGAATACTGGATTCAGTTCTGGGAGCTGTATTTTAGGAAAGACATTGGTAAATTGAAGCCTGTCTAAAGGAGGGTGACTAGGAGGATACATGGACTCAAAAGCATGCCATTCTAAGATTGATGGGAGGACTTGGGCTACTTAGACTTTAAAAGAAAAGATTTCAGGGGAATCAAATATGGATTGGTTTTCAAGTGGAAGAAGTATTGGACTTATTTTGCCTCTTGATCTATGTGATATGTGAACCAAAAGAATTGGGCATTGTGGATAGAGTGCTGACTAGAGTGTTAGACTTGGTGCCAGGAAGATGTACCTTCAAATCTCACCCCAGACCCCTACACAAATCATTTAACACCTACAAGGCTAGTTTTCTTCACCTGTCAAATAGGGAGGATAATAATAATAGGAACTTCATAGGGGCTCACTTGTGAGGATGAAATGAGATAACGGACATAAAGCATTTTGCAAACATGAAAATATTGTATGTGAAGTATGATGATGATGATGATGATGATGGTCAATGGGTAGATATAAGAGAGTCAAATTTGACTCAACACAAAGGAAGCCTTCCTAACACTTAAGCCTGCCCATGAATTCCTTGTCACTATAGGTCGAGGCTGACTGATAACTAGATGATGCTTTAAATCGATCCTCTCCAAGTAAAGGTTGGCACAGATAGTTTCTGAAGCCCCACCCAATTAAATTCTGTAGTTCTGCTAAAGTGGACTAGTGAGCAAGGTACAGAAATTTATAGCAAGTGGGTGAAGCAAGATTGTTTAAGGATAATTCTTGGTTTTGTGGGGAGGAACTATTTCCTGGATGTTCCTGGATAGTTATTATCTATTGATTTTAGTTGAAATGAGTGTAGATCTGTGGGAAAAAAATAATATACGCTAAGTTTTGCTGCCACCTGCTGACAATGGTGAGTCATTACTAGTTAAGAATAGTATTTTACCAATTCTTGACTACGGAGTATCCCATGGAAAAGAAAGGCAGTGACAGGGCACTGACCTACTTCAGATAGAGGAAGAGCTCCCCCTGAAGTCTCAGAAATGGAAACACATTTCCATATTCCCTTTCTACTGGAGTTCTGACTATGGCAGAAGGGACTTTGAGTAGAGGAGGATCCCCTTTCTTCCCTGGCCATGTTCACATAGCTGCAAAGAATATGAGCAACTAGGGTTGTGAGGAGGGGAGTGCTACGTATGCCAAGTTCCAAGTTTTCGGTCAGATAGCAATCTTAACTTTGAATACATATTAAGTTACATAGACTTCTCTGCAGTGCCTGAGGAGCCTAGCTGGCCATGGTTGCCTTGTGAAATTAAAGGAAATAAAAGCAAATAAAATTTATTGAGTTTCTATGTAAATATCCATTGAATATAATACTATGAAGTTCTGTGGTCATCCTGCTACACATTGCCCTGGTCAGACCACATTGAAAGTATTATATTTCTCTTTACTTGTCATATTTTAAGAAAACAATTTGAGAAATTTGAAAATATTCAGGAAGGGGTAGAGCCAAAGTGTTGGAGTAGAAAGACGCATATACTCTAGCTGTTCCCCCACCGCCCTGGGTCCATTGTCCAGGCAGCTCAGCTTACAGCCTGTGGCAGTAGGGAGCAGCTGATTTAAACCCCAGCCCTGCATGACAGCCCACCTCCTCCCAAAGCCCAGGGGAACCAAGCAGCTGAGTCTCTCTCAATCTCTTGACAAAGGATTTAGAAGTAATAACTGGCTGGGAAAATGCCCCCAAAAAGGAAAAAAATAACAAAATCATAGATTACTTTCTTGGTGAACAGGTGTCTCCTTTCATCGTTTCAGAGGAGGAAAAACAAGACTTATTGTCACAGGAAGTTAAGACCCCTGCCTCCAGGGCCTCCAAAATGAATTTAAGCAGGAATCAGGTGATGGAGAAGCTTGAAAAGTGAGTTAGCAGCTTGCTAAAGGAGGACCAAAAAATGTTGAGGAAAATAACACCTTTAAAAAGAGGGTAACTCAATTGGAAAAAGAGGTTCAAAAAGCCAATGAGGAGAAGGAGGCATTAAAAAGCAGAATTAGCCAAATGGAGGAGAAGGTTCAAAAATTCACTGAACAAAATAGTTCTCTGAAAGAGAGAATTGAGTTCAGGGAAATGAATGACTACGAGGTAATCCAAGCAGATAAAAATCAAAACCAAAACTTTTAAAAACTAGAAGATGATGTGAAACATCTCATTGGAAAAACAACTGACCTGGAAAATAGATCCAGGAAAGACAATTTAAAAATTGTGAGACTACCTGAAAGCTATGATCAAAAAAGAACCTAGACAGTATCTTTCATGAAAATACCAAGAAAAACTGTCCTGATATTCTTGAGCCAGAGGGCAAAATAAATATTGAAAGAATCCACCAATCACTGCCTGAAAGAGACCCAAAAAGAGAAACTCCTAGGATTATTGTGGCCAAATATCAAAGTTCTAAGGTCAAAGAGAAAATACTGCAAGCAACTAGAAAAAACAATTTGAGTATTGTGGAAATACAATCAGGATAACACAGGATCTGGCAGCTTCAACATTAAGGGATCAAAGGGCTTGGACTAGGATACTCCAGAAGTCAAAAGAACTGGGATTAAAACCAAGAATCACCTACCCAGCAAAACTGAGTATAATACTTCAAGGGAATAAATGGTTATTCAATGATACAGAGGATTTTCAAGCATTCATGATGGGAAAAGACCAGAACTGAAGAGAAAATTTGACCTTCAAACACAAGAATAAAGAGAAGCCTGAAAGGCTAAACAGGAAAGAGAAATCATAAAAAAAAACTTTCTAAAACTGAACTGTTTACATTCCTACATGGAAAGAAAATATTTACAAGTCTTGAGACATTTCTCAGTGTTTGGGGAAATGGAAGGATTGTACATACACACACACATACATACACACACACACATACATAGAGAGTACAGGCTGTGTTGAATCAGAAGAGATGGCATCCACATGCAAAAAATAAAATAAAATTTAAGGGGTGAGGGAGGAAAATACTGGGAGGAGAAAGGGAGAAATGGAATGGGGCAGGTTTTAACTCATAAGAGAGATAAAGAAAAATCTTATTCAATGGAGGAGAAAAGGGAGAAGGGGAGAGGGGAAAAGTGAATCTACTCTCTCCACATATGGCTTAAGGAGGGAATAACATGCTCACTAGATTTGGTATGAAAATCTATCTTATACTACAGGAAAGTAGGGGAGGAAGTGACAAGTAGGGTGAGGGGAATGATAGAAGGGAGGGCAAATGGGAGAAGGGAGTAACTAGAAAGAAACACTTTTGGGAAGGACAAGGTCAAATGAGGGAATAAAAAGATAAGGGGGGATAGAGTAGGATGGAGGGCAATACAGTTAGTATTATACAACATGATTATTATGGAAGTCTTTTGCAAAACAACACATATTTAGTCTGTATTGAATTGTTTGCCTTCTCAATGAGGATGAATATGGAGGGAGGGAGAGAGAGAAGTTGGAATTCAAAGTATTAGAAACAAATGTTGAGAATTATTATTGCATGTAACCAGGAAATAAGAAGCACAGGTAAAGTATAGAAATTTATCTTGCCCTACAAGAAAAGAGAGAAGATGGGGATAAGGGAAGGGTGGGGTGTGATAGAAGGGAGGGCTTATTGAGGGAAGGGGTAATCAATGCAAGGTATTAGAAGGTGAGGGGAGGGCAGGAATGGGGAGAAAAATTGGACATGTTACAAAGTGATGTAAAAACAATTAGTATTAAAATAATTGAGTGAATTAATTACTGAGACTAAATCAGAGACATCTTTAGTTTGAGGAAAAGAATTTTAGTCTAAGTTTCCTAGAGGCAGGTAACTTTGGGTAAAATTTGTAATTGATGGAAAAGTTAAGGTTTTAATGATAAATTTGATTTTATGATTGTTATTTAAGCAGGAACTAGAACATATGTAGAAAGGCAGGTAAGCCACTTAAGACTTGCCTTGAAAGATGTTCCTTAACCATTGTGAAATTATAGTCATATCTGAAACCTGGTTATTGGAACTTGCCATTTTAAGATGCTATGAGACTAGTAAGTGACTGTTCTTCTGAGTCTAACTCCAGGTATGGATAGCAAGAAAGGTGGTCTGAGTCTTCAATCCATGATTGCCAGTAAGCCTGCGAAATGCTGGTATGAATTGAAAAAGGTGATCTCATGGGAAGGGTGGGAGAGCAGCTGTTCAGCCTGGGCTGAGGTAGGATTCTCCTGACTCAGTTTCCCCACTGACACCTGGCAGATTTTAAGCCTCTCTGAATTCAAGTTGACAATCTAGTCTTGTCTGGAACTGACATGAAGTTGGGGAGATATTGTTTCCCTGCAATGTCCCTACTCTCAGTGGCAGTTTCCTATAGTCAAAAGGTTTGTAACCTTAATACTAGATCTATTAAATTATAGATTGTTGGTAGGGAAACATCTGAGGTTAAGTCTAAAATTAAGTTATTAGGCTTAGGACTTTAGACTAACGACAATAAGTTAGAGGCCTTTAATTCTTAGTAATAGTTTGGAGACAATTAGGTCAAGGACTTAAAAAGTTAGCATACACAGTTATTATTTGCATCTTGGTTAATGTTAAAAAAAATTCATTTGTTGTCTATATTGCAAATGATTTAAAAGAAGTATCACCTGACCAAAAGTTGGAGTTGTTTCGTGTGATATGAACTATATTAAAAATGAAAAATAAAAAAAAATAAAGAGGCAGAGGAACAAGAAGAAAAAAAATAAATTCAGGAATCCTAATTCTTAAAAAAAAAAAGTATTCAGGAGAAAACAAGCATGTTGAGGAGAAGGCTAGTGATCATTATCATTGGGGATCATTTGAAAAAATGGTAATATTTAGCCTATGGAAAAGAGACTCAGTAGTTGTATGTAAGTATTTGTGGAGATATCATGTGGAAATGGTAAATAGGAGCAGCAGCTGGAAGTTGCAAGGAGGCAAATTCAGGCTTGAAATATGGAAAAATTCCTGTCAATTAGTGTCAGGACAGCTGGGTAGCACAATGGACAGAGTATTAGACTTGGAAACAGGAGGACTTTCCTTCTAATCCTGTCAGATATAATTAACTTTTGACAAGTCATTTAATTTCTCCCAGTCTCGGTTTCTTCATCTGAAAAATGAAAGTAATAACACCTATTTTACAGAGTTTTTGTGAGAATCAAATGAGACAACACAGATAAAACAACACTTACAAACTTTAAAGCACTATATGTATGTATAGGTATACACATCTATGTATGTATATACATACATGTATACATATATATATATACACAATGGAAGTCTTTAGGCAAAGACTATTGTGTATAGGGAATGAAAAAGTGTTCTATGTAGATATGGTAGAATTGTTGGGTCTTTTTCTACTCTGAAATTCCATGTCAATAGTCACTGGTCTCTGTAAGAAAATTTTTTTATATGGGATGGAAAAATAAGTTGTAAGTAATAGCTTTACAATGAATAAGTTTGGGGCATCTTAAATCTTAAAGAATGCCACAAGCTTCTCAGAACAAACCTGATTTTAACTTTGGTGTTAAAAACAGACACTTACATGTACACATGTATTTTTAACCAAGACTCAGATTTTTTGATCAAATAAATATAAATGGAGTGTCACAACCCAGACCGAGGCAACCAACATCAAGTTACTTGTCCAGGGTCACATAGCTGATAAGTACCTGAGGCTAGACTTGAACTCATGAAGATTAATTTTCTCACTCTAGGTCCAGGATTGTATCCACTGTGCCTTCTGTCTATTCTGAACATATGTACCAAATACTCATTGCAACCTTTTTTTAACAAAGGAAAAATTAGAAGCAAAGTGAGTACGCATAAATTGGGGAGTAGCTATATGTATTTTGAAAGATGATTGTTATGGAATATTGTTATGCTCAAAGAAATCATGAATATGAGGAATTCAGAGTAAAAATTGAGAAAACTTGCATGAAATTATGCTTTTCCCTTCCCCCTCCAAAAAAATAACTAAAATAAGAATAATTTATATAATGACCAAAAATAATGTAAGGGGAAATAAAATTAGAAGACCAGAATTCGTATCAAAGTATGTCTCCTCAACAGATAGGGAGAGGACTAGAAAAATATAATACTACATACACTGTCAGATGCTGGAAAACCTCATAGGATCATAAATTTGGTTTATCAAATTCAACCCTTCCATGTTAGAGATAAAGAAACTAAGCAGACAGAGATTAAATGACTTATTCAGGATGGAATCTTGGAAAGAATATGTTGGGAAATGACTTGTATGTTTTAAAAGGCATCAATAAAGGTTTTTACAAACAAAATTGGATTTATTTGGTAGATCTCAAAGAACTGAAAGAATAAGAACACATCAGTGACTTTACAATCAGCCTCACTTCACTTTTAGAACTGGGGTTAATAATATGATACTTTAACAGCAGGATTATTATTGACAAAAATGAAGACATTTTTTAAGATATGCTCCTCTTCACTTAGGCAGAAGTTATTTCTTCCATCCTATCTGCTCCGTGTTCACTAATGAAAAAAAGTGTAGTTCTTTGTGAGATCCTCTTTTTTTAGGTCCTAGACATCAGGAAGTGAGATTGTCACTTACCTATAATCAATGAGACCACCTACTTGCATGGTTTTACCCTCTGGCATGTAGGTGCTGAGAGAAATTTCTGACATTCATTTGTGCTGTATAAGAGAGATGTTGAGCTGATTAAATTCTTTTAGGTCAAGACAAAAAAAAATTTTAGTCTGAAAGAAAAGAAGAGACATTCTCATAGGTCAAGAATATTCACTAAAAAATGTGATTGAACAAATTAATTCATTAGTAAAAACTTTCGACCTCACAATCACATTGGAGATTCTTCCCTAAGACAAACTGATCCAAGCATCTCCACTTCCTGTATATATTGTTATTAAATGTAAAATAAGATGTCAAATAAATTCTCCCCAAACACTTCAATCTCTCTTCTCCATGACAAACTGTCTTCATTCAACAACAGAGCTAAAGCCTTCCCTTACTATAAAAAAAGGAAGGGAGGGGGAAGGGGAGAGATCACATTTTGATATTAGTAAAAGAATTATAGGTGATTTTCTTCCATTGAGGGTTTGGTACAATTGGAAGCGCAAGCAGATTATTTTTGTTTTCTTCTTTCTATTTCTCCTAACATTTAGTTTCCCAAATTTTGAATGTTGACACCCTCCCCCATTTCACAAAACAATTATCTTACTTTTTCTCTTTTCATAAAGCAATCTTCACAATCAATTTTCTTTCTAATATTTTATTCAAATACAAATAATGGTTTATTCTAATTTTATAACAAGTAATTCTTAAGCATACGATGAAGATTATGTTAAATTGAAAGATCATATACACATGTATATGTACATATATATATATATATAGTTAATACAATTATTTGTAATTTCCATGTTGGAAAATAATTGAAAAATGCTAGGTACATTAATACTGAAGTGCTTCTGTGTTTGTGTCCCTAGTATACAACCAAAGGTCTGTTATGATACGGACTTAATTTTTTTAATCATTCAGAGAGCCCAATATTCTGCCCACCTATCATTATACAACTTTGCAAAAAGCCTTCTTTTTAATCAGTTTTGTTTCCTAATATAAAGTTGGTTACTATTCTAAAAACTTGAAAAGCTACAAGTTTTTGCTCATTTGAATGACTTAACAAAACAAAATGTCAAGTATCTTTGCAATGTGCCAAAATGCAAAATGTTCTTCTTTCTTTACAAAGGATTGTAGACCTGTATTTCATCCTAATACCAATTGAGCTCCATCACAAAACCTATACAATTCTCTAACATCAAGATATTTTATTTAAAAACTTAGCAATTATGCTAAAAATTTTCTATTCATTGAGTTTTCTTATCTATGGTGTTTTGAAGAAGTAAATTTTAACTGACATGAATTTCAAAAACATGTAATTCTTGGGGGATTACAGGATAAGAATTGGACCAGTGATTCCACTTCTGTTGAGAACTCCCAGGTGAAAGAATTTCCTTTACAAATGCATATTGGCAGCTTACCTGCAATTTAGAGTTTTAGACAGTTTCCTAAGGCACCGAAAATTAAGAGGAACTTAGCCAGGGTCTCTTAGTATGTCATATAACTTGAATTTAAGTCTTCTTGGCTTCAAAGCCAACTCTTTTATCTGTCTCTAATGTAATATGTAACCAAATTACTACTCTTAACTACATCTGTTGTTTCATCAAGTTGCACTACAGAATAGGATATATTTTTAGTTTCTCAATGATTGTTCACAAAGGCATTCAGAAATAGGGGTAATTCTTCTTTCCAACTGTATTATGGGCAAGTGTAACTATTCAGAATTGTATTACATATAATTTAGCAAGTTTTGTTTTAACCATATCAATATTGTAGATGTCATCAAAGTTATGCTTTTTTTTTTACAATTAGTAATTTTATAAGCAACTTCATATGATGCCAGTAATACTTTTGGTTTTACATGTGGGTTGTTTTTTTTTTTTGTCAAATTCAGTTTGTTTTTTTTATTGAAGGCATTTAATTTTTTCTGGAAAAAAATACCTTGGCTTTTCAACATTTTCTGCATATTTGCATTTGAAATCAGAAGATATTACTATGAAGAAAGTGGGGTATTCATTCTTTTTTTTTTTGAAATCCAGGTATTTTATTTTTTTATTTTTGTTTATTTTTTTATTTAACTTTTTACATTCATTTTCACAAAATTTTGGGTTCCAAATTTTCTCCTCTTTTATCCCCTCCCCCCACCCCAATACACCAAGCACTCTAATTTTCCCTATCACCAATCTGCCCTCTCTTCCATCATCCCTCCCTTCTGTTGTCCCCATCTTCTCTTTTGTCCTGTAGGGCCAGATGACTTTCTATTCCCCATTACCTGTATTTCTTATTTCCTAGTAGCAGCAACAATACTCAACAGTTGTTCCTAAAACTTTGAGTTCCAAATTCTCCCCACCCCTCCCTCCCCACCCATTCCCTTTGGGAAGGCAGGCAATTCAATATAGGCCATATCTGTGTAGTTTTGCAAATGACTTCAATAATAGTCATGTTGTGTAAGACTAACTGTATTTCCCTCCATCCCATCCTGCCCCTCATTGTTTCTATTCTGTCTTTTGATCCTGTCCCTCCCCGAGTGTTGACTTCAAATTGCTCCCTGCTCCCATTGTCCTCCCTCCCATCATCCCGCCCCTTGCTTATCTCCTTCTCCCCCACTTTCCTGTATTGTAAGATAGGTTTTCATACCAAAATGAGTGTGCATTTTATTCCTTCCTTTAGTTGAATGTGATGAGGGTAAACTTCTTGTTTTTTTTTCTCAGCTCTCCTCTTTTTCCCTCCACTAAAAAGTCTCCTACTTGCCTCTTAAATGACATATAATTACCCCATTCCATTTCACCCTCTTTCCTCCCACTACATTTCTCTCTCACCATTTACCTTAATTTCTTTTCAGCTATGGTCCCATCCTGTTCAATTCACTCTGTGCTCTCTGTCTCTGTGTGTGTGTGCATGTATGTATGTGTGTGTGCGTGCATGCGTGTACGTGTGTGTGTATAATCCCAACAACTACCCAGATACAGAAAAATTTTAAAAGTTACAAATATTGTCTTTCCATGTAGGAATGTAAACAGTTCACTTTTGGTAAGTCCCTTATGACTTCTCTTTGCTGTTTACTTTTTCATGCTTCTTCTCATTCTTGTGTTTGAAAGTCAAATTTTCTTTTCAGCTCTGGTCTTTTCATCAAGAATGCTTGAAAGTCCTCTGTTTCATTGAAAGACCATATTTTCCCCTGAAGTATTATACTCAGTTTAGCTGGGTAGGTGATTCTTGGTTTGAGTCCTAGTTCCTTTGACTTCTGGAATATCCTATTCCATGCCCTTTGATCCCTTAATGTAGAAGCTGCTAGATCTTGAGTTATCCTGATTGTATTTCCACAATACTGGAATTGTTTCTTTCTAGCTGCTTGCAGTATTTTCTCCTTGACCTGGAAATTCTGGAATTTGGCCACAATGTTCCTAGGAGTTTCTCTTTTTGGATCTCTTTCAGGCGGTGATCGATGGATTCTTTCAATACTTATTTTGCCCTCTGGTTGTAGAATGTCAGGGCAGTTTTCCTTGATAATTTCATGAAAGATGATGTCTAGGCTCTTTTTTTGATCATGACTTTCAGGTAGTCCCATAATTTTTGAATTGTCTCTCCTGGATCTATTTTCCAGGTCAGTTGTTTTTCCCATGGGATATTTCACATTCTCTTCCATTTTTTCATTCTTTTGGTTTTGTTTGGTGATTTCTTGGTTTCTCAGAAAGTCATTACACTCCATCTGTTCCATTCCAATTTTGAGAGAACTATTCTCTTCAGTGAGCTTTTGAACCTCTTTTTCCATTTGGCTAATTTTGCTTTTGAAAGCATTCTTCTCCTCATTGGCTTTTTGAACCTCTTTTGCCAATTGAGTGAGCCTATTTTTTCAAGGTGTTATTTTCTTCAGCATTTTTTTGGGTCTCCTTTACCAATGTATTGACCCATTTTTCATGCTTTGCTTGCATCTCTCTCATTTCTCTTCCCAGTTTTTCCTCCACCTGTCTAACTTGATTTTCAAAATCCTTTTTGAGCTCTTCCATGGCCTGAGCCCAGCGGACATCCACCTGGGATGTCTGGGATACAGAGGCCCTGCCCTCCACATCTTTCCCTGATGGTAAGAATATTTCCTCATCATCAGAATTGAAAGGCGGGAACATCTGTACCCCCTCAAATAGCTCTCTATAGTCTTATTTTTCTTCCCTTTTCTGGGCATTTTCCGAGGCAGTTACTTGACTTCTGAGATTCCTGTCCACCCCCGCCTGGATCTGCCCAGCTAGTGCTTGGGGTCTGAGATTCAAATGGGCTTTCCGTGGCAGGCAGGGCTGCTATTCAATGTGAGTTTAAGTTCTGGTGCTTGGGTGGGGGCAGGGCCGACTCCCAGGCTCAGTTCCCTCAGGGGCTTTATGCAGAGACCTTCAGTAATGGGGTGGGTGGGGGCAGGGCTGTCTCCCAGGCTCAGTTCCCTCAGATGGTTTATGCAGAGACCTTCAGTAATGGGGCTCCTGCCTGCTCAGGGAGTCCCGGACTGCCACCACTGCCTCTGCCACTGCCTCTGCTGCTGCCTCCCGAGGGGTCCCGAGTCACGGAGGCACCCCACTTCCCTCTCGGCCAACCCAGACGTCTCTCTCACTGACCTGGAGCGTCTGTGGGCGGAGGGACCTTCCCGGCCGCGGGAGGTTCCATCCCTCAAGCCTACTTGGATCTGCTCCTCTGGGGCCGCACTGCCAGGGCAGCACAGGGGTGGGCTCTGCTTTCCGGGGTGCAATGGACCCCTGGGGACAGCTTTCCAGGGCTCTCTGGAACGGAAATCTTTTCCACTGTGTTTCTGCACGCCTTGCAATGCTCCAGAATTTGTGGGGAGTTCTTCTTGCAGGAAATATATGGGCTGTGGGTTCGGAGCTAGCGTACGTGAGTCTTTGTACTCCACCATCTGGGCTCCACCCCCGGTATTCATTCTTTTTACCCCTCCTCCTAACAGCAAAAATTTGAGGAACTAATGACTACGTTATTCTCTTCCTACTGGACCGCCCAAAGGCATAGCCTTTCCTTTGGCATCCATTCTTGCACTTTGCCTCCTCTTCTTTATGGGCAATAGGAGACTTTTGCTAAATGTTCTGCCTAGTTTTTTCCCCTGGTTTAAGTGGACAAACCTGATCCAGCAGTTTACCTTGATTTCTATCTAACCTAGGAGCAAATGGCCCCAGTTTCACCTGGATCACTTTTCTGCTCAGTTAGGGAGTTTGTGTAGGAAATAAAAATTATTAATAAAATCATAATAGCCTAGAGACACAAGTAAGAAAAATTCCTAATATTTAGAGAAAAATTTAGATTTCCTTATTTAAGTTTTGTGTATTTTTACTAAGCCCTGGCTTTTTCCATTCTTTGTTTGACATCTAACTTTATAATAAGTGATCAGTCATTTTCTATGAAGTAAAGATAAAGAAATAACTTTAAAAGTCATATATAAACATCTCGAAGTACATATGTATTGACATAAAGAATCTGAAGAGAATACAGTCTGTTGGAGATTTCTTTAATCCTAAAAATGGTTATTGCAATTGCTTATTGCTTAAGTCCCAGTTTCTATTCCAGTATTGGTGCAAAAAAAAAAAATCACTAGTTTCAGTCATTCCTTCAACTACCACTGGTTCTCCTTCTCATCTCAAATTAACTCTCCTCTTTCTCTCTCCATTCCTCCATAATGTTTGATTCCTTGGTTGCCATTACAGCCCTGTCACAGATTGCCTCTCCACTTGTTTGCTTACAGAGTTTTTCAAAAACTTTTGCCTCCACAAGAATATCACCCCCTGCTCAAAAATCATAACAATCTCAGTCTCTTCCCAGGTTAACAAGGGAATGCTGTCCCTCCAGACTACAACTACTGGAAGTCCATATTATTGTTTTAAACCCTTTCCCTTGCCTGCATGGAATATTTTTAATATAGGACTATAAATTCAAGATGCCAATTCAATTTATAAAGGATCATTCTTCTGCTAAAGAGTTTGCTCAAATAACACACAGTAGTCATTTTTCTCCTTGACTCATCATACTTGCATATCCCAATGATAAAAATTATGCTATATTTTTTGAATTTGAACTTTTAATGTAAAAATCTATTTTTCTGCTGTTTTTTCTGTCTGTACTGTTGTTTCTTGTACTGGTTTCAGCTACTCCAGTGAATTTCCCTTCAAACCAGTTTTGTATGTATACATTATGAATTGACTCTGTCTCTTTTTAAAAATTATGTATAATAAAATTATAATTAACTCCAAAATATGATGGTTGAAGATTTTAAATGACTAAATATAATCATTCTCAAATTATTCCAAATATTTTTAAGTTCTAGGTTTTTTTTGGAAATTTGCTTATTATTTTTCCCAAAATGAATGACATTGAGAAAATTAATTGAGGGGTGGAGCCAAGATGGCGGAGTAGAAGGACGCACGTTTACGAGCTCCGAAACCAAAAGCCCATAGAATTAATGTAAAAAGAGTCCCCCCATAACTTCTGGGTCAATACAAGGTGTGCAGAAGCAGAGTGGAAGAGATTTCCGTTCCAGGGAGCCCTGGAGACCCATCCCCAGGGTCCATCGCACCCCAGAAAGTGGACCCCACCCCCAGCGCTGCCCTGGCCGCGGCCCCAGAGAAGCTGATCCGAGCAGGCTTCAGAGATGGAAGCTCCGGCAGCCAGGAAAGTCCCTCCGCCCACAGAAGCTACAGGTCAGTGAGAGAGAAGGCCAGGCTGGAGGAAAGGGGGAGCGAGCAGGGCATCTCCGTGACTCCGGCCCCCTCGGGAGGAAGCGGCAGCGGCTGAGACAGGGCCAGGAAGCGGCGGAGGCAGAGGAGTGGGCGGAGGGTGAGGCGGCAGCGGACCGGGACTCAGGAATCCCCCAACAGCAGGCAGGATCTTCATTACAGAAGATTCCCGCATAAAACCTGAGGGAGCTGAGCCTGGGAGACAGCCCTGCCCCCACCCCACTCTATTACTGAAGGCTTCTGCTCAAAGCCCCCAAGGGAACTGAGATTGGGAGGCGGGCCCCCCACCCTGCCCCCACCCGCTCCATTCCTGAAAGTCTCTGCATAAAGCCCCTGAGGGATCAGAGTCTGGGAGGCGGCCCTGCCCCCACCCCAGCACCTGAACTAAAGCTCACTGATTGACAGCCGGCAGGAGGAAAGCCCATTTAAATCTCAGAGGCCAAGCACTAGCTGGGCGGATCCAGGCGGGGGTGGAAAGGAATCTCAGAAGTCAAGTAACTGGCTGGGAAAATGCCTAGAAAAGGGAAGAAAAATAAGACTATAGAGAGTTTTTTCCAACAAATGCAAATGATCCCGACCTTCGGATCTGATGACGAGGACGTATCCTTGCCATCAGGGAAAGACATGGAGGGCGGGGCCTCAGTACCCCAGACACCCCAGGGGGGTGGTGGGTGGGCTCAGGCCCTGGAAGAGCTCAAAAAGGATTTTGAAAAGCAAGTTAGACAGGTGGAGGAAAAACTGGGAAGAGAAATGAGAGAGATACAAGAAAAGTATGAAAATCGGGTCAATACCTTGGTAAAGGAGACCCAAAAAAATGCTGAGGAGAAAATTAATTAGTAGTCACCCAGAGATTAATTTTGAGATCACATATTTCACATTCAAATAGCAAATAACATGATGATATAACTCATCTGTGACATGAGTGCATGACAATTAATATTGAAAGTGGTAGATTTTACCCATCTTTAGGAATTACACGTGCCAACTCAAAATTTTCTTCAACTGCAAATTCCATATTTTTTTAAATTGTTGTACCGTACTCACTTTCATTTAGAGCAAATTCACCATGTTAGAATTGTAATTGCTGGCTTTTATTTGAACTTTGTTTTCATTGGGAAAATGCATAATTTTGTGTGAGTTGTATTCAAGAATATCCAATAACTTTGGTCATTGTTTTTTACTTCCAAAAATTCTTCTGTACTCCTTTCAGGAGATGAGCCCCACAGTTTGGAAAACTTTGACCTAGAGGATTTATAAGGTTCTATTTGTCTCTAAATCCTATGATCCTGTAAATCAATGTCGCTCTCTTCTAGAAGCTGACAAAAGGAATAGGAAATAATCTCAGAGCAAAGATCTTAAGAATACTATTTTCTTACTGTGCAATTTTATTAACATTACAGTCTTAGAAGTACTTATAGAAGAAGAAAAAGTACTAAAAGATCAAAGACATGAAAAGAATATGAAATAGACCAAGTGTACATAAAGGAGATCTGTGCTATATGAGCCAAAATTGTTAGGGAATTCAGGGAATTTAGTCATGACATATCTGAAAGAGAAGGACCAGGAAGGAAAATATCAAGGTCATTAAAAAAAAAATTTGAACATATTCACACAAGAAAAAGACAACTGAAAAAAAATTAACTACTGACCAAAAAATTCTTTCCCATCTATATAATTATTTTAAATAATCTACAGATATAGAAGACTTCCTTACTGTTGTAGAATAAAAAACAAACAAAAATAATGTTTGCCATTACACAATTAAATGAAAGTTGTAGATAATACAAAATTCCACTATGCTTATCATTTTCATCATAAAAGGTACTTGATTCAATTGAGCATAATGCTACATTAGAAACTTCCTTCCCCCCCAAATGATGTGTCTCCCATTAATGAATCAAAATCATTCAAGATTACCTGAAAGGTATAACAGGGATAACCTGGTTCCACAACATCAACACAACAGGTGAAGCACAAAGAAAATATATGCTCATTAATGTTTTTTGAAAGGGGGAGTTGTTAGGGCCCAGCTCTGGACCGTGGCCTCCTGTGAGGGTAGTTGAGACGCCTGGAGGTGCTAACCTGCCCTTAGGGTACTGGGAACGCCTCGGTAACAGCGCTGGCTCCACCCACGGGGAGGAACATGGGAGGAGCTCGGGCTGGTAATATAACCTGGGGTAAAGGGCTTGCTCTCTCTCTTCTCTCCCTGCTTCAACATGAAAGTAATAAAGGCCGTGCATCTATCACTCGGGTGCTCTGTCTAGTCATTTCCCCTCCCTCACTGGAGGGGCCGGAGACGTCCGAAGACCGGGTAAGGTAAGTATCCAGGCGAAGGTCAGGGTAGCAGACCCTGACATGAAGGTCCATTTTTAATACCAATATTTTACTGAAGAATAGGAGTAAAAGGCATAGTTGAGGAAAAATATAACAGGAAAAATAATGTTAGTCAAGTGGCATGGATGCGAGAGGAAAAGTCAACAGCCAAAATGTTCTGCCGGTATTAATGAAATGCCAGGATTTTTCTGAAAATTCAACAGGTTTATTGAAGAAAGACCCAGCATGCTAGATACATCCTTATTGGTCAACTTAACGGGAAAGACATTGACAAAATTTGCACAGACTGGGCAAGCATGAATGACTTATAGTCTGCATCATGGAATGAAACATCCAAATTATTGAGATTATGGCTTCATTTCATTATTTGACAGTCATTTCATTTTAATCCAGGCAAAGAAAAGGTGAGACAAAATGAAATTTCTAGGATGTAAAGTTATATTATACAATTGATTGGGAACTTCTTTTATCACCAATGAAGGGGAATCAAATTAAAATGACAAGGAAAGAGGGGGAGAAGTTCCTAATTATAGTTATTGGATAACAGGGAATATAGAAATTTTACTTCCCAAAGTTTTAAGAAAATGATGAATAACTATGTTTAGAAAACAGTTTGGTACTGTCTTCTCTGGAATTTCCATCCAGATTTAAAATTCTGAGATCCTCCACCTAGGGATGAGTTTTCTTCAGAAATTCTGATCTTTAGATGACTCTGGTTAATACACTTGAACACAGAGGGATTGAAATAGACTCAAGAATTTAGGAAGAAATGTGAGATCTAGAAGCTTATAATACTTTGTAATACAAGTACTTTCATAATCATAATCGAGAATTTCTTCAATACAAGATATAGGTGAGAAATAGATGCTATCACCCTATAAGAGCTCTAAAAATGACCTAAAGGGATGATTCCATGTTAATATCCAATGCCCCTTCAATTTTGAAGACTTTAAAGCCTTTATCTAACTCTGAGTGATGACAATTTAAAGAATAAGTTTTGATAATACAAAGCAATCTCATTTGGTTTCACTTTTTTTTCTTACAAAACACACTAAAAAGACACCTGACATCTCTAACTCAAGCACGCTTTGCTGAGACAATGAAGATTTTCAATAAATTATCTAAAAACTTTTCATACTATCAACTATTCTTCTTAGTTTGAGAGAGAAACATATGGTAATAGGTGGGTGTGATAAAATCATGACAGATATATGAGCACAATGGGAATTTCTTTTAAAAAAATCTTTACCTAAATTACTTTTCCATTTTACTACATTTTCTTATTAGTATGCCAATACCATTACACAGCAAGGGAAAGGGTATGCTGTTAGCCTATGTATGTGATCACTCTTTAATGCAATGAATTTCTCTACTTCATTATTTTCAGAACCTCACTGAAAAAGTACTATGTGTCACTGGAGTTTTTAAAGGTAAAAAAAAGAACACAAAATGTGTATGCTTCATGATAATGTCTCAGACTAAAAAAAAACTTGGAAAATTCACACAAATGAATTTAAATAATGTCAAAAATAACAGGGAAAAAGATCTGAAACAATGTGTATAGCCTCTGGCATCTATAGACCAATGCATAGAATTATGAAATAAGCAAATTGAAATTTTAATACACAGAGGAAAATGCAATCTGTTAAATACCATATATCTAACAGAGAAGAACTCATAAATCAATCAACTTATATTAAACATTTATATGCCAGAGGCTTTGTTAAAAACTAGAGATACAAAGAAAAAGAAAAAAACAAAATAAAATTGAAAAATGTAGTTCCTACCCATAGAATAATCAGTGATTCAATAGTCAGTAAGCATTTAAAGGCAAAAAGACTGTCTTTACCCAAGGATTTTACATTCTAATGGAAAGATTGTAACATATATGCATGGAAAATATATCTGTAGAATTGCTGTCTAAATACACAAACAGTTCAGCTCACATGTGGCAGGTCTGATATAAATTTGGCCCACATGTTCTTAAGCAATTGAGATTTCAGCCTCTGTGTGAAACTGGAGGAGAGCTATGGCTGGATGTTTGCTCCTTTCTATCTCTAAGAGCTCTATTAACCTAGAATTACATTTAGATACCCTACCACATCTCAAATATTGGTAAAATAAGGATACAATACTTTGGGGAGAGAAAGGATCAATGTCAATTTCCTTGATTGCTCTCAATGGAATGGGAGCACTTAGTTAATATTTACCAGCTTACCTCCTTCCTACTAAATAAGGATTATATGAAATACCCCAAATCAGTAGTACATCTCTGTATCAAAGTAAGCTAAAAACAAATTTTAGGGACATTATACACAAGAGCAAAAAAAAGAGAGAAAAGAATAAATTGACTCTTTTCCTTGGAACTATGTAAAAATTCAGCTGAAAGAGAGATAAGAATTTCACCAAAAGCAGTCAACTTTCAGTAGAGTCTAGGATTGTGAGCACTGGAAGTCAGGGGACGTCTTAGGAGCTCCTGATAGCCATTAAAAAGTGAATGCCTTGCCTCTCTCAAATGCTTATTTCAAAGTCCATCAACTATACGAAAAAATCCATTTCCCCTCATGGAGGCAAGCAGAATAGTCCAGTGTACTCTCAGCCAGCGTTAGGTTGTCTTACATATATGCAGAGCATCCCAGTCACAGGACATTCTTTCAGGGTCCCATCTAACCACAGTGGCTGGGGTGTTTATACACATAAGGACTGTATTTTTTTTCTGTATGATATGTATATCCATATGGATCTGTCTAAATGTGTCTTGCAAGAAGGAATGAATAAATACTTGAGTGTTCTCATTTCCTTATTCCCCACCTCCATCATTCTTCAAGGGAGACTGATTCTTGCCAGAAAGAGAGCAGGACTGTGGAACCAGAGGCCAGCCATTCTTCTTTCCTCACAGAAAAGTGGTAGGGCAAGAAGAAAATTATATATATTCCCCTAAAGGGACATTTTTAGGTTCAAATTAAGCTCTTGACCTTTATCCCTCAATGAAGAAGGAGTATCCCAAGCAATATAGCAAAACTTAACTTCTTTCTGACAATAAATTCATTTAACAAATAGCAAATAAACTCATTTATCAAACCAATAGCAAACAGAAATCAAAGTATAGATATGAGCTAGGCAGTTAGGTGGCACAGTGGATAGAGTACCAGGCTTGGAGTCAGGAAGATCTAAGTTCAAACCTCTATCTATATGATTTTGAGCAAGTTGCTTAACACTATTTCCTTCCATTTCCTCATCTGCAAAATGAGCTAGAGAAGGAAAGGGTAAACCACTCCAGTATCTTTGCTAAGAAAAAGAGTCAGACACAACTGAAAAGACTGAACAAAAGATCTATAGGAATGGAAATTACTTTTTAGGGCATCTAGGTGGTACAGTAAATAGAGCACAGAGTCTAGAGTCAGGAAGACCTAAGTTCAAATCTGATATCAGATGCTTTACTAGCTGTGTGACCCTGGGCAAGTCACTTCACCCTGTCTGCCTAAGTTTCCTCATCTATAAAATGATCTGGAGAAAGAAATGACATATTATTCCAGTAGCTTTGCAATGAAACCCCAAAATGGGATCATGAAGAGTCAGGCATGACTAAACAAACTGGGCAATAACAAATACATATGGGAACATATACCAGATAACAGTGAATGAATCAGCTAAAACAAAAAAGGGCCCCAAATCTCATCTAAGGGGAAATTCCCCAGAGTCTTCAGTACAGTAAGCTGGAGATACAGACATGATTGAGGTGCCAGATCATCTACCTGTTGACTCCTTCCCAGGGCCTTTCCCTCAAGAGACATGAAGAAAGCCTGGAGCCGTACGTCTTCTTCCTCAAATATGGTCCTGAAGAAGCCCATATCTCTTCTCCCAAGTTCTTAGCATCTTTGCACAGATGTGTAATTGAGTAATTAATCTCCACTGATGAAAAGAGTCATATAAATTGATTTTAAGTCACAAGCTATACCTATTATTATGTAAGACACATGCAGGTAGGTGTACAGTAATCATTCATGGGCAGGCAATAACAGCTGGGGAAACAGGAAAAGCCTGTTGCAGAAGGTGACATTTGATCTGAACTTTGAAGGAAACCAGGGATTCTAAAAGGTGAATATGACGAGGCATAAAAATGAGAAATGAACAGTTGAGAATTGATTAGTTTAATTGCCTAAAAATGAAAAGCCTGGAAGTCTCATGGGAAAGCTTGAATTTTCAACATTTCAAATAAAATTCAGAAGATGACTTCTTAACACCTCACTGCTCTAAAATGCCCCACAATCTATTTGTATCTCATTCCAGCATTGACAAGTGAGAGAAATGATTATTAATAATCAATTAATATTGGGAAGATCCAAGGTTTTTTCCCTTACTATATCCTCATTCAAAGCCCAGTTCTACCTAGCAAAGGACATTGTTGATAGATTAGATTGTCCAAATTCTCTGGGGACATGCTTCCCACCCCCACCAACTAGAAGACATCTATAAGAGCATTTAATCTAGGTGGAATTCTTACCCCACCTTTGTTCTTTGTTCACTGCTAGCTACAGTATAGGATAGACCTTTTTGTATAGACTGCCTGAAGCAGGAGTCGTTTGACCAGAAAGGAGTCTCTCTTTGTCCATGAGTGACATGATCAGAGGCACATACCTAGTCCCTCATTATGATAGGCTCATCTCTTATTATAATACTTATTCACTTATTAACTGTTATCCAGTCTGAGTTATTTTCTGTTTATTGGCAATACTCACTCTTTCAAGGGTATATAAACATTGAGTGACCTCCAAGATTTGTCTTTGGTTTAGAAAAGAAGCTAAATGACCATCATTTTATAAATTATCTATTAGCCATAATTAATAAAATTTGTTATTAGTTACCCAGAAATTATGTCTTTCAGATTTTTGATACATTGCATATGAGAAAAGTGAGTAAAGCATATTATTTCCCTTCATCTTATACACGAAGAAGTAGACATTTTAAAAAGCAGATGTAAGGAAATGGGAAATTTTTTGTTTGATATAGAAAGTATTACCCACAGTAATTACAGCTGCCCTTCAGAATCATGATGTCTCCTGTTATTCAATGCCACATCACAGGTTATGACTATATTTCAAATGAAGTTAGAGTTCAAAGTATTAAACACAGTATTTTCAGCTATTTTTACAAAGTAATCTAGCACAGCCACAAAGACATAGTGTCATATAAAATGACCAAAAGCCCAGATGCCCAAAAGCTAATTAGTTTAGTAGCCACATCAATTTTAAAAAATTAGGTGCCTAATTTTTCATGTATATATGCAAGGCATTGTAAAGTGGTGAGGGCAGGGGTGGAGTGGGAAGGAGACTACTCAGAAGTTTAACATCCTCAGAAGTTTAACACACAGAAAAAAGCATCAAAGGCACTGGGCCTTTGATATTTTGTGTACTGAAAGGCAATCAAGACCATCACCAAAGAAGACAATACTACCATGGTGGTATTAACTGTATGCCTAACATGAGATTACCAAATTGTCCATTCTTTTGACTGTGATGCCAGGAAAAATTCTCAGTGAAACTGGCTCATAGTATGCATGAGCATAATTTTATCATTGTTAATATTTCTTCATCTCCATCAGGAACTAAATATATGAGATCAGTAATGAAAATAACAATAATAGTTTGCATCTAAATAGCAATTTATGGTTTATGAAGTACTTTTCTCTCATCCACTGGCTGAGATTTTTTATATGCAAAGATATTATTTTATAAGCAAAGAAAATGAGTAACTTACTCAAAGGCATACAGGTGAGTTAGAGTTGAGACTGAAAGACAGGTTTTCTGACAAGTTATATTGTCTTATGGAAAGTTGGGAACTGAAAGAAGCAAAAGACTTAATATTACTTTAGAAAAAGCATGATTGAGTATAGTATGGAATGTCAAATGCTGGAGCCAGGAAGACCTGACATCAAATTCTACTTCAGACATGTGAACCTGGGCAAATCCTTTCACTTCTGCATGTATCAGGTTTCCTAAATTGTAAAATGAGGGGGATGGATTCTGGCTTTAAATCTATGATTTTATCATCCTGTGACTGATGGTATTAAAAAAGAGCTTATCACTAAAGTGCCTGGCATTGATATATTATAACAGATCCTTGAAAACTATCTGGAAAAAAATGTTTGGGGGTGGGAATGGAAAGGTCATATTTCATTAGAGTGCCATTATTTTCTCTTATCATAAAATAGCATATCATAATAAAACTAGTCTGTTACCATGTGGTAAGTATTTAGTCACCTTTTGCTGAAAAATAAATGGAATTTTTGTTCCTATATTTTAGTACTTCCATGGCTTATTTTGCTTTTAAATATTTTATTTTTTCCAATTACATGTAGAAAAAATTTTAACTTCATTTTTTTTATTTTGAATTTCAAATTCTCTTCCTTCCCCTCTCTCTCCTCATCGAGAAGGCAAATAATTTGATACAGGTTATACATGAGCAATCATGCAAAATATATCTCTGTATCAGTCATGTTGCTTATTACAATTTCTATATACTATAGCAAAAACAAGAAGATGGATTTTTCAAACATTACTAACTCATGTAGATTTTTAATAACTCTTAATATGATGAAACACCACCATCTACAGGAACAATGATGGTGCTGCATTTGCCAAGCTTAAAGCAGAATCCGAGTATCTAATCTAATGATTATACATACTAAAATGTATAAAGTGAATCCTTCCAGAGGTACAGATCACACCTCCATTCACTTCTCACCTTGTACAATTCCTGTCAGTTTCCTCCTCTAAATCTCCTACAATACTTAAACTTGCTTTTGTTTTGTTTTTAAATGGAGAGGACAGGTCAGGGAAAGTCGTTTGCTAAGTCTCCAAACACGAAATATTCACCAAAAAAGTAAATAAGTGTTCCACAGAATATCCATCCATCATCCTGTAAACCTCTAGATCTCTTGACTTTATAATGGTAAGAATAGAGCACAATGTCAGTCTATCTGGTATCCTTTATTTTCCTCTATGATAACAGTATCTCCTTTTCTGAAAACATAAGTACTAACAAGAAATGGGCAGACAGATCACTCATTACATATTATGTAAATCCTTGTATTTTTAGGTTAGTTTGCTCAAAGTTGTATCTAAAATTCCTGATCTGATCTTAGAAGCATATCCAGAAGATGCATTATTTTTCTCATTAAACTTTTTTAATGGTCTCAAAATTCTGTGACACATTTTTGGTCAGGTTGTTTCTATTTAAAAATTATTGATTTTAAAAACTAACAAGTTAAAACTGTTATGAAACAAATGATCCACAAAACCATTCCTTTTCTTCTGAAGCTTTTATAATGTACTGTAATAATTAACTTGTCTTTTAGTTATAAACCAAAATAGACAATTGAGACAAAGAGTTCTGAGATCTTTCTTCCACCATTGATTAAGGCTGGAGTAGCAGGTGTTATACACAATATTCATTTAGCCCTACAGGCTTTCTCAGCAGATTTTGTGACCTTGCCAGCTCCAGCAGCCTTCTTGACAGCTGCCTTGGTGACATTAGCTACAACAGTCTGCCTCATGTCATGACCAACAAAATGATCCAGAGGAGGATAATCAGAGAAGTTCTCAACACACATGGGCTTTCCTAGAACCATGTCAACAATGGCAGAATCATCATATTTCAGAAATTTAGAGTCATCTTCTGGCTCCTTATCAGAATGATCAATCTTCAGTTCAGCAAGCTTGAAAGCTATGTAAGTAGTGTGACAATCCAGAACAGATGCATAAACAGTACTGTTCTGGCCTGGATGGTTCAACAGAGTGATATGCTTAGTGAAGCCAATACTCCCATGGGAGAGTTATTCTTGCTGCCATTAGACATTGCCATGGCAGTCATGTTTGACAGAAATGTTCTTGACATTGAAACTAACATCATCCCCAAGCAGAGCCTCAGTCAAAGCTCATGGTACATTTCAACACACTTCATTTCAGTAGTAATGTTGACTGGGGAAAAGAGGATTACCATGCTGGTTTTAGAACACCAGTCTCTATACAAACAACAAATATAGTACTAATAATGTCAATCTATAGGCAACTTGGAGGGACAAACACAAGGGCTTGTTAAATGGATGAGTTGGTGATAGGATGCAATCCAAAGCCTTAAGCAGTGTAACTCCATTGGCATTGCCATCCTTAAGACTGAGCTTTCATCCTTGAACTTGGCTCTATCATGTTGTCACCATTCCACTTTGAAATTGGTATGAAACCTACTGTGTCAGGCTTGTAGCCAATTTCCTTAATATAGATATTAACTTCCTTGACAATTTCCTCATATCCACTGGGAGGTCAGTGGAATCCATTTTATTGACACAATCAATTTTTTCCCACCTAATATGTAGGTCAGAAGCGCATTCTCACAGCTCTACCCATTCTTGGAAACACCAGCTTCAAATTCAACACCAGCAGCAGCAATCAGGACAGCACAGTCAGCCTGAGATGTGCCTGTAATCATGTTCTGTATCCTCCAGCATCAATCCTTGTCGCATAATGCTTGTTTGTCTCTCCAAAGGGAGATATCAACAATAATACCACATTAACATTCAGTCTTCAGCTTGTCCAAGACCCAGGAATATTTGAAGGAGGTCTTTCCCATCTCAGCAGTCTTTTTCTTGAACTTCTCAGTGGGTCTCTTATCAGTTCTGTCACAGTTGTAGATAAAGTGGCCAGTAATAGGGAACCTGTCGGTCTAAATGTCAAATGATGATAATGGTAATGTGTCTTTTCAGTGTCCATTTTTGTGGAGATATAATGATTTCCAGCCTGGGTTCTCATAGAAAACCCATTATGAAAAAAAAAGGATGCATTTTTAAAATCATTTTTCCATAGTTATTCTCCACCAACTAAATAAAATAGAAAGAATAGTCTCATGTATGGAAAGGACACTGGGCTTGGAATAGATCCTTGGGTTCCAGTTCCACCCCTGATTCATAACAAAAAGCAAATGATACATGGTCTGTGTTCTCTTTCCTGATCTGTAAAATAGGAATAATAATCCTTGCATTTCATACTTCACTAGATTCCTGTGGGTTTTACCACCCAAAGATGTTGATAGCTACACACCAATTCTTATTCATCGTAAGGACTGCATCCTTTGGAGTCTCAATTTCATCTGGGTGGTTTGTGCATTCCCCAAATAGCACTCAAATGAAATATACCCTTCTCCCCTTCATACTCCCAGGCAATTGCTCATAAGCAGCTTTCAAGAATCTACTAAAATAAATTTTAATTTTTTACCTGAATTTGAATTTTAATGACATGCCATCTTTTATACCATCACACAAGGAGCAACTATATGTATAGTGGATAGAACACTGAGTG
This sequence comes from Bettongia penicillata ogilbyi, assembly GCA_023548195.1. Classification (NCBI taxonomy): domain Eukaryota; kingdom Metazoa; phylum Chordata; class Mammalia; order Diprotodontia; family Potoroidae; genus Bettongia; species Bettongia penicillata. The sequence goes on from JAJHZJ010000041.1 coordinate 259,026, forward strand.
TGGAGTCAGGAATACCTAAGTTCAAATCTGACCTCATACACTAACTATGTGACCATGGGCAAATCATTTAACCTTATCTGCCTTAGTTTCCTGATCTGCAAAATAAGCTGGAGAAGAGTATGACAAACCAATTCATTATCTTTGCCAAGAACACCTCCAAATGGGGGTCACAAAGAGTCAGACACAACTGAAAATTACTCAACAGCATAAAATAATGAGATCATAGATTTTGAGCTAAAAGAAACCTTAGAGGTCATAGAATCCAACCTCCTGTTCTTACAATTTAGCAAAACTGAGGTGAAATAACCCTCTCAGGATCATGGGTAGTATCTGAGGTATGATTTGAACTCCAGTCTTCTTGACTCCAACATTTGACACTTTTTCTATGTGATTTTGAGACTTAGTGACCTTTTGTCTTCAGCTAAGCCTCTCTATGTGGGATTACATTGAGTCCTTGCCAGGGGTATGTAAATTTGAATGTTTATCCAATTAGAACTTGGCACTGGGTTCCCCACCCACTAGCAGATGTCACATTCTTTTTTGACTGCTATATTTCAGTGAGTTTTAGTCATATGACCTTGGCACAATAGAGTTGGTTCTCCACTGAATCAGACACATATTCTTAGATATTATGTGCAACATTTCTCAGCATATAATTGATAAACAAGCAAAAAACACATACTGTAGTAACTAGCACATAGTGTATACTAAACAATAAAATGTTTACTGAGCTGATTTGAACTCATTGCTTTTCTACATTCTGGAAGTCCCCCAGACATAGCTTCACTCTGAACCCAGGAGATCTAGGAATCATACATCTTGAGCCTGTTTTGTTCCCTGTAGCCACTCTCCTTCAAGTAGTCAAAAGAATGCTTCATTTACTGGATAAAAATTTAGAAATTACTTTATCATTCAGATCCTAGGATATAGGATATAGATGAATTCAGGAGAAAACTGAAGCTCTCATAATGGTTTTCAATCTTGGCTGTCTTACCTTAGCAGAATTTTCCAACATCTTCTGGCCACTGGTAGTCCATGATGAAGCAGAACAAGTGGTTCATTCTGACAAGGATCCCTAACAATTAGGGACTGAATGAACAAGTTGTGGTGTATAGTTGTGATGGAATATTACAGTGCTATAAGAAATGATGAATTCAATGATTTTAGAAAGTCATGGGAAAACTTACATGAAATAGGGAAGGGTAAAGTGAGCAGAATTGAGAGAACACTGTATACAGTAACAGTAATATTATTTTAAGAATAACTTTAAGTGACTAAGTCATTTTAACTATTACACAAATTAAAAATAAAGGACATAAGAAGAAAGATATTATCTGCATCCAGAGAAAGAACTGAAAAATAGATGTATAGAATAATTTTACATTATATGCATAGATAGGTATATACATACATATATACATACATATGTGTATATGTATGTGGGTATATATTTGTGTGTGTTTGTGTCTAATGGTAGTCATCTCTAAGTTGGACTGGAGAGGAAGGAAAGGAAAAAAGAAATTTACATCATAATGTTATTACATATTTTAAAAGAATAGCAATTTGTACATAATATATTTGCAATTTTATGTGTAATCATCTTTTTTATTATACTGTTATGGAAATGTTTGTTTTATCCCATAAATTAAAAAGAAGAAAGACATCTACTGCCACCATTGATGATCCTGACATCCCTCTTTCCTCAGCCTTAGATGTAACACATCTTTGCTATAACTATATCTCTCCTCATTTCCTATAACCATTCCCAAACAAATCTCCCTCCTCCCTCACAGTTAGTCCATGTAACAGAGGGGGACAGAAGCAGAGAGAGTGAAAAAAGTACATCAGGAAAACACTATGGGAACCTTAAAATACTAAATTGTATCAGCCAACAGCTATGTGTTTACATCAGGGACAGGAAGTCAAATGATTCCAGGCTACACACTAATAGACCTAAAGCTGAAGGAAACTTGGAGGCAACTAACTAACCTCCTCTGACTAAGTCCAAGCTGTATATTTCCTAGAACTTCTGGGTTCAGAGGGATCCTATGTCCAAGCAACTTCCAGAATGCAGGAAAACAAAAAGCTCACACCAGCTCGGTCAACATTTTATTGCTTAGTAAGCATTACATGTTAATTACTATGTCCTTTTTATTTGCTTATTGATTAGATGCTCATATGCAAGTCCAATATTTCTTCACCTAAAAGGCAGAGAATAAATGCAAAGAGGCAAAAGCTTGTATTCACAGGCCACATGTTGGCCTCTCCCTCCCTATCGAGAGAATTACAGCATGTCTTCCTCACTCAAACCTGACAGGTAGAGAAGAATTAACATCCCCTCCATTGGAGTTTTTTAATCTATTTCTTATTTTCAGCCCAAAAAGGCACCTATTACCTGGTGCAAACATACCAGAAACAATCAGAATAACTGAATATGTTCTAAATTGAATGTTGGGGTCCATTATAAATCATCACAATTCTGTAGAAGCAGGCTTTCCAGACTCTTCCATATGGGACAGCACACTATGCATGCTCTGGAGACAGTCCCATTGGCCAGTCGCTTTATTATGTGCACATGAGAAAACTGACATCCAGAGTGATTAAGAGAATCTCCTGAGGCCTCAGTAATATCTTAACGAATTCACACACTATGAAATATCTAGTATAATAATATCCATTTTACAGATGAAGAAACTGGGGTTCATAGAGATTAATTGATTTAGTCTGAGCCAGGATTTGGACTTATTTGGATATTATTGGACTGCTTTCTCAGTGTCCCTTTTATGATAGTACATAGTCTTTCCAGAAGAAAAAGCCAAAGATAATAGCTTTTATTTATTTTGTATTATGAATCCACAGGTCAGAATAAAAGATTAGACAAAAGGAAGAGATAGAGGGATGTACAGGGGGAAACCCATTTAGTCAAAAATGTAGAGTAAAGAATCAGTTAACTTTAGTAAATGGTCGTGCAACTTGTATTTAAGGACAACAAACTGCTATTTAAAGGCCATCCTTGTGGCTTGTTTTCTAGCTGAATTACACAACACAAAGCTATTCCATTTTTTTCACATTCTTTGTTTAACATTATTTATAAGAAAAGAATTTCTAGGAATGAATGATGGAATTGTGATTTGGGCTTTTCTTGTACATGTGAGGCAAATCATCTCAATTCTACCTTCTGGTCACATCTGGACATACTTCCAGGTTATCTATTGTATCTTTCAGTAGCTATGAATAGGGATTATTGATGAACTAGCAAACAGATAATATGATCCAAATTCAGTTGACCATTTGGAATATGACTCATTTATCATCAACCGACTCGCTCAGGCAGAAAGAACAATAGGGAGATTGAAAAGCTATGGGACTGATAGGGAGAGACGTGCTCAGTATTCCAAGAATTAGGAAATTTCCCCCCACCACTGTAGGAACAACTAGGGAGAGGACAGGTTTGTCACAGTTGTGCATTGGTGCTCAAGAGCTGAAGGAAATTCTGAGATATTGTGAAAGGTAGAGGATATGGAAACCAATCTTGGTGTGAAAAGATTGTTGCTTTAAAAAAATGAAATGTGAATCAGGGGACATATGGCAGAAGGAAAATTGTCTTGGGTCTTACCTTCCTCTGTTGGCATAGTATCTGTGCGTGAGTGGAGGAGAAAATGGGAAGTGAGACAAGAATTCATGGGTGTTTGTGGTAGCTGAGATTTGTGGCTAAGCTACCCTAGCTAATGTATCCCAGTGTGGAAACAAGCACTGACAAGAGCTGTGAGATTAAATCCAATCATGTTTATCTGAATGGTAACCATTAAGTGCCTACTATGTGCTAGGCATAATACTAGTCGCTTGGAATACAAAGGGAAAAACAAAAATACCTCTGCCCTCAAGAGTCTTACATTCTAGCCAGAGGAACTGAGCTTGGGATCATCAAGAAAGATGTGGGGATGGAAAAAGACATGATAATCTAATAAATACAGCCTTTTACCAAAGGTATCATTTGAAGTACATATTTCAATTATGACTTAAAAAGTTACTCAATTAGGAGGATACCTATAAACATGTCTTCTTTCCTCTCACATGATAAGTGATCCAAAAGAGACCATTTTGTGGGGGGGGGGGAGGGACAATAATCTATACTGCTCATACTTCTTCATAGTTCACCATGTTCTCAAAATATACAAATGTTTTCTTCCAACACTTGAAAATAATCACTTAGCAATTAGCCTACTTGTTTGACCCCAGGGATCAGAGGCTAGGATGGCATAACCTTGTTTAGGAAAGCTCTCTAGGGCAGAACACGATGTCCAAAACAGACCTTTGAAATGTTTACTTTCCTGTTCAGCTTCAGAGGACAAAAATAATATTCCTTTGATAATGCGATGGCTCTTTATTCGTAATAGAGGATAGAATGGTGGGCCTGGAGTTAGGAAGACTCATCTTCATGAGTTCAAATCTGACACTTACCAGCTGTGTGACCCTGGACAAGTCGCTTCACCCTGTACACTTTCATTTTCTCATCTGTAAAATGAACTACAGAAGGAAATGGCAAACCACTCCAATACCATTGCCGGGAAAACCCTAAATGGGGTGGGAAAGAGTAAGACACAACTGAAAGAACTGAACAACAAACTGTGCATTTGTGTGTGTATGTATATATACCCTTGTATGCGTGTACATATACACTTACAAAGCAGACACATTAGAAGGCTTTTGGATATATACACACATTTATGCATATGTGTGTGCATATATATACATATATATGTATATATATATATATATATTTGTATATCAGAATAGTTGTGTAATTCCATTTGAAAAAAAGCCACAAGTATGGTCTTTAAAAACAATGTTTTTCCTTGAATGAAAGATGTGTAATAAATTATCAGCATTAGTTTATGTATCATTGAGAGGTAGATTGCCTTTAGATATTGATATAGATACAAATATAGTTATAGAATCATATACATATTACATATATTTTTAAGAATCAGAATGCCCATATACATAAATATGTCTATATAGAGGGACATATATAGACATATTGTATGTGCGTATATACACACATGCATACGTATATACAAATGTCATATAAAGTGTTTACCTCAAAACAATCCTATGAAGTAAGTAGTACAAATCTTCTTGTGTCCATTTTACAGAGTTAAGAAACTGGAACTCAGGGAGTCTAAGTGCCTTGCTGTGGTCACATAGTCATTACTGGTAAAATTTAGAATTCAAACCCTAGAAATCTAAAACCAAGTATTTTGCTCTTTTTACTACACTAGGTTTCTTATTGCATTTTATGGAGTAGGAATGGAGAGAAACAAGTAGAGAAGGGAACTCACAAGAATCAAAGTTAACATTTCATTTTTTTAAAGGGAAATAATAGACATAACACAATTTACATGGAAAAAAATGAACAAAAGCTATGAAAAAGAAAATTGATGGAGGAACTAACACTATCAGATGTAAAAATATAACCTAAAGTAATAATTCTAAAGACTGCCTTGTATTGGGGAACAAATGCAGAAACAGAACAATGAACCAGACTAAAGAATGCAGAAATAGACCTTGGTGTATATAAAAGATTAGTGCTTGATGAACTCACAATTAAAGAACACTGCGGAATGTCACACTATTCTATAAAAAACTGATGAGAAAACTAAGTTGCTACAGTAGATGGCAAAAAAAATATATTTAGAGCCATACGTAAAATCATATATCCCCCAAAATGGCTAACTTGGATCAATTATCTAAATGCCTTAAAATAATTAAAGTATTGGAAAAGTAAATAATATATTTGACTTGACTAAACAGAAGAGGAACATTTGTATCACTCAAACCAAAAGAAGCAATTTTTAAAATGAATAGGTTTTATCATGCAAAGAAAAAAGAGTTTTGCACTAAAAAAATGGCATCTATAAAAAAGAAAGCTTCAGTATAATATTGAATATATACTTAGATCTGTTTGCATGTCATATCTTTATCTGATATAATATATCATATCTCATATAAAAAAAAGTTCCACTTTCAGAGTCTATAAGCTATAGATTATAAGTTTAACAATTTGTACTCCACCATGGAGAAATATAAGTAATGAACAATTTTTAAAGGAAGAAATGCAAATTGTTAATAGTCACATACACACACACACACACACACACACACACGCATGCATGCACATGTGCCTGAGTGTGAAGACTTACAGTCCCTAATAATTAGAGGTAATATAACCCATTTCACAATTTGAAGCAATTCAAGACCACGTGGTATTATATCATACTAATCTTTCAAACGCACACTGATATGCTGACACAAAGAGAATACTGAGCAAAAGTGGCTTAATGGGCCTTGATTAAGGGGATCACATGGTCCTTTGTGTACCACACCATAGATGCCCATATTGATTGAAAATTTCTATGAACCTTCTTTCCTACATTAAATGCCTTCAATTTTATAATGCCACTGGCACATATGTAAGTTAGGTTTCCCATGGTTGTAATACAGGAAGACATGAACACTTTTCCTAAGAAAATCCATAAGTTGGGCAATGACTGTTTCTCTGATATGAAAATCTGTCCTCCACTGAGATTTACCTGAAACCCAGTGGGGTCTAACCCAGCTTAACATAAAGATGCTGTATTCCTGTATGATGTAGAGCAGCTAGGTACACCAGTGAATAGAGCTCCAGATGTAGAGTCAAGAAGATTAATCTTCTTGAGTTCAAATCTGGTCTCAGATATGTAGTAACTGTGTGACCTTGGGAAAGTCACTTAACCTCTCTGCTTCAATTTATTCATCTGTAAAATGAAGTGGAGAAGGAAATGGCAAACCATGACAGTATCTTTTCCATGACCCGAAATGGTGTCATGAAGAGTTGGACAGCACTGAAACTACTGAAAAACAACAATCCCCGTTTGACTAAAGGAAACTATTATTTGGCATATTTCATTTATCTTTTTCCACTCTAGAGAATATGAATGAATTCTACTCACAAATAGGGAGTCTGATTCTCACAGCAAGAATATTGCCTTGGCCTCCCAAACAAGTAAAAATGCTAAGGTATGTTCAAACTTGTCCTTCAACCTTTGCACTATTTTATTCCATATACTTGGTATCACTGCACATTTTTTCTACAGTATTCCTCTACTACAAAGAAACTATTGTAAACCAATTTCCAATTTAAAAATTTATTACCTGAATTTATGTTAATTGCACTTAGTATCAGAGCACATTCTTACTAAATTTTTCTGACTTTATGCAATTATAGGTTATTCTACAATCCACAAACAATTTTATTATGTCAGTCAAGATGTCTACATATTTAATCTCATATCCAAGATCTACTTCCATCACTTGCAATCCCCTATGAATATCAGCATTCAAATGAAAGAATTTACTAGTACTACAAGCATATTTTTATAGTATGGATGTATAGTGCCAATATTTATTCACTTGCCAGAGGGCTACCCATTAATTGATGAAAACTACTAAGCCAAATTCCCAAACAATAAATATTCAGAGAGTATCTAGAAATAAGAAAAATTAACATAAATAACAGCTACAGCAACTATCTGCAAGGCAGACAGTCAAATAAACAAATTAGCAACATTAGCATTCCACGTGTACATCAACAAGCAATTAAATGACATTAATTACTTTGGCACCATCAAATAATAAGTATTAATGTACAACTGCAACCTAAAGGTACAGCATATTGAACACTAAGAAATTTAGTGTGCAGATGATAAAGCAGAAAAAAACCTAAAACCAAGGAAACTGAAAAATAAAATATCATTGAAAATGAAACCCAATTGATAATTTTAGTGAGGAGAAAACAAAATTTGATAAAAGGAAATCAAAACATATTTCAAAATAAAATCTTATATCAAAATGGAAAAATAAGGCAATGCAAAATTCAATTTGAAAAATTCCATATTGAATAGTTTCCTTTTAAAAATAGGCAACATTGGGCTACATTTAACTTTAAACTCAAGTCATAAAGAAAAAACAATGAAATGACATCAAAAAAACAAAATTCAGAAAAATTGGAAGTTTTTAGTACAGTGATACAAGAGGCATAAAGAAGTGGTGTATGAATTTCTTTAAAAGAATAAAAACAAATAGTATCAAAAATCTCAAAGAAGAGAAATTGTAAAACATAATTCTAAAAAAAAAAAAAGATATTCCATGAATGAGCTTCTACTGGTAACCAACAGATGGCACTACAAGGCAAGGTTTGGCAGTATAAAGGGAGAAGTCTTAGAAATATTGTGAATTTTCCCCGGTAACATAGCCACACTTCCCAAACTCCAACTTCCTCTTCTCTCTGGGTGGTCCATAGAACATTTCCTTGGCTCATTCCTCTACTCCAACCTTCCTTCTAAAAGCTAAAAGGCACAATGAAATACCAAATGGATTTTGCTTAACCATTAGTAATCTATTTGTTGTTCAGTGGATTGAGCTGTGTGCAACTCTTTGTGACTCCTTTTGAGGTTTTCTTGGCAAAGCACTGGAATGATTTGCAATTTCTTTATCCCACTCATTTTACAGATAAGAAAACTGAGGCAAACAGGACTAAGTGACTTGCCCAAGATCACAATGCTAGAAAATGTCTGACGTCAGCTTCAAACTCAGGTGTTCCTGACTCCAGGCCCAGCACTCTATCCACTGTGTCACCTCACTTCCTTATTTAGTAATCTATAGCCCTGGGAGAAAATAACCTTTGTTTTGTGGTTAGGAGATTATGAATCATTACCATCATGAAAGACATAATATTTCTTTCATTTGATTCTGTTTTCCTTTAGGGGCAGGGGAAAAAATCATTGCTTTCCTTGTTGTCCTCATTGGAGCAGTAGGGAAAGTGTTCAGTGCTGTGCTCAGTACCTGACACATAATAGGTGTGGTTAATAAACATACATTGATTTGAATTGACAAATAGAGGTAATTCTCTCTCTCTCTCTCTCTCTCTCTCTCTCTCTCTCTCTCTCTCTCTCTCTCTCTCTCTCTCTCTCTCTCTTTCTCTCTTTCTCTCTCTCTCTCTCTCCCCCCCTTCCCCCTTCCTTCACTTCCTCTCAATCCCATGACACAAGGTATTCAATGGCTTCATCTCTGATGATTCCCCATGAATCATAGAGCAATAAGGATCAACTATAGTTTTAAACTAAATAAATGAAGAATTAGAAACAGCTTAAGTAAGTATAAAAATTATATAGGAAATAGAGGTGACATTTAGGGATCAATTCATGTTGAATATGAATGAGGGAAACATACTTAAGGTGTGGGAAAATTTAGTTTATTAAACCCCTTATTTTATTAAATTATTAAAGACGACTAAGAGAACATCAATAAATGTATGTATGTTATACATTATATATATATATGTATATATATATATATATATATATATATATATATATATATATATATATATATACCTCCTTTTCTATCTCTGAAAAATCTTTATGAAATGTTCTTATATGGGAATCAAGGTCATCTTTAATAAGGGTATTAAAGGGAAACAGACAAGCTTTCACTAATTATATTCAACAGTGGATCATATCATAATAATATTATAATTGACTGAAAAAATGTAGAAGGTATAAGATCCCACTGTGCTAATTAGTTTATTATTTTTTAAAGCTCTTGATTCGGGGTCAGAACCAAGATGGTAGAGTAGAAAGACACATATACACTAAATTCCCCCCACAGCCCATAAAATACCCGTAAACACTCTCAACACATTCTATAGCAGTAGAAGCCACAGAACAGAGTAGAAGAGATTTCTAGTCCAGGGTGACCTGAAAGGTTGATGGGAAAAATCTGTCACACCTGACATGGAGCAGAGACTAGTCCAGCCTTCACCACATGGCATGGTGCCAAGAGGAGGACCTGAGCAGAATTTCCAGTGGAAGTAGCACTAGTTTGCAGATCCCTCAACTCACAGGTGCCAAAGGTCAGGGAGAGGGTTTTTTTCAGTGGGCCAGGAAGGGAGCAGGGTTTTCCCATAGCTCCAGTCTCAGGTGATGGCAGCAGAGGCCACATCAGGCTGGAGCAGCTCCCACAGCAGCCCACATCCATTGTTGAATCTTGTCTGGGAGCAACCAGAAACTTTTGTGTCCAGAGTCTGTAAGTAGTAGTTTCTTCTCCAAAACCACCTGGCCTCCACTTCTACCAAGCCAGCACTGGGGGCTAAGATTCAGATAAGCAGCTCATTTCCCCCAAGGGCTTTAAGTAGGGGCAGGGCCACCATTCAGTGTGAGATAAAGATCAGTTGCTCAATTCCCCCAGGAGCATTGGGTGGGAGCAGGGCCTCCACACAGGGCTGAGGTGGGGAGGGCTTTACCCTCCTCCACTCCATTGTTCTGTGGCTTCTGCTGCTCTAGAATTTCTTGAGAGTTTTTCTTTACAGGTATTTTCTGGGTTGTGGGGGAAGAGCTAGTGTATGTGCATCTTTCTACTCTGCTGTCTTGGCTCCACTGCCCTGAAAGTTTTAAAACTTAGGGAACTGATTGTTGAAAACTGGAAACAAATAAATTAATTTTTTTTAGAAAGATGCATATACTCTAGTGCTTCCTCCACAAAATACCTGTAAAAATGACTCTCAACGGAATCTAGAGCAGCAGAAGCCACAGATCAACAGAGCAAAAAAGGTTTCCAGTCAAAGGTAATTAATGATTAAGGGAAAAGGAAAAGAATTTATATATTCTAAAATGTTTATATCAGCTATCTTTGTGGTGGCAAAGAACTGGAAATTGTAGGAATGCCCATCATTTGAGGGATGGTTGAAGAAGTTGTGGTATAGGATTGTGATGGAATACTTCTGAGCTATAAGAAATTATGAGCTCAGGGATGTTAGAAAAACATAGATAGACTTGCATGAAATAATAGGAGTAAAATGAGAAAAACCAAGAAAAGACTGTATACAGTAGCAACAATATTTTTTTAAGAATACATCATTTTGATCACTATAAATACCTAAATGATGAACTACAAAGCACATATGAAGAAAGATGCTATCTGCAACCAGAGAAAGAACTGATAAATAGAAGGGTGTTCTTGGTTTTACTATATATGAAAAATGGTTTTACTATATATATGATTATATATGCATATATCTATACATATATATATATATATATATATTGTGTATGTGTGTGCGTGTGTAATGATAGCCACATCTGGTGTGGGGCATGGGTGAGTGAAGAGAAAGGGGGTTAGGAGGAAGTTATATGGCAACATTATAGTATATCTAAAAGGAATAGCAAGTTGTACCTAATAAATTTGCAGTTACATATACAATCATCTTTTTTACTGTGTTATGAAAATGATAGCTTTATTTCTTAAGTTTGGAATGAAATAAATAAAATGAAAAAAAAAACAGAGATAACTAAATTCATGGGAGCTGGTGAGATCACCAAATAAAATAGTATAGAAGAAAAATAAAAGAGGGTCCAGGAGAGAGTCCTGTCGGACAGACATAGTATATGAAACCTGGAAGAAGAAACAGCAAAAGAGACTGAGAAGGAATGGTCAAAGTGATAAAAGAACCAGGAGAGACTAGTATCCCAAAGACCTAGAGAGAAGAGTATCAAGGAGAGAAGAGTCATCAACCTCTAGTGCCAAAGAATGCAGATAGGTTAAAAAGGATGAAGATTAAGAAAAAACTTCAGCTTTGGCAATTGAGATAATTAGTAACTTCATAGAGAGACATTTCAGTTGGACAATGAGGGCAGAAAGCAGACTATAGAGAATTAAGAAGTGAGAGGAAAGAAAATAGAGACACCTATTTTAGATGGCCTTCTCAGGAAGCTTAACCACGAAAGGGAGGAAAGATATGGGATGATAACTAGCAGGAAGAGATGGATACAGTGAGGGTTTTTGAGGATGGGGAAACATAAGCATGTTTATATCTAGTAAAGATGCAGACAAGGAAAGAATTAAAATAAATGAGAGAGTAGGGATGATACAGGAGGCAATCTGCTAGAGAAGATAGGGAATGAGATGACTTGTGTATGTACTGGAGTTGCATTTGGCAAGAAGGGGTACCTTTATTTGTGAGTCAAAGGCAAAGTGGTCTTGTTTCATGATATGAGTACCCTTATTTCTATGTCCCAAACTATATCAATGATCACTTTTCAGTGTCATACATTCTCATCCCATTCCAAGCTTATGCAATTCATTCATAGTCAGTAGAATTTTGAACCCATATTGCTGCTGAACTCCCAAATGAAAGCATTTTTTTCCTCTCTACATTTTATATAAAGTTGAGCATACAAATATAGTAAAAGCAAAATGCGTCCTGAATATAGACTTGATGCATATCCAAAGCTACTCTTTCACAACACCAGGTTGGGAAGCATCTGTGCTAAACCAATTTTAGTTTGAACTAGCATTTCCTTGTCAGAACATTCTGTCTATATAAGAATTCTGAAGACTTTTAAGACTCTTTTAGTGATGAGTATTTGAGTCAATAGTTGTGTTCTCACAGCACTCTTCAAAAAGTGATGTTTATTGCCTTCACAGCTACTTTGCTATCACTTAACACTGTAACATATGTAGTAGGAGCAATATCCTAAGGTCCCCAACCAATGTAAGATAGGCTACTTTTATTTTCCTTGAAAGGTATTGAAACACTGGGTTTCAATGAGTCTGAAGGAGAGAGTGAAATTGGCAACTCTGCACAGTTCTGCCTCACTTAAATCCACTTCACATGGATCAGCAACGTGTGGGAGACTAAGGCTTGGGCCACTGACACTGTTTCCTAGTCTTCCTAGACTTAGGTACAAAAAAGACAAGGTACAAAACATTATGAATTTAACACTCCCACAGGCTTCTGACCATCATGTGTATCACAGAAACAGCAAAAGCACAGAAGTGAACCAGTGCTGTATCTTTGCCAAATCAACATATTTTTTCTATCTGATGACAGAAAATATTCTCTCCTACTACGGCTGAGTAAAGGTCCTTACCAAATTTAGTCCATTTTCGTCTTTATTCACAATATACTATAAGTGAAATTTCCAAGTTAGTTGGAAAAAGTTAGTTGGAAAAGCCTGTTTTCTGCATTGACTAATTCTACATATAAATGGATCAAATTTTATCCAGCATTCAGAAAACTTCCAGAAACAGAACATCAATATACACTCACAATAATGATTAGTTTATAATTTAACAATCATTGATTATTCATAATTTCCACAAAAAGAAACTTCATAGTATGATGAACAAAAGACTGGTCTTGGAGTCAGGAAAGACTGGGTTCAAGTCCTATCTTTGACATACATTAATTATGGACTATGGAAAAATTACTTAATGTTTCAGTGTCCTGGACAATTATATCATCTTACAGATTAGTAGACAATCTGCACTGGTGGAAAGATTAACATTAATCAGCCATCAAGTAGTTAATAATCATTTATTCAGAGCTTGCTAAGTTCTGGGAATTCAAAGAGAAGCAGAAAAAAATCTCTATCCTTAAGGAGTTCACAGTCTAATGTGAGAGACAACATGCTAACAATTATGTACAAACAACATATATAAAGAATAAATTGGAGATTAAAGAAGATTGGAAAAGACTGCTTGTAGAAGGCGATATTTTTACTGGGATTTGAAGGAAGCCAAGAGATGGCAATGAGAAAGGAGAGAGTTCTAGGCTTAGGGATTAGCCAACGAAAGGCATGAAGCCTGGAGATAGAATGTAATGTGTGAGAAACAGTAAGGAGTCCAGGGTCACTGAATCATGGAGGAGGAAAGTAACATGTAAGGCTAGAAAGGGCTAGTTTATAAAGGGTTTTAAAGCCAAACAGGATTTTATATTTGTTTGAATAATTATTAGGGGACCAGTGGAGTTGAATAAACAAGGGGTTGGGATAGTGGAATTTCAGTTTGATAGCTGAGTAGAGGATATACTGGAGTGGAGAGATATTTGAAGCAGGAAAAATAATGAGAAAGCTGTTGCAATAATCTAGGAACAAGGGGGTGAAGGCCCACACCAAGGGTGTAACAATGTCAGAGAAGACAGGAGGACACATAGACAGATGTAACGAAGACAGAGTCAACAGGACATGGTAACTGATTATATATTGGGAAGGGGAACAATGAGAAAGAGTGAGGGGTCCAAGATGGCAACTAGGTTGGATAAATGGGAGCTGATGATGACTTTGAAGTAACTGGCAAATAAAGAAGAGGGAATAGATTGAAGGAAAAGATAAAAGGTTTACCTGGGACGTTAAAAATAGGACAACTAGTCTGAGATGTCCAATAGTCAGTTGGAAATGCAAGACTAGAGAGAGGTTTGGGCTGAATAAATAAATGTGAGAATCATCTAAGAGAGAATATAATTGACAGTGTATAAGTTTACCAGTGAAAGAGTATAAAGAGCCTGGTATAGCTCCCTGGGGCCATCCACAGTTAATATATGTAGCCTGGATAAAGACCAGTGAAAGACTGCGGAGTGGTCAGATAGGTAGGAGAACAGGGAGACATTAATGTCCCAAAAAACACTCTAGAGAGAAAAAAAAATATCAAAGAAAAGATAGTAATTGGCAGTGTAAAAAGCTGGAGAGAAGTCAAGAAAGACAAGGATTGAGAAAAGATTTGGAAATGAAGAAATTATTAGAAACTCAAGAAAGAATAGTTTTGGTTGAATTGGAAACCAGACTATAGAGCTGATAGTGAGAGAAAAGGAAGTGGAGGTACCTGTGGTCTATTACCTTCTCAAAGAGTTTAGCCATAAAAAGAGGGAAGATATTTAATGGTATGTTGTATTGGTAATTATGAGAATTAAAGATCTTCCCCATCCGTTAAGAGAAACTTGATTAGGAGAACAGATCTTTTTGTAGTGGCAAAGAATTGGACATTAAGGGTTACCCATCAATTGAGGAATGACTGAACAAGTTATGGTAGATGGTTGTTGTGGAATACTATTGTACTGTAAGAAATGATGAGCAGATGATTTCAGAAAAACATAGGAAGATCTATATGAACTGATGCAAAGTAAAATGACCAGAATAAGGAGAATATTATAAGTATCAATGTATTATGTATAAGATTACCAGAAGAACATTATAAGGATAAGAGTATAATGTATAAGTAACATTATAAGTGCAACATTATAAGGATGATTAACTGTGAAAGACATCTACTCTGATCAAGACAATGATCCAAGACAATTCCTAAGGACCCATGATGTTGTGCTCTCCACTTCCGAGAGAGAGAGTTGATAAAGTCTGAGAGCAGATTGAAGCATCCTTTTTTTAACTTCATTTTTCTTCTGCATGTGTGCTTCCTTTCGCAATATGGCTAATATGGAAACGTTTTACATGATATCGCATGTGTAATTGATATCAGATCAATTGCCTTCTCAAGGGATGGGGAAGGTTTAGGAGGAAGGCAGAAAATTTGGACTCATATTTTTAAATGAATGTTAAAAAATTTTCATGTAATTGGTCAATACTTAATTGAATAAATAAAATGATATTGAAAAAAGCTTATTGTCTGCAAGGGGACCTTTGAAATTGGTTGATCCACCCAAATGTTCAAATCCTGACTTTTCCATCATCATGTATGCTCAAAGATTGTGGCTTCCTTGAAACAGATGTTGATAAAGTGCAGACAACTAAAAAGTAATATTTACTGATTCTGACAGTGACTGAGATGCTACATCAGTCTGAAAGTTCCTGTAGTTAATCTTCTTAGATTTAATGAAATCACATTCCAAATCAAAGGTATCATGGCCTGTTGTAATTTATTTATATTAAAACAAAGGATGCAATGAAGCCATGTGACAGTCACTTGAGTCTCCTTTGGTCTGAACTGGGGTCACAGCATGGACACATTAAGTCCAGGTTTAGGGGTGGGGAAGCTCCGGTCTCAAGGCCACATGTGTCCCTCTAGGTCCTTGGGTGTGACCTTTTGACTGAATCCAAACTTCACAGAACAAATCCCCTTAATAAAAGGATTTGTTTTGCAAAACTTGGACTCAGCCAAAAGGCTACACCCAAGAACCTAGAAGGCCACATGTGACATCAAGGCTGCAGGTTCCCCACCCTGCTTGAGCTAGTATAGATCTGGTCTACCAGAAGTGGAAACAGGAGCCTACTTGGTTTTACTCTGAGGAGACCCCAAGGAACTAGTAAAAGAGTAAGTCTTTATAAATACATAATTTAGCTGAAGTAGACCCCGTACACCAATCGTGAGTAAGATAGAGACAGAGCTAAACAGAGGTTGTAAGGTTTTTGGTGCTAAGTGATTATTGCTAAGGATTTATCAATTATTGTAGCAATTTCTATTTATAATCTTCTCACCTCCAGAAGGACAAAGGGTCTTAATCTGATCACACTTCCACAGTGAAGAAAATAATAGGATGCCATGTTCCCTGGAGATTGTTATGGGGGACGAACACAGTACAAGGCTGCCAGTTTTCAGTTAGTCTATTCCCTGCCAAGTGCTATTGGATCTGTAACTGAGAAAGGCATTCACTATAGTAGCTGTTGTCTCTGTTTAAGCCAACCTGAGAATTCACTGCCCTTTTAATTGAATCTGTTTCCAGGACAAGACAAGTGGCTGAGCTGTTTCGTTGGACTAGCCCCTCTCCTATCCATCACCTCACCCCAAACTCCATTAGATTTTGAAAACAAAAGCAAAAACCCTCTCCCTTACAGCAAATAAACTTAGTCAAAGAAAATGAATCCATACATAAGCCACATCCTGAAATGTGTGTAGCATTGTATCATGAGCCCATCACTTCTTTGTCAGGAGGGGGGTAGAACGTTTCACCATCGCTGGCCTTCTGCGGTCATGAATGGTCATTCCATTGATCAAAGTTCTTAAATATTTCAAAAGCTGTTTTTCTTTACAATGTTGTAGTCATGGTGTAAATTGTCCTAATTCTGCTCTCTTCACTCTGGATTAGTTCATATTATTCTTTCTTGATTTTTCTAAATCCTTCCCCTTTCCTTTGTTAAAGTACACAAAATTACATTACATGCATATAAGATAAATGTTCAGTCACTCCCAATTTGATGGTCACCCCTTTATAATTTCTAGTTCTTTATTGTAAAAAAAAAACAGTTTGTTACAATTATTTGTGTATAACATGGATAGTTATCTCATTTCTTTGGTCACTGAGGAATACATCTAGCAATAATATTGCTAAGTCAAAGGATATGCACAATTTAGTGACTTTTGGGGTATAACTGTTTTTCAGAATAGCCTATCAATAATGTATCAATGTCCTTGAACTCTCCAGTTTCTTCCAACAATTGCTGTTTTTCTGTTTTGTCATCTTTGCCAATTTGATAGGCAACAAGTGATGTATCAGTGGTGTTTTAATTACAATTTCTCTTATTTAAGTGATTTGGAGTACTTTTTAAAAAATATGATTGTTCATATCTTTCACCTTTTCCCTTAGAAACTACTTGTTCATATTCCTTGGTATATGAGATATATTTCCATATCTCATGGAAAATGGATCTTTTTCTTACATGTCTGAACCAGTTCCCTATATATCTTGGATATCAGAACTTTTCCAAAAGATTTTTCCTCAGTTAACTGATTTCCTTCCAATCCTAATGGTACCAATTTTGTGCACAAAAATGTTTCCATTTTAAGTCACCTAAATTGTTAATTTTTTTCTCTTGTGATCTCTATTCTTTGTTTATGCAAGAATTTCTCCCCTTTATATAGCTGTTAAATGCATTTTCTTCTCTAATCCTGTGATTTGCTTGTTATGTGAACTTTAATATATATGAATATATATATATGTATGTATGTATGTATGATGTATCAGTTTGAAGTTTATTGAAGTAGATAGTATGAGATGTTAGTATACACAAGATTTATGCTACCAGGGAGCTTTGAGCTCTATGTCCTCAAGTGTGGCTCTTTGACTGAAGAAAGGCTACACTTGAGGACCTAGAGAGTTATATGTGACTTTCAGGCCATAGGTTTCTCACACCTTTTAGAGTGTTTTATAGTTTTCTGATCATTTGTTGACTTTTTTTAATGATGAATCCTTACCCCCTAATTAGGATCTTTTTATTGAACTAGTGCTGCTAAATTCATTGGCTTTGTGATCTTGGTTTCCTAACCTCTCCCATTGATTAACATATCTA
Source organism: Bettongia penicillata ogilbyi (assembly GCA_023548195.1). Classification (NCBI taxonomy): domain Eukaryota; kingdom Metazoa; phylum Chordata; class Mammalia; order Diprotodontia; family Potoroidae; genus Bettongia; species Bettongia penicillata. The sequence continues at coordinate 277,139 of JAJHZJ010000041.1, forward strand.
TGTAGCTATAACAGGATGAATATCAAGACTGAAATAAAAGTAGATGATATGGTTATTTACCCGATAACATAGAAATTTAATAAGTATGACTTTGTACTATAGTTTGAGATCAGGGACTGCTAGGCCCCCTCCTCATTTTTTTTCATGATTTTCCTTCAAATTCTTAATCTTTTGACCTACCAGAAGAATTTTGCCATTTTTTTCTAATTCTATACAGTAACTAACTCTTTGTTACTTTGGTTGGTATGGTGCTGAATCTGTAAATTAACTTAAGCAATATTGTAATTTGTGTTGTATCGACACGACTAACTATGAGTCATTAATATCAGTCAAATCTTTGTTTGTGTGAATAGGTTTTGGTAGTTGTAGTCATTTACTCCCTCTGTATGTGCTAATACTTAGCCTCTCAGCTGTTTTATATGTCCTATAGTTATTTTGAACAGAATGTCTCTTTATATCTCTTCACTTTGCTGTGTATTTTAGGTAATTTTTAAAGTTGATGATTTTGGGGTACCATTTGGCTGAAATTATCTCAATTAATCTTAATTAAATTTCTAAACTTTTCTTATTAGATGATCATATCTTTAAAATAAGTAATACCTTTGTTTCCCCTTTCCCAATTCTTATTCCCAATTTTCTTTTATTTTTCATTTTTTTGCTATAACTAGAATTTCTTGAAGTATATTAAGCAATGTTTACTTTACTCCACCCCTTACTTTCTTTACAACAGCCTCAATGTTTCTCTATTTTATATATATAAATTATGTTATAATTTATAATTATATAATATATATTATATTATATATAATATACAATAATTATAATAAATATATAATTATATATATAATGCTGGCTCTTAGTTTTAGAAAGATACTTTTTTACTATATTAAATAATGCTTCATTGATTCCTATGCTTTTGGGTACTTTTAATTGAAACATATTTTGTTATGAAATTTTTCCAAATCTATTAAAAATCACATAGTATTTTATTGTTTTTCTGTTTCATATAGCTGATCATGTTCATAATTTTCTTCATATTGATCCAACTCTCCCTTCCTGGTATAAATCCAATGTGGTCACAATGTATAGAATTTTATTATGCTCTTTTAACTTCTTTGCTAATTATTTTATTCAGTATTTTTTCACTCACTTTATCCTAGGGAATGGCTTAGGCAATGGAAAGTACTCAACATGATGATGTTGGTATTGAGCTTCTACAACAGCCCATATCCAGACATGAGTGTTTTCAAAAATCCTCAAGAAACAGATGGTCAATTACATTCATTTGTAGGAATGTAGTCACCAACGACTTGTCCAATTTTTAATCCATGCAGATAAAGTTCTTGAGGTGGGGGCAGCATAAACCTCGTGTGTAAATTAGTGAAAAGTCAAAATTGAGTATTGGAAACATAATGAGAAACTAGACTTTAAAGATGTTAATTTTTTATATTTGGAATCACAGAATCTTTAAAGCGTAAAAGTGTCCTTTCTCATACATAATTCCTCCTAAATTTTCTGCTAGCTCATATCATGATCTCATCCTCTCCTTGTTTTCCGAGTCAATCACTTTGATTCCAACTTCACTTTTCTCCCTTCAGTCCTGACATTATAATTAGTCATTTAAATGACATGTTCTATTTGGACTTTGAATTCCTAGACTGCTTGACCTTCCCATTTTTACTGTTCTAATCCCCAGTCCTTGTTAACTCCCACCATCTGCCATCTTTACTCCTCCTTTTTTGTCTGTAGTTTATACCTTATTGAGTCAACCAGTGCCAACGCATATGGTTTGCTGTATGTAGTCTCAGATCCCAGACACAACCAAACTTTTGCCCTAGCCTTCTACTTGCCATCTATTTTGTTGCCACATACACACTCCTCTCCTTTAATCATTCCAATCTAGAAATTGATGTTTATATGATTTAGGGAAAAAATAATAAACATTAAAGCAGGGAAACAATGTGACAAACTGGTATATGCATATAGCCAAAGCTGGCCTTTTTCATTCTTTCTGTTTCATATTAATGATGGAATTTGTTGTTCTTTTTTTTTAATTTTGATTTCTCCAGAAGAAAAACAGAAAATATTTTTAAAAATAATTTTAACAAATTGTGTTCTCTATCAAGGACTGTAGAACTACCATGCTTGACTAAAACATCATAGTCCTAAGGCTTCCAGAGTGGAGCAAGTATAAAAAAGGTGTTCAAAAAGTCTTGGTGTGGTTTTAAGCTTTAAAACTGAGACAGAAACAGTGTTAATCTCTTGGAATGCAAATACAAAGAAAAATATAAAGAAGTCTCTGCCTTCAAAGAACTTACATTCTACTAGGGAAAGACAACACTTAAAAGGGAGCTGAAAATCAGGGGTGGAGAGCACCGTGTTGTGGGTAAGTAATCCAGATATTTGTAGGTGACCTAAGTTTGATATGAGAATGACTGCCAAGGATGTCTCCTCAAACGAAAGTTCCAGGGCGAAACTCACCAATTGGAAGAGGAGACTATACTAGTAGATGCATTGCTGGCATGAAAAGGCAACCGAGATGGAAGTGGAGAAATAGTCTGGAGATTCATAGGCTGGTCCAGGTTTGAAGAATCATGTTATTACTAGATGGCATAAATGTACTTCAGTGAAGATACCTTATATGTATGATGATACCAGCACTAGACTCTCTGTTTAAAGTTGAGGGGATGATATTTAATAACACAAAGAAACTGATAGAATAAAAACAAAATCTCTTCAGGTAAAACCAAACAGACAAAAATTAATTAACTGTGCAATACTCCCAGTGAAAATAATAATCCTTGCTACCATCTGCTTGAAACACAATACATACACCCTGGGACCAAATTCAAAATTGAAGGCAAAATAGCAACACTGTCTAAGTATTGGATACTTGCCCAAAGTCCCATCACTTCTAAATATGGAGATAAATATTGAAGGTTCTGGAACATTTGGATAAACTGTCCAGATTGTAGCATTCTCATGATCTTGTTTTCCCACAACACAAATGCATGTGTCCAGGGTGCATTCTATGTCTCAAAATACCATATTCCGTGGGAAATATACATCAGATAAACCAAACTAAATTTAGTAGACTAAGAAACTTTTTGAGCTGAAGAGAATCTTAAAGATGATCTGATCAACTGTTTTTTTTTTCTTCCCCCAAACTGATCATAATTCAGAGAAGACATGTTGATTTTATTTCTCTGATCTAGAGAAAAATGAAAAGTTTTTACAATTGTTTTATTTGAAAAATAGAAAAAGACTTAAATTGGTCAATTGAAGTCTGTTAGTATTAACAGTAAATATTCAGGATTGGGGAAATTTGACATTAATTGGAATTTAATCTGAGTATGCTTTATATAATAATAAAAAGTAATATATTCCACTGTAAGGAGGAAAAGAAAGTGAACTTTATGGTTTCAATTTCGTTAATAAGCAACACACAGAAACCTTAGCCTTTGACATCTTCACCAAGAATAATTATTTATTTTGTGGGAGGAGGAGTCACGATGCTTATTTAATTTTTGTGGAACTATCAATAAACCCCCAGAGAAGGATCTCTCTTCATCAATATGGGAAAGTAATTGTCTCAGAGAGCATTGGTGGAATTTTAGAATTAATATGACCATACATTTTAACTTCGTTAAAATCTTACTATGTTATTTCACTATGTCTTATGTCCAAGACGCAACTCAAATAGCACCCTCTCAGAGCCATGACAAGAGCAAGGTGCTTGAGGTTTTGATATATGACCCTGAATTTATAAGACACTAAAAGTATTTGAAATCTTTCAGCAAAAGAAACAGCACTGCTTAGCACCTTGTTAACAAGAATAATTAGTTAAAAAATAAAGCTTCCAGATGGTCTGTTTCAGTATCCCTCACATTCCAACTGAGCTCCTAAGTTTGTGATATACTCTCCAAATCCATGCGGTAACAAGCCCCAAAGTGCCTGGGAGTCTTCACCCACATGGTTCTATGTCCCAGATTTAGGATTCATTTTAATACCTATTGTCACGGACACAGCTGATGTTACCCAAGTGCAAAAATGTAGAGTTGTAACTTTGTACCTACTTATCTATGAATTCTCTGACACCTCTCAGTTAAAATTTCCTTCATCTGATATGAATTTAATACTCCTCTTGAGCATTTATATTTTAATGTGCACTATATCTACATGTCTTATCCCTGCTAGATTATAAACTTGTTGAGGGCATGACTTTTGTCTTCATTATATTTGTTATGCCATCATTTTTCCACCCCATAATCCTCTAGTGTCATGCATGGTACATTCAAGACAGTTGAATAATTGTTAAATGAATGATGTATTATTTTGTGTAATCATCCCACTTTTGTCTCAAGGATAAGGAACCACAATTTTAAATAAGCTATATCCACACTGACTTGTTGCCAAATGGGTGAGTGCTTCCTCTGTGAATTGGTTGCTGATTTTCCTAAGCTGCCGTGGTTTTTTATCAGAAAGCTGTTCATTAGGTGATCATTTTTTTCAAACATATATGTAAGTACTCATGGATTGGGTCCTCAAATAGGGTCTGTAGCTCACAAGCCCTTACTTGAATATTTCTCATTAAGTAAGCCAGTAGATAGTATTAACCCTAAGCAAAGGCATTTACTAAGATATAATAGTAAAAACAGCAGCTATAAAGACTTACTCCCATCCACCTAAGGCACATCTCCTACAAATAGACAACTTTCATGAAAAGAGTGGGCCCAAACTTGGAGTTACGATAGCAAGTTAGGTCCACATGGAAGATACTCATGTGACAAGACAACTCTCAACTCCTAGTATTTCAGGGCCTGAAAGTCTTCTTTCTTCATGAGAAAGCTCCTCTTGGATGCAGTTCTGCTGAATATCTGGTTCTCTTTGCTTCCAGTGTTTCCCTTTCTCAAAACTGCTTCCTCTCTCAAGTGTGTTTTTCTCTGTATGTCTGTCTGCATAGAAGGGGTGTCTCTGGGTGCAATATACCCTAACGATGGAATAGGTCCACTTTAAAGTGACATGGGAATTGTGGAAAGTAAAAAGAAAAACTCTTTCCTCCTCTCTCAAGAGTTGTTCTCTCTCTAGAGGGAACCATTTTCTGTTGTTCTGGTTCATGGCTTACAACTTTCTGGAATTCCCCAGGAATTAACTATTTAAGGTTCCCAAGGATGTAGCTTCTTACCTTCTTAATTCAGTCAGAAAAAAAAGTATTCAAATATCATAAAGAGAAAGGGAAATACCTCATTACTACAATTCATTTAATACCTCATTAATACATTTTTATTATATTATGAATAATCTAGACTTAATGATGGTTAAATATCAATCCCCCTCTACTTAGATCAACTGATCCTTCTATAACTGGTGATATAGTCCATCACTGGTTCCATACTAAAATTTATCCAGAGATTATAATCAATTGACATGATCTTTAACAACTGTCACCTCAATACCACAGTGAGATATCTGTAAAGTTTTTTTTATCATTTTTTTAAGACTGGGTCTCTTCATCTTGCCCAGGCTGGAAATCCAGAGGCCCCATCAGCATGGAACCTCCTTCATTTCTTAACTAGGCCACTTCACCACACTTTAGCCAGTCTAGTGTCTCATCCCTCCCAGGGCTTATCACATTAATGACAAATTCAGTGCAATCACCAGTTTTCATAATCTGCTGTAGGTCAGAACTACCAAGCTCAAGCTTATCACAAGTACCAGCCTCAGCCTCTCTGGTAGCTAGTATTGCAAGGGGTAGAGTCACTACACACCTAACAAGAATTATTTCAGTAGAGGCCCCTTACAGTATATACCAAAGATATGTATCAGTGGTCTCACATACTTTATCTCTAAGCAAGAGGGAAATGGTAAAGGGGACTCAGGTCTACTCAATCTAAAATAATTGTTTTCCCCTTAGAAAGTGCTACCCTGATGAGGTTTGCTATGCTTGTTAACCAGTTCCAACTCTAGTCAATTAGGTGGTAAATGTAGGAACCCAGAAAACAGGCAAGTAGAAAAACAAAACAAATGGTCAAAGCTGCGCCAACCTTAAATGTAGCTAGATATCTAGTATTGTAGGTATTAGGATTTCTGTGTCCACCTCATCCCCATTTACTCCTCTACTGAGTAGTCATAAAAGAATGACCCACTCTTGGAGGAAATTAGTACATATCCCCCACCTCTTCTGGTAATTGATAGAGATAGTTGACAGTTTGGGGTAATTAATAATGCCACCCAAATGTTTAGAGAATTATTTGAAGAGTTATTGGGGTGTTTTGTGAATCCTGAATAAATAGGAAGTATTTTTAGGTGGAAAATACTCTTTCTATATGGCAGAGAAAGAACAGACATAAAAATTTGTGGAAATTATATCCAAAACTAATTTCCTAATAGGAATTCTTCTAAATAATGTGTGTGTTTGTAGAATTTAATATGAAATGTAAAGTGCTACAGTGTCATAAGATGATAAAATCATGGGACCACAGGGTCATAGATCTAGAGCTTGAGAAGATCTCAGACCCATCTTGTCCAATACTTTCATTTTACAGATAAGGAAATTGAGACTCATCAGGTTAAATGACAAGTCCAAAGTTATATAAGTTGCAATAATTAGAAATGAGATTTAAATTTAAGGTAGGCTGTAATACTCCAGAGCCAGTAGTATTTCCCCTGTTATAAACACACTGAACAGGGAACCATATTTCCTTTCAACCAAGAAGCCTTACATGTTTGCTTTTCTTTGGTGGGAGTACGGGGGGGGTCCCACTGTGGTAGCAACAAAAAATAGTTCCAAGTAGAAACAACTTCTGGGACCTTTGAGGAACAGTAAAAGAAGTTATAACAAGGAGGCATGACTGAAAACACTGTCAATTCTTGCTGGGAGTAATAATAGCTGCAGTAAGAACCATACCACTGGAATCATCAGAAAGAGTAGGACGTGTGAAGAACACCACCCAGATAAATCTTCCAGGAAGCTTACTGTGAAAAGAACCTTCGCATTCTACACCATAAGTGTTTCTAGGTATTTCCTTCAAATTATTAAAACTATACAGATTTGCAAGAATCATTAGATCCAATATTTGCTGATTCATACATTTTTACTTTCCTCTTTAAAAAACATTTTTTGTAATATTACAAATTGTGTGCATGCAGGTGCAAAGTATCATAGTATTTCAACGGTTATTGCACCTGAATTTTTCCCTAAAATTCATGAGTGGTAGACTATCAGCCAAGAGAACTCAGAAAACTAAAACATATCCAGACCCTTAAGGCTATGGAACAAAAGGCAAAATATTTTTTATGTCTTTTTATTGCAACAAATAACTGAAAGCACTAATACTTCCCTTTCTCTCCCTTCTAATATTTTGGGAGTGTTTTGTTGACACATTTAAAGGTTCCTGAAAGGAATATGCAGAATTCATCTTTTCTTATTTTCACTCACTGTTCAAAGTGATTTCTGAGACTCCAGGATTACCCCAAACTATTATGAAGCATGGTAGTAGTACTTTCATGGAAGAACTCTGCAGCGTATTCTGAAAGTGTATGTCAGTGGTTCCTCTTCCACAAGCCTTAAGGAAGTAGAAAAAGCTAAAACTGACTAGTGTATGCTCACGCTAAAAGAATATCTGATTAAGTGAATCCCTCCACCCCAATATCACCAAACAGGAAGAACAAGCCGTCCAACGATGAAAATGCATTTAAAAGAAACAAAACTGTCAGTCAACAACATTTATTGAGTACCAAATATGAGCAAAACACTGTATGAGGCACTTATACAACATAAGAGATTGTCATGCTAGCTTGGAGAAAAAACCAATGGCTCGTCTCCCATTACAATCCAACCCTGTAGTGTAAGGTTTAATGATATGTATATGACACCTTCTTTTATTTTATGGTTCAGTTGTTCCACAATTACTTAGTAGGAATTACACAGTTTTCTCCTTAGTCAAAGTCTTTACCTTCATTGGTATGCTGGATGCTGATGCCATTCTATTTTTAAAGATGATTGACTAATTCCCTTATAATTTTTATTTTTTTTAAAAACATCCAAAATGAGGTAACTTTCTAGAGAAGTATGCTTCTTGCACTATTGAATTCTTCTGATCCAGTTACTAATAATGTTATGTCTTGTTTACCTTGGGATGAGAAGCTATTCTGATCCATAGAATTCTAAGAACCTATGGTCCTTTGATCATAGATCTAGAGCTTAACAGGACCTTGGAGGTCATCTAGTCCAGTGCCCTTGTTTTACTGTTGAAGAAACTAAGGCCCAAAGAGGTGAATTAACATGCAGAGTCACACAGCAAAGAAGTGGCAGAGCCAAGACTTTACTTGGTCCTCTAACTCTAAATTCTATATTCTTTCCACTGTACCACATTCAAAACCTGTGTTCAATTTTGAAGGCTGTCTTCATTATGCTCTTCTGGCAGGAAAAAAATAATGTTTCTGATTCTGAAGCTTGTCATAGCATTATGTCTTGACACGTGTAGAGATAATAGATACAACCTGAAAACCATTTCCAAGGGCATTGGGAAAAGATAATCCTCCAAAAGTCCTGAGAGAACCATCCAAGGCCTTAAGCAAATTTTCCTATGTGGAAAATAAAATGTCAAATCATTACATCTAGGTGCTCTTAAAGCAAGAAAAATGAAATTGAGGAGACATCAGAGAAATAGTAAATATTCGCAATCCCATTTCCCTTGCTTCGAGGCTTTGTTTAGAATTTAATCAAGGCACCTTTATTTCACCAGAAATAAAATTTTATTAATATCATGTCAAATGTTTTAAAATACATTTACCTTTTTCTATCTCTTCATTTAGAAAACAATCCAATAAAAATTTTAACCATAACCAACATGTGTTAAAATGTGAAAAAGCATATTTCTGATTATATAGCAGATGTATATATTCTCCAAATAAATGTTGTAGAACACCATCTGTTTGACATTTGAGTACATTTCTGTAGATGTAAATGTTCTGCTTTTGTTCTTTCATTAGTGGTTTATGGCAAATTTATGATGATATATCTCACAATAGCTATACCAACTATGTATGACCTAGAGATACCCTGACAAAAATCACTTGGCATGCGTGAATTTAAAAATGCATGTGACTCTCTCTCATTTACACTAGCCAACCCACTGCTTTAAAGAAACCTTTACAATTGAGTAGAAGCAAGAGATCTATAACAAGATTGCAAACTGTAGAGTTCACTGCAAAAGGGGGCAAGGAAGTTTCTTTCCTCATCATTTCACATGTGGGTTTACTGCAATGTACAGCCATCACAGTAAGTCAGAGATTTAAGTTTAATATCTAATATCTTCCAAGTCTCTCCCAGATTCAACCAAGTCTGAAAGTATCTAATTCTTGCTAACTGTGGACCTGGCTCTATGAATACCTAATGGACTTTCCATTTTTGAGACTGTCCTTTGTGGTACGGGAAGAAAAATAAATGGTCACATGACCATTTCCTAAAGTTTAAAGAATGGAAACTCCATATATATGACATATATACATAGATATGTTTTTCTTACACTTGAAGTAAAAATAAATTTAAAATTATATATAATTTCAGGCAATTTCATGTAATTTATTTATGTAATTTCACCATCTCTCCTCTAACATATAAAACTTTACATCATCCTTCAAAGAGGAAAGGATTTTCAACTAAATTGGAAAATTAGTATTATGTCATTTTATGTAACCCTAATTTAATGCTTCATCCTAATTTCTTGACTGTTTAAATTGACTATCTTCGTTTGAGGAGTAAAAGTCATGTTGCAAAAACAAAGTTATTTTCAAAGAAAGCTATGTCCTGCTGTGTATATTTCTGGTTGGAAAGTTCTTCAGGTTAAGAGCTACAACCTACTGACAATACTCACAGAAAGAGAATTATATTAACATGAGAGCTCAGACCAGAGTTTTCAGCCCCACGTGGACTGCTGTAGTTGGGAAAGGGCCCTCAAGGAAAAGAAACAAGCAACCAAAACTTATCATATACCTGATGTCTATCAATGAAGTTTAAAAAAAGGGAATTTATTAAACTGACACATATATAACTATATACACCATAAATTTTCAGTTAATTAAGAACACTTGTTTGCATTGGATTCTAGTTTCTGAAAGTTCATCAAAAGTTTCTATATTTTTTTTTCAAATGAAAGTTCTTTCCCTTTACTATTTAATAAAATGAATAAACTCCAAAGTATCATGTGGCATTGAAGTAAACTTGTAAGTCACAAAATGAAATGAACATTTTTGTAAAGTTCCTTAAAGAAGGCCGAGAACTATTGTTTCAATAAACACTAGATCAGTCCAGGAATGACTAGATTACAGCAATGAATATTAATTGGCCCTACTCTTAAAAACCATCTTCCCAGAGAAAGTTCAACTGGTGCGGTAGGCTAAGGTCCCTTTGTCCTCTTACAATTACTTGCTCTGTCCTAAGGTGCAGCAAATCAGAGTGACCATCCTGACCCCAGGCATTGAGGACTCTCCCAAATACACACTGCTGCAGTAATGGAAAGCATTCAGGGATTGAAGGAGCCAATGGAGGAGAGGGGGAAAGTGACTCCTTGAGTTGGTACTTTAAAAAAAGAAGGAAAAAAAAAGACCTGAGGCTTATGTAACATACTATCAGCAAGTGATAAATACACTCATATTCTGGCCATCAACGGCCCTGATACCTCACCAAGACAAATAGGGTAAGACTCCCCCCCCTGCCTGCTTTTTTGACATGATCTTTAGGCTGTTACTCTTTTGTGACTTTTGCCCCTTTTACAGCTATATTTGTTCATGTTGATTTTGCCTGTATGAAGGAAGTTGAAGGGAGTGGGACATTGTGTGATTTGCCCCCAGGGTTTCTACACCCTGATTTCTATATCAACTAGTTTCTAATAGCAAAATATGAACCTGGATTACTTGGCTTCTGATTCATTACAGCCGGGATTCTCCTTTCACAACAGCTTACAGAGATATAAACCTATTAAGCCTTTCCAGGTTTGAACAGGGAAAAGCCTAGGCTCCCAGTTAACAAGCCCTTACCTTTAAAATTGCCTTCACTTCTTGGTGCATTAGGGCTCATTTTGTAAAACTGGGGTGTGATTTGAGACCCAGTGTAGGTATTTGGGCTGACCCTTCCATACACGTGCCTTTTGCTCAGCTTATCAGTCACCTACTCAGGGCATCTTTTCATCTTCAGTTGTACTCCCAACAGACTATTTAGACAGAAGAAGATTTTCAAATTTAGCACATAAATTGTTCAACTGAATATGGACTAAACACAATCCAATATGCTTAGTGAATGCAAAGCAATGAGCTAAGGAGATGAATGAGTTCTTTGTCCGGATGGAACGGAGAGCCAAAGGCTCATATGCCAACCGTTGGTGGCAGTCAAACAATCCTGGAAAGAATCACTCTTTCTTTTCTTTCTCAAACTGTTTTCCCCCTCCTCATTGCACTTTTCATTGCACTTCTCCATTTGCCTTTCCTTGCTTCCATTTTTTTTTAGCCTACTTTCTTACCATGCCTCCAGTCAGCTAGTGACACCCACAGGTATTACTCAAGTCTATCAGTAATACTCATGATTGCTTATCAAGAACAGTCCTCTGCATTTTACTGAAAAGTTTCAAAAGGCTTCACTTCACCCAGATCAGGGGAGGGAAAGGAGAAAATGGGACAGGTAAAGGGAGAACAGGAGTGTAGTTAATGTTATCCTGGTTAATTTTCCTTAATCTTATTTCTTAACTCAGGATAATAGAGATTTCATAGTTCTAATATAGTTCAACTAGTATTCAAGATAATGGAAAGCTCCTTATCAATAAACTGTTATTATAATTTTTATGAAAAAGAATAAATGCCCTGAATAGATTAATTATTACCTCAAATAGCCTTTATTTTTTTTATTTGTTTTAGTTTTTTGAGGAAATATTTTAACATATCTTCAAAAAGTTGTTCATTTTTAGGCACTGGTACTTTTCTTCACACCTGACTGGAGTCAGGAAGATCTGAGTTCAGATTCAGCCCCAGACACTTACTAACTGGGTGACTGTACAAGTCACTTAACTTCGTTTAATAGTTTCCTCATCTGTAAAATGAGCTGGAGGAGGAAATGGCAAACCCCTTCAGTATCTTTACCAAGAAAACCCCAAGTGGGGCCATGAAGAATCGGACACAACTGAATAACAACTTCCTCTTCATATGCGCTCATAGATTAGCAAGCTCTTTAAATGATGTAGGATCAAATAAGACAGAGTTTCTTACTTCTCTGCCACATAAAGTAGCTGATTTCAATAGCAATTTTCTCAGGTATATTTGATACAAAAGTTCCTTTAATTCCTTCACCTTTTCTATGCTAATTCTTCCCAAGATAAGTATATTATTCACATGTATTCTGATATTTAAAAAGTATTTTAATGCATGCATTATCTAATATCATTGTTTCCTCTCAAAGGCAAATTTTGTCCACCAGCCAAATATATTGCCTTTTCCAGTGCATATCCGAAAATCTCCCACTACTAATTCTAGCTAGGGAAATTCCTTTTTTTGTTCCTCCTCTTACATTTATAGCCTTTGTAATTGATATTATTATGCTTTATGAACTCTAAGTGATAAAAGAGCTATTATGGGAAATGAGAGCTACTTTCTTGGCATGGGGGCAAAAGGCAGGTTTTAAGATTTTTTGAAGTTCTAGACTAAATTTAGCTCCCATATATTTAGGTTTATTTTTTTCTATTAGGATTTTTCATTCAACTTACATTGCATGGGTATTAACCTCAATTCTGATTTTTCGTTTTGTTATAATGCTTTTTATTCTGGGCTTGATAGTACCATTAAATACACACCGGGTCCACCATTATGTCTTTGCAATCTACTGCTGTGCATTCTAATTAAGATTTTAAATTCCTTGATACCAAATGCTCCCATGATCAACATGGTGATAGTTCACAATAGGGCACAAACAACATGAACAAAGTTAGAAATTACAAACCTCTCAAATGGAAAATCATTTTCTGAGTGAATAGTCTACTTTCAGCAACAAGACCATATAATAACAAATCATCACCTTCTCATCCATGATGGAGTATGACCACTGAAGGTTTGTAATCTGTCACCTAAAGCAAGGTCTTGGACCATTCTATCGTTCTGTGTAAAGAGTTCCAAAATGATCCACAAACACATTAGTAAACACCTAGTTTTCAGAAGCATCAGAAGTGTTTCTCATTATTACTAAGCAATTCTCATCTCCAACTCTTCATTCCAATGCCACAGCCTCATCAACACTAGTCTTTGGTTTGTTCTGGGCATACCTTTGGCAATTAATTTTCCCAATCTGCTTGATTACTTTATTACCTTTTTTACATGACATGCTTGATAAGACAAAACTCCAAAAACTGAAGATGGGCATCACACTCAAATCCCAAATGCTATCAAATACCTCAAACAATTTAATAAGTCTATCTAATATATTAATAAACATCTTTCACATTTCAAAACATGATTACCTAAACTGTTATGCCAATAACACCCTGAAACGCTGTGTCAATTAGTGTTTGAGAGTAATGCTAAGACCAGTGCAAAGCTGAAACTGTGAAGAAAGAATATCTTAGCATATCTGCTGACTTATTCCAGCCTGGATAATTACAGGAAAAAAACTCAACCAATTTCCAGTTTGTGGGAAAGTTTGCCCAGCCACCCTTTCCCCAGGCTCCACAGCCTGCAAGACAGATGACTAAATAAATTAAATTATCACTGTTTAGTAGTGACCCACCACAAACTGTGACCCACCACAGCAGATATAGGATTCACTAAATTTTAATGCTCAACAACAAAGGCTATTAAGCCATGAGATGAGTAAAACTGAGTACAATTTAGTAGAGCCATTTAAAGTCTCCTTCCCTCCTCCCCCCAAAAAAAAAACAAAACTATTTTATTTTTAGTTTAGAGGATCTTCTGCCCCATTTTGAATTCTAGCCTTCGAGGCTGAGAATTGTGCCCAGCAAATGCTTTGGTACAAATGCTTGAAAACATACAAAGCATTTCTGAGAGTACCTCCCCACGTTCTCATCTTTTAGAGGATGCTAAATTCAAACCACCCATTATCCTCATTAAGACTATACTGTCAGGTAAATCTGTTCCTTTTTTCATTTTATTTTATTCTCCACTCATGGTGGTATAACAAACAAAGATGAAAATGTCTAAAAATCTGCATGAACAACTTTACATTAGAAACTATTTCTTAAAAGAGATCTCAGCTTCCAAAAGCACTCAATCTGCAAACTTTAGAATGTATGGACATAATTTTGATTCAATATGATGATACTAAGGACTGCTAAATATTAATCAAAGTACTCTTCCAGTCAGTTCAAAGTGCATCTCAGCTTTGATCCCAAATGCACTGAGCAGTTGGTGCATCCTGTTCATTTAGAAACAGTCCAGACATTTAGAAACAAAAATAAGAAATCAACGTAACAGCTGCTTTAATTCATTTTATAAATAAGCAACTGAGAATTTTGCTCCAAGTGGCTGCTAGTGTAGCCCATTCCATAAATGGCATTCTCCGCAGAATAAGGCACAATATGGTACGAATGCAGCTCTTCATAATAGAGTGATTGAGAGCAGCATTCTTGTACCATAAACTTCAGCCGTTTTCTTGTATCAGAATAAGCAGTCCTATAACATGGAGCTTCCTTAAAGTATTCATAACTCTCTTTCTCCGCCTCCAGGTGGATCTTCCTCAACAAATTATTGATTAGCACAGACCTTCGAAGATAGGTTTCAGGGTCTTCAAGAAACCTGAGCTTCTCTAGTGAAAGTTTTAGAATGCAGGTCCGGTCTTCTGGTAATATCAAGTGCTGTAAGGACAAAATAATCAATATAAATTTATCTTGGAAGAGGAAACACTCAGGTTTTCCTACCAAGGAAAAGGTAAATAAGAAATAGCTTTGAAAAAAAAAAAACACTGATTAAGTCAGCATAAGGAGTTCTTAGTGAAGAAACTTGCCCTACCAGCCAAGGCAGATAAGTAGTTCCTCAGCAAATATGGGAAATAACTCACTTTTGGAAAATACCCATTGTAATCTTGATGTAAATCTTCTTCTTCTGCATATTTCCTCTTAAAGTAGGCTACTTTCGACGTCGTTAATGTAGATGGTAATACGTTTACTGGATGAACTGCATAAATGAAAAAGTGGAAAGAACTTATCAGTTTATAATGACAGAATTTTTTCATAATACGAGAAAATTCTACCATCTAGAAAAGGAAATTTGTGCTATAAAATATGAATTTCAAGTTTTCATAATGCTGGACAAAGTGAGAGGGGACAAATTATCTGTTCATATGGAGTTATATAGGCAAAAAATAATCTATGTCTCAAAGTTGATGGAGTAGGTTAAATGAATTAATTTAATTTTTGACATATCCTCAATTCACCACTTTACTTTGTACCCCACAGGTCATGCTCACAATCCATAAATGGCTCACAAAAGCAAATGACACTGTTTTTTATAAAGATTTTGGGATTTGGAGTCAAAAAAAGCAGGCTCAAATATGGTCTCTTCTACCATAGTCAAGTAACTTTATCAGAAACTAGAATGAATGGTTAGATTCCTTGACAGCTAAGGTCCCTTCTAGACCTAAATCTATGGTTTGATGATCTCAGACATTTAACACCTAACTTTAGAATCTATTTAGTACTGTTGAATTAGGTAATGAGAATTCACTCTAAATTTATGGTTTATTCTTACTTACATTTATCTTCATCTGTTCTTTTCAGGACACATGCAGGCCTTTTCAACTGAGAATATTAAAATATATCTTTATGGATTGTTTTAAGGGTTCTCAGTTCCTTCCATTCTTTGATAATGTGATAGGTATGATGATGTACAGTCAACCCACAAAGAAAGAATATTACAAACTGTCTCTATCTCCAATATCCCTTGGTAATGTCACAATTGATAAATGATACCCAATAGTTTGAAAGGGAATGAGAAAACTGATGGAGTCTGCCTCTTTCCCTTCTAGCTTCTGCCAGACCATTGTTCCCCCATGAACCATGGATGACGGGAAGATGCTTCCTATTGTAGAAAGATATAGGACAGATAGGACTTATTTGATTCAATACTATGAACCCTGCGGAGGCACTTAAACCTGTTCACTTTCCAAACTGAGCTTTCAGTGAGACTAGGCATTGTATTACCTGCCTCTAAAGTGATGAAGCTGAGAAGGGACAAATGTGACTGAGCATGGGACATAGTTGGATTGGAAGTAATAGACAAGGAATCTAGAGTTTGGGTCCTTGCCTGTGAACCATTGAGGAAGACTAATGCTTCTGCTCCTACTTCTCCTCCTAGCTCTCCCTTCCTTCTCTTCCTCTATTTTCTTTTTGTCTCTGTAAGTTTCTGTTTCTTTCTTCCCCCCTTCCTTTCTCTCTGTCTCTCTATCTCTCTGTTTCTATCTGTCTGTCTCTGTCTCTCTCTGTCTCTCTGTCTCACACACACACACACACACACACAAGAATGTTGCTTTCTCTTTCTCTCTTTCCTCTTTCTAGATGTGCTAGGATTCCCCTTGGCCTAAAGACAGATACCAACTGTCAGATTCATAATGCCCTTTACATCAATAGTTGTATGTTTTCTATTCTTAAGAGTACTGTAAAGGATTCATATTTTTAATCACCTGGAATTCATCATTTACATATTTCCATGTTGTTGGGCTAAGGATTTCACTTATGTTCTATGTTTTATGTGCTTGGTATATAGAGAGAGATGAGTGTGTATGTGTATATATATTTGCATGTATATGCACACATGTATATACATATGTGCACATGTTCACACACATATATACATACCATGCACATATTTATTATTGAACTAATTTTGCTATAGTTCCATAGTAAATCTTATTAAATATCTGTTTTTATGGAGTAAAACTCTATAATTATATTGTAGGTTCAGCTTTACTGATACTAAGACCAAAGTAAAAAGATCCCAGAAATCCTGGAATTTCAGCAGCTAGTAGAAGCAGGGAATCACACCTCCCAACTCCTAGTCTTCAAGACTATAAATAATATATTTGTTGTCATGTTATCTAGAACCTATTATTTTCTTTACTGTAGGGAAGTGATGATGCCAACTCCTCATTCAATAAAGTACAGTAGCTCCCTATTACATCCAGGACCAAATATACAGGATGCTCCAAAAATCTTAGTGTGGTTTTAAGGTACTAAAACTCAAAACTACACATTAAGATTTTCGGGAACCCATATATAGACAAGTTGGCTATCAGTTGATAAGTATTTAGTAAGAATTTACCAAGCACTGTGAACACAAAGAAAGACAAAATATGGTCCTGCCCTCAAGGAATTCACATTATAACCAGAGAGATAGCAGACAAATGACGGCGTGCATAAGATATATATATATATATATATATATATATATATATATATATATATATACTGTACATAGCTGTTTGCATATTGTCTCCAGAATTTGAATGTAAGATTCTTGGATTCCTGAAAACATATTTTTTGCCTTTCATTGCTTCCCTAGTACTTAACACATTGCCTGGTATCTGAACAGCTTATTAAATGATGACTGGCACCCCGTCTATACCATGTAATAGTAGAGGGCTGCCTGGGGTTTACAAGGATTAAGTGACTTACCTACAAAACATAATTAATGTGAAAAATTGGATTAAAACCCAGGTTTCTGACTGCAGATCCAGTTCTCTAAACAACACTGCCTCTTACGTTATTACAGAAAAAAATAATAGTAAGTTATCTAAAATTGACAGGGGTAGTGAATAGTGAAAATACAAGCTCTTGTTCCCATGTTCTAAGCAATAATCTTGACTTTGATATAAACTGTGAAAAAATAAAGTTATGTTCTCATTGCCAGTGTGGAAAACTCTGGAAAGAATCAGGTTTTGTGTTCTTAGTGTAGGCTTTTAGGGTTTTCAAAACAGTTACAGTTTGAAAGGAGTTCCCAGTATAAACTCTGGGTGGTGCTACTGACCCAAAGTAGCCAGTCTCAACAGCAAAAGAGTATTTTCTTCCTTATGGAAGTCATTGTGTTCAGATCCAAATGCATGCCAGTACAACAAATAGTCAGGTTAATATGAGACCAGAATGGAAAGAAAAGTTCATTTTCTTTGTATGTGTTATATGTATTGTATGTGTTAGCAATGTATTTTGTGTTTTTGCATATATTTATACATTGCATTACATTTATATATTATGTATTTGTATATGTTTTAACCCAGATAAGAAAATATCCCTGTGTTCAAACTCTTTAGTTTGTAGTATAATTGAGACTTTCTTAAACACTAGCTAAGGAAATTTACAGAAAGGAAAGTAATAATAATGCCCCTAAAAATCTTATGAAGACTGCATATTTCCATCCATCTTTTCTGGATTCCCTGACTTTCTTTCTGGTCCTCCCCTCATACTTAGATCAATTTTGATGAGCTGTTAGAAAGGGCACAAAGAAGACGTGTGAGTCATTCCAAAATTTCTGTATTATAACTGGAAGGGCAAACCCACAATGCTTTTAGATTAGAAGTTTGCATTAATTTCAGAGAACTTAGAATTTTAGCTTAATGATTGATACCTCTCATGTCAAACGAAGGAGCACTAGCTATTCTCAGTTGACACAAAACCAGTAAGTTCTGCCTTTCCATAAGCTCTCAATTAATTAAATGCTCTTTGATCCCATTACAACATCAGGCACAATCTCTACAAAAGTGGAATTCTCTTTTAGAGTGAAAATCAACTTGTCTTTACTATGTTATTTTCTTCCCCTCATTTAATCTATGGCAATGTATTCACAGACTGACAGAGGTGAAGACAGTTAAAAAAGAAAAGAAAAAAAGAAAGTTTAATCAGGTAATTGGGTGGAATTTTTATTTTTTGATTCCACGGTATCAAATGACTTTTAACTATTTGAGAAGTAAAGAGGGTTGGTTTAGGGTTTTTTCTTTCACCTTTTAATAGGTCATTATTACATCACATGGACACAGCCTTGAATCACAAAGGCTAGATGAAAAGTAAAAAATTCATCTAATCAATCAGTTGCTCTATTTAGACCAAACCAAACAATAGGTTTGATTGATTTTCTTGCAAACTGAATTGACTGAAATTTTATCATCACACAGATAATGTCAGTGAGCACTTTAACTAAATTATGAAGAATCTTCATTCTTCAACTACAGTGCTCTGTAATAAGAACCATCAAAGGTTATCAGAACCATGCACTTGAGCCATTCACTGATTATCCTACAGAAGATGAATACTAAAGATGCACAGCATGAGAAAAGGGTGAAAAAATGAGAAGTGCCACAATTTTGCTAGAAGGCATCAATATTATCCTTTTTCCTACCTTCTAACTCAAACTCTGCTAGCTTATTTTCCCAATCACAAGATGAGAAACAGTACTGAATAAGAGAAAACTGAACCTGGAGCCAAAGACCTGGGCTCTGCTCCTAACTTTCCTACTTAGTTCTTATGTTATGCTTAATGAGGCACTTGGACATCGGAGCCTTCAATTTCCTCATCAGTAAAATGGGAGGATTGGACTGATGATAACAGCACACATTTATATAGTGCCTCAAAGTCTGTAAAATACTAGATAATTTCTATCCCATGGGAGACTCAAGGCAAGCCTCGAAAGGTAAGTAATAACAGGTGTTATCATCCCATTATGGAAGAGATTCTTTAAGATGCTTTCCCGTACTAGATTTTATAGCTACAGGACATTATGACTGATTGAAAGGCATTTCCCTGTAAATGCAAGGAAAAGCCAACTGGATGGCATCTTTGGAAAGCAACTGTCAAAGGAACATATTGCTCTGGTTCGTAAGTGACAACTACAAGAAGCATTGTGACTTCACAAGTCAAGCTTACACAATGATGCCAACCTTTTCTGTTCAAACTTCTGTCTGAAGGCATTTCCTATTTTAAGGAATATGTCTGAGTGCATTCAAGCAGGGAGGGTATGGAACTGAAGATATAAAATCCTGGAAATACAGATTGAAGAGGCAAGAGTCTAGTCTAGTCCCATCAACCTGAGCAATACATTGAGAATCCTTCAGTATATAGTGGGTCCAGACAAGCATCTGAGGATAGCTGATGTGCTAAAAGAGCTTCACAACTGGTACAAATTCCACAGCATCCTCTTTGCTGGCTTAATAGCTGATTCTGGCATTGAATTTTAAGGGATATTTTTTTCATTCTGAGGTTAGATATACCAAACACAGGTTCATATAGCTGAATTGGTAAATCATAAAAGCATAAGACTCTAAAGAATCTAAAACATCATTTACTTACTAAGGCAGGTTATTATAGTAATGACAGCTGACACAATTCTTTTCAAGCATTATATCATTTTAACCACACAACTCTCCGAGATACAGATGTCCAAGTATTACTACCTCCATTTTCCAAATGAGAAAACTGAGGCTGAGAAGTAAAGGCATTTTATCAAGGTAATAGCTATTAATTAGCAAAAGTGGAACTTGTACTCAGATTTTTCACTATGACACTGCTATCTCTCAATAATATTTGTACAGTCCACTTCACGGATGTTGTGAAGAGGGTAGGATGAGAAAGACATAGCTAGGAACCCAAAGGTATATCAGAGGTCACCCAATCCATGATTTACAGATGGAAAACTTTTAAAGCACTTTCTGAACATATTATTCGCTTCTAGAGAGATGAGGAAACTGAGGCTTGGAGAGCCTCAATAAGTGTCTAAGACTTAAGATCAATAAATATTAAAGCTAGTAATGGAATCCAGATTTCTAGGTTTCTACCTAGGCCACTGATTTTTTTCCACTGTAACCCACTGCCTCCCTTATCATATTATAATTAGTTATAGTCCTCCACTAAGGTCCTACTCTGATGCCAAGAGGAAGATGATCCTGGGTTCTTCAAGTCATGCCAATGGGCCTGCCAAAATTCAGTGTCTATTTTGTACCAATAAACAACCTGGTACAATTTAGAGAATTTAATAACCAAAGGTCTAACAGGTGATTTTTGTTTTTGCTACCATGTATCATGAAGAGAATATCCATTGTGCTTGAATAATAAATATTTTGAAGTATAGAATTTCTTAGTATAAAATATTTAAAGCTGGAAGGGACCTTAGGGGCCCTACCCCTCATTTTAAATTGGACAAAACTGAAGCTCCTGTCCCACCCAACCCAACCTACCTTTTGTCACAGTGTGCCAACCTGTCATCTCAAGGCAGTCCTGTGGCCCCCATTACTGCTGCATGTTTAAGCAACAACTTTGAGAGTTGAATCTCTGGCAAAATTCTAGAGGGCACCCCATTCTCAAGGAAGACTAATGTCCTCTCTGGTTGTTCTCCCCACTCTTCTTCTGAGCAGCCCTCACATCTAGAGTGAATCTGGCATTTCTCATTGGTGGCTACATCTTTAAACAACTTCTTTTATTGTCCTAGGAGGGTTATGGCTCTCAGGACAAATTGAGGTCTGAGAATTAGACTGCTTAAAAGGCTACAAAAATGGAAAAGAGAACAATTATGAAGCAATGTAGATCTCAGAGGGGAGGAAAATCTATGGAACAGGAGGGAGAACAGAACTGCAGAACTATTGCTACTATTTAATAGAACACAGGAGGAAACAGGTAGCTCTCTAATAAAAAGATGGAGGAATGGATAAGAAAAAATAAATTTCAAAAATTAATGTATGCAAGAAACATGTTAAAAATACAGAAGCATATGGAGTAAAAATGAGGGGATAGAACAAAATAGGTTATGCCACAACAAATCTTTTTTAAAAAAAAAAAAGGAGTTGCAAAGATGGCTTGAGACATAGCAGCAACGAAAATCAACAATGTCAACACAAACAGGAAAACTATATTTTATTGAAAGATGTCCAGCATAGACCAAGAAAAAATAAGAATATAAATGTATGATCACAAAATGACATAACCATTAAATTCTTAACATATAAGCTAGATGGATTTCAACAATTGTTTTAAAAGTAACACAATAATAGCATAATTTAATATACCTTCCTCAAACCTGGATAAATGCAAAAGAAATATTTTAAAAATGGAAAATCAGAATTGAATGAATTGTTGGAAAAATTAGATTGGACTAGTTGGCACCTTTGTAATAAAAGTGCATGTGTGTGTGTGTGTGTGTGTGTGTGTGAGCACGCGTGCTTGTGTATGTGTGTGAGATTTCCCTATGTACCAAATAATGAAATTTGGTCACAAGTTAAGTCATAAAAAAGATAAACATGTAAAAACAGAAATAATGAATACACTTTACACAGCACAAGGCAAAAAAATAGCAATGAAATATGAGTAAATGATACAGTCCTAAATGGATATTAAGTAATGACAACCTGAATGGAATTCATCATAGGAACAATAAATAATTATATTCATGAATGAAAACAATGAGAAAATGTGATAAAATTCCAAATTATGTGTGTGTGTGTTCATCTGTTGACAAAGAAGACCATGCCATCAGAGAAATGATGACAAGACTTGCACTTGACTTTGTTTTGAGTAAAGGAGGGCTATGCAGTCACCAGCCTCACTTCTCCTCCAGAGTCATCTGAATCCAGTGACCAGATATTCATCAGAATGACGGGAGATGACCTAAGATGAGGCAATTGGGGTTAAGTGACTTGCCCAAAGTCACACAGCTAGTGAGTGTCAAGTGTCTGAGGTGAGATTTGAGTCCTCCTGAGTCAAGTCCTCCTGACTCCTGCACTGGTACTCTATCCCTGTACCACCTAGCTTCCCTTGACAAAACTTATGGTCAAAGGAATAAGAGATATCTACATCTCTGAAAAATAAGAATAAAATTAGAAAGGTAAAAATCAACAAATAGAACAAGTTAAAGGAAGGGAAAAAATTAGTGAGTGTTTGATCAATTTTATGAATGACATCAAATTGATGAGATTAGTGTGTGCATCTTTGTCTAAAGGCATCAGAAAGGGTACCTCCTATATGGATAGACATGAGCACTGGCACTTTGTTGAGTAGGCAGACATATGAGGTTTTTCTGAATGATTCTCAGTAACTTGGATAAGACTGATGACTGAGAGGCATATAAACACATGTCAAAAAGGTCATTTCTCCTACATGCTCTATAAAATTGATGTAGTTATATACATTGTGCTCTCTCTGTCTCCAAAATATTAAAAATGCACATTGGGTCATTAACATACTGACATATATGCAAAATGTTATCTAAATACTCCTTATTCACTCCTTATAAATAAAGTGTGTATATATAGGTATATAGGTATGCACATATGTATATATGTATGTACACACATATACTTATATAAATATCCTACACACTCCTTATAGATATACAGTGAGACAAATAATTAGAGTTATTCATTGCACATGGTTGGACCACATCAATCTAATAAAAGTGGAATACTACTGAAATCAATTTATACATTAAGTACTATACCAACCAAATTATAATATAAACAAACAAAAACAAAACAAAAATATAATTCATTTGGAAGAAAAAAGATCTATAATTTCAAAGGAAATGATGGTTAAAAGCATGAATAGAATGATAGTATAGAGACTTAGATAGTACAGATTTGGACAGGTAGACTTATAATCAATCATTCTGTAAACATTTTTAAGTTCCCACTATATACCAGGCACCATGCTCAGAACAAGAAAGAAAAAAAGTCCAAAAATTTCCGCAGCCATCATGGAGTTCACAATTTAATGGTGGGGGGAAGTGAATAGGTAAAGTTAAAAATATATACAAAAAATCTCTATACAGGAAACATAGGAAATAATTAAGAGGGATTAAGAAAGATTTCCTATAAAAGATGGGATTTTATTAGATACATAAAGGAAGCCAGATAAGAAGATGAGGAGTCAGAGCATTCCAGGTATGGACTGGAGTAGGAAGACTTGAGGTAGGCAGGCCTACAAGTAGGCTATTGCAAAAGTCCAGGCATGATATTATGAGGGCCTTCACCAGAGTCTGAGAAATTGGCAGAATCATGATGTCTTCTGTAGTAATAAGAAAAGTGGAAGAGGGTGAGACTTTAGGAGGAAAAGTAATGAGTTTCATTTCGGATACACTGAGCTTAAGATATCTATTGGATACCCAGGTTAAGATGTCTAAAAACTAGTTAGAGATTTTAAATTAGAGGTCAACAGAGAGGTTGTGATAGGATAGGTAAACATGAAAATAGTAATCAATAGTAATTCCAATGACATTATAAAAAACAGTAACCATCAAAACAAGGTGGTACTGGTTAAAATAGAAAATCAATGTGACAGACTAGATAATCAAGAAACAAAAGCAATCAAAAACAGCAGCCTAGGGTTTTATAACCTTAAGAACATAAATTACTAGGGGAAGAACGCCCATGTTGATGAAAACTTCTGGGAAAACTGGGAAGCAGTTTGTCAGAAATTAAATTTAGAACAGCATCTAAATATGAGTCAGCAGTGCTATGTTGCAGCCAGAAAAGCTAATGTGATCTTCGACTACATTAAAAGAGATTTAGCTTCCAGAAATAAGGAGGTAATAGTGCCTCTCTACACTCTGTGCTCATCAAATCGCATCTTTACAATTGTTTTCAGTTTTAAAAGGACATTGATTAAAATGAAGTGTGTCCAGAGAAAAGCACCAAGATGGGGAAGGACTTTAGGTCTGTGTCATATGAGGATAACTTTTAGGAACTTTAAATATTTAACCTAGAGAAGAGAAGCACAATTGCTGTCTTCAAATGCTGAATGGTTGTATTTTAGAAAAGAGACTACTTTTGCTGTGATTGGCTCTAAAAGCGAAGAATTGAGAGCAATGACAAAAGTAAATTGACAAAAGGAAGTTTAAGCTTTGTGTCAGAAAAAAAAATCACTAACAATTAGAGACATTTCAAAGTGGAATGGACTGCCGCTTAAGAAATAGTGGGTAGAACCCCGCTGGAGGTTTTCAAGCAAAGTTGAAGGGGAATTATTTTTGGATATTAATTGCCCTAGATAGTCTTGAGATACATTGCAATGATCAAATTCTGTGTATCTACAATCTTACACCATGAATCAAAAAAGCTCAAAGGATCTGAATATAAAAGGGTCACATTATTTAAAAATTAGATAATGACAGGTCAGATAGCTTGCACAATTATGAGTGGAGGAGAATTCATAACCAAACAAGGGAAGGAAAAATTCACAAAAGATAAGGTGAAAAACTTTGTCTACATAAAATGTGTAAGGTTTTGGGTGAGTCAAATCAAAGAAGATAGACTAAGAGGAGAAACAGTTGAACAAGGAAAATATTTGCATTAAATGTCAGCATTAAAAGTCTGATATCTAAAATATGTAAGGAATTTATGGGGTAAAGCCAAGATGGAGTAAAAGCAAGGACTTCCCTGAGCTCTCCCCCAAAGGCTTCTAATACCTATAAAAAATGATTCTAAATAAACTCTAGAGCTACAGAACACACAAAATGAGAGAGTGAAACAAATCCCCATCACATGACAACCTGGAAAGTCAAAAGAAAGGGTCTCTCATACCAGGCAGGGAACAGAGCACAGTCCAGTATGGGCTGGTTGGCAGAGACAGGCTGAAGCATACTTCAGGGGATTGAATCATTGGCATCTATGGCAGTTTCCAGATTTCTCAATCAACCCATAAATGCCAAAAAGGTCAATGGGAAAACTGTGAGACCTGGGTGAAAGATAAGTATAGGGTATAGCTGAGTCTGGCGCCAATCCCATAGCAGTGGAGGGGAGGGGATGGCAGCAGCAGCAGCAGTAGCAGTGGCAGAAGTTGCTTCTGAAGCTCTGGACCCACAGACAGTGGGTCACCAAGTGGATAATACAAAATCCATGAAGCCTAGGAGAGTACATTTACCTCACTAGAAGCAGAGTCCTACCTTGACAAAGAGTTAGGAAGTCAAGTGCTTGTCTGGGAAGGTGAGTACCCATCACAAAAGAACTCAAACTATAGAATCTTACTCTGGTAACAAGGAAGAACAGGACATACAACCAGAGGAGGACAGTAGAGTCAAAGCTCCTGCATCAAAAGCCTCCAAGAGGAACATGAATGGGTCTTAAGCTCAGAAAGGATTTTGAGAATCAACTAAGAGAAGCAGAGGAAAAATTGGGAAAAGAAATGAGAGTGATGCAAGAAAATCATGGAAATCAAGTCAACAGCTTGGTAAAGGAAACCAAAAAAAAAATGCTGAAGAAAATAACACAATAAAAAATAGACTAATCTAAATGGTAAAAGCCAATGAGGAAAAAAATGCCTTAAAAAGCAGAATTGACCACATGGAAAGGAGGTCCAAAAGCTTACTGAAGAAAATAATTCCTTCAAAATTAGAATGGAGCAAATGGAAAATAATGATTTTTTGAGAAAGCAAGACATTATAAAACATAAACAAAAGAAAGAAAAATAGAAGACATTGTGAAATATCTCATTGGAAAAACCACTGACCTGGAAAATAGATCCAGGAGAGATAATTTAAAAATTACTGAACTGTCTGAAAGCCATGATCAAAAAAAGAGCCTAGATATCATCTTTCAAGAAATCATCAAGGAAAACTGCCCTGATACTAGAGAACAAGAGGGTAAAATTGAAATTGAAAGAATTCACCGATTGCCTCTGGAAGGAGAGTCTAAAAGGAAAACTCCTAGGAATATTGTAGCCAAATTCCAGAGTTCTCAGAGTTCAAATTAAGAGTTCTCAGAAAATACTGCAGGTAGCCTGAAAGAAGCAACTCAGGTATTGTGGAAATACAATCAGGATAACACATAATCTATCAGCTTCTACATTAAGGTATCAAAGGGCTTGGAATATGATTTTCCAGAAGTCGGAGAAGCTAGGATTAAAACCAAGAATCATCTACCCAGTCAAACCAAGTATAATCTTTCAGGAGTAAAAAATGGATATTCAGTGAAATAGAGGACTTTCAAGTATTCTTGATGAAAATACCAGAGCTGAATAGAAAATTCGACTTTCAAATACAAGAATCAAGGAAAGCATGAAAAGATACATTTTTGCTACTTTTTTAGGACTTCCATTCAATACTAAGAATTCATCTTCCTTTTAATAATCTTTTCACTCCCATTATTATAATCACTATGTATATTGTTCTCATTTGTTTTCTTCATTGTGTATTAGTCAATACAAATTTTGCCACATTGCTTTCATTTCCTCATATTCATCGTTCCTTGGTGCATAACTATATTTTTACACCATATTTTTTTGTTCCCAGTTCTTTGCTGCCGCAAAGCGTGTCATTATAGATATTTTTGAATGTAGTACACCTTGTTTCTGTCTTTGACTTTTCTGGTGCACATACCCAGGAAGAAGATGGCTAGATTAAAGGGCATGAACAGTTTAACCTTTTTGTTTTTGCCCTATTCCAAAAAAGAAATTCAGGAGAACTGAACCATTTCAAGTACAGCCAATAGAGTATTATGTGCACATCTTCTCATATATTCTCAACATTAAATCTTCTCTTTTTCATCTTTGACAATTTGTATAGACTGAGGTAAGAGCACAGAGTTGTTTTAATTTTCATAAGTCTTACTAAGTGATTTGAATATATTTTCATAAGGCCATGAGAAGGAAGATTGCCTAAGAAGTAATTAGTTCTTGAAGTATGTGCAGATATTCTGTCTACTGCTAGCTCTTGTGGAACAAATGTGAGTCAGTTGCTAGTTATGATGCCTCAGATTTTGTACATGTGATGATAAAATATCTTTTACTCAGCTCTAAAAACAGAAGAAACAATGACCCAAGAGTAGTTGAGCTGGAGTTGAGTGTGCATACAACAATTGTGATCTAAGCATCTCCTGATCTATTTTCATTTGTGAGTGAAAAGAGAAGTCATATGAGCTGCTTGGTAAAGGAGTGGTAATCATTACGTTGTCCAATTCAGATAACATGTGGCCCTAAGTATATGACACCACTATTCCCTTTATGGTTATTCCTTCATGACCTTAGGTGAATGAATATTTTGAGAGGAAAGTAGAAGCAATCATGTGAGCCTGAGAGATTTAGAGACTCCAATCAGTCACTGAACATGGAAGCAGTGGCCAATGGAATAGGATTGGTTAATGACAGACAAAATATCTTCATATGGACCTAGAAAGAAGATGGTAGTAGCTTCAGGGATTATGACCTTTCCTGATGGATTGAAATACTGGCTATGGATGCTGGAAAGACACCAGTTTTCAATACTCATCAAAGAACTGAACATAAGAAGTACTCCATTAGTACTCTACACAGGGAAAAAATGATTTCTATGTCCAAGAAGTGAAAGATATCCCTTTTCCACATGTCTTCTACACCTCTCTTTCCACATGTTTTCTGCCTCATCAACACTATACGAAATTTGATCCCACTTTTTATACGGACCTTGTATATACAAAGGAGAGAGTGCATCCCTGTGTTTTTTGGAGGAGCAGGGGCATTCTATGAACTCTTTGTATTACTCCATTTTAGTAAATGTCCTTTACTAAAAATTGAGACTACTGACTGATAGTTGGGGAAACACACTGGTGAAGACTCATGAACAATAGTAACAAAAGCCCAGTCCCACAGAGTTATCTCTGATAGAAAATAGTTAGGCTGCTGATCTGTGGGCACCTGGCCCACCAATGTAAGCAGGAATTGGAGAAATAGCCCTGAAGAGAGAGTGCTATGGCCACATGTAGTTTGAAAAACTTTTGAAAAATTATTTTATCAAATTCTTTGACTACTTTTCTATTGGTCAATGGCTCCTGCTGTTATTTACTTGTACCAATTTACTTTATACTTTTGGCTATGCAACCTCAATTGGTGATATTTGATGTAAATATTTCCCTTCTCTACAATTTTTCTTCTAATTTTCTTTATTGATTTTATTCTTAGGAAAACTTCTGGAAAAAAATTATAGAGGCAAACTTTTTCATTTTTTTCTTTTATGATCTCTTTCCCTTAGTTTGGTCATGAACTCTCCCTCAAGCTATGGCTGGAAAAAATTACCGATTGTCTTCTCTCTAATTTTTTTGCCATGATCTGTTAAATTGTGTATTCATTTTAAGTTTGTATATGGTGTAAATGTAGGTATAAATATATTTTCTGCTGAAACAGTTCCTGAAAGAAATCTATACAAAATATAAACAACCATATGAAAATTTTTCCCACAATTTTATCATAGGGGATCTACCATACAGATGTCAGGGAAGAGCAAGAAATACCTCTATCACTTTTTTCAACCTTTTCTCATATTTAAACAAAATTACTGTTATTTTAATTGCTTTCTCTATTATTGTAAACTTTTCTTCCTTTATCTCATTTGCTTGATTCTCTTTTCACCTTTATGCATTTTCAAGAGGTGGACCATTCTTCTCTTCTCCCTTCTCCTTATGCCATTTTTCTCTTCTTCCTCATCCTTTGCTGATCATTATTCCCTCAGGCACGCCTTACCATTTTACCAGTATACACTAGAATCACAGTATCTTTACCCAAATTTTTGTAAACTATCTTGATATGTATTTTTGTATATTGGCATCATTGGTCCATGGAAATTTCAGAGAATTCTGCTCCTGATTATTGAGAACCAGATAGAAGTCAGCCTCACCTCTGAATACATCATCATTAAATAACCTAGACTAATCATGGACTTTATCATTAAACAACCCATATTAGTCATGCTGTAAGGAAGATGAAATATTTCTCTTATTCTGTGATGTCAGGCAGATAGGATGATTTTAAGCAAACTTAAGCAAACATGCTCATACAGAATTTAAGACAGCTCTAAGCTTTCAACAACTGTCCACTTGTGTGTACTAAATAGAATTTAGAGTAGAGTGGGGGTAAGGGAAGATTCTGGGAAAATCGGAAGTTGTTAGCTTGATTATTGATTTACATTGTGTCTCTCGCTCTTTTTTAGGTAAGAGACATCATGAGATTTTTATTTTCCTCTCATTCCCATGCTTCATTTAAATATGACATGTTTAATTTTTATTGCTTTGTATCTTTTTTTCTTTTTTGTATAAGGTACCAACCTGTCTGGAGTGACAAACATATCCTATATTTGTAAGTCAAAGTATATGACTTTGAAAACCAGCTGTGTTTGTTATTAGCTTTTTGACCTTGAGCAACTCACTCCTAGCTGCCTTAGATTTCTCATCTATAAAACAAATGACTAGGTTGGACTAGATGATTCCTGAGATCCATTACTGCTGTAAATCTACAATCATGAATTACTAACAGAAGCACAAATACATATTATAACAACTCTAACATTTCACCTATTCATGCAATTTGACAAAAATTGATTTTTAAAAACTGTAACAATCAAAACTAAAAAGATTATGGAATGACAGGCACATTGATAAATGATTGATTGACTCGTAAAACTCAGTCAGCTGCTCTCAACTTGAATTTGAAATTATGCAAGTGACTAAATTGTCCATATCCTTTGACCCCACAATCATACTTGGAGCATACACTCTGAGGAAGTGAAAAGTAGAAACAAAGGTTATATGCAATGTATAGTGGCACTTTTTGTAGTAGTAAAAAACTAGAAACAAAATGGATGTCTATTGATTGGAGAATTGCTTTTTTAAACAGTTATATGAATGCAATTAAGTATTACTGCATAGTTAGGTGTGACAAATTTGAGGATCATAGAGAAACATGGGAAAATTTCTAGGGACTGATACAGAATTTAAAAACAGAAGGAAGAGAATGATATATAACAATGACTACAGTAATGTAAATTTTTAAATAATTAATTGAGAAATGAGGAAAGATCCTAATGAATAGATAATGAAATATATCTTACTCCTCATGGCAAAGAGATAGGGGATTTTTACTTCAGAATACAATATTTAATATCAGTGATATACATTTTATCCTTGTCCTAAGGGTTTACTCTAAGGGGAGGGTTTCTCCTCCATCTCCAGAGAAATAATGATGTGAAAATAAAAAAAAAAAAACCTAAGATATATGTCAATTCATTCTCATTTTGAGAATCCATGAATATTTCTGCCTAGAGACATTTGGAAGAAAAATAGAAAGAATTAATCTATATACCACAGAAGTTAACCCATCATTTATCTAATTAAATTCCCATAAAATCTCCTTTCTTACCACTACAATACCCACAAATAAATAGACCAAATACAATCCAATAGAGTTTCCAGTAGATCTCAAAGGTAGTCAAAAACAAAGTAGTAACTTTATTTTTCCAAACTGAATTTTTGTTTCCGTAGGTCTAACAGCAGAAAGAAATTTAAGTAGCACTTTACATTGAGATATCATAGTATAATTGAGTGCTCTTCAAAGTGAATTTGTGTATATTTGTACTTCAGGATGTATATTACATGATCCATTGGGGTATAAAAAGAAAATATTAAAACTTCTATTTAATTTTTATCTAAAATAATAAATTAAAATAAGTTTACTAATAGCTAAACAACACTTGAAATGGTCAACAATCTTTGGTGTGTATGTCAGCAGATAGTAGCCTGTCATGTATGGGATATGAAGTAGCCTGAAAGAAATGTGGAATTTACACACCATGGAGGTAAATAGCAATGTTCCCATTTATCCATTCACTCTCAACATACTTTACATGTTCTGAGTGAATTGCTTTTATATGTTATACTTTTAATTAAACTAATCCTCACAAAACAGAAGTATTTCAGACAAAGATTGGTTGAATCTACAAAGAAACTGCTGATTAAAAGTAATACTAATAATGTGAGCAAAAACAAGCAATGAGAAAATGATGGAGTTGGTATTTCTATCGCTAGCACAATAATTTAATTAGCAACATCACAAGGTAAAAATAATAACAACCTAATCACATCTAAAAAGAATATGATCAAAATATTCAAAATTATCCATTATAGATTGTCATACACTGGAGGTAGCAATGAGCTTTACCTTAAATATATCTTAAGCTTTGTTTTTACGTTAACAATTTAACTAATTAGCAGAACTTGTAAAATTTGGTTTTTGTTGCTAAAAATCATACAAATTTGTCACTTATAAAAATTCCCTTAACTGCATATGTAAAAAATGAAAACAGGATATTCTAATCTGTTCAACAATTTTGCAAATGAAGATTTTTATAGGTTTTAAACCATTTATCAAAAATGCAAAAACTTAACACATTCAGATGAGTTTATAACAACTAATAGACATAGAGAAGACATAGGCAAGAAACGCAGACATTTTCTCACAGGATGTCAATAAAAATCACTGCATAATTAATAGATCATATTGAAAAAATACTATCAGAATTTATTATCTGTAGTCAATGATGCACTTCTTCCAGTTGTATCTATATATCCTTGTGAGTTATCTTTTTCAACCAACATCCACAACCAAATATCAAAATATATTTAACCACACCTTCAACAGAGTATTGAAAAGTTTTTTAAAATGATGGAGCATATTTAATCATATTGAAATCACTAAAATTATATAACTACTCACTAATTAAATTACCTCCCAAAAATTTACTGAATTAGGAAAAAATAACCAAATTAATTTGGAAGAACAAAAAGTCAAGAATATCAAAGGAACTAATAAAAAAATGTAAAGGAAAAAGGTTTAGCAGTACCAGATCTTCAACTATATTATAAGGCAATAATTATCTAAAACTATTAGTGATATGATTTTAGCAAGAAGAAGAAAATGGTTTCATAACGTAAGTAAAATAAAAATGTATTGTAAGATATTTATTGCATTATCTCACTTTTAAAATTTGTGTCCGTATCATGTATTATGTATATATTATATCCTAGGTTAGTACATTTACATAATTTAGAAACTAGGATTGAGTTTATGAGATTAGTAATATAGGGACAACATGGATGAGTTACCTACTTCCACCCAATGCAAGTGGGCACCTTTTCTGAAATTTACAGTGTTAGAGAATTGCTCAGAACACTGTAAGAGTAAGTGATTTGTCCACACTCACTTGGCCTGAAGGTATCAAAGTTAGGACTTGAACCTAGGCTTCTTGATTCTGAGGCCAGCTCTTGAGCCACCACTCCCACTTCCTCTAATTGTGATAATGTGATTTAATAATCCTTCTGAGCATTAGAGGCTTAAGTAGGAGGTATCAGAAAAGTGATAACTTCTGGCAGACAAGCATTCCTAGTGGTCATTGTTTTGGGATTTTTGGATATAAAGTCTTCCTATTATTGTGAGGCTGAAATTTACCAGTTACTGTGTTATTCACCCACTAATATGGAATGTGACCTACATAGGATTTATTAGTAGAAATTAATAGACAGATAAATGGATGAATGGATGGTTGGATGGATGGATGAATGGATGAATTGATAGATGGATGGATGGATAGTGGGATGGATGAATGGGTGGATGGATGGGGTATATAGTTTTCAATTGCTAGGAGTACTAAGTCAAAAAAATTCGGACACCACTGGTATAAAAAAAAGAGCACTAGATATAAAATCAGAAAATATTTAGATTCAAATCATACTTCCATATTTACCAGTGGAATAGGCAAATCATTTAACTCTTCTGAGTCTGTTTCCTTATCTGCATGGTGGGGGTTATAATACTTAAACACACAGATGTTTAAAGAAAGGACTTAGTGAATACTAAAGCGTTAAAAAATGAGTTCTTTATTTTAGGCAGAGTTAAGCAAGCAGAACTACAAGAGCTTGCTTCATCTAAATTTATCTCCTTATAATTTTGGTGATTATCTTCTGGTTTGCCAGCTGGATGTCACAGGAAATTCCAGTAGTTGGCTCTCATTAGCTCAGGTCTTATCACATCACAGTTTTGAAGTTGTAAATGACTATAAAGTGTCATGTCATCCAACCACTTCATTATACAGATGAGATCATTGAGACCCAGAAAGGTGAAGTTATTTATCTGAGGCAATCTGAACCCCAGTTCTCTTATTCCAAATCTACTGTTCTCTCCTTGTCTTCACTTAGAACTTAATCTGACAGATCTTGGGCATGAAGAAGGACTATACTAGGACAGATATCTCTAGTAGCTTTATTTATAATATTTCAATAAACCGTGTGCTAGAAATTACCTATTAAGGAGAGATGTCTCAATCATCAGAGCTTCCAAGTTCAGACAGGTAACTCTTGATTCAAATAAGTGATTCTTGCATAAATCCTTATTATGGTAGAGTAGAAAGAGTACTGTATTTGTGGTGAGAGAGTTTGAGGTTAAATAGCGGCTCTGACTTACTACACACTTAATTTGGGCAGATCATTTTACCTACTGGGGTCCCAGTTTCACCATCTATAAAATGAAAGGTTTCATCTAGAAGATCTTTAATGCTCCTTCCAGTTTTAGATTTTATTGTGATACTATTTCTTATTCTACTGTTTCTACAAAATATTAGTATTATCTAAAAGAATGATTTTGGCAAATAGAATGGGGAAATGAGCTAAGAAAAAATCATCATCAAACATTTTATAAATATATTTTTAATGGAACAGTAACACCTGTAGAAATTGTCACTTGACAATGACACATCTGATACACAGAGAGAAAGATACAGATTCTAATGACAGATGCAAAAAGTATTTGTTGCTATGGTACCTTGAACAAATCAGTTGACATCCCTGGGCCTCAGCTTTCCAGGTTCTGTAGGTTTCCCTTTGTGTTCAAAGATGAAATAATTCACAGTATTATTATAAGAGATGAGCCTGAAAAAAAGAAAGAAAGAAAGAGTGACTCATAGCCCTTTCCACATCTTCAAAATGTGCTTTGGTTTGTGAAAAGCTGCTGTAAATGTAGGCACTTTGGTCTCCATAATGTTTTTGTTCAGAAAGAGACGTCCCATCTGTGATTGCTGGGTGCCAAGACAATCTGGTAGTTGTTGCTATTTCCCAGCATGCCAAAATTTGGCTGCTTTGCTTTAAATACTTTGGTGTGACCTTATAGAACACTTTCTGTTCTCCTGATTTTTAAGGGACTCCTGTTTAAGATTCCAGTCCAGTCATTTTTCAGCCACATCCGACTCTTCATAACTCCATTTGGGGCTTTCTTGGCAAAGATACTGGAGTGCTTAGCCATTTCCTTCTCCAGTTCACTTTACAGATGAAGAAACAGAGGCAAAAAGGGTTAAATGACTTGTCTGGGGTCATGAAGGTAACAAATGTCTGAGGGTGAATTTGAACTCAGGAAGATGAGTTCTCTCTGTTTAAGATCACCTAAAAATAAATCTATTTTCTGGCTTCTGTGCCAGTTTACTGGTGGCTCACTTTTTCTGACTTCCGTCAGTCTCTGTCTTCCTCCTAATCGGTATTCCTCAATGAGGAATTGGTTTCTTACTTGCTATTTCCCTGACAGACTGCAGTGAGAAACTGGAGATACTGGAAATCACACTTGTGCCAGGCCTCCTGCATGGTGTCCTACTTTCACTGGTACCCAGATGCTGAGTTAACTCTCTCTCCTGCTGTGGTCCCCAGTGATTTGGGACATGTATGGCAAGGCCATGTCTCCCAGTGTACCATCTATGGGGGCTAATTCCATCATTTACTCCTGGTTTATCAAGTTGCGTTGGGATTTAAGTTTGGTTCCCTATTTGTTGAAGCTTTTATTGGCTTTTATCCATCCAAAAGATGGAGCCTAATACTAACAAGTCTATTAAGGTCATGATCAGTACTTGTACCCAAAATATAGAGGGAGTAGCATAAAATTAAATCTATTCAATATATATATATATATATATATATCCAAGAGTGCTGGAGAAAAGTATTCCATGAACAAAATTCCAGATGAACAGACGTAAAAATATGGGGAAAATGGAACATGTGAAACACAAATAAAATGGATAAAAATTATGCATTAAGAGAAGCCCAAGAAAAGAAGAGAATAAGCCCAACACAATGCCAACCTAAACCTCAAAGTAAAATCATAGTTTGGCCACAAAAACTACAAGACTGACTGGAAGAAATAAAATAAGAAATTAAGAGAAGGAAGTTAGAAATGAAATGGAGAGTTTCAGAGGAAAGGTAATTTAAAAAAATCTGAGAACAAAAGGTAGAAAAATGTTACTACTGGACTCCCTGAAACACAGAATGAAACAAATGGAATTCAATGATTCCATGAGACTATAAAAAAAATTAGAAATAAGTGAAAACATTTTTCTAGAGCAAAATATGAAGCATCCAAAGAAAAGAAAAAAAAATACTTCAAATAACTAGAAAAAAAGTAAAAATACCAAGCAATAACAATCAGAATCACACAAGACTATGAACTAACTCTATAAAGGAGACGATGTCTTGGAGTAAGGATTCCACCTTCCTAAGGAGAAAGAAGAGAAAAAACGGAGAAAGAGAAGGAATTGAAGGAAGAGAGAAAGAGAGGCTTACAACTAAAAATAACTAACACTGAAAAACTGATTATAATATGATGATACATAGGGAGAGTGGGAATATATATTTAATATAATAGAGGAATTTCAAGAATTCTTAATGAAAAGACAAGAGCTATGCATAAACTTTGAAATATCACACTGGGCACATGAGTAATCTAGAAAGGTAAAAAGCATTTGATAAAATTGAGGGGACTAAATGGTGATTTATAGATTTAAATCTAGATTTAAACAGGATAGAAGAGATGAATA
This sequence comes from Bettongia penicillata ogilbyi, assembly GCA_023548195.1. Classification (NCBI taxonomy): domain Eukaryota; kingdom Metazoa; phylum Chordata; class Mammalia; order Diprotodontia; family Potoroidae; genus Bettongia; species Bettongia penicillata. The sequence goes on from JAJHZJ010000041.1 coordinate 313,739, forward strand.
GTCATTCAAAATATCAATACCCTTGAATCTCAGAGGGAGGCAAATAAAACAAAGATAAACCCTAGGTCTTACTTTCTTCTATTGTTTTTAAGGAGAAAAGAAAAGAGAAGAGAAAGGGAATACATTAGGTAAGAAATAAGAAAGATGAGGGAGGAGTTTATTATTTAACATAAATGAGTTATATGAAAGTAGTGAGAGGTGGAGGAAATTAACATCTAATGACCTTGATCTTATCTGAAGTGAACAGAAGAGTGTTGGTCAGCTACATATCTCAGTGGATAGACCACCAGGCCTGGAATTCCAATCCTACCTCAGACATTTACTATTTGTGTGGTCCTCCAAAAACCATGTAACGAAGTTTGTTTTAGGTTCCTTGCCTATAAAATGAGCTGGAGAAGGAAATGGCAAACCACTCCAGTATTTTTGCCAAGAAAACCCCAAATGGGGCCATGAAGAGTTGAATATGACTGAAACGACTTAACAACCACAAAACCAAGTGTGTGCACACACAAGGGACGCAGAGTGGATACAAAAATACATTAAACTCATCAATAAAAAATACGATGACTGAGAAAAGGGAGAGGAAACAATTTTGAAAATAGTCAGAGAAGAAATAGTCACAAGCAAAAGAAACTTCAAATTTGAAGGAGGAATTAAAAAGAGAACAAGAAGGTATAACAACCAATAAGCTAGGTGAAAGCAGCATGAACCAAAGAGTAGGAAAAGACCACCATAATTGCACCATAATTACAAAATAGAGTTTTTATTAGGTTATTTCTCCTCATGAACTCCTTCTTTGGAAAGAGAAGGACAAAAAGAATGAGAAAGAAACAGGGATTTGATGGAATAAGCATAAGAATGTGTGTATGTGTTCATCCTTCATTGCTGAAGAAGACCATGCCATCAGAGAAATAATGATGTGACTTGCACTTGGCTTTGTTTTGAGTGAGGGAGGGCTGTGCAGGTCACCAGCCTCACTTCTCCTCCAGAGCCATCTGAATCCAGTGACCAGACATTCATGACTGGAGATGATCCAGGATGAGGCAATTGGGGTTAAGTGACTTGCCCAAGGTCACACAGCTAGTGAATGTCAAGTGTCTGAGGTGAGATTTGAACTCAGGTCCTCCTGACTCCTGCACTGGTGCTCTATTCACTGTACCACCTAGCTGCTCCAAGCATAAGAATGAACATGAATATGAATGGAATGAATTTTTGGATAAAATAAGCACATTAAAGTATAAAGATGCATAGCAATATTAAAAATTAAGTGCTAGAGTAGTATATATTATGATTCAGTGATAAAGAAGGGGTAGCAATCATAATCTCAAGAAAATAATAAAAGTAGACATAATTAAAAGAAATAGGCAAGAAAATTACATTATGCTTAAAGAACATGTATACTGAAATAATATTAATATTTAATACATATGGGCTGATTATTATAAATTTATATTAAATTGTAAATTTATATTAAATTATAAATTTAAATACTTAAAGGAAAATTTCTTTACACAGAGAAACAAATAGAAAAACTGTAATACTAGGAAAGTGCAATGTGCCACTTTCAGACATAGACAAATCTAACAAAAACAAAATAAGAAAGAAATGAAGGACATGGCAGATCTTTGACAGTTACTGAATGGAAATATAAAGGAATATGCTTATCCTTAACTTTTCCAAGCACCTTTAGAAAAATTGAGCATGTGAGAAGGAATAAAATACCTCATAAACAAATTTTAAAAAGCACAAAAATTAAAAACATTCTATACTGACCACAACACACTAAATGTTATAATTAATAAAGAGTTTTTGAAGGAAAGATTGAAACCTAAAATAGACTAAATGTTTTAATCTGAAAGAATTGGTGAATCAAAGAACAAATCATGGAATGAAAAGACAATTTCAATAAAAATTACAACAATGAAGAAAGTATGCCAAAAATTTGTGTAGGTATCCAAAATAATACAATTTTTTATCAATAGAAAAGAAAAATAATAAAGCAATTAATTGGGATAAATGAAAGGGGGAGAACACATGTATAAAAAATACTCCTAACAACACTTTTGTCATAATAAAGAACAGGAAAAAATGGGTGTCCATAAATTGGGAAATCACTGAATGAATTTTGATATATGAATGGAATTAAATGTTAGTATGCCCTAAGAATTGATGAAAAAAGTAGTTCAGAAAAACCTGGAAGGAACTATATAAAATGATTCAAAATGAAATAAGTAGAATCAAGAGGACTATTTTTGCAATGACTTCAAAATTATAAAGGAAAATGAATTTGAAAATAAATATATATGCACAAATGTGTGTAGGTATATGTGTATTGTGTATATAAATATAAAATGTAATATATTTATATGTGTGTATATAAATATAAAATATAATATAGGTATATGTGTATATATAAATATAAAATCAATGCAATATCCAATCATAAGTCTATAGAACTAATAATTAATCATTTTTCCAACCTTTTGACAGAGCAGTGATGGACTCGATGTTCAAAATAAGCAATATGTTTTCAAATATGGCCGATGTGTCATTTTGTTTTTCATGACTATAATTATTTGCCATAAAGGAGAATCTATTTATTTTGAGTTAGGAAATAGTTGAAAAATTGTAATGGTCATTCTATTTTTAAAAGAAAGTAAAGAGTGTCAATGAGTCATTAAAAATAAATAGAAAAGAAGAAAATTCATAGGGGACACAATACAAAAACACTGTAAAATATTTGAAATTTGCCCCCCCAAATCTGGAGAGTCATGGTTTCATATGTATTTTCCTTCTCTTCTTTGTATGGAGATATGTGTATAGAAAAAGGTTTTTTGATGTATGTCAAGTTCATAATAATGAAAAAGAAAACTAAAATAAATTAATGTAGGCTACTGTCTTTGGTGGCAATAACCTTTAGTTTGTTAGGTTTTCAAAATTCCATGACTTGATGAACATTTTATGCAAATTCATCAATTTGTTAATGTGTGAAGCTTATGATATAGGAATTCTCTCCATAGATGCAATTTATAGAGATGCCTGTGAGACTGAGGATTAAGTAACTTGCTCATCATCACAGTCACTATGTCTCAAAAGCAGGACTTGAATTCTATTCTTCCTCTTTCCAAAGCCAGTCTGCTATCCAGTGACCATTTCCATGTACATTAGTAATGAAATCATTTGAGAAGGTAGTTTTGTAGCTTCTGCAATAGTACTATTTGGCAGTGCAATTGTCTTAGACTTCATTGTCTCTGTGCGTTTATGCAATACAATATTCAATTATTTTCCCTCACTCGTTTCATGTTTTTACAGTGTATCCCTAGAGAATATACTAGAGGGTTGCTAAATTTGAGCAAAGGATTCAATTCTGTATTTGTTGATGAAATTATTTACTGGACAGAGGATTTTAAACTCCTGATCTCTTCATACGATGTCATTTTGCAGTACTCTGCTAACTCTGTGAAGTCAGTCATGATCTGTTACACGTTCTTATGCCTCGTCTCTGCCACTTATGACCTGTATTACACAAATCAATTGTTTTCACAGTCTCAGTTTCTTCATGATCTGCTCTTAGCAAGGAAAACCTTCTAAGTAGGCTCCAGAGTCTAAACCAGACAGTGGTGTCATAAATACAATATGGAGGTCTTGGTACAGTTACTGCCTCCTCCCTAGATCACCTTTATAAAATTCAGTCATCAATGCCTTTGGTTTTCCCAGAAACAAGTTTTTTTTAAGAGTCCCATAAAAAGGATATTTTTAGGTTACATAGTGGATAAAGTATTATACTTTAGATAATGAATTCCTTGAGGGTAGGCTCTGTCTTGTTTCTTTTCTTTCTTTCTTTCTTTCTTTTTTTGCCTCTTCAATGTTTTAGCAGTTGTTGTTCATTCAGTTGAGTCATGTCCAACTCTTTGTAACCCCATTTGGGGACTGGGGTGGTTTGCTATTTCCTTCTCTAGTTCATTTTACAGATGAGGAACCAAGGCAAATGGAGTTACACGATTTGCTCAGGGTTACACAGCTAATAAATACCTGAGGTTGGATTTGAACTCAAGGGAAGATGAGTTTTCATGGCTTTGGGCCCAGTTCTCTATCTGCTGTGCCATCTAGCTGCCCTATAAAGGTTTATTGACTCACTAACCCTGAAGTCAGAAAGATCTGAGTTCAAATCTTGCTTCAGATAATTAATATCTATGTAACCTTGGGCAAGTCATTTAACCTCTCAGAGTTAGTTTCCTCACCTGTAAAATTATGGTGCTTTTTTATGAGTTAGGATAAAATAAGATAGTATATGAAAAGCACTTGGAAAACCTTAAAGTGCTTCATAAATACTGACTATTCATATATTTATCAAATTGCTATAAATTTCACAAAGCTAGGAGTAATAGCTAGACAAAAATGACATCCAAAGAGATCTCAACAAGCTGGAATAAAAGACAAATCTAATAAAATTAAATTTAATAAATTCAAGTCATACACATTGGTTCACTTATTCAAAAATCACTTATTCAAGTGTAAGAAGGGAGATTTCTATTTGGGGGAAAAAAGACAATAATTTCTATTTGGAAAAAAATGGTCAGAGGGATTTTATGGTACTGTAAGCTCACTATAAATCACCAACATCATGACATCCAAAAAAGCTGAATCAATTATTTTTTGTTGGAGGAGGATTGTCATTGAGATAGGGAAACCACTTCCACCAAAACGGATCAGAATTTTTCGTACAACCTGTAGTGTCTGGAGTCACTGTGAGGTTAAATCACTTGTCCATACATATACAATCAGCATGTGTCACAGGTTGAACTTGAAACATCTTGATTATAAAGCCAGTTCTCTGTCTGCTCTAGGCTGCAATAAGGAAAGTTTAGTGTTCAGAAGGGAGAGAGATCATGTTTTATTCAAGCCAGATCTCGTCTAGAAAATAATGTTCTGTTCTGGATGCCATCTTTTTAGAAGAGACATTTACAAACATAATTGTGTCCAGAGGAAGTTGTTGGGGAAGTTATGATGATGAAAGGACTCAATACCATATCCTAAACCTCATTTGAAGGAATTGGTGCTTTAATTTTGAAAAAAAGAAAATTAAGGCAGAACATTATCACTGTTTTCACATGCTTAAAGGGCTGTTATGTGGAAGAGGGATTACATTGACTATGCTTGAGCCCAGAGTAGGAAGTGAACAAGAGATAAAGTTCTGCACAAGAGAAAACCCTTGTTAATAATTAGAACTCTTCAAAAATGGAGTAGAAAGTATTGAGAGACATTTCCCTCATGGAAGTTGTTCAAATGGAGGTAAGATGACTATTTACTGGGAATGTTGTGAGAATTATTTATACTTTGGACAGAAGCTAAACTGGATGCCATCTGTGCCCATTCCTTCCAATTAAAATTCTATGATCTTATGAAGAGTTCAAAGTGACGCAATAATCATGGATTCCAGCACTAAATACTGTTAAAGAGGTTTCTCAGGTAAAGCTCCTAAAGCATGATTTTCCAATTAAATAAATCTTTTAGTGGAAAGAAAGTACTTTAATTGCTATCATACTATGTATATTCACTTTTTTGAAATTTCTGGCCCATTCCATTCATCTTGTCTTCTTCCTTTCTTATGTCACACACAAACAGAAACTTCAGAGAATCAGAGACAGCAGGCCACTGACTTCAGTTTTGTGGTCTTTATTTGACTTCTGGCAGATAAATATCTCTATATCACAAGAAGCAACATCTGTCTAAGTGTTTCTTAGCTCTGCACCAAAGGGATAAGGGTGTGTGTCCATGAAGATCCAACTATACTATCAGTACTCCTGTTAAACTGTACACTCCTTGAGAAGAAGGATAGTGTCTTACTGAAATTTTGTATTTCTCCAATGTATCTGTCACACATACTCTATATTCTCTTTTGGAACCTGAGGGAAAAAAAAAAAACATGAAATGTGCCCAAGGCTAGTGTCATGGCAGCCAAAAGAAGCTAATCCAATCTTTTCTTAGTGAAGAAGGATTATCATCGATACAGGAAACTCCAGATAGAGAAACCTTTTCTACCAAAGCAGATCACTTGTAGTCCTATAGCAGAAAATCAATTTTTAAGATAAACTCAGTTGGGAGAAGGAGAAGAGATAGGATCAAGCCAAGGTACAACTCACCTGGAGTGAAATTCTAGGTGTTCAGGGAAAGAATGCAAACTATTGGCTTACTAGGTGAGTGACTAGGTGGTGCAAAGGGTAGAATACTGTACTTGAAGTTAGAAAGACCTGAGTTCAAATACTGCCTCAGACATTTAATAGCTGTGTGATTCTAGACAAGTTAGTTAACCTCCTATAGAGAATTTTCTCATTAGTAAAATGGGGGTAATACCTACATCACAAGGTTTCGGTGAGGATTAAAGAAATTTTATGTGTTATGTGTGTGTGTGTGTGAAGTTGTTTTAAAATTGTCAAGTGATAGAAAAATGCCCCTAGTACTATTATTATTAATGCCATCATCATCATCATTGCTTCTACTACTACTACTACTATTTCTATTACTACTAAAGTGATTTTATAGCTCTCTAAATTTCGACACCCTGGGGTTCAGTACCCCAGGTACCAAGTACAGCTATAACTCTACTCTGAATATAATGTGCACTTGATGTTTGCTGACTTGTAGTCTCCTAAATGATACTAAGTACCACTCCTTAGTGGTACTAAAATGGCAAGGAGATATAAGAATTACTTGTAGCTCATTTTCTTCAAGTCACATTTAGCATGTCTCATGATGTACCTTACTCAAACTGCTCCAACACCGTTTATAGAAAAGGACAATGACCAGGTGGCATCTCCTAGAAGTTTTCTCTGGCAGTGCTCTTCACCAAAGCTTCTTCTTTTAATTCTATATTTACATGGCACATTTCTTTCAAAAAGTTAGAAGTATTTTATTTTAAAATTGCTAAAAACTCACACTAACCTGGTAAATTTGCAGATACTCTTATCCCACTTTTCCATATGGGAAAAAAGGCACTGAGAGGCAAAACAATTTCCGAGGAGCCATATAAAAGTATCAAGACAGAATTACAGTTTTAGTCCCATGGGCCCCAGTTCTACCCACTAGTCCTTAAATCTGCATGTGTCTATGGTATTTAAGGTACTATAACAAAAACTGGATGAAATAGAAGGCAAATGTGCAAAAATAATCAAACTAGGGAAAAGAAATCATTGGAGTAAATGTAAAAGCATTATTTGGAAAGAAAGTATACTTAAGACAAGGACATTAAAGGGCTTCTGACTACTTGATATGCAAAGTTATATTGCCATCTCTACCAGAACTTATTGGCTATGAATTTACTCACCCTCCCATGTGCTAATCTTTAATTTTCTATTTTAGCCATATTTATGAAGTATAATGTTTTGAGCAAATAATCCTATTTTGAACTAGTTGTTCTTTACTTTCAAAATTACTTTTGAGATTTCTATACATAGACTATAGCATCATAAGTCGCCACCATGATTCTCATTTTGACCCATAGCTATATCATCATCTTGATTTTTTATTCAGGCACACCCTGAATCTCATGTAATTAACATGGTTGCAAAAATTAAAGCAGCATTTTTGTACTTACATAAAATGTCACAAATTGCTATTTGGAAAAAAGACTAAAATTAGAATATTGTCCTCATTCTAGTTCCCTATTCACTCAAATACTACCTCTTTGTAATTCATGCCCCTAAAGAGAACTGCAGAGGATAGCTCTCATTAGAATAAGAAGAGTTAATAGCTCCTTAAATGCAGATTAATGTGGAAGAATAGATTCACTCTGATGCTTCTAATTTTGATTTCATCAAGGTCTCAAAGACATTGATCTCATGTCACAACTTCATCAGTGTCTTTTTTCCTGACTCAATCAATACTACAGATCCTACAATAATGTTTTCTGATGTACAAAGTGGAAAATGACTTTGTCCATGTAAACTAACCTGGGAAATGTGGATTTGTGATAGAATAAAAATTGAAATTCAAGAACCTCTTTAGTTTGACCTTTTTGATTGCAACCATTGTCTCAAGGAAAGAGCAGACTCACATAAATTAAAGGGCATAGAGTGATCTTAATGTCTATGCATATTATATAAGAGACAGGATGCATATGAATTACTAATGCATGAAACTAATGCATATAAATGAACCACAAATCATGACTAGATCACTCAAACTTTTCTCAAATTGATAGCATGAGCAAAGCTCTGTCTTGAATATCAACTCTGTACACACTTAAAAGCTGATTACAGTAAACCGTATATCTCCTTAGATTCCTTCCTCACTATGAAATATAATAGGCACCATATAGGAGGATTTAAAGCTAATCAAACCAACCTGAGTGTCAAAGATCTCTTGTGTAGTTGAATGGCAGTGCTAGTTATTTAAATAAAAAAATAAAATGCTCCAAATTTTGTGTCAACTAGGACTATAGATAGTACTAAATATTTTCCATGCCTCTTTCAACATCTATCAAAATTATTCAATTTTTTTGTTCAACAAGCCAGAATTAATTTTGAAATATGTTCTGGAAAGAATCTATCTTTCTCCTCAGAGAGGAAGGTAGGAATCTTTATTCTTTTTTAAATAAAGTTAGAGAATGGATGTGAGTAGTAGTAATACATCATTCCTAGGACTTATCTGTAATTCAATGTGATACTTACCAGTACGTGGGCAATAACCATGTATAGGTTTTATATTGGTGGTGGTGGTTGTGGTGGTAGTGTTTAATCATTTCAGTTCATTTTCACTTCATGACCCCATTTGGGGCTTTCCTGGCAAAGATCCTGGGATGGTTTGCCATTATATGTCATGATAGGGGCTTAAATTGAGTTCAAAATCTTTAGGGACCTCTGAAAACTGGGTGTAGTTTAAGACTACTTTGTGTCTTCTAGACATCAGCATTTGATTTTCATGCAGACTAAAACCCTACCCAAAAGCAATTTTGCAAATTCTTCTTTACATCTCATAATTTTATGTTATTTCCCTTTTCAATTATTTTCTTTAATTCCTATGAGCAGCAGTGTTATGACTGAGTTCCTTTACAAGCTACTATTGATAATATACTCTATTATGTAGCCATCCCTACACACTCTAGGTTTATAGGGGAAATCTGCAAGACCACAAATGTCTTTCTAGAGAAAACCTTTATTGACTTCTACCCAGCAATCCTCTAAATTACATAAACAACCCCTTGTATTGATCTTGTAAGTTATGGTAATGCTACATTAGCATTTATTTCTCTTGATACATATTTAAACAGAAATTTCTTTTATGCTAGTAATTACCTGGTAATGCTGAATCAATCTGTAAAATGTGTTTCTAGGATGACTTCAGAAAATCTTGTAAGAGTTCCCCTTTGCACAGCCAGCATTTCTTACAGTATAAGTCTGCTGGACTGTTACCTGGCATCATAGAACAAGGAGACAGATACAAGTCACATTTGATAGTCAGTATATATGCTGGCATTAAGACAAGTTACTTCCTAATATATACTTTGGATTTATGGCTGATAGAGACTCTAATATTTTTCCCAATTAAATTACAAACAGAATGAACTTTGCTTGTCCTGCAGTCCACCTGGAATTAGAGACTATGAAATCCCAACAATGATTTCCTTGCGATATAATTTATTCTGGTCCTAAATCTTTAATTAATCACAGTTGTATACTCAACTTATCTTCCGTCATTATAATGGATTAATTGTTTTTAAGTTCTAATATGATATTAAGGACTAATATTTTGTATAATTTCTGAAAATGTGAGAAGTTGAAGTCTAAGATTTTGCCTCCCATTTAAAAAGTTGTGCATTTCTGATAGGAATTGTAATACAAAATGCTTCTCACTGAATGCAGTCTTTTAATTAAAATGTATGGTAGTTAACTGGACAATTTCTATACAGCTGAATGCTTACTGATATCATCTTCTATATTTAGAGGGATGATCTTTCCAAGAGGAAGATAGACAGCCAATAAGGAAGATCCCACCAAAAGAGAGGTAAGTTACTATGGTTACTTTTCAAGGACTTAAGTAACAGAGAAAAGGTGATCCAAGCCAAATGGACCCATTCCAAAGTGGGACCATGATTGTAGCATGTATTTAGACCACATATAGCATCTAAATCAGCTTGGGGCTACACTGTCATTCCAGCATGACCTGCAGGCATTCCACTAGCTGCTGGCTGCTTTGAGTCTCCCAGCAGCACACAGACAGCGCTGCAAAGTCAAATGGGTTGATGGAGGGAGAGGGGATTTAAAAAAAAAAAAAAAAAAAAAAAACAGAAGAAGAAAAAAAGAAAAACTTCTTCCAAAATCAAACCTAACAATGACGTACAGGTTCCTTAACATGAAGCAATCTTGGTTATTTACGACAGGACAATGCTCTATGTAGGCTAGAAGAAGCTCTGACTTTCCAGCAGAAGTCCCAAACATCCCCTAGTTCTACCAAACCAAAAGGTGGCTTGGCTAAGTCAAAGATAATACCTTGAGAAGGGTAAGGCTGACTGACATACCTTGCAAGCAGAGGCCACCAACCAGGAGTCAGATACTTCCACCTGTTTTGTAAAGATGTAGGTGCTCCCCTTGTGGTTTGCGTTTGCACTCTCTAGGCTTGCTTCGATCGGGGCTCTTGCTCTTCCGGCTGACTTGTACACAGGCAGCTGTCCAGTCTCAGCAACAGCAGCGGAGGGGGCAACGCGACGGCGGCGGCGGCAGCAGCAGCAGCAGCAGCAGCAGCAGCAGCAGCAGCACCAGCAGCAGCGTGGACTCGCAGCCCTTGGCTCCTGCAGGTTCTTTCAGTCACTGAAGCCTAGCTCCCTTCGCCTGCCTTAGACCAGGAGGCGGGCTCCCAGCTGTTCTCTTCTCGTATTGGACCAGAGGGAGCAGATGTTACCCCGTTGCTAGGAGAGTTGCTAGGAGGTTATGACGCCCCTCAGCATCTTCGAAGCAACTTGTGTAGGTTTAATTTTTTTTGGCCTGGGGTACCCCGAGTAGAGCTCGAGCAGAAAACACGGGGTGGACGAGGGGAAATAGGCAGAATGGGAGTAAAGGTAGTGACTGCCTGGGACTAGGAGGAAATTTAAAGCTGGAAAGCGGGAAGTTGGAGATGAGATGGAGGAAGGGCTTAGGTGTTTAAATCAGGCTTGGGGTCGAAAATGCAAGGAACCTAAAACTGTTTTGTTGTTTTGTTTTCTTTTTTTAGTGCAGGAATCTGGTGGGAAAAGAAGATAGGGGAGGGATGGTATGTATAGAGAAACGTACATGCAGGGCATAGATAGAGCGGGGCAGCACCAGAAGTGTTTGGCCTAACTGGATAGTCAAGAAAACCTGCTGATGCCTCAGCCCCTCACGCGCCCAGAGTGGGATTGTTCCCTCCGTCTGTAAATGGAGACAAGAGGCATCTTCTCTCCAGGCTCAGCGGGGCCACGAGTGAGATGCAGGATCCAAAGTGATCCTCTGGGAAAATCTTATAGTGTATCGCCTCTACCACACCCCGGCCCCGGCGGCGCCTCCTAGGCCCCGAAAGTCAGTTCCTCAGTCTAGAGAGATTGTCCCAGGGGAGTCTTGCTGCCAGGCCTGGGGAGGAGAGGCACAGTTCATGGAAGGCTCAGTTTGGATGATTTGTCCCTGAAGGGGAGGGAAACCGGGAAGGAGGGTGGAAATGGGAGGGAAGGTATGGAGGGAGGGGGTAAGAAAGGAAGAAAAGGGAAGAGATAGAGAGGAAGGGTAGGAATGTAGTGGGGAGTGGGATGCCCAGGAAATGGGGAATAGTTGCAGAATCTGCTGTTTATGAATCTCCAGATGTAGGAGAAAGACAGATCAAGAGAGAAAGAGATGGAGATAGAGAGAAGCAGAAACAGGGACAGATTGAGACAGTGACAGAGGGGGAAACACAGTAAGGGAGAGAAGCAAAGCAGGGAGGAGAGGGAGGGAGGGAAAGAGAGAGGAAGAGGGAGAGAGAGAGAGAGAGAGAGAGAGAGAGAGAGAGAGAGAGAGAGAGAGAGAGAGAGACAGAGAGAGAGAGACAGAGAGAGAGAGACAGAGAGACAGAGACACAGAGAGACAGACAGACAGAGACAAACAGAGAGAGAAAGAGACCAGGTCTCAAGTTTCCTCTGTCATTTGATTAAGTATATCACCTTTATCACCCTCAATCTTTCCATCTGTAAAATATGACCGAAATTATTAATCAAGGTTGCATGATAGATAGAATGCTGGACTTGGAATCAAGAAGATGCAAGTCTGACTCTTATCTCAGACACTTAATAGCACTGTGACCCTGAGCAGGTCACTTAACCTCAGTTCCTCATCTGGAAAATGGGGATAATAATAGAACCTACCTCACAATGCTGCTTTTGGGTTCAAATGAGATATGTACCAAGTGTTTTTGCCAACCTTTAAGTGTTATATAAATTTCAGCTATTTTTATTGCTCACAATACCCTGGACAGTGCTACAATAATTGGCAAAGATCCAGAGGCTGTTACAATACTAGCTGTTAGAACTACCACTATCACCAAACAATGCTTGCCTTTCCCCTCCCCAACCCTTCCCTCCAATGTAACTGAGAAGAGAAAGTAGAGATGAATTGTAGGGGTTGTCATGGAAGCAAATCAGATCTTCCTCCTGACATTCTCCTTCATTACTCTCCCATCCCATGAAAAATACGTTTAGGAACAGATTTCTCAGCCTGTGTCTAACCCACATACTACTTCTGACCGGTACACTACTAAGCAAAGCTCTAGAACTTCAAAGGAGGAGCCCAGAGGCCGCCTCATGTAGTGTTACAGTGGCATCAGAAGAATAATTAAAATACCTTTGGAACACAGCCCTTGTCCAAAGTAGCTGCCCTATAGTGTTGGAAATATATTACTGTCATGCTGCCTGGAATCTTACCAATTAGAGATGCATTTGTGTTCATGAGTATCCTCTTTCAAAATGCAAATACCCTACTCCTACAAATGAGTTCCTGGAACTGGAAAGATTGTAGAAGACTATCAGTCCTTCATATCTTAGCGTGAATTTAGCTAACACATATTAGTTTCATATGCTTAGAGAGCACATACAGAAAGGGAGTAACTCACAGGTCCCGCTTGCCAATGACCCTTTGTCTTAAGCACAGTGACTCTATACCAAGTCGGTCCTTGGCTCCTAATGCAGACAACACCACCAGTCACTGCTGGCCAGGGAAATGATGCTAGGATGCTGGTGAAAATTTGGGGAAATCTCAGATCATCCAGACCCTCCAAAGCTCCAAAAGTCCTCCTCCAGCCAAGGAAAGGGAACCCTTAACAAGGTCAAATCTAAGTTCTCTCTTCCCCTCCACCTAAACCTGGAAGATTTCTTCTGAGAGGGTTCAGCTAAAATGTGCCTGAATTTCTGTGATGAATTCATTTTCAACTACCTTGCTAATTAGCAGATAATCCCAAATTTTTAGACACATAATTTGGCTTTCTGATACTACTTTTGTGGGGGAGAGGACCTTCCTGGGGCATGGACAAATATTATGGGAATAGTTAGGTTGACTTAGCGTAACCCACTCCATTTTGTTTTACTCCTCCATTTTGTGATTTAATTGTGATCTAATTGTTTTCTCTATTGAGTTGTCTCTCTGTAAGCTGTTTTCAATATGCCAAGCACTTGTATGGTATGGTTTCATAAACAACATGTGTATATTCCTAAAGAACTGATAAGCATATGTGGTCGCTCAGATAGAAAAGACCACCAATGAAAATTATTGTAAACAATTTAGTTTCTCCTTTATCATCAGTTTATGTAATAAATTACCATTCAAATAACATGACAAACAAGTTACATAATAAACCACAGATCAGAACTTAGGGATAACTAGTAAATACCCTTAGATAGGACTATAAAAACCTACCTGAAGCCTCAGTTATTGACCTTCTCCTGATCAAGACTAGGGCAGATTCCTCTATACAGCACTCAAAAAACTCAAGCATCCTATATTCTCTAAAGAGTAGTGCTGATTGGTGGAAATTTGCCAGAATGACACCCACCTTGGGAGGGAGATGCATCTCCAGCTGGACAGAAGTGGAAACTTGAATTGCTGGTAAGAGACACCCCCAGTCTACTGGATCTTTAGGAATCAGATTAGTGGTTTGTTCCTAGAGGGGGTGATGTTTGTATTATTGAAGAGATAATTAAAAGTAATTGCATATGCATGGATGAGTGTGTTTGATTTAATGTTATAGTCACACTAGTAGTATGGCAAATCAACATTAGCTGAGTAAATCATGTACCCATCATCATGTGCCTACTGTAGTTACAAGTTTGTTCAGCCTATGCAAATCTAAGAACACTATTCTTATAACAAGGACTTTTTCACACTTAGTTCAAGACTTATGAGTGAAATTGATTGGAGGTGAGTAAATCAATCACTCCACTCTTTCAATTATCCTGTTTTAAAGGCCTGAGTTGGCTCACAAACCACCTGAGACAGGGACTGTTCCTGCAAACACACATATCCATCAGGGTTTAGACAGGATAGTGTGGTAATGAAAGCTCTGGACATGTCTGAAGTTCCTTATTCCAATCCCACCACTGTAAATCATCCCACTTCTCTGAATCTCAATTTCATTTCTGTAAAGGGGGATAACAGAACATAGCATTGGCACTACAGGTTCTTCTATAGATATAGGAGACAGGCAGACCCAGAATTAACCAATTTGGTAATATTTTTGATTTTGACTTTTTACAACTGATTTTACAGGCTTCTGAGGGGAGAGGACCCTCCTCAATATCAGACCCAGCCATCAGTTTCTTGGACTCCATAGTTCCAAGGCATTGCTGACCTGTTTCAGAACAAGACTTAATTTCTTTGACAGAGTTCTCTCTAACCACTGACGTTGTACCTAAGCTTACTCTGAAATGTTTAGCATACCCTTGCCTTTTTGTATTCTCTACCTGGGTGATTCTGAATCTGACATCTCCTGATTTATATATATTTATATATATATTATTTAAATATATTATATATATATATATATATATATATATATATAACTAGATGTAGACATTTCAAACTCAATATGTTCAAAATAGAATGTGTTACCTTTTCCCTAAAATCCTCTTTTCTTCTAAACTTCCCTACTACTGTTGAGGATGCTACCATCTTCCCAATTACCTTGGCTATCAACTAGAGTACATTTCTCAACTTCTCCCACTCATGCCATATATATAATCCATTTCCAAATCTTTCCATTTTTACCTCCACAATACCTCTCACATATGTTCTCTCCATTCATAAAGTGGCTACCCTTGTATAGGCTCTCTTCATGTTTTGCCTAGACTATTGCAGTAGCCCTCTAATTTCATCTGCTTGTCTTAGGTCTCTTCATTCATCTGTCAAAGTGATTTTCCTAAAGTCCAGTTCTGACCATGTCACCCCCATCCTACTCATTAAACTCCAATGGCTCCCTATTACTTTCGTTATAAATTATAAAATATTCTGTTTGGCACTTAATGTTCTTTATAAATCTTATAATCTGTTCCCTTTCTAGTCTAATACTTCTCTCCCCTTCCCAAATTCTATGATCCAGCTACAATGGTTTGTTTGCTGTTCCTAACATCCATATTCTATTCTCTGTGCCTTTGCACTGACTGTCTCCAGCACCTAGAATGTTCTCCCTCTTAACATCTTGACTCCTGTCTTTCCTGAATTCCTTCAAGTATCATTGCAAATCTAACCTGAAAAAGACCTTTGTGATTCCCCTTGAGACTTCCCCTCTGAGATTATTATTTACATATTGTCTCCATTAGAATGTGATGTCTTGGAGTGAGGTTTGGTTTTTTTTGTATTTTTGTATTCTCAGGACTTAACACATAGAAAGCACACTTATTGCTTATTCTTATGGATTGATTAATTGAAAAAGTCATTAACACTTGTTTGGAATTTTTCGTTTTCCAGGGGAGAGTATGGCCCCTTCACATCTCCTGGAAGATAGGTTTCATGGGGGCACCTGCCCCCAAGATTAATTGGTTGTGGGACAGATTGCTGTAAAAAATTCTCCCTCTTTGTGAAAGGGAATCTATAGAACCCTTCAATCCCTTCATCCTTTTGTCTTTAAGCAAAGTTAGACTCAGACCAGAATCATGAAATCATTATGTATTGAGAGATGGAAGGGTTACCTTGGGAGTCATTAATGCCTGCCTTAGGGTAAAGTACATGGTAACCATATACTCTTAGACACAGACCAGTGATAGGAGAGAGGAACTCCATGGCTAGGTGCCCCAAAGTTGGGAGTGATGTAATACCCACATTGGAAAACCAGTTATAGTGGAACATAAGCTTTCAAAAATGTGCTAGCTACGGACAGCGTCTGAATGATGGGTTTGTCTGGACCACTGTTTTCTTGAAGGGCATTGGGAATTCCTTTTTAGAGGAACTCCAATTGCACTAGCAACTCCAGTTTAAGATGTTCAGGAATGTGGCATTCTATGGAGAAAAAAAATCTCCTAAGCAAAAAATTCAAGCCAATAAACATTTATTAAGTACTTAGTGTGTGCGAGGCACTGCGCTAAGTGCTGGGATACAATTAATAAAAAGAAAGACAGTCCCTGCCCTCAAAGAGTTTGTAATTTAAAGGAGGAAACAATACATAAAAGGAGGCAAGAAAGGGGATGGAGGAAAGAAAGATAGGAGGCCAGGGTATATCTCGTACTGGGACAACTTTTTCCATGGAGGCAGGGCAGCAGATATGAAGTGAAGTGAACTGAGTTCAGTTTCTGCTTTCTATAAAGAAAGGCACTGAGAGGAGTTTGGTACTCCACCCTCCAGCCCTCCTTTCAGAGGGGAGAGGAGGCTGAGGGAGGTAGTGTCAAGGAGACCTTGAGTTAGCAGCATGGTGTTGGGTTTAGAAGCAATGAGCTTATTCTGGGAGAGGCATCTTGTTCAATGGAATTATAACCAGGCAGGGTAGCCAATGCATAGTAAAGATGCACAATATGGTCCTTGGTGCTATGGAGATTAGTAGAGACTATGGTCACAATATGCAGATATCGTCCTCTGATATTGTATTGCTGCTCATTTTAGTCATGTCTGTGACCCTGTTGGGAGTTTTCTTGGCAAAGATACTGCAGGGGTTTGCCATTGCTTTCTCCATCTAATTTTACAGATGAGGAAACTGAGGCAAACAGAATTTAGTGACTTGTTCAGGGTTACACAACTAGTGAGTGGCTGAAGCCAGATTTGAACTTGAAAGATGAGTCTTCCTAATTCCAAGCCTGGCACTCAATCCGCTGTAGCACCTAGCTATTACCAGTTTTTCGATGGAAAGGGAACTGTCTTTTCAGGTTGCATTTCCCTTCCAAGGAGATTCCATATCCTCAGAATCTCTGAGGTGAAAATGAATGAGAAGAATGTCAGGATGGTGCCTGGTTGGGAATTCAAAGTGCATTTCCCTTCTAAGGGTTTGAACCAGAGGTTCAAACAAGCAATATGGTCAATAATACTCCCCAGTACAGCAGGACCAGATTAAAAAGTAATTGGGAAATATTTAACAAAATAAACTAAAACATAGACAACTGATCTTAAAACTGTCAATATGCAATCCACAGGGATCTTTATATATAGATTAGTGGCCACTGCTCCAACTACCTTTGACATCACTGAGTTCAACTACTGGTTGGTGCAATCATTCTAGAGAACTTTGGGATTCTGAGGAAGGGAACCCCCCAAAAAAGGGACATAATGATATTGATTATTTATGGTCTATTTGATTCATTTACAATTTTTTTTAATTTTTTATGTGGTAGAATACTATCTGCTCTGTAACTTATATAGGTACTTATTCCTTTGATTGCTTGAATGAGATGTGGAATCCTTTGCTCACATCTTTGCAGACATAGACTAGCCCTATTCAGATATTTTCCCAAAGTAAATTTGGGGGATGGGAATAGTGTGCAACAGACAAAATGATATTTTGATGTAGCTGTCATTAAGACTCTGCCTGATTTATGTAAGCCCAGTGCTTGGGAGACTGAACTTTGCATTATATTTATAAAAGTAAATGGTGTCTACACAAACACACACACACACACACACACACATACACTCACATAAGTCTGTATAGCTAATTTACCAAATATTTATCAGACCTCTGTATTTTTCTTGCTGTATTGGTACTGTGCAAGAAATAGTAAAATAATAATAATAGTAGCTATCATTTATATGGCACTTTAAGACTTGGGAGGAGAAATGAGGCTGGTGACCTGCACAGCTCTAACTCGCTCAAAACAAAGTCAAATGCAAGTCATGTGATCATTTTTCTGATGGCATGGTCTTCTTTGGCAATGAAGGACGAACACAACAAACTTTAAGATTTGCAAAATGCTTTATTTTGCGAAGGAGATAAAATATTATATCATTTGATCCTCACAGCTCTGGGGGGTTGTGCTCTTATTGTCTTCATTTGACAGGAGACAAAACCAAGGCAGACGGAAGCCAAATGACATTCCCAGTGTCATAAAGCTAATAAATGTCAGAGACCAGATTTGAACTCTGGTCTTCACAACTCTGTCTAGAATTCTATGCACTATACCACTTAGCTATCTACACTATAAAGCAAAGGGCATGAAGAATGAATTGGATCAGTTACAATGCTGAGAATAGAAAACAAGTTTAAGACTCCTACACTCCTTTTATTCTTATTTTATAATGGTGTCTCTTCAATGATAATTAAAGGTTACTCTTTTCTGAAGATGTTGATAAATTCCTCTGTATGGTTAGTTTTTTTTTAAATAATATTTGTGTAGTAAGAAGTTAGGAGAAATTTTCACTAAGCTTTTTCTGATTTTTAAAAATTAAATGTTAAAATGCCATTAAATCCAAATTAGGATTCATCCAGGTTTTAATCTTGCTGCAAACAAATCTTACTACTCCCTTGAGAGAATTATAGGTTTAATGCTCATCTCATCTGCTGCCCCATATCTGTTTCCTAAAAAGAATGAGGAATTTTTTTAGTACAAAAGAATGCAAAAGAAATAATATTGAAATTCATCAATACCCTAGAATTTCATCCTGAGCCTTCAATTTGAACCATTTCTCCAGATCTCCCTGGATGAACCCAAGGAAAGCTTTAGTGAAACTGAGAAACTTAAAGAAATGATAATGTGATTTTTATGGCATTAATGAGCGTCTGCTAAAGAACGTTAGGATAAAAAAGGGAGAAAGACTTATTTTTACAAAACTACTTATAGCTGTTCTTTTGTGGTTGCTAAGAATTGGAAATCAAAGGGATGTAATGGCTAAACAAGCTGTGGTATATGATTGTAATGGAATATCATTGTGTTATAAGAGATGACAAGCAGGATGATTTCAGAAAAAACCTGGAAAGACTTACATGAACTGATGCAAAGTGAACTGAACAGAACAGGAAGATATTGCAGATAGTAACAGCAATATTGTTCAATGAAGAACTGTGAATGACTTAGCAATTCTCAGCAATACAATCATCCTACAGTACTATCAGCTCCCAGAGAAAGAATTTATATTGATTGAATATACAGAGAAGAATGTTATTTTTCACTTTCTTTCATTTCTTTCTTTTACTCATCTTCTTATACAAAATGACTAATGTGGAAATGTTTTTATATAATTGCACATGTATAATCTATATCTGTTTGCTTACCATCTCAGGGAGGGGGGGGAGGAAAGGAGAGTGGGGGAGAAATAGGTTTGAAACTCAAAACTTTAAATAAAAATGTTAAAAAAAATTTTAAAAGAAAGGATGAAAAGATGCTTTTTTACTACAAAAATCATCAGGAACCAGAGGAATAGTATTACCTTTCTTAATTATTTTGACTTTTAGGACTAGTGTTAAGAATAGATATGGTTGCACTCAGTAAGTGCCAGGAATGCCCAAACCTCTGCCAACTTGCATACTTAGGCCAAATTTTAAAAGATATCCACAACAGATGTCCTCTATAGCCCTAATATCCTGGAAATCTCTGCCTTGTGCAGAATTCCCATATTGGCACATATTATAAATATTCTTTTTCCATATGTATGTCTACATGCCTATGTGTAAATGTTCCAATCTGAGGAGGGTGTGGACTCAAAAATAGATACAAGTATATCTATTATATAGAGAGATATATATATATACATACACATATGTGTGTATATGTATATACATATATATTACATTATTACATGTGTATTATCTATAGTACTAGATAGGAAGACCTGAGTTCAAATCTACCCTCTGAGAGTTACTACTATATGTCACCTTGGGCAAATATTTTAACTTCATTGTGTTTCAAGCATGATCTTATGTTTCTCTACTAATTCACAGATAGTTGAAATCTTCATTGGTGGAGATAGCTCTTGGCTAATAGGATACAGAAAAAAATTGTAGATCCTTCACTTACACATATTTGTTATCACTTTTCCCAGTCATTTAGAAATATGAACTAGACAGGTTGCTTTTGCAACCTATCAAAATGGAGAGAATCTAAATTAATGAAGGTCAGCTGTGAGAATGTTCAATATATATGGAGAATGCATATAAGACATTATTCTTTCTGTAATCTCACAAGTGATTTTGTAGTCTAATTTACACAGTATTCAAATTAGTTCAGCATTATTTTAAATAAAGTTATGCAAGCATGGAGGGAATTAGCATATTTTCTTTGCAACACCCTACAGAAATGAGCTTAAAGTAAATGTTCCAAAAGATTAAAAGGAACTCACAACTGTCAAATCTCATAGGCTTCTCTCCATCCTCACCTTTTTCAACCTCTCTGCACCATTTGACATTATAACCCTCTTCTCTAAGTTTTCATGACACTTATCTTTCTTCATTTTTCACCTGCTTATCTGACTAGTTCTCTCCATTTTCTTTACTGATCATTATCCGTATTCCACGCCCTAATTTTGAGTGTAACCCCTGAGCTCTGTCCTTGGTCCTCTCCTCTCTTTCTACTCTCTTGTTTCGTAAACCATAAGCTCACATAGGTTCAGTTATTATCTCTATAAAGATAATATCCCTATTATAGGGATCTATAATCTATATCTCTATAGTCTCCAGGTCTAGTCATTCTCCAGTGTGCCATTACTGTCCAACTGTTTCCTAAATTTTATAAAGTGGATACCTTGTAGAAATATCAAATTCTACATGTCCATAACTGAATTTATTCTCTTTCTTACCAGACCTATTCTTCCTCTGAAGTGCTTCATATGCACTGTCCCATATGATCCTCATAAATGGTGAGGTAAATAATACAATGGAAATGTTATTATCCCTTTTCTACAGATGAGGAAACTGAGGCAAAGAATGGTTGAGATTTCCCTCTATTCATATGGCTAGTCAGTAACCAAGACAGGACTCTCAACTTGAAGTTCAGAGGTTTTCCATTATAAAATGCTGCCTCTCAATCAGTCTGTGATCTACCTTTAACAAGCTTTCATTTCCTTTCTCTCCTCTTCTTAACTCCACAGTTGCTATTTCTATCTATCCAAGAGCACAAATGACCAACTTTATTAGATATGTTTGTAAAATAAAAGTAAATAGATGTGACAACACGCTTAATATCTTCTTCCCACTCACCCCCCCTCCCAAAGTGATCTGAAATTTGCCCTTAAACATTTATAAAATCAATTTTGGCTGTTCACTCTCTGGTTTTTGGATACCTCCTATGTAACTGAGGTTGCTGGATGAGTGACTTCAAAGAAGCAAGATGTTTTATAATATTTAAAAATGCAAAACTCTTTATCAGCTCGTGAATCTTTCTCTTCTCCAAAATTTACAGATAGGTTCTAAACTGATCATTTGTGCATTATACAAAAATAGATGCCACCTCTCCAATCTGATTCGCATTAAAAACATAATGGACCACACATGGTATTCATACACAGATACTTTGCTTGTACCTACAGCTGTCATGGTTTAAACTTGAGGGTTTTTGTCTGTTCTAAAATAAGCAAAATTTCAAAATTCAGGCCCATAAAATTGCATGTTAATGCAGCAAAATTGAATCTTTTTAACATTAAAAAAGTTAAAAACAGATTTTCACACATATACATATAAGCCATCTGCTCTAACTTTATTGATAAAACCAGCAGCCACTGTTTTACAAAATATAAATGTTTTTTAGTTTGGATCATAGGCTGGGTGCAGCAGACATTTGGACAAGCTAGACTAGCTGCTTGTTCTAAGGTAATTCCATGTATCTATGTTTTTAACAAAATACTATTGGAGTTTTTTATGTCCAGGGGATTTTAATTACACTAGAGAGGTTTTGGGAATCTGTCCTGGTGGGTTTTCTGACATTGCTACTTAGCTGAAGATCTATTTCAAGAAATTAATTACCCTTTCCCAAAAAAGAAAAAAAAATTCTTTCCCCTCTCAACACCTAGTCCCCTAGTATGCTGGTATATATTTGCAATTCCTGCTACTTGGGGAAATTGGGACCAATGGATTGCATGTGTCCAGTAGTCATTGAGATGCAATAAGGCTAATAGGTAAGACCAGCCTGATTGACTCTGGTTGGAAGCAAAACAAGTCCAAGTTTGCAGGTGAATTAGCAATAGGGTTGTGCCCATGAGTAAACACTGTACTTCCAGCCTACACAAGAGGATACCCGTCACAAAGCAAACAAACAACTAAATATAATCCTTCTGGTCATAAACCTTAATTACAGATACACAATATTGTTCCTATGAAATCTGTTTCAAAATCCACTTCCAAAACATGACAATACACTAACATATTATGAATATCTAAACTTCCCATTTAACATACAATACCCTGAAAGATAACTGTTATTTTGAACATTACAAAAGTGAAAATGAATTCTTGGTCTGTGTTTTCCTGAATTAAGAACACACATACTCAACTTTTCCCTATATTAAATCCATGGTGTCAAAACTATCTAATACGTCATAATTGCGTTGTTTCATTAACCTTGACTAGATGATCCAAAGTTCCTTTACAGCTCTAACCCCCTTAGCAGCACTCAATTTTTCTTAACACAATTGGCTTAGGTAATGGCAATAGATGTGGTCATCCTTTTCAAGCAAACTATTACTCTCTCAGTGATTTTGTACTAAAGAAAACATATGTATATCTCAATGTAATCATCTGAATTTTAAGAAATACATATAAATCAAGATTTCCAAACTCCTTGGGGGATGAGGAATTTCCTACTAATTCGAGGGTGAGGGGGAAGGTATAGTGGCTTCTGGCAACTATGGAAGTGTTGTGAGCCTTCAAGGAGGAAGAAATGGTAATTGTCATACACACAAACACACATACACATTCAAACAAGTTGGAATTTGTGATCAACTGGTTAATCTAAATAAAAGGAAAATAACAGCTTTAAATCCAATTACTCACTTTTTATGCAGATCATGAATTCTTCTAAAAGTGATGCCTGTCAAAATACTAACCATCATTTCCAACCAAGATGGAACATATTAGCTTACACAAATAATAAGCTAAATACTGTACTGGGGGAGGGGGGAAAAAGCAAGTTTATAAAGTCAATACATTTCTAACATCCAGATGTAAAAGAAGAGGACATGACGTGCCAGAAACATTATGTTCATCCAATACAGAGTTTAATAAAGACATCTAAAAATAACAGCATGTATGTTCAAAATGAATGAATCATTTGAATTTGCATTTCAAAAAATTCTAAAGCCTTAGAGACATAATAAAAATTTTAAGTATAAAGTATATTTAACATAACATTGTAAAAGTCTGAGAAGCAACCTAGCGCAGAAGATAAAAGGTTGACCTCAGAGTCAGGAAAATCAAGGTACATTGTCTGCCTCTCATACAAAATAGCTATGTGACCATGAATAAGTCACTTGACCTTTGTCAATGACCCTGGAAATTCTTTAAGAATACAATTTACTGACTAGATTTTGATTTACATTAGAAAAAGAAATTTTCAAACCAGAAATTATCTATGCTGAAGTCATAGCACTACTTCCTTCCCAAAATATAAAATTCACTTAAAAAGGCAGAGTGTATGCATATGTGTTAAAACATAAGTGTGTGAATAGAAGCAACTGTGTTCCAGATGCTACACACTAATAGCAACAATTTTATGAAGGAACCTGTTTTATCTTGAACATCTGAATTTAATGAAAAAAAATGTCACTATGAAATCTGAGTTGTACTTGAATTGTCACCTTTGCCCATCAAGAATTTAACTAGAAGAAAAAGAAGGAAAATAAGAGGAACATGATACTAAAACTACTGGGGATGGTGGAAAGGTCTGCTGCTTCTAAAA
Source organism: Bettongia penicillata ogilbyi (assembly GCA_023548195.1). Lineage (NCBI taxonomy): Eukaryota > Metazoa > Chordata > Mammalia > Diprotodontia > Potoroidae > Bettongia > Bettongia penicillata. The sequence continues at coordinate 338,004 of JAJHZJ010000041.1, forward strand.
AAGAATTTGTTTTTTCCTTTTAATTTGGTTATATCTACATACTGTATTTTAATTTCTGTTATACAAAAGTTAGAAAATTATGTCAGTGTTCAAGAAAGTAATAATTCCTTAATAAATCCAATGGATACAAAGCCTGGGGAAGAGCGGATTTGTAATTTAGTCTATTTGCCAGAATACTTAAAGAGGTTTCAGTTAAGCAATATCATTGCATATGATTAGGTATACCTTCTAATTTCTAATGTGCAGTGGCAGGATTTTAACAGAATTAGTCCATTGGAACCTTGAATCAGAGAGATTGATTATAGTCTATCAATGCAACTGAGAAATTAGTATTGCTTGCTGTTCATATTTCTATGTAGAATCATAAAATCATGAATTTAAGGCTGACAGGGACCATAGAGGCCATCAAGTTTAACCACCTCATTTTTCAGATGAGGAAACTGAGGATCAAGAAGTTAAATGACTTATCAAGGGTCACACAACTAAGTAAGTATCTGAGAAAGGAGTGGAGTACAAGTCTCTATCTGTTAAGTCAAGTTGCCTCTGGGATTTAGCTAATAAGTTTGATTCAATCAATAATCAATCATATGCATGCATAACATGTATGTGTAGATTCATATGGTATAGATTTAAAGCTATAAGGAAGTTTAGAAGCCATGTATTCCATTTCTCTATAAAGATCCTCAACTTGCTCAAATTTACACAATAATTAACAGAAGTAGGAGTTAAACTCAGGTCCTCTGACTCCAAATCCATTGATCTTTTCATTGCACCACCTTACATTTTTAACAGTGATCTGTACAAAAGCATCTCCATATATATCATCTCACTTGATTCTCATAACTCCGTAAGTCAGGTAGCACATCGAGACAGGTGGCATAGTGGCCATAGCACTGGACTTGGAGTCAAATCCAGCCTCAGACCCTTGTCAGCCATATGATCCTTGGCAAGTCACTGAACATCTATCAATCCAAGTTTCCTCTTTGTAAAACGGGCATAAAAAGGTACCTATCTCCCCACATTGTTATGAGAATAAAATGAGATAATATCTGTAAAGTCTTTTTGAAAACTTTAAAGTACTACATAAATGCTATATATTATCTGATAGGTAGAAAATAAGCAGGAAAAATCTATGATTTCTTCTCATTTCAGAGCTAGTCAGTACTTGAACAAAGACTGCAGAATGTATATCTTAACTCCTATCCAAATTCTCTTTCTAGTATGACACAATGCCTTCCTCAGATCAATGCCAAACAGAGGATGATCTTTTACACACAACCAGCATGGAAATGGTTTGTGGATAATATGATGATCTTTCCAGACAAGCCTCTACACACACAAAAGAATAATAACCATTAGTAGCATTACATTCCAATACAAAGAAATAAATGTTTATTAAATGGAATTGAATATGTACACTGGACTCTTCCATGTGGATAATGAAACAAATAGAAATATCACTTAAATCTTTAGCTTTTTAATATGTAAGATTTTCTAATGCATTGAAATTCTGCCAATTTTGATCATTCACATAATTTTAAAAGAATTTTTATTATTTTTCCATTAAAGCATTCAGAGAAGTTACAAGATTTATGTTATCTAATTTGTACAATGTGTATAATAATTATAATGGGGAGTCATTAGAAAGCTTTGAAGGAGTAACTAAATATGGCCACATAACATAGTTGCAGGAAGCAGTGTCTTCGGGAATCAGTATTAGAAGAATTAACACCTTTAATCAATATATATGTAAATCATTGCTCCACAGAGAGAACCAAGAAATTCAGGAGTCATATCTACAATAACCATAGATTTCTGCTCTTTTTCCAATGGTGGAAAAATCTAGAAAGGATAACATATCCTCAACATTGGGCACAAAAATGCATTATAAAAATACCATAAAATTAATAATTTCCATTAGCTATTAGAAAATGCCAGCATAGTTCATGTTAGAACTATCTATATGATTTTACAAATAACAAATAATTCATCTGTATTCAATTGTTACTATGAAGTGGGCAAAATGTTTGGTTTCTCTTGGGAAAGTACACACACCATCAAAATCCACCATTACAGTTAGAATTATAGAAAGAAACATGAATCACTCACAGATTTTTATGAACTCTCTTGGTAATTCAGGGCAAATTCTAATTTTTATAAGCATTGTAACAAAACTCTCAAAAACAGAGATTTCTGAGCATTTCCTATGAATACACAAATTCCAAACTAGGGACACAACAAAATTCTAGACTTTAAAATTCATTATAATGAGACCTGATCTGTAATTGTATTCTTGCAGTGGCATAGGGAAAGCATGCCATGTTACTTGGCCAGGTTTTGAATTTTAAAAGATTTAAATCATTTTGACATGTCTTCCAAGGGACAACAGATTAAATGCAATGAGGTAATGAGGAGAGCCTATGATCAATTTTATGAGTCCCCAAATAAACTCAATTATGTCACTGGTCATGAACCACTGTCTAAAGGGTGTATCCCAATGAGATAAATACCTTTATTTCTTCCTTTTATTACTCCCCAGTGACTCAGGCTTCTTCCAAGATAACTGAGGATTGTGGGAAGCAGATTTTTCTTGGAGGAACCAGCCCTTGGAGGAACTATGAAATAACTTACCTCTTTTCTCCTTTTTTTTCCTTTTTTCTCACTTTCTCTCCCCTGGATTTCCAGAACAAAATGTGGTGAAGGGAAAGAAGGGAAGGAATTTCTCCTTATCCCTTCCTCCAACAATGGGAGAAAAATGGTTATCTATAGGAAAAATACACAGTAAGTGGCTGATTCTTGCCCACATGACAGTTCCTGGACCTCTACTTCCTAGATGCTTTCTTCTGTCTTTTTGTTTCCATTTATGAGCATAGTCAGAGACTAGCATTCATGCAAATGAATATTTGTAGCATTGGAGATTAATTCATGGGTTCCTCCTGAGTTCAGAAATTCCTGAGTTTGGGTTGAATTTCCAGAAGGAAATTATTTCCTTAATAGCACACTCTTTAGAGGAGAAGAGTATCCACCACAGAAGACAGATTTGCCAACCTTCTGTGAGATTACTGTGACTTGCCCAAACAGTGCAGGTCTGGGGTAAATGAGGAATATTTTCACAACAGTTCCAGAAACTGCCTTTCTGGGAGAGTATAATGGGTTTTTGAGCATTTTTTTTATTGAATGTATGCTGCATGTGTAGATTATGTGCATATTATATTATATATATAGTGTGTGTGTACATATATGTGTGTGTTCTAATTGTCTAAATTTTATTCATGAAGGAAGTATTGATAAAAATCTCCGAAATCTTGCCCACCACGTCCAACAAAATTCCTCCACAGAGAGGGGCAGGCAAAGGATTCATTCACTAAACTGGTAAGTCTGTTCTCTTCTAAGACAAGAGAGTAGTATTGGACTATAATTCCATCGCTTAGTTGTAAGTAGTGTGAGGATATGATTTGGTTTGGTTTGGTTTAGTTTTAGATTCAAAAGTAACAAAACTGCTAGCTGCCCCGGTTGCTAACCTTTAGGGAGGAAGCCACAGCCCCACATTCGTACTTTCAGACTTGTCTCTACTCTAACTGTACAAAAGACCTTCCCAACTAATAAATCCATTTATCCAAGCCAATGGCAAAAAGAATTACAGGGAAGTTCTACAGATTAGAATACGCCAGAAAATGAAGTGAATGGCCTCTCTACCTGAGAGTGAGATATCTTAGATCATCCTAGAGAGGTTTCAATCTCACCCAAGGGGAAATTTCCCAAAGTCTCTAGGGAGGCAATCTTGGAAATAAGGACATGCTGAGGAGCTGGCGTTTTTCCTATTAAGTCAACCTTCCAAATTCTGTCTGCCTCTGTTTCTGCGTCTCTGTATCTGTTTCTGTGTCTCTGTATCTGTTTCTCTGTCTCTGTTTCTCTGCCTCTGGCTCTCTCTGTCTCTCATTCTCCCTCTCTTTTTTCCTTTTCTCCATCCCCCTCCCTCTTTTCTTCTCTCTTCCCTCCCCTCCTCCCTCCTTTCCTCCTCTCTACTCCTCTCACCCCTTATGTGTACCTCCCTGAAGAGGGTCTGCAACCATATGAATCTCTCTCTAAAAAGGAAGAAGATTGCATTTCCTTTCCAAAGTTCATATAACAAGTCTACCTCTCACTCAGTGTTGTTGTCATTTTCTCCAACAATCCAAAATTATGTCTAACCCTAAGCAGCAAGTCCCAAAACTACTTGGACTTGAAATCCAAGTTACATTATCATTCTGTATTTGTCCTGTGATATCTTTATATTTTATTCAAGGTCTGCATAATAAGAACAGTTCTATATCTGATACCTATTACTTATTGCATACTGTATGAGAAATAGGGATAATGGTATAAATTTTTCTAGAAACTGGAAAAGAGCCAAAAATCGAAGTTTTATTCTGGCTTCACCAGAATTGTATTTTAGATGACAGAAATTTGCCTTTTGGAGTTAACCCTCCACAGATCTTAACACTCCATACCACAGAAAGAGAAGAGGGCTGAGCCACAGCTCACACTCTGTCTCTGTCTCTGTCTCTCTGTCTCTTTGTCTCTCTCTCTCTCTGTCTGTCTCTCTCTCTCTCTCTCTCTCTCTCTCTCTCTCGCTCTCTCTCTCTCTCTCTCTCTCTTTCACACACACACATACACACACACACACACCCTTTTTCAAGGATGGAAATGGAAAATTGAGATTCAAAGTGGTGTAAAACTTTTAACATACATAGAAAGTATACTTGGAATCACCCTTTTCTTCTATGTATTATTTTTCTAATCAAGAGAATCACTTGTGGAATTCTGGTATTTTTTCACAAATGCTAAAAATTCTTCAAAATGGACATTTATCGTAAGGCTCAAAATGTAACTATCAAATTGCCCTAAAATATTCAGTAGTGACGCTTTGACCCGTACACAGCACTAAGACGATCCTTTTCAAACATGTGCTCCATAGATTTTTGGTGCTTTGGATTTGTTTGCTCATTTGCTTTTTGAAAATAATTGGCAATGAACTCATTGTACACATTAAGCTTAAACAAAATACATCTTTGGTACAAAATGGAAAGTATATAAAAGGCACGTTGTCACTGGAACAAGGAAATTCTCCACACCAAGAATCCTTTTCTTCTTATATTCTTACCCATTCTATGTAAATGTCTCATGGTGTAATAAGTTGAGTTGAGAGAAAAATGGAGGTAAAGTAGACTTATTTATTTTACTTCATATTGCTGTCATCAACTGACTCAATAAAAAGAGAGCAGCTGCAATGCCCTTCATCATCAACATAGCAAGCATATAACTTGCTGTACTGATCATAATAAAACTTGCATCGCAGCACCTTGCAAAGGACATTGGGACATTCAGTTATGAAAGCCAAAGACAGTAAATATTGTGGATGTTTCACACCATCACTTGGAATATTATTGAAATGAAAGTCAACATTTCTATATCCAAATGTAAAACAGATATTAATTAACATGTAGGTTGACAATATATCTGTGTATGCATATATGTTTCTTAAAGTCATACTTTTTCATTCTAAGACTCTTCCTTGCACTTAAAAAAATAGCTAAACTAGGATTAAATTTTATAAATTAATAAACATGATTTTAATTGGCCACTGGAGGTCAGATATGTGATTTCATCAAGAACTTCTTAAACCAGGAAATTAGCATTTCTTCAGCAATTTATAATCTTAGAGAGTTGTGTAGAGTAGTGGGTTTCAAACTCAAATAAAAATGAGATTTTTGCTGGGTTCATATTGACTTCGAAAATGACAAATTAACGTTATGTATGTTTCATTTGTTTTCTTTAATACTTCCCAATTATTTTTTTTAATATGGTTGGAGCTGTACTTGTGACCTGCCAGCAGCATTTTAACACCTTGTTATCCACACAGCAACACTTGAACTGAGATCTTTTTGACTTCAAGGCTAGTGAGCTACCAGCTATGTCATGCTACATCTCAACTTGAACACTTCATTAGAGATTTTATTAGGAGCTGGTAAGAGTACTTGATACTAGGGTGATCCAATGTGCATAATTTGGATTCAGGAAGGATTGCTGAACTTGGTAGAAATTATGTTGAGGGTGGAGAGGGGTGAGTATTAAATGCAGGAAAAGTTATGGTTTTTAAATCAGTGATCTAGGTAAGGTTGCAATTTAAAATGAAAACTACTATTGCATTATCCACAAGGGAGAAGTGATGATTTTGTGTCAAAAAGATTGATGGAAACTCATGAAGACACACGAACCCATTTTAAAGAGGCAATTGACAGCAGCTGGACAGTAGTTAAGGTGGTGTACTTCAAGAATATTCAAAAATGAGCTAATTTCAATCAGACTGCTTTCCAGTTTTTCCAGCAGATTTTATTAAATAAAGAGGTCTTTTTTAACTATTATGTTTTCTAGTTTATCAAACACTGAGCTATTGAGTTCCATTGCTAGGCTTAGATCAATACCTTACACCATATTCTACAAAAAAATTTAAATCAATACATGATCTTGATATTAAAAATTATATCATAAAATTTAGAAGAGAAGTAGATAACATACCTTTCATAGCTGTGCATAGGATATGTATTCTTTAACCAAATGTGACATACAGGCAAATTACAAAAGATTAAATAGATAAGTTTGAATACATGAAACTGAAAAGCTTCTGTTTAAACAAAATTTAATGTACCTAGAATACCAATGAAAGCAGTAAAATAGGGAGAAATTTTGTATCTAATTTCTTAGATAAGGGTCTGGTATCCAAGATACATACACGTATGATGTGTAAGTATATGATATACATACATATAACAAAAAGCCATTCCCTAATAGATAAGTGGTTGAAGAATATGAACAAATAATTATCAAAGAATTACAAAATATTAGCAATCACATAATAGAATGCTTCAAATCACTAATAATAAGAAAAATACAAATCAAAAACCACTCTAAAGTGCCACTTTACATTTTGCAAATTGGCAATGATAAGAGATGGAAATTGTCAATGTTGGAGGGATTGTGAGAAGTTAGGTGCTCTAGTGCAAAGTGGGAAGAGCTATGAATCTGTTCAAGTATTTGAAAAGCAATTTGGTATTATGCAAATAAAGTCCCTAAAATGTCTATATCTTTTGACCTAGAGATTCCACTAGTAACTCTATACTCCTAAGGAATTCATTGATAAAAATTAAGTCCTCATAATAATTTATATTTATAATATAAATATCATAATATTTATAATCACATTTTTGCATGTGTGATAACCAAGAATTGGAAACCAAGTAGATGTTCATTAATTGAAGAATGCCCCTCAAAATTACGGTATATTAATTTCATGGAATATTACTGTGTTTTAAGAAATGATGGAAGGTGATATGGAGAAGAATGACGCAGAATGAAGTAAGCAGAGTCAATAAAAGTGATGGCAACAATGAAAGTGGAAAGAAAAATTACAAAACAATCAAAGGTGAAGACTGCAAAATTTCAAAGTACCATCATGGCTCCAAAGAAGAGATATAAAAATACACACACACACACACACACACACACACACACACACTTTGAAGAGGTGGGAGATTCACAGGTGTGGTAAATTTCACATATTTTCAGACTTATTCTATCCATCAATTTTTCTTATTTTTCTCTCTTTTTTTCAGAAACTTATTGGTAATAAGGGAGAACTCTCTGGGAGGAAGAAAATTATACTGGGGTAAATTACGGTGATGTTAAAAACAAAGATCAATAAAATTTTATTTTAGAAAATAATACTCAAAGGAATTTATGACTGATTCTCAGTTTCATACATCAGGCATCTGGCTGCTTCATAAGATCTTTAGGAGCTATAAATATGTAGGAGGATTATCTGTGTACCCATGATACCATAAACTTTCAAACAGAATAATGTGACTCCAGAGACACACAAACATTTAAAGCACAATAGGGATTAACCTGGAGCCCTGAAGAATACCAGAAGTAACTTAAACAAAGCCAGAACAATATGCCCCCAGGAAAAGTATCTTAGGTCACTGAGGAAAAGAGGGATGAGAAAATATCCAGAAGGGTCAAATGTTAAGCTGAGTTTAAAAGAAAAAAGTACAAGTAGAATCTTTTGAGTAGAAGGAACTTTGGGAAATTATCTAGTATATTTCTCCTTTTCTTGAGTAAGCTAAGCTTGATCTTTTCTATTTTAGTTCTTTGACAAACCCACCAGCTAGCCCAATTCTACCATTCCTGTAAGGTCCATTTGCTTTTCTATGAAGACTTCTTAAAACACTGCTCTCTTCCCACCTTGGTCTGGCCATATATTTTGGCATCTTATCAGATTTAATTTATTACATTGCTTTCTGTTGTTCTCTCTCTAATTATTTAATGTTATAGTTTCTTCATATGTTGAATCTCAAAATAAGTTTAAGTTTCTGCAGGTGAGAGATTTCTTTTTTGTCTTACAGACCTACCCACAACACTGCCAGTCATACAGGGATTCATCAAATGCAGTTAGAACAGAAAATTGAACAACTTTCACTAAATTGGTCATATCTAATTAAAATCTCTCCAGAGGAACTTGAGGGTCTGCATCAGAAAAATTGACTGCCACCTTCCATAAGAGTCATATTCCACCTTGAAAACTTTCCAAATCTGAGCAAGTCTTCTTTGCCTCAGTTTCCTCAACTTTAAATAGAAATGCAGATAGTTCCTTCCTCTTAGATTCATTGTGAGGAGGAAATGCGATATTTATGAAGTCTTTAGCAAAGTACCTGGCACATAGTAGGCATTTCATAAATGCTTATTCCCTTCCCCTATGACATGCAGACTCTCAACGTTTCCTTCCAAGTCTAATTTTATTGACCTTTAACTGTCTATAGTGGCCTTTCTCTTAATTGTTTAAAACTTTATATATTCTTTATATTCCGCCCCCCCACCTTAAACATGATCCTGAGAAGTGGATACAGCCCTCTAGTGGTCACAACAGGTATACCCCCCTCCCCACACACACCCTAGCTTCAGAGGTCCTAGCACTAAATTCTTGCTGAACGTAATTCAATTTACTTCTGAGCATATCTCCAATATTATGAATCTGCCAAGGCTATTTTAAATTCTGCTCAGTGGCTCTTTTACTCTCCCCAGTGATGTAACTCAAATTTCATCATCCTCTACTCTCCCCTTTCCTGTTATTTTGAAAGATGCAGTGGTCCTGCACCCTGACGACCCCCAACTTGTACCCTTGATGTCGTACCTTCCTCTCTCTCCTAAGAACTTGTTCCTCCCAGTACTGATTCTTCTACCATCTACAAAAATGTCTAGATCATTCCTGATATATTATTTTTAAACTCTTCATTTTACCTTACCATCCTCTAAAGTTCTTTTCTATATTTCTTTCCTATATTTCTCAACACCTTGAAAAAAAACCTGCCTATGCTTTTTAGTTTGCACTTTCTCAGCTTCCACTCGCTACTCAGCTCCCTGTAATCTGACTTTCAACTCCTCACTCAACTGAAACTTTTCCCTCCAAGGTCTCTTCACTGCCAAATTCAGTAGTTTTTTTCTTCAGTCTTCATGCTTCTTGTTAAATATGTAAATTCAGTAGTTTTTTTCTTCAGTCCTCATGCTTCTTGTTAAATATGTAAGCCACTCACTTCTAGTGGATGTATTTTCCTCTCTGAGATTTCTTTCCTGAATTACCTGCTACCTCTCTTACCACTCCTTCTCAGTCTCCAATGGAAGAAATACATATCTTGCTTTCCATGTCTGACTGGTTCACAGAACGGGGGCATAAAAACTTTTGACCATGGGGGAAGTAAAGTTAGTATTTCTTAAATCTAGCAAATATCTTACTGACCTGCTATATTTAGAATCAGATGAGAATAGTTTTTATTTTAAGAAAATTACATCTTTTTCACAATATTATAAGCAAATTTATTTTTATTGAATTATATGATCTGAAAGTGTTATATTGCATCCAGGCCTAAAGCAAAATGATTCCTTTTCTATTTTTTTCTTCCGTAGCTCTCTTTTCTCTTTCAGATGTTTTCCCATCAAGTGCTCTCATTTCATTTATTAACAAAAAACATTTAAAATTCTTTTTTTTAACTCTTGCTTCATCTCTTTCAGGAATAACAGTTGAATTTTTGCCCAAGTTGTGTTTTTTCTAAGGCTTTGCTTATAAAGATGTGTTGGAGTCGTTCTCTTCTGTGTTTGTAATTCACCTTGAACTTTCCTACCTCCATAATGGCTCATTATGGTGTGGTTCTTTTGAGTTTGTGCATTTTTCCAAATTACTTCTTGACTTCATACTTGATATTATAACTGGCCTCTTCCCTCTGAAGGGAAGGCATGCATTTGTCTAGTTGCCGTTTTTTTGGTGTATTGCGTGTTGGGTTATTTTAGGCTCTCAGAGACAAGGTGGGAAACATAAACTTTCAATGCTCCAAAAGTGGTCTGATCCAGGGCAAAGTCTGTTTACCACCACCCTGGTCTGAGCTCTGCAAGTTCCTGAACTACAATGCTGCCACATTTCATGTTCAAGGAGGTATGAAAGCAAATGCTTGGAAGAGTGATACACTCAACTTTATCAAAAGTCAGTATGGAAAGAGAAGGAATCCTCAGATTAACAGTGTGGCATTAGGAAAAAGCACTAAAGCTAAAGAAAGAACTCAATGCACAATAGTTTCTGTTCTGAATTGAGACATACTAATTTTTTAAATCACTACAAAAGCCTCCACTTACCCTCAACAAATTTATTATAAAATGAGGGTTTAAAGATATGATAACTACGAAAATTCCTTTGAGTAACGAAAAATTTGTGATTCTTAAATTTCAAATATTCCAATGAAATATCAACAAATTAACTAGGTGAAGTAGGTTAAAGTAGCCTTCTTACCATTTGAAATCTAATCCATCTTTCACTCTCCCAGAAGTCAATTAAGTACAAAAGCACTAATCAAAAGTCTTGAAAATGCATTCAGATCCAGGCTTTGCCAAGAATGAAAACCTGATTCAGTATAAACATAATGCCTAAAGTTCCAAAATCAACAAAATGAATAACTCTATAATTTTATCATTAGAATTCATATTTTTATATTTATGTCAGTTTTCTGTTGAATGTTGTTAGGTATACAGATATCTAAATACTCAACACATATGCAGGAAATGAGTAAGCAATTTGTTTTTTACAATGTATTCCTGGAAATCATGGCAAAAGAGAAAAATTAAAAGGTGAGTTAATCATGAATGAATGAACTATTGTGTTCATCTGCACAAGTATTCAGTGCCATTGCCAGAAATTATTAAATAAGGAGGTATGATCAAAATAGGAGGTATTTATCATACAATATTGAATAATTCAAGTGATAAAATATGAAATAGCCAAACGCAAGGACTACCTGTCCAATAAATGCAGATATTTTGACGAATACAAATTTTAAAGTGAATGCCACATTTGTAGAAAGGTACTAAGAGAAGCATGGCATGACTGCCATTTTTCCTTTCAAAGAGCATGACAAGGAGACTGAAGAGCTATTTTAAAAATTAAAGAAAGTCTTTCCGTTACCACTTAACCAACTGCACTCAATTCTACTTTCAGTCAGTTATCAAGTCCTAACACCGAAAACAAAATAATAAGGCCACTCAGCACTTAATAGATATAATATTGGCAAAGCACTTCAAGGTCTTCTAAGGAAAGCTCATCTAAAAACACAGAGCAGACTTATTGTTTTCCATGTTCTCAATAACTGGGCAACAATATAAGTCAAATATAAGAGAGATTGGGATCAAATAACTTCAGATAAAATGGGTTTTTTTCTTTTTGTTTTTTGCTTTTGCCTAATTTACTTCAGTCAAGTCTGACCCCTTCTGACCCTGTTTTGGTTTTTCTTGGCAGAAATACTGGAGTGGTTTGCTATTTCTTTCTCCAGCTCATTTTCCAGGTAAAGAAACTGATCAAACAGGGTTAAGTGACTTGCCCAGATTCACACAACTGTAAGTATCTGAGGCCAGATTTCAATTTAGGAAGAAGAATCTTTCTGACTCCGGGGCCAACACTGTCCATTTTGCCACCTGGCTGACCAGTTCCTAAAAGCAGACACTGTCAAGTGGCAGAGTAATTCATTAAAAGCTATACAGTGTTCTATAGAGCATGAGTTCCCAATAGAGTTGCCTGGTACCTAATCTGGACATTATCAGGAGAACCATGACACAAGTGATAATTCAGCATACTCTTCTTTTTTTCATTTCAGTTTACTCTTACTCTTGCAAAAGAATGAATGGCAGATTTGGAGTCAGAATGCCTGGGTCTTTCCCTCAACTCTGCCACTTACCATCTGTGCCAACTTGGAGATCTCTCTTGTCCTCAGTTTCATCATTTCTGATTAATGAAATACCTAGACTAGATATCCTCTCAAGTATTTCCTTTGATATATAATTCTATAGGAAACTGAAAGGAATTTCCTTTTCATTTTTAGTATCTCAAGCCTTCACTAGACATCACCCTAGGGACAGGGAAAAGTCTACAGTGAAACATAAACTCAAATGAAACGGCTGGAATAATTACAATTTAGGTAGCAGTACAGCCTCCTTTTTTATCCTTTTTGTTAATTTAAAGTCATAGGAATCAAAACCTTACACACTAAAGAAACATAAGCATGCACTAAGAAAATATTTAAAATAACCTTTAACTAACATTCATGCTGATAAACTGATAAACAGTCTGCATGCCTATCACAAAATCTAAGAATATATGATCAGCAAAGTTTATCAATATCAATTCAGCTGAATGATGATAATCATAGGCACTTCAAATGTTTGCAGAAATATTTTAGGACTTGCCCATGCTACTTGAAAATATCATTCATTCATAAATGTTGGCAAATATACATTTTCAAGAAGCAAGTAAATCAAAAGACTAAGTATTCATTGAGCCCTTACTGTGTGTAAGTTTCTCTGGGGATTGGAAGTAGTATCATAAAAGAGAGTATAGGTTGCAGCATCAACATAGATAATGTGTACAGAATTATATGTAATTGATTCAGATTTAATCTTGAAATGCATCAGATGAAGATAATTCAAAATGGCAGTGATAGCATCAGTGTTTAAATAGATTTTTCCATCTTCCTGACTTTCTCACTTCTAGTAATTAGTTGTTCAGGTGAGAAATCCAGCAAAAAAGCCTTGAAAAGCAAAAGTTCAATGACTCCATTTAAAAATCCAAAAAGGGACCAGCTTTCTTAGAAAAGGCTGCTGAACTGTATGTTGAATTGGTAACTGGCAACAGCAGTCATCTGGAAGGTGAAACATGAACTTTATTTGAAACCATCAGGATTCTAATAAAGTATGCCACCTGCAGATCTGCTGCCCTTTGGTTTCCTTCATTTCTTGCCAATGGTCTTGTTCCTCCTCTCCACTGCTGTTCTGACCCAGTGAAATCCATCCAATCATTTCTTTGCGCTTCATAGTACGCCGATTATAAATTGAGATCATCAAAGTGACATCAGAAAGCTGAAAGAGAGCTACCTGGAAAACAAACGTTTCCTTGTAAATGGGATTCGGTTGGCCTCTTCTAATGGATGTCTTACAACGAGACATCTCGTGGCCCACAGAGTTGAGAAGAAAGAGCTTCCCGTAAGTATCTGTGACAGGAAAAAAATAGGGGAGGGCAGAGAAAAGAAAAAAATATTAATATCTGTCACTCATTTGTGGTCTCACTGCCTACTTGCCAGCTCATTCAAGTTTTCAGTAGGTTCCTCCTTCCTTTACATTGAGAAATAGCTTCATACCTGATAGATACAAATAAGTTAAGCATATAGATTATTGGGGAAAATTTTCTTGATCTTGACAACTCAGTATGCTGTAATGAGATATATGCCTTCTACATGAATACATTCAAGGAAAAATATGGGAAAGCACTAACATATCCTTAAAACTCTTGTACATACTGACACTGGGGTTAATATTTGTGTACATTTTGCTTGAAAAGGCATCTTTCTTTTTTATATTCAAAAAATAGATAGCTAGGTATTAGTGCACAGAGCACTGGACTTGGAGTCAGACCTGCATTCAAATCCAGACTCAGATATTTATTAGCTGCATGACCATGAGAGAAATCATTTAACCCTCTGTTTACCTCAGTTTTCTCAACTGCATAATGTGAATAATAATAGCACCTGCCTTCAAGAGTTATTGTGAGGATCAAATGAGAAAATATTAGGAAAGTGCTTGGCACGGTGCCTGACACACAACAGGTAGCACTTGGTAAATTCTTAACTTCCTTTCTTCCTTCCTAAAATATATTAGAAAAAATGATGATTAATTTCTAATGACTGACTTAGATTTTGAATAAAACCTATTCATGTTCCCAACTATGCTTTCTGGAATATTTGAATGATGGGCAAGCCACTTCAGATCTAGACAGATCCTATCTTGAAACAGAACTAAGACCATAGAGATCTATACCTAGGAGGACATGCTGTATTTTCTAGAGGATAAAGGGGAACTGGGAGATTGCTTGGTTTAAAAATAATAATGATAAGAGCCTAGTGTATATATGTCTAATATTACAAATGCTGGAAATGAAGCTGTCTCCCTGTGATCAAAATATAGTACATGCCTTGCTTGCGAGCCTGAAAAAAGGTAACAATTATGATACCTCCTTATCTCTAAACATTTTTTCTGGTATCCCCTGAGATATAGTCTTTTCAAGACCTCCAGATTGGTTTCTGTCATCATGGAACATTATCGCTATGATAACTGCACTCTGTTTGAGGCATTTCCCACAGTGGTGTTTAGTAGCAGCATAACCCGGGTCAAATCCCTTTCTCTCTTTGGTCTCAGTTTTCAAATCTATAAAATAAATCTGAAAATACCAGCTTGATCTGTCTTTGCTCCATAGCACAATATTTAATGGTGATAAGTACTCCTTATAAAGTTGCACCCATACAGAAATGAAAAAGGATCCAAAAGACGTAAAAATAGTATACTACTTTTGCACTTTTTCCAGAACAGAACATCGTAAAGGATGTGTCCTCTTGGACAATCTATCACACTTATGCTCACCTTGCCTAAATGTGAGGTCTCAAATTTCTATTAACTACTGGAATATTTTGCATTGTTTCTCACTAGCTTAATGTGTGAGCTGTTCTTTCAAGAATCCGTGTGTCAGGGTGTTTTCCCAATTCGATCATCCTATAAATCCCATTCAATGTAGATTGCAAGTTGATTCGTGTTTATTGCTCACTCTCCTACTGAACCACAATTCTAACTTTTAGAAGTGTAAATCCAGATTTCTGCAATTTTCTGTTCCCTCAAAGTGCCTCTAAGAAAGGAAATTACAACCTGCAGCTTTCTCTCTGTGTTGATCTTTTTTTTCCTATTCCCATTTGATGTGCTATTTTATGCACTTATCTGCTGAGAAACACAAGGTGTGAAATTACACATCAGGTGTGAAAACACTTCTCTGTCTCAAAAGCAGGGCTCTCCACTCTTCACACTGTTCCACAAAAAAAAGCTGTCAAGAAACTGACAATTGGAAGGCAAACTGTGAGGTTCCACAGCTGCCCAGCTACATAATTCTTACAAGAAAAGTTGGATCCTGGGCCCAAACTACTCATCCAATGTTAAGGCCAGTATAACCTTATTGACTAAAGTTGACCCCGTGAACACAAACTGCCCATTAGACAAAGAGAGCAATTTCAGGGTTTATCCCATCACACGACTGTCTTCTGATTATGGAAAAGAGTAGCTTAATAAAATAAATAAATTTGCTTGAGGTGAATTGTGTGTCACAAAGTGCAGGAGCAAAGATAATAATTTCTCAACAATCCAGACACCTAAGTATAGGAGGAGGAAGATGGGCCAAATGCTTCCAGTAGGCCTCATGCTAAAATGAGCATTTTGTCAGTAGCAACATGCCTCATGCTAAAATACCATAATACAAACCTGCCCATACAACATTTGGATAGCTTGTGGACCTAGATTTGGACAGCTGATCTTTGATTTTAGTGCAGCAAATTTGACTGTTGAGTTTTGGTAAACTCCCATTCAATTCAAGTCAATAAACACATATTAAGCACCTACTATGTATAAAGCATTCTGCTAGACACTGGAAGTGTTCTAATATTCCAACGGATTTGTGATCGCATCCACCTGAGTACCAAAGCTGCATGTAGACAGGACATAGGGCTTTGCCATAGGCACTGGCGTCTGAGGAGGTGTCACTTCAGTCCTGAAACCCTACCCTTAAGTGAAATTTGGGGAGAAGAAAGGGCTGGGATAGGGTAAAGGAGATGGGAAAGGATATTTGGGAAATGAATAAGCCAGTCCCTTCTCCTGACACCGGAGCACCTATTGTAGATCTATCTCTCCTGGGCTTACATGCCTTTCCCAACTTTCAAAATCTATTTCCCCTCCTACCTCTCCCCACATACTTAACCCTTTCCTACTTAGCCCTAGACATCATCTGTCCTTGCCTTCTAAATTCCTCTTCATCTTAGATCTTTTCTTCTCCTATCTATCTTCAGGTGATCAGAGAAACCTAGTTTTATCCTGAAGAAGCTATGTTTCTTAGGACCTTCTTTAAGACTGGCTGGTCTCATAAATCAGGATATAGGGCTAAAAATAGGAGTTGCCATATTCCTTGCTTCCCACTGCTACTTTCAGTTGCTACCACCAGCCTATCATCACTATCCATCCCTTTAAAGTTCTGTCTCTTCTGTCTAAATATTTGTTCTATTATCTCTGGGTCTTTAGGTCACTCTCCCTCTTCTGCAGTAAGTACCTAGCACTTACCTCAAACTCTTCTCCAGAAAAATGCTTGACCCTTTGATTACCCTGGCTTCCAGGTTCAACTTCCATGACTTCTGTCTATTCTTCTTCAGGCACACATAGAAGTGACCCATTCTTTATTATTCACCCACTCCCATCACCACTCAAAAAAAGTGGAGAGACTTTTACAGTTATCCCTTCTACATCATGACTTTCCCCACTGTAGTTTTAATATATCATATGTTGGCATAAGAAATGAAACGGGAATTTGGGGGGAGTCTTGCAGAAACTGCAGACATCACATAAAGGCCAGAAGACAACATGGAAAAAGTTTGGAAACTTGGAAATGCAGAAAATATATGTATAGTATTGTATAATATCAACATATTTTGTGTGTTTTTATCATTATAATTCAGATTTCTCTGGCATAAAAAGAGAGCCAAAATATTTTACATAGATTTTTCCAGATCACAAAGGCACAGCACCCCGAACTCCCAGGATGTGGAAGGAATAACTATAGTTACAAGTCTGATGAATGTTCCTTCCAGTTGTGCAGATTGTCACTTATCCATGTTTGGCTATCTTGTCTGAGTCTCCTTTTATATCAGTCACAGTGGAATCATTCAACATGCAAACGTCTTTATTCCCTTTCTCCTGATGTGTTCTAATTATACAGGTGCCAAGGATGCATAGTATCCCTCACTTTGACCCAAAAAAGTTACTGCCCTCAAGAAGCAACTGTGGCAAACTACTTAACCTCTATTAGCCTCAGTTTCCTCACCTGTAAAATGGGGAATAATAACAGAAACTACTTTACAGGATTATTGTGATGATCAAATGTGTTGTTATTAAAAGTGCTTATAAATCTTAAAGTGATATATAAATATTAATTATAATAAATTGTCATCATTATTATTCTAATATTTTTATACATAACAGTATAGAGAGTATATATCTATAGAGAGATACAATATATTCTATATATAATTATATAGAAGATAACATCATTCTAATATTGATCAAAATCAATATATGGAAAATGGGGTGTCTAAAATTTCTAGCTAACAGTATTACTACATATAATCAATTTTCAAAAACTAAAAATATTCCATATTAAATTTATCAAATACTTAAATATCTTACATTGCCTTTGGGTAGTGGTGTTAAAGTGGGCTAATATTGACTTAGAAAACTACAAAATTATTTTTAAAATAATAGAATTTCAGATCTGTAAAGGACCAAATAGAGATCATATAGCCCAATCTATACTTGAAAAAGAATCCCTACAACTACTACTACTACCACCACCACCGCTATTATTACTACTACTACTACTACTACTACTACTACCATTACTAATTGATATCAATAGCAGTGACTCTAAGACAGAAGTTTCAAACTACAGCCAGCAGCTAAATCATACAAAACTGCCAATGCTGCCAGGAACTAGTTTAAAATACAATTAGGCTCTAGCTCTTCCCCTATATCCCATAAAATACTCTGTAAAAAAGAAAACTCTAAACAAATTCTACAGCAGAAGAAGCCACAAAATGACAGAGTGAAGAGATTTACAGCCAAAGACAGCCTGGAAGGCTGACAGGAAAACTCTATGGCACCAGGCTCAGAGAGGAGGGCAGCCCAGCCTGGGTCACAAAGCAGGGTCAGGATGGGAGCAGGCTTCAGGGTGCTGAATCACAGATAATAACTGTGGTTCCCAGAATTTTCAATCCACAAATGCCAAAAATAGCTTCAAAGGTCAATAAGAAAGCTCTTTCACCTGGGTGAAAGCCCAGTCCAGCCCCAGCCCCAGCCCCAGGCATTGGCAGCATCCACTTTGGGAACCCTCTGCCTAAAAACCCTGGGAGAATCAAGCAGCTAATCTGGATCTCAGCCCTGAGTGGTGGTCCTGGGGTGAGGAGGAGTACTGGCTGGAGTGGTGGAGCTGGTGGTGGCTGTGGAGAGGGAATCCTACTCACAGTTCCACAGCAGAAAAGAGTGTTTGTGGTTGCTCACAGACCAGAGTGCAGGCCAGGAGAGGAGTAAACTCCTCTCCCTTGATTGTGCCCCTGTGGAGGAACTTAGAACTTACAGGTCTCTAGAGTGTACTCTCCACTTGACAAAGGACTCAAAAGTCAAGAAACTGGCTGGGAAAATGCTCAAAAAGGGGGAAAAATAAAATTATAGAAGGTTACTTTCTTGGTGAAAACATATTTTCTTCCATCCTTTCAGATGAGGAAGAACAAAGACTATCATCAGAGAAGACATCAAAGTCAAGAGACGTGGAGGAAAAACTGGAAAGTGAAATGAGATGCAAGAAAATCATGAAAAGCAAGTCAACAGCTTACTAAAGGAGACCCAAAAATGCTGAAGAAAATAACATCTTTAAAAACAGACTAACCCAAATGGTAAAAGAGATCCAAAAAACCAATGAGAAGAAGAATGCTTTAAAAAACAGAATAGCCCAAATGGAAAAGGAGGTTGAAAAGTTCACTGAAGGAAATAGTTCTTTAAAAATTAGAATGGAGCAGATGAAAGTTAATGACTTGATGAGAAAAGAAGAAATTATAAAACAAAACCAAAGAAGTGAAAAAATAGAAGACAATGTGAAGTATTTCATGGGAAAAAACAACTGACCTGGAAAACAGATCTAGGAGAAACAATTTAAAAATTATTGGTCTACTGGAAAACCATTATCAAAAAAGGAGGCTAGACATTATCTTTCAAGAAATTATCAAGGAAAAACGTCCTGATAGTCTAGACCCAGAGGGTAAAATAGAAATGAAAAGAATTTACTGATCATCTCCTGAAAGCGATCCCAAAGGGAAAACTCCTAAGAATATTGTAACCAAATTCCAGAGTTCTCAGGTCAAGGAGAAAATATTACAAGCAGCCAGAAAGAAACAATTCAAGTTCTGTGGAAATACAATCAGAATAACACAGGATTTAGCAACTTCTACACTAAAGGATCAAAAGACTTGGATTATGATATTCCAGAGGTCAAAGGAGATAGGCTTAAAATCAAGAATCACCTACCCAGCAAAACTGAGTATAATACTGTAGGGGGAAAATGGAATTTCAATGAAATAGAGGACTTCCAAGCATTCTTGCTGAAAAGACCAGAGCTGAATAGAAAATTTGACTTTCAAATACAAGAATCAAGGAAACATGAAAAGGTAAGCAGAAAAGAGAAGCCTTAAGGAACTCAATAAGGCTGAACTGTTTACATTCCTACACAGAAAGATGTTATATGTAATTCATGAGACCTTTTTCAGTATTAGGGCAATTAGAGAGAATATATATATATATATATATATATATATATATATGTGTGTGTGTGTGTGTGTGTGTGTGTGTGTGTGTGTGTATGTGTGTGTGTGTAGGTGTGTATGGGTATGTATGTGTGTACATTATATATGTGTAAGTATTTATGTACTTGGGTATATGTATGCATGTTCATATATGTGTGTGTGTGTATATATATATATATATATATATATATACACTCACACTCATACATGCACACACAGAGGGCACAGTGTGAGCTGAATATGAAAGGGAGAATACCTAAAAAAATAAAATTTATTGTTGAATGGAATGTACTAGGAATAAGAGTAAGGGAGACGTAGAATGTAGCAAATCATGTCATATTAAGGAGGGAAGAAAGAGGCTTTTACAATGGAGGGGAAGAGAGGGAGAGATGAGGGGAAATAACTGAACCTTACTCTCATGAGATTTGGCTTAATGAGGGAATAACACACACTTCACTGGATATGAAAATCTATTTAACCCTGCAGGAAAGTAAGGGGAAAAGGGATAGGAGAGGGAAGATAATGGAAAAGACAGTAAATTGGGGAAAGAGATAATCAAAAGCAAACACTGTTGTGGGAGGACAGGTCAAGGTGGAGAATGGAATAAATGAAGGACAGGATAGGATGGAGAGAAATGTGCTTAGTCTTTTACAATATAACTACTATGGCAGTACTTTGCATTATTACACATGTATGATGTTGAATTGCTCATTTTCGCAATGAAGGGTGGGTGGGGAGGGAGGGAGAGAATGTGGAACTCAAGGCTTTAACAATGAATGTGAAAAATTGTTTTAGCATGCAACTGGAAATCAAGATACATAGGCAATAGAGTATAGAAATCTATTTTGCCATACAGAAAAATAGAGGGGAAGGAGGATGTAAGAAGGGTGGGTAATAGAAGGGAGGTCAGACTGGAGGAAGGGAAAGATGGCATGCATTCTGTCCTTGGGTGGGGTGGGGAGAAATGGGGAGAAAATTTTGAATTCAAATTCTTATGGAAGTGAATGTTAAGAACTGAAAAATAAATAAATAATATATTAAAAAATAAATGAAATAAAATTAGACAATTTCTAACAAAATATATAAAATATTTGGGCCTCAAGCTAGAATCTGAACAACAGGGAAGCTCATCAGTTTAAAAAGGTACTTTTAAAAGCTAGTGTGAGTCTTGCTCCATTTTAGAAATAACCTGGTGCTTGACCCTTTGTTCTCAGTCTCATATTAAACACATTTTAGTAACTTCCTAATGAACTTATCCTAGTATTCTGTTGCAGCATATTTTTTTGTATTTAGAACAGTTTCTCTTTCCCTCCCAGTTTGATTTAGTTATTTTTTTTCTTTTGCTTATTAAAAGGGCCATTTCCTCATTACTTCTTAAAGAGTCCTATTCACTCAATGGACGTTACCTCTGAGTAACCTGGCTCTGGGTACCTGAAAAGTTCTAGCCTGAAAAGGTCAAGTTCTCCCATTGCATCCTGGGCTATCTCCAGTCATCCTGATGAACATCTGTTCACTGGATCCAGATGGCTCAGGAGGGGAAGTGAGGCTGGTGGCCTTGCACAGCCCTCCCTCACTCAAAACAGTTAAGTGCAAGTCATGTCATCATTTCTCTGATGTCATAGTCTTCTTCAGCAATGAAGGATGAACACAGCAACAACCTCCATTAGATTCTAAGTTCCAGGTACTTTGTATTTCCAGCAAAGGAGATACACTGCATCCAGTAGATATTTAGTAAATTTTTTAATGAATGTTTTGTTTATTAAGCCTATTATTTCTCATATATAAGTTACTGGTTTTATCATATTTTAATTGAGTTTGATTCCTCAATTTATATTCTCATATCACAGTGCCTTACACATAGTATGCCCTTAATTGATATTAAATTCATCTCTACCACACTGCAGAAAGGCAAAATTCTAAAGGCATTCCTAAAAAAAAATCACCTTCATATAAGCATAAAGGAGAAATCACTGTCAAATTGACATGTTTCCCTATCAACCTGAAGAAAATATTGTGTGTGTGTGTTTGTCCTTTGTTTTTGAAGAGGAAAATTATAAGAAAATTATAGGATCAAATTGAAAAATCTCCCTAACCAACCAATACGATGTAGGGAATTCCTATCAAATGGTTGTCTAAAGAATCAGCCACTCTTTCTTGTAAGTCTGTAAAAATTAACTGATGATTGTCTTTGGGACTCAGCTTTTGAGAACTCAACCTTCTCCTTTTCACGTGTGTATTCTTATAAAATGCAGCAAGTGAGAGAATGGGAAGTTATTTCTCTTATACCTCCTCTTGTAATTTTCCTTCCCCAATACATGCACATACATACACACACACACACACACACACACACACAACCCACCATGATGCTACAAGGGTTATGTGTGTGGTTTGTCTTTCATTTCCAAAGAACACCATGACATCAGGGAGATAATGACATGGCTTGCATTGAACTGGGCTTGAAGGAGGGAGGACTGTGCAATGCCACCAGCTTCACTTTCTCTTCCAGAGCCATCTGGTCTAGGGGCCAATTATAGATCAGAACAACTGGAGATGACCCAGCAGCAACAATGAGACTTATACCAAAAGTATATGATTGTGGAAGATGTGTTTGCATGTTGCCTGAGAAGGAAGTACAAGGACATTGTTTCAGAATCCCAACCATCTCCTTATAGAAGAAGTAGGATTCTGAATGCCCTGAGCATCATCATCTCAAAACCTAGCCTTCTAGTAAAGAAAAAGATTGCACATATAGCAGCAGTCTTGGGAATTACCTCAGTTCAAAAGTTCCT
The DNA here is from genome assembly GCA_023548195.1 of Bettongia penicillata ogilbyi. Lineage (NCBI taxonomy): Eukaryota > Metazoa > Chordata > Mammalia > Diprotodontia > Potoroidae > Bettongia > Bettongia penicillata. Next base: position 360,850 of record JAJHZJ010000041.1, read on the forward strand.
GAAGTAAAGAATTATGGCAATGGATATTCTAGAGTTCCTGATGAATTCTGCTCCAAGAGAAAGACATTAGTTCAAATACTAACTTCATGGAAACCTATTCAAACACTGTAGGTCTGATGGAAGGACATTTTCCTCCTCAGTAAGCTATAAAATCTTTACCTTTGATGGGGTGCGAGGACTGAAGACTCTATATAACAGGATGGTACTCAAAGTCATGGGGACACTGTGAAGAACACTGTGAGAAAGAGAGATTGACCAAAAGGATAGAACATTTCCATGACAGTAACCCCAAGTTAAATTCCCTCAGAAGGTGGAGAAGAAGTAAATGGTCTACTTGAGGGCTTCAAGATTTTGTATTTGTTCAAGGACTTCTAATTCTTTCCATTAATGATTTTTTTCCACTTCTAATTTTTTTCTAAGTTTGTCTTGTTTCATTTCTTCTAGGTTCTCTTGTAGTTCCTACATGTAGTATAGTTACTCTTTGTTTCTGGGTTTAACTTTTGGAGCATCTCTTAGCCATAATATTTTCTTATACTGTTCAGTGTCTTCTTCTATCAACTCAACTCCAACATCATTTCCAGATTTGGGACTTTGCACCAGGAAAGGTTTTTCTTCTTTCGTCTGTGTGGGGTTGGTCTTGACCTTGATGTTCTGGGCTCCTGGTACTGGCTTTCCACCTATCCTTGTATGTCTATACACTTGCAGATTTCAGTTTCTCCAGGATCAGCCAGAGTCAGAGCACTGTGTACTCAAATCAGTGCTGTGGACTTTCAATCTGTCAGATAATCCCAGATAGACTACTGCTGGCCCTTAGCCTGGAGTCTGTGATCACAGAAGTCATTTTTCTTTGAATTTGGAATCCCACTGGAGCTTCCTTGACTGATTACTCCAGGTTTCCTGCCCCTAGGAATACAGCACCATAGGCTTCAGATATTCTGGAGCATATCTGGTCAGAGTCCTGAAAGGCTTCTGACTTTTTTATTTGAGTTTAGACTGTCTTTCCTGGTAGGCTCAATTTCCCAGGGTCTGAAGGCAAAAGCTTTGTTGTCTATTGTGAAGTTGCTGTCTATTTTGTGAAATTCTGGTCTGAAGGAAAGTTTACTGTTGTTTTGTTTTACATGTCTTGAATCATTATTTGATCTGGTGTCCTTTTAAAATGAGTACATGTGTGAGATCGAGGCTTCTCTTTGACCTTCCATATCATCATCTTGGTCTTTCCAACTTTATTAAGTTCATTTGAAAGTATTAAGTTCATTTGAATTTTGAAATGCACTTAGTAATTACACCAGATGGTAGATGTGCAAAGGAGATTGGGATAAATAGATACTTTGTAAATCTTAAAGTGTCATATAAAGGTGAATTTTTATTGCTACACTAGGACCTACCGAAGCAGGGATGTGATGGTAAATGTTTAACAACCAGGTTTCTGAGGGAGGGAAATGTACATAGTACACTTTTAAATTTAACCTAACTGATTAACATTTTCTCCGTCGTTTTCTTAAGTTTAGACACTTTACAAAACAATAAATCAAGCCCTGATTTGTAGTATTTGCAAACATCTGAGATATAAATGCTCACACTGTAAATTTACCAATCAGTTTGATAAGCCAGTCAAGTTGGTTCTAGCATACCCTTGTCCAAAACTATGCTGTTGCTTCTAAATCCAAATGTGAGTTTACTTTCTTGTCACTTCTCTCTTTTTCCTTAAAATCAAAAGGAATGAAAGGTATACAGTAGATAATTTGGTTAATTGAGTTAATTGTGTTCATATAGTCACTTGTTTTTATAATGCAAACATTTCAACCAAAAGATAATGGGGATTTGGGACAGGGGATGTAGTGAAGATTTTTTTCTCCCTTCCTATCTCATTTGAGCAGCAGAATGGGAAAAAAGACTGGTACTTTCTGGTTGCTGACCTAAGGCAATTCTTTTCACTTCTCTTGACCCCAGTCTCCACTTACAAAATGAAAGAGTTAAACTGTATGCTCTTGAGGACCTCTTCCAAATCTAAAAGAGATCAGGAGATTGTAGGCTAGCTCCCTTCTGCATTAGCTACCGATCTTCACTCCTTACACTAGGCAACCTAATTTGCTTTTCTCTTTGTCTTTCCTAAAGTTACTGCCATTGTGTGTGTGTAACGAGGTTAATATGCTGCTGCTCTAAGTATTATCATTTGGGATATAATTATCATGTATGGTTAATCATGCACACGCTGAGAAGCTGGGTAAGTTGTTGTTTTTAACTGGAGGGGACATCTTAATGATAGTTTTTGACAAGTTATATTTATGTGAACAATATAATCACACAGAGTAGAAACAAGCTTGGATCAGGCATGAGATAACTTGGTCGAAGATTAACCATCTACAGTTTTCAAGAGTGCCAGCATTCTTAGCCCTGAGGTGCTATGTTCGTTTAACAAGAGAGGAACTCAGATTCAAGGGGGTAAACTAAATTACCAGGGCTATATCACAATTGAAAGGCTAGATTAGAACTTTACAGCTGCTACCTTGTCAGGAAACTAAATGTTCTCCCTTGGAGTCTGGCTCAGAAGACTGCCAAACTGATCCATTTTTTAAGTCAGATTTTTCTTTCCATCATAAAAGTGTATAAAAATATTTAAGTCCATATCAGGGTCCTGGCCCTATAAACTATTTCCTCAGTGATATTTCTTTTTTTTTTCTAATAGAAGAGGTCTTATTAACCTGACAGAGAATAAAGAATGGATTTTTAAGCCTTTAAATGACCAACAAAACTCTTCTCCTTTTAAAAAAAAAATTAAAATTTATTCATGTATTTTAAAGCATATTTAAAGCATTTAAAGCATAAAGACTTTTTATTTTATTTTCATTTATTTCCCTCTCCCTACTTCTTTCCCTACCAATGAAAAATCAAGAATAGCAAAATTTAATACAAATATGAATAGATGAACAAATTTCTGCTGATGGCACTAACCATTGGTTCTTTACCTGGAGATTGATGCTCTTTGGAACTGTGATGGGTCCATGTGTCAATAAGTTACAAAATCTTTCAAAATTGATTATCTTTATATTGTTGCTATATATAGTAATAGCATTATTCTCTTGATCACTTTTTATCAGATTACACAGGTCTTTCCATGTATTTCAGAAACCATCCCTTTCATTATTTATTACAGAAAAATAGTATTCCATTATATTCATATACCACAATATTTTCAACCATTCCCCAACTGATGGGAATGCCCTCAGTTTTCAATTATTTGTCACCACAAAAAAGCTACTATAAAAATTTTTGTACATATGGGTCCTTTCTGTTTTTCTTTGATCTCCTTGGGGTATAGCCTTCTTTGTGGAATTACCAGGTCACTGTTTAATAGACTTTTAGGCATAACTCCAAATTGCTTTCCAGAATGGTTGGACTAGATCACAGCTCCACCAAGAGTGCATTAGTGTGCCTGTTTCCTATATGTCCTCCAGCATTTGTTATTTTCCTTTTTTTCTCAGCTTAGCTATTCTTATGAGTGTGAGAGCTAGTACCTCGGGGTTGTTTTAATTTGCATTTCTCTATCAGTGATTTAGAGCATATTCTTATATAGCTATTGATAATTTTAATTTCTTCCTCTGAAACTTAGATCCTTTATAGATTCTTTTAAAGGACAACTAGGTGGTGCAGTGGATAGAGTGCCAGGCCTGAGGTCAGGAAGTTCTGAAATCATTCAAATCCAGCCTGAGACAAATTACAAGCTATGTGACCCTGGGCAAGTCATTTGATGCTGTTTGTTTCAGTTTCCTCATATGTAAAATAAGCTGGAGAAAGAAATGGCAAACCACTCTAGTATCTTTCTAGGAAAATCCCAAATGGGGTCACAAAGAGTTGAACATGTATGAAACGAAAAAACAACATATCCTTTGACCATCATTTGGGGAATGGTTGCTATTCTTATAAATTTCACTCAGTTATCAATATATTTTAGAAATGAGATTTCTAGCAAATAAACTAAAGACTTTTTGTCCCAATTTCCTGTTCTTCATTTAACTTTAGCAGCATTCATTTTGTTAAAACCAATGTTTGGGTTTTGCTTTTGTTAAAGTAAAAACACTCAATTCAATAACTTTTTTTTTTTTAGTTTTATATAATCCAAATTATCAGTTTTGTCTCCTGGAACCTCTCTGTCTCTTGTGTGGTCATGAATTCTTCCCCTGTTTGCAGATCTGATAGGTATTTTTCCCTGCTTCTTGAACAGTTCTTAACAATAACTGAGCTGGAAGACCTGGGCCTCTTCACTATGTCATGTATAAGAAGCTGAAAGATTAAGCAAGATATGAAAACCACCTTTTTTCCCCCTTTTTCCTCAGCAAAAGATAGCAGTCGTAAGAGCACTATCTCTAGAATTAGAGGACCTAGATTCAAATCCTGCTTTCCACTTACTACCTGAGTGCCCTTGGGTAAGTCATTCAAACTATGGTTCATATACCAAGCAAAATGGAGTGAAGAATGTCTATGACAAAGATTGATTGCAGCTTTGCAGAGAACTATATAAATCCAATCATCAGGTGCCCCCAAACTCATGTCAAAAACAAAGCCATCTCTAGTAAATAAATACTATTAAGTATAATTAAGAAGCAGAAAAATGCAGCAATGATTATGTATCTAAAGTAACTATCTTGCCTGCTTTGGATATCAGTACTGCCTGGAAGTCTCATAAGCACTATTGTTACCCATAATTCAGGAGTTCTCCCTTGCTATATGCATTACGGGATATAATTTCAAACTCCCACCTAAAAACCAATGGGCTTAATAAAGATAGGCTAAAATAAACCCCATTACATATAGAAAATGTGATCTCCTACAGTGTTAAATGTTAATGAGTCATAAACCCAAATCTGGATGTAGATTTTTATCATGTGATGCTGTCCTTTGTACTCGTAGATGTTAAGGAGGGGTTACTTATGTCCACTGCCTTACTTATTCTTCCCATTTTGTTTCATTACTTATTATCTAAGGAATGACTTCCCACTTCTTGGATGACCAAACTCAGGGCCATGGATCAAATGGAAATAGCATAAAATACATTGAAATAATAGAAATGTCAAGTATGGTAGAGTTGACTTCTGACCAATCCCTAGCCCAGGAAGGCAATTAAAGAAAGGGCCAAATAATAAATTATGTGCAAAGATGTGTTTGAGTATTAGATTCTTTTACGAAGTAAGGAGTTCTCTGATGGAAATAAAAAGGCAGTTAATATGCAAATTCCCGAGGCAGCTTGATGACACAGTGAATAGAGTATTGGGTCTGGAGTTAGGAAGACCAGAGTTTAGATCCAACCACAGACACTTACTGGTTGTGTGGCCATGGATAAGTCACTCAACCTCTGTTTGCCTCAGTTTTTTCAAACATAAAATGAAGACAATAATGGTACCTACCTCCCAGGGTAGTTGTAAGGATCAAATAAGATAATCAGTTATGATAATACTATTTAAATATTTGCAATTACTAAGCATAGAGGAGTTTTTTCTTGATTGAATTAGAAGGGAAGCTTGGATGTTGTCCTCATTGAAGGCTGGTTATGTCTTTTCAAATAACTGACTTTATCAGTTCTAGGGCCAATCCAAGCAAGAGCCAGCCTTCTAGAGACTCAACACACAAGTAAGGGACCATCATCATTAAGTAATATAGACTGATCCCTAGCAACCTTTAATAAAGTAAAACTACTGCAATGAAAGAATATTAAATACTACAGTCAGCTATCAAAAAAGTTAGAAATAGAACAGACCACTCTGTATCAGGGAATCATAAGAGTTGGAAGGCATCTTCCAATTTCCTTACTTGACAGAGAGGAAACTGAGGTAGAGAAAGGGTAAAAGATTTGTCCAAGGTGACATAGAAAAGAAAATCTGGGACTAGGATTCAGTTGCCCTGAATTCTCAGGCCAATGTTTTTGTTTCTTAAACTATATTACATTGATTATTTAGTGGTATCTTTTCTAGTGATTAAGGAATATTTTTTAAAAAGTAGATTCTCAAGATTGATTCCAGCTAGGTGGTTCCTGATAGTACAAATGAATTATTTGGCCTTATTAACAGATTTCAATTGTGCTTACATATTATGGTGCTGAAATTTTTTTCATTCATAAAAATAAAAAACATAAACATTAAAGTAGGATTCAACATGCTTGGATATCAGGAAACACTTGGATTTTGAAGGAATTTCTATCTAGTTAAACTAAGAGGTATTGAAAAAGCCATCTAAACCCCATTAAGATCTTTCTTTGTATAAAAATTACAAAAATAAGATGAAGGCAGGTATGACTTCAACTGGTCTCTGTAAGTACTTTTGCTGGCAGAACAGAATTTCACTTACCAGGAGGTCTGTTAATAGCAAGGTTTCGGAAATGACTGCCCTTGATAATTTCTACAGATAATCGTCCCGTTGTGGCATTATATGACAACCCCACCAAGAGCTCTGGCACTCCTCCATGTGACAAAGACCGTGTGGATGAAGCACTATCACTGTGAGAAACCGCAGACAGGCTGAGCTGAGACTCTCCACTCTGGCAGGGAAGAACACAAAGAAACCATTGGGACCCTTCACACTACTCCCTTTTCTATCCAGCTTACATTATGTTGGGTGAAATTGTGACATGATTTCAATGGCTGCCAAAGATTTCAAATTGTGCACTCTATGTGAATAATAATAGGGCAGGGGGACAGAATTGAGGATGCATCCCCACATCATTAGCCAGACACATTTGTTTAAAGATCTGTCTCAGTTCGATATTTCATCTCTGAGAACAAAAGGGCAAAGATGTTATTACCAATGTAAATCAAAACTTTGAATATACACATACACAGTTAATAATACATTTAATAGAGACCAAAATTCCCCTTAGAGTAATTTCTACTTAAACATTTCAACAGAATTTATCTATTCTAGCGCTGTCTCTCCATTCCCTATTATTTCTTAATGAATATAGCAATGCATGAGGTCATGATTTTGGAATGCTCTATTATAGCAAACAAAACATGGGATCTTTCTGTTTTTTTAACTTTTTGGAAGGTTGTAAATTGTTTCTGTTATCTCCTCTCCCTTTCCCTAGGAAAACAGGTGAACATGAAATTCTATAATTCACTGAACAGATTCTCACCTGTTTTAAAGATAAGTCAATGTGAGGTTATACACTGTAGGATCTTTGAGGGTAAAAAAGTGAGGAGTAATCTGACCTCTCATTTAATTCACATGGAGAACTTAGAGTGTGGAAACTTTATCCACTGATGCATTTAGGCAATTCTTTATAATATACAGGCTTAGGAGGCAGCTAGGTGACCCAATGAATGGAGTGCTGAGCCCAGGAAGACCTGAATTCAAGTACCATTTCAGACACAATGTGACTCTAGACAAGTCACTTAATCTTTATTTGCCTCAGTTTCCTAAATTGCAAAATGATAATAACAGCACCTACCTCACAGGGTTGTGAAGAGGAAATGAGATAATATTTGTGAAGTGCTTACTTAGCACAGTACCTTGCACATAGGATGTATGATGTAAATGCTTATTCCCTTTTGCCTAAGACTCTGAGAAATTAATTGGCTTGCCCACGGTCACACAGTTACTAACTGTCTTAGGACGGATTTGAACTCGGATCTTCCTGACTCTATGCCCCGAGCTATCTAGCTGCTTCAAAGGACAATACAGCTAGTTTAGCTCTGTTATTTTACAGATGAGGAAAGTAAGGATGATAGAGGTGAATTGACTTGTCCAAGATTTCTTGGTCACTAGATTTAGAGTCATAAAACCTTGAATCAAATCCTAGATATACTATTCATTACCTATGTGAACTTGGAAAAATCATTTACCTCTACCTGCCTCAGTTTGCTCATCTGTAAAATGAAAGATTTGAAATAGATTACAATCAAGACCAAATTCAGCTCTAAATCCTATGATCCTATAAGTTCAAAGCAGGCCTAGGAAAGAAAATCAAGCTATTATATGTCACTGCAAAAAAAATGAAAAAAACTCTTAATACCCAACAATAGGGAATGGCTAAACAAATTATGATACGCTAATGTAAAGAGGCAGTGTTGTGTAGTAAACAGAGAGCTAGTCTCAAAGCAAAATGATAAGTTCAAGTCCCATGTCTGACACGTACTTACCTTGGGTAACTTTTTTTGTTTATTTGGTTTTTGCTTTTCAACTTTTGAATTCCCCAATAAACTCTCTAAGACTAAAAGTTACAAAGCAGGTACCAATATTCATTGGTAAGGGAAATTATCCAGAGCGTGGAGATCCCTATATAAATTAAAGCACTAATTTTATCCCATTCACTGTCATATTAATGGAATACAAGATGAAATTAAAATCACCATACATGTGTAAAACAAAGAAATTTAGAAAGATCTTTTAGAAATAATGCAAGACAAAATCATTTGAACTAAAAGACTGGAATAAACATGGATATGCTGAACTGAAGAAAAAATAATGAGACTGAATAAATAGAGAATTCTGGTGATGAATTAGAGTGAGTGAAATACTGTTATGATTTATTAAATGCTGAAAATTATATTTTACTAAGTAAGTTTATATTTAAAATGTTTAAAAAAGAAAAGAACACCAACTTCCATGCAACACTTATTCAATCATTAAGCATCAACTACCCACTTTGTACACCAAACAATCTGGAAATATGGAGAAAAAAACTCCTGCTCTTTCTTATATATTACTTCACCTCTTTAGATCTATTTTCCTCATATGTAAAATGATGGAATTTGGAGGAAAAAGATGATCTGTAATGTTACTTTCAGCTCGGATTAATAATGAATAAGAGAACAATTGCTCTAAAAGGGGAGTGGATAGCTCCTCTATCTATTTGTGGTTCTTGCTCTTCATTATTTCCCATATTATCTACACTCAATAGGAATATATTTCCTAGCTTCATCTTCCAGATCTGCTCCCCAAATAGACACTAGAGTTGGGATTCCATGATATCCCAACTGATTTAAACTCTGTCTTTATATTTCCTGACTCATGAATCTAATATTCTTATATAACTTAGATCTTCCCCTACCCACCTCTGTATCCTTCCTGGGTGATATAATATTAACTTGGTGACTATCACAAAACAAATTATTATAGTAATAGACTGCACTATACCACATGATGTTAAACATTTCAAGTAATTCTCGGTTTTAATGCCTACCCATCTTTCACACTTAGAAGTTGGATATTAAGATGCAAATTGCTCAATTCCTGAAGGTACAGAAATTTAATGAAGTGCTTTCCTCCCTCCATTTCAGCAACAGAAATTGCAATAATTATGGGCAACTAATAATGTATTTATATTGTCCTATTAAGAGAGCTAAGAACCCGATCTTTAAGGTCTTAGCTTCATTCTTTGTTCTGAGGACTGATAGCAAGAGGAAAAATGTGCATGATCCAACAGTTATTTTCAAACAACCAGCTTTATAAAATGGAGGGTCTCATGCATAGCTGTAAATATCTAATGCTGAGCTAACTTTTCAACTTGCAGATAGATCCAAGTTCTTTTCTGAAAACCTGACACGGGAATAAAAGAGTATGAGGAGGAGGACACCCAAATACTTTATTTGATGGAATAGGTCCCAGGGTCAAAGGGTATGCAGCATTACCTGGAGTACCAGGCCATCTAGATTGATGACCCTACCTCAGATGTACATGCTGCCTTCCACTTTCTGAAAGCCTAGTCTTTGAATTTTTCATAGGGAAAATTTTAATTATTAGTGAGCCTCAAAGCCATTTTATTCTCCTTATGTTCTGATGTCTTGCTCTTCCACCTCTACCCTCTTCCAACCACTGCTTTCACCTCCTAAAATGTACAAAAACTGAATAAATATATCAAGTTAATATGAAGGTGAGCATAAAGATTCCAGGACCATAAGTTAAATTAATGACTTACAAAATGACTCCACGTGAAGATCCAACAGAAAGTAAGATAGAAGCGTCTGCTGAATTCTGATATACCTGACTGAATATGCTAAATCAATAGCTAGCAACGTTCATCCCTCCAATAAAATAGTTTGAATTGGCTAGCATGACCTTAAATACTTACACTCATATTACTCCTTGGCTCCAAAACCAAAGTCACTTTTATTTTCCCTTCTTGACGCAGCTGGTTAAGATGAAACAATTTTTCTCCCATCATCTTCTCTCGGTTCATCTTGAGTATAGCATATAGCCGGAATCGGACTGCATAGCGCCCCAAATCTTCAGGCTCTAGTCTACTAAAGAATACCTTCTCTTTGAAGATTGGAATGGGCCCTCTTTGAATGCTGGTTTTACCCCTTTGCTTCTTTCTGGGAAGCAGTACAGTGTGAACTTGCCATGCATTGGCACCACTTCGGTCTTTATCTGGAATATTCTGGGCTTTTACAATGGTCACTGCAAGCTTTTGCCTGGAAACATCATATTCAAAGATGACATCTAAGTCCCCACATTTTGAGATGGGTTCATGGGTACTGGGAGGGAAGTGAGGAACATTGAGTCCATCGTGCTCCTGTGGCAAACAGAAGATTAAGATATAAATAGGAAAAAATTTATCATTTTTCAGTAGTCAATAGAGTCCTTACAAAGTTCATAATTACCCAATACAATTAAGACTAACCTGTTTGCTTAGATATTAACATAAAATTAAATCAGACATGGCTCTTTGTCAGTCACTGACTTCACCATGATTTTCTGAAGCCATTTCCAAAGCATGAAAAGTTGAGCCCAAGTTTGAACTGGTCTAATCAAGTGTGGCTCAGTCAAATGTCTCCTGCATAACCCCATTTCTTCTGAGGACTCCAATCTTGCTGGTGATTCAGGGCAGAAAACAATATAAACAGAGATATGCATCCATATATCTATAATAACAATGCCTTTGGTTATTTTCATCACACTCATTTCTTGATGTCAACCCCATCATTAAGGGAAGTTAAGTGGTGAAGTGGATAGAGCATCAGTGCAAGAGTCAGGAGAACTTGAGTTCAAATCTCACCTCAGACACTTGACACTCTCTACCTGTGTGACCTTGAGGAAGTCACTTAACCCCAATTGCCTAATCCTGGGTCATCTCCAGTCATCCTGATGAATATCTGGTCACTGGATTCATATGATTCTGGAGGAGAAGTGAGGTTGGTGACTTGCACAGTCCTCCCTCATTCAAAACAAAGTCAAGTGCAAGTCATGTCATCATCTCTCTGATGGCATGGTCTTCTTCGGCAATGAAGAATGAACGCACACCCCATCGTTAAAAACATGTCCAACAAAATGACTGTGTTAACAGTATGTGATCAGGTACAATTTTAATCCATATGGGTGAAGTAAGCCAATGTTTGGTCAATGCCTAATAATAACTTTCTCCAAAACACTGAAACTTAGCATTGATTAAAGCCATCAAAAAGGTATTGTTTCCTATTTACAAAACAAGCCAAAAGAAATATTAAAGTCTTTATATGTATCAATGTACTAACAAAGATTTTGTTTGTTTAGGCTCCTTTTCACACCATGAGTTCCTCTCTACATTTTATGAGTTATTTTAATTTTTAGGACCCAAAATATATTACTATAAAAGTTGAGGTTTCTTGCAGAATGAGAGGAAACCTTCCCATATCCTTTCTCTCTGAGTATATCAACACATAAGAGTTTCTATTCAGGGACATTTATCCAAGTAAGTTTCAAGTGATAAAAGTGGTTGCTATAGAGACTGGTTTGAATAAAAATGACATGCATATGTATATGCATAAATAATACTGGAAAAAAGTCTTTGGAAGATAAGTTAAGCCTTCCCACTGGGAAACTGTCACAGTTCTCTGTTAAAATACCAAGCTTTTCTATTCTTGATTACTTTGCTTGACTAATTAAAAGCCATGGATAATACAGAAATTTTATCATGGCCCACAGAGATAACCTATACTGTTGGACAGAGTTCTAGACTGGATTTCAGGAAAAATTGGGTTCAAATCTTGCCTTAGTGACAGATAAGTCAATGAATGAAGAAGCATTTATTAAGCACCTTTTATATGCCATGCACTATGCTAGAGCCCTGGGATTAAAAGAAAAAATAAAATAGTTCTTCCCCTCAAAAAAAGTTTATTAGATAATTGATCTGTGCATTCATTAATGTATATATAAAGTAATTTTTTTGAGAAGGAAAGCATTAGTAGCTTGGTTGATCAGAACAAGTTTCCTATAGAAAGTGGTATTTAAAGGAAATTAAGGATTCTGAGAATCAGAGACAAGGAGGGAGTGCTTTTTTCTGGCTTAGGAGACAACCAATACAAAGATATGGAGGAGGGATGTGAAGATTCTTGTGCAGGGAATAGCAAGGAGTCCATTTTCACTGGAACATATGTGTGTGTGTATTCATCCTTCATTGCCAAAGAAGACCATGCCATCAGAGAAATAATGACATGACTTGCACTTGACTTTGTTTTGAGTGAGGAAGGGCTGTGCAGGTCACCAGCCTCACTTCTCCTTTAGAGCCATCTGGATCCAGTGATCAGATATTCATCAGGATGACTGAAGATGACCCAGGATGAGGCAATTAGGGCTAAGTGACTTGCCCAAGGTCACCCAGCTAGTGAGTGTCAAGTGTCTGAGATGGGATTTGAACTCAGGTCCTCTTGACTTCTGCACTGGTGCTCTATCCACTGTACCACCCAGTTGCCCAACACTGGAACATCTAGTACAAAGATGGAAGTAGGGTGTAACAAAACTGGTAGAGTAGGGGCCAGGTTATGGTGAACTTTCAAAGCTAAACAAAGGATTTTATATTTGATCCTGGAGAAACAGAAAGCCACTGTAGTTCATTAGAGAATAATGGTGATAACATGGTCATATTTGCACTTCAGAAGGATCACTTCTACAACTGAGTGGAGAATTGTTAAGAGTGGGAAGTTACTTGAGACACAAGTAGCAATTAGAAGGCTATTTCTATAGCCCAGGTATGAGGTGATAAGGGCCTGCACTGCAGTGTGAGAAGAAAGAAGAGGGCATATATAAGAAATGTTACATAGGTAAAATCAATAAGACTTGACAAAGATTGGATATGGAGTATGAGAGGGAGTAAGGAGATGAGGATTAACACCTAATCATGTGATTGGGGGGACAGTAATAGGAAATTTACTGGGAAGAGAGGAGGATATAAGTGAGAGATAATTAGTTTAGTTTTGGATACATTGAGTTTAAGATGTCAATAGGACATCAAGTTTGAGATGTCCAACAGGCAATTAGAAATGTTAGGAATGAATAAATAAGTTTGAGAATCATCTGATAAAGTATGAAAATTGAACCCAAGGGAGCTGATAAGATGACCCAAGGAAATAGTATACTGGAAGATAGCAGCAAAGAAGGAGAATGATGTCAGTCAGATAAGAGAAAAATTAGAAGATAACAATGTCACACACACACACACACACACACACACTAAAACTACAGAGAGGAGAACTTCAAAGAGAAGAGGATAATCAACCATGTCAAAGGCTGCAGAAATGTCAAGCATGAAATCACTCTAACACTAACTTTATATATTTGTTATATGGATCAAAAATTTCAAAGTGAGGTAAAGCAAAAGCATGGTGATACTTTTATATGAGAAATCAAGATGCTCATGTCATAGATATAAAGAGACAGTCGAAGTCTAAAACAAACTGTAACCTTAATACAAAAGAACTATTGAAAGATATTTGAAAGGAAATTGCTACACTGAAACAGCAACTCAATGACAGCAAAGTCCAACTTGCTTCCTAGTAAGCATAGAAAGCTCATTAAAGTGGTGTTGCTGTGGTTAAGCAGACAATGTAAATAGGAACTTAATAACTGCATGTATAACTAAGGAAAGCTTTGATCCAGCAGGTAGAGGGCTGAATCTATAGGCATCTTGGCTAGAACCTTAGTTATAGAGGCCCCAAGAGTCAAAAGACAATTCATAGAATTGAGAAAGATTGATAGTGAGTCTAAGATCAGCAGTGTCAAATTCAAATAGAAACAGGGTATCCGTGAGCTGTATATTGACTCAAAAAACCACTTATCAATGTTGTACTGTAATTTTATTTATTTTGTTAAATATTTTCCAATTACATTTTAATCTGATTCAGCTGCTAGTTTGATAACTATGATAAACCATTAACCAATGTAGGTACATATGTATAAAGATTGATCATTTACAACAGAACAAGAAACATTCAGTCTATATAACTAACCTAAATTATAATGTGGCAGAAGAAACCAGAAAAATGAACTTCTTACAGCCAGATAGAGGTCCTGATTAATTGATTACATATAATGGTTCTTTTCATTTTCTATTGGAATATGCAATGTTATATAGGTACTGTTATTATACTTAACTATTATTTTACTTGTCAGTGAGATTTTTTTGCTATTTTTTCTCCTTGAAAGTAATTATATAATATGTGCATGCATTATGTTTCATGTATACAAGTGTGGATACAAATATTTATTTCACTATACTAAACACATACCTTGTTAAATAGTGCTTTCCATTTTGATATGTTTATTGTATATAATATTAAAGTGGATTTGATGGACTTTAATTGATTTTCCAAGAGACTAAAATTTTTCTCCACAGGGAGAAATGTAGTACCAGTTTCAATAGCATCTCTCACAGAGACTATTACTTTATCTTTAAGAGGAGATGGAGAGAAGTACACCCAAGATGGTAAAGAAAAGGCAGCAACTCACCTGAGATCCTCCCAAAACCCCTCCAAACAACTCTATATAATGCATTCAAACAAGTTCTGGAGAAACAGAACCCACAAAAGGATAGAGTGAAACAACTTTCCAGCCCAAGACAATTTAAGAAATCAGTAAAAAAGGATTGGTTGTACCAGAATGAGAATAGAACTCAGTACAGCACAAGTCACACCCCAGGAAACCAGCTGGGCCTTAAGGGAGACTGAATCAGTGGTGGCAGTGGTAGTTGGTGGACCTCTCAACCCACAGATGGTAAAGGGGTCAGATACCTGACCAGAAGGTGGTTACAGGAATCCCTTTGCTGACACCAACAGTAGGACTCTGTTGCATTGCCCATATTTGGATCTGGGCCATAGTTCTGGGTCTCAGTTCAAGGGCAAGGAGGAGCACTAACACAACAGAGTTTGTGGCTACAGGAAAGCTGGGACCCTAGTGATGTTTCAGGATAGAAAAGAGTCCTTGTGGTCACTCACAGATGAGAGCATAGGCCAGGAGAGTCATAAACACACCTCTCCCAAGATCATACCACCTTGGAAGAAACAAAAACTTACAGGCTCCCAGAATTATCTTTGAAAATAACTACACAAAAAAACTTGAAGCATGGGACAGTACCTCTTCCATTACAGAAGCAGAACCCCACTTTAGTATAGAGTTAAAAGACAAGAAATAGGTTGGAAAATGAGCAAAGAGTAGAAAAAGATTGTTACTGTAGAAAGTTACTATGGAGACAGGGAAGATCAAAACACAAACTCAGAAGAAGGTAATAAAGTCAAAACTGCTCTATCCGAAGTCTCAAAGAAAAATATGAATTGATCTCAAGCCATGGAATAATTCAAAAAGGATTTTTAAAATCAAGTAAAAGAGTTAGAGGAAAAATTTGGGGGGAAAAATGAGACATGAGAAACAAAACACAAGAAAATCATGAAAAAAGTGTCAATAGCTACTGAAGAAAATCATATCTTGAAAAATAGAATAGGTCAAATGGTTAAAAAAAAAGTCACAAAACCCAGTGAAAGGACAATGCCTTAAAGATTGGCCAAATGGGAAAAGACATACACAAATTCACTGTACAGAAGAACTCCTTAAAAAGTAGAATTGTCCAAATGGAAAAGGAAGTATAAAAGCTCACAGAAGAAAATAATTACTTAAAAATTAGAATTTTGCAAGTGAAAACGAATAACTTTATGAGACATCAAAAAATTAAAAAAAAATGAAAAGGAATGGAAGATAATGTGAAATACCTCATTGGAAAATCAAATAATCTGGAAAATAGATTCAGGAGAGATAATTTAAAAATTAGTGGGCTACCTGAAAGCCATGATAAAGAAAAACGCCTAGATATCATCTCTCAAGAAATTATCAAGAAAAACTGCCTTGATATTCTAGAACCAGAGCATAAAACAGAAATTGAAAGAATCCACCTATCACTTTCTGAAAGAGACCCCAAAAAGAAAACTTCAAGGAATATTATAAACAAATTCTAGAGCTCCCAAGTGGGGGGAGAAAATAATGCAAGCAGTCAGAAAGAAACAATTCAAATATTGTGGAGCCACAGTTAGGATAACACAAGATTTAGCAGTTTCTATAGTAAAAGACAGGAAGACTTGGAATGTTATACACTGGAAGGCAAAGGTCTAGTATTATGACCAAGAATCACCTCCCAGCAAAGCTGAGTAGTATTCTTCAGGGGAAAAAAAAGGAAATTTAATGAAATAGAGAGTTTTCAAGTATTCCTGATGAAAAAGTCAAAGCTGAATAGAAAATTTGACTTTCAAATACCAGACACAAGAGAAGTATAAAAAAGGTGAAATGAAAGGAAAAATCATGAGAAATTCAATAAGATTGAACTGTTTACATTCCTACATGGGGAAATGATACTTGTAACTACTAAAAACTTACATGTTATTAAGGGAGTTAGAAGGAGTATACATAGAGGACATAAGTGTCAATTGAATATGATGGGCTGAATATCGAAAAAATATGTGATGAGAAAGAGGAATGCACTGGGAGAAAGGGAAAGGGAGAGAGGCATAATGGGGTAAACTATCTGACATAAAAGAGGTTTGAAAAAGCTTTTACAGTGGAGGGGAAAATGGGGGATGTGGGAGGGAGCATATTAACCTTACTTTCATTGGAATTGGTTCAAAGAAGAAATAATATAAACACTCAGTTGGGTATAGAAATCTATTCTACCATTCAGGAAAATAGGAGGGGAAAAGGATAAGGAAAAGAGGGTGGATTAGGTGAGGTAAAATTCAGAAGCAAAATATTTTTGAGAATGGACAGTGTGAAAGGAGAGAGTAAGATAAACAGGTGGGGAGGGGTGGAAATAGGATGGAGGAAAAGCACATAATCATAACTGTGAAAAAAGTTAAATAAAATTTCTCTAACAAAGACCTCATTTCTCAAATATATAGAGAATTGAGTCAAATTTATAGATATGAGTCATTCTATGAACAGACAGCTTTAAGATGAAGTAATCAAAGCCATCTATAGTTATACAAAAATGCTTTAAATCACCATTGATTATAGAAATTCAAACTAAAACAACTCTGACCTACAACCCCACAGCTATCAAATTGGCTAATCTGACAGAAAAGGAAAATGACAAATGTTGCATGAGATATGGAAAAAAAGTGGGACACTAAAGCACTGTTGGTGAAGTTGTATACTGGTTCAACCATTCTGGAGAGCAATTTGGAACTACACCCAAAGTTCTATAAAATACTTTGGATACTTTGACCCAGTAAATACCACTACTGGATCGATATTCCAAAGAGATTAAAGGAAAGGGATCTCTATGCACAAAAAATATTTATCACAGCTCTTTCTGTGGTGGTAAAGAAGTGGAAATTGAGGGGGATGTTCATCCACTGGGGAATAGCTAAATAAATGGTTATACATGATTGTGATGGAATACTATTGTACTATAAGAAATGAGTAGTAGGATGCTCATAAAAACATGGGAAGATTTATTTACATGAACTGATGCAAAGTGAAATGAGCAGAACCAGGAGAAGATTGTATACTATAACCACAATATAGTATGATGAGTTGTAAATGACTTAGCTAGTCTCAGAAATACAATAATCCAACCCAATTCTGAAGGATTTATGATGAAAAATGCTATCCATCTCCAGAGGAAAAATGGTGGAGTCTGAATGCATATTGAAGCATACTTTTCCCTTAATTTATTTTTCTTGAGTTTTTTTGTCTGTATTTTCTTTCACAACATCACTAACATGAAAATATGTTTTGCATGATTTTATTTGTATAATTTAAATATGAATTGCTTGCCTTCTCAATAAGGAGGGAAGAAAAGAGGGAAGGAAAGAATTTGGAACTCAAAAAAAATTTTTAATGTTAAAAAATTGCTTTTACATGTAATTGGGAGAAAACAAAATATTAAATAAAAAGAGAGAATGGAAACTTAAAGAGACTAGCAGTTTAACTGGGAAGGCTGGAGGGAAAGACAGAGACAGACAGAGAGCAGAGAATTGACTAAAAGAACTTCTTTCTTAAGAAACTGAGTGATTTATCCATTAAGGAGAAAGAATCTGAAGAGGCATTTCCTGAGACAATTTAGTTTAATTCTTATCTTACAAAGAAAAATTTTGAATGGCTTTCTTTAGAAGAGACTTAAACTACTATCATGATGGAGCTGAATGGTACGACTGTCTCCAGAGTGATCTCTAGAGGTGACGATGGTTCTGATCTCATCCATAGCTGATATATATAGTTTTTTATGTTGTGTTTTATTGCTTGATACACTAATAAATTGTATAGCTGGAAAACCTTGTATTTATTTAAGGATAGGATATTGGTGGGATTGAAACCAAGAGACAAAGGAGCATAAGTTTATGGACAAAGTTTTCTGTAGGTCATTTAATAAATAATATTTAATAAAGAGACTAGGATGTCAGAGCTAAATAATTAATGAAAAGATATAGTCATTTTAGTCATTTATGAGGAAATATCTGCATATAATCTTTGACTACCTTAAAATTTGAGAATAAGAATGAATAAAGAAAATGAGCCAGTAGCAGATAGAAGGGTGATTACTTCATGTAAGCTACACATTAGTCATTAATACTAAAAACCTGTTACAAATGGGTGACATAATTCAAAAACCCTATTAAAGATACAAATTGCTTTGCTAAGGTTAAAATATTATATATGTCAGTTGTTTTATGGTATCTACCTCCATCAAAACTTTCATCATAATATCTCAAAAGCAAGAAAAAAAATTTAATTACTGACTGGAATTTCACAGTTTAATCAGCACTGGATTCTCAGGGAGTTTACTCCTACCCAGATATCCTTCCTCATAATGACCTGGCTCCCACATCTCATCTGCCTCCCAGCTCCTCCTATCTTCCCAGTCTCTGTCATGACCCTCTCCTACCCCACTGTCCCCTTAGGGTGATAAAGAACTCTATGCACTACTGTACCCACCAAAGTCAAACTGTCCTCAGCTGTCTAGTATCTCCCACTCCTATTAACACCAACTACTCACCCACTACTGCCCTGTGAGAAAATATGCTTGGTTATAGCTTTGATTTCATGTCCTTTTATTTTTCCTGCTCTTAAAGATTAATTAACATTTATAGATCTTTTTATCTGCTCCAATGCCAAGATAAAAATTCAGTAGCTAATGAGTCTGTCTATCAAACTTGTCAGGTCATCCATTCAGAATAATTTACTGTGTATAAGTTTTCACTCAGTCTGAGAAATCCCAGGGGGAAATTAATGGACAGGACTCCACAACAGTTCCAAGAACGTTGAATAAGCCTCAATTCCCTAAGGAATTTGTGCTCTGCCTTGAGTCAACCCAAGGTATATTTAAGGAGGTTGTTCAAAAGTTCCTTCTTGGGTTGATTAAAGGAACATTGTCTTCCCGTGCCAAGAATGTCTATAATGACTGATTTTTTCAATGTACTTTACCTCTCACCTGGCATTTTGTTATTCTTTTCTCATGAAAGTACCTTTAATTCCATTAATGTAATGAACCTTCTTCGAATGTAGATCTTTATATTTTTAACCCAGTTTTGCAGATTTTCATTAATTTCTCAAAGTCAAACAGTAGAAAGTCAAGATGAGACCTAAAATGCTTCACTACTCATATGCTCACATTCACTACTGCATTGTCCCTTATCTAATATATTAGCATGTAGCATGAGAAATTTCTTACAGAACAAAAATTAATATCTACCTCCTTTTGACCATAATATTTTGAGGTTTCTTTCCCCTTTTGTCAACAGTGCCACTATTGTTCTAATCTTCTAGATTTATAAGCTTGGAATTATCTACAACTCTTCTTCAGTCTGAAAATCCAATAAGTTGACAAATCTTAACATTTCTAGCTGTAAACATCAGGCCCTTTATATCTACTCACATAACTTAACTTGGGTCCTCTCATCTAAATTATTGCAACAGTCTCCAAATAGGCCACAAGTCTCTCATAATTCTATTCCACCTTCCATCTCACTCTCAAAGTGATTTTCCTTAGAACACAAATCTGAACAAGTCTTATCCTGCTCAATAACCTTCAGTCACTCCCCTATTGCCTATAGAATGAACCATAAACTTATCTACTTACCTTTTAAAGTCTTTCACAGCCTGCCATCAAAGTATCTTTCCTCATGGTACATTGTTCCTCTTCCTACTCTAAGCAATCTATCCAAACTTGCCTAATCGCTGCTCCTCACATATTACACTCTATCTCTGATCCCCTGTTGCTTCCCCACCTCCCCATCTCTGTAATGGTCACCTTCCTCCCCTCCACCTCATAGAATCTCTCTCTTCTTTCAAGATGCAGCTCAAATACTACCTTCTACATGAAGTATTTCATGATCTTTCCAACTGCCAGCCCTCCCTCCCAAACTACCTTGGATTTAATTTGTATTCATTTGTATTTTTTTCTCTTCATACATATTCTTACCTTGCTTACATGCTTGTTTTTGTCTCTCCTGGGAGAATGTAAGGTCCTTGGGAAAAGAGATTATTTCATACTACATATTTGTACTCACAACACTTACCATACTGCCTGGCACTTAATAGTAGGCACTTAGCAAATAGTAGGAATTTAATCAATGTTTTATTATTGACTGCTTGATTTGAGACATGAAAATATGAGTCAATATTAACATTAAAGATTTCTTTTGGACTAATTTTTTAGTAAGATATGATTGGTGTGAGCCCAAGTTATATACAACTACATTTGAGATACCAGATAGATGGCCGAAGGAAGGCATAATACTTAATACAGTTAAGAGACAAATAAATCAATTCAGAAGAACTAAATCTCCAAGATAGGCAATTATGGGAACAGCTTCAAAATTGCACTTGAGGTTCTACTGTAGAAGGACCAAATTACAGTTTTTGTCTCAAAATAGATGCATGGTTGAATGGCACAAAGAGATGTCTGGATATTTTCAGAGTCTGAGAACATTTAGTCCACTCAACACAAAGTCTTTTATTAAACTACACAATGAATTTAAATGAGAGGTTGCTAACAGCAAGCAATTCAGAACACAGGTGTATAATATTCAAAGGACTATAGCATGGCACCAATCAGTAGGTAAACATCTTTTTTTTGTGTGATAAGCCAGCCTTCACCACCACCACTACCACCATCAAAAAACAATCTGTGTATCTCATTGTGTGAAGTTTGGTTTGAGTCTTTTCAGGGACACATGGTGAATTATGATTTGCATTGTATTTACATGCCCATTTATGCTTTGTGCTTCTGTATGAATGATTGCTTTTAATATTCAAAAGCCAGAGTTAAAGAACTGTTTTAAATCTTTTTTGTAGCTCACATATACACATGTACCAAGTGCCCTAGTGGTCTTTAGAAGGGCATGCTTTAAACACATTTTTTTTTATCAATCAACACAAATTTTTATCAATCTACTATCGTTTCACTTATTAGGCTACAAATTTTGTACACTGACACAGGAATTTAACGTATCAATCAATAAGCACCTACTAAGGGTTTACAAGGTGTGAGACATTCTACTAATCAATGTGAATACTAAGAAAAGAAAATCCATAAAAAACCTTTACCCTCAAGGAGTTTACATAATAATGTGAGAGATAACACATAGATAAATAGATACAAACAAGATACATACAAAGAAGAAGGAAAATAACCTTTGAGAAGAAGAGTTAAATGGTTAGGTCAGAAAACAGAAATTGAGCTGTTCTGAAAGAAGCTACTTATAACAAGATGTAGAGATGAGGAGAAACACATGAAGGTGGAAGAGTGGTATATGAGAAAAATAGCAAATATTCTGGTTAATAACAATAATATTTGTATAATGATCTAAATTTTGTGAAATGTTTTGCAAATATTCTCATTTTATTCTCACACATTATCCTAGAAGGTAGGTTCTATTATTATCGCTATTTTATAGATGAGTCAGACAAAGTTGAAGAGACTTGCTCAGTCACAATTTGTAAGAATCTGAGGCTGGAATTCAATGCAGATCTTTCTTGTTCTAGGCCTAAAGATTAACAGCTTCATTCAAGAGAATGACAATAATCAGACAACCTACCAAATCTTAGAGGATACTGCAAAAGCAGTTCTTAGGGGACACTTTATATCTTTGAATGCCTACATGAATGAAACAGAGAAAGAGGAGATCAATAAATTGGGTATGCAGCTGAAAAAGGTCGAAAAAGAACAAATTGAAAATTCCCAATACCAAATTAGAAATATTGAAAAGTAAAGGAGAGATTAATGAAATCGAAATTAAGGAAACTATTGAACTAATAAATAAAACAAAGAGTTTGCTTTATGAAAAAGCAATAAAATTGATAAACCTTTGGTCAATTTGATTTAAAAAAGAAGGAAATCAAATTACCAATATAAAAAATGAAAGGTGTGAACTCACCTCCAATGAGGAAGAAATTAAAACAATAATTAGAAATTACTTTGCTTAACTTTATGCCCATAAATTCTACAATCTAAATGAGGTAGATGATTATTTTAAAAAATATAAATTGCCCAGAATAACAGAAAAGGAAGTTGAATACATGAACAACTCCATCTTGGAAAAAGAAATTGAACAAGTCATCAATGAATTCCCTAGGGAAAAATCTCCAGGGCCAGATGGATTTACAAGTGAATTCTATCTAACATTTAAAGAACAATTAATTCCAGTGCTACATAGACTATAGGGAAAATTGGGGAAGAAGGAGTACTCCTAAATTCTTTTTATGATAAAAATATGGTTTTGATACCTAAACCAGGAAGAGACAAAACAGAGAAAGAAAAGTATAGACCAATTTCTCTAATGAATATAAAAGCCAAAATTATAAATAAGATTTTAGCAAAAAGAATAGAGCAAATTATCATGAGAACAGTATATTATGATTAGGTAGGATTCATACCAGGGCTGGTTCAATATTAGGAAAACTATTAGCATTATTGATCATATCAACAACAAATCTAATGGAAACCACATGATTATCTCAATAGATGCACAAAAAGCTTTTGACAAAATACAACAACCATTCCTATTACAAAACACTGAAGAGCATAGGAATAAAGGGAACTTTCCATAAAATAATAAGCAGTATCTACCTAAAACCTTCAGCAAGCATTATATGCAATGGAGATAAGCTAGATGCATTTCCAGAAAGACCAGGGGTGAAACAAGTATGTCCATTATCAGCACTATTATTCATTATGGTAATAGAAATGCTAGCTGTAGCAATTAGAGAAGATAGAGAAATTGAAGGAATTAGAATAGGCAAAGAAGAAACTAAGTTATCACTCTTTGCAGATAATATGATGATATACTTAGAGAATCCCAGAGATTCAAGTAAAAAGCTACTTGAAATAATAAACAACTTTGGCAAAGTTGCAGGTTACAAAATAAACCCACACAAATCTTCTACATTTCTATTTGACATTAACAAAACCCAACAAGGGATAGAAAGAGAAATCCCATTTAAAGCTAGGGTAGACACTATAAAATATTTGGGAGTCTACCTACCAAAAGAAAGCCAAGGACTATATGAACACAATTACAAGACACGTTTTGCACAAATAAAGTCAGATCTAAGTAAGTGGAAAAACATCAGTTGCTCATGGGTAGGCCGAACCAATACAATAAAAATGACAATTCTACCTAAATTAATTTATTTATTTAGTGCCATACCAATCAAACTATCAGATAATTCATTTCTAGAGCTTGGAAAAAATAATATCAAAATTCATCTGGAAGAACAAAGGTCCAGCATATCAAGGGAACTAATGAAAAGAAATGCTAGGGAAGGTGGCCCAGCTCTACCAGATCTCAAATTGTATTATAAAGCAGCAATTATCAAAGCCACTTGATACTGGCAAAGAAACACAAGGGTAGACAAGTGGAATATGCTGGGTACTCAAGATAGAGTAGGCAAAGAATATAGCAATCTACTGTTTGATAAACCCAAGGACCCCCGTTTCTAAAATAAGAACTCACTGTTGGACAAAAACTGCTGAGTAAACTGGATAACATTATGACAGAAACTAGGCATAGACCAATGCTACATGCTGTACACAAGAATAAAGTCCAAATGAGTACAAGATCTAGGTATAAAGACTGATATTATAAACAAATTAGTGGACCAAAGAATAGTATATTTATCTGATTTACAGAGAAGGGAAGAATTTTTGACTAAAGAAGAGATAGAAAGCATTATGAGTACAAAATGGATAATTTTGATTACATTAAACTGAAAAATTTTTGTACAACCATATCCAATTCAACCAAGATTAGGAGGGAAGCAGAAAACTGGGAAAGAATTTTTGCAACGAATGTCTGTGATAAAGGCCTCATTTCTAAAATTTATAGAGAACTGAGTCAAATGTACAAGAATACAAGTCATTCCCCAATTGACAAATGGTCAAAAGATATGAACAGGTAGTTTTCAGAGGAAGAAATTAAAGATATCTATAGTCATTTGAAAAAATGCTCTAAATCACTATTGATCAGAGAGATGCAAATCAAAACAACTCTGAGGAAGAACAGGGTAAAATGAGAGAGAGAATAGAATAAACAGTGGGGAGGGAATAGAATGGAGGGAAATATAGTTAGCAATATTAACTAAAAAAATGTTGAAGCATGTTTCTGTGATAAAGGCCTCATTTATCAAACATACAGAAAACTGAGGGAAATTTTTAAAAGTAAAAACCATTCCCCAATTTAGAAATGCTTGAAAGATAAGCTTTTAGATGAAGTAATCAAAGCTATCTATAGCCATAATAAAAATGCTCTAATTCACTATTTATTGGAGAAATCCAAATGAAAACAATTCTCATGCCTATTAGATTGGCTAATAGGATAGAAAAGGAAAATGACAAATGTTGGAGAGGATGCAGGAAAAATGAGACATTAATGCACTCTTGATAGAACTGTGAACTGATTCAATGATTCATTCTGTAAAGCAATTTGGAACTATGTCCAAAGCACTATAAAACTATGTATACCCTTTGACTTAGCAATATCACTATTATATCAGTATCTCAAAAGAGATAAGAAAACAAATAGGAAAAGGACCTATACATACAAAAACATTTATAGCAACTCTTTTTTTGGTGGCAAAAAATTGGAAACTGAGGGGTACCCATCAATTGAGAAATGGTTGAACAACTTTTGCTATGTGATTATGGTGGAATACCATTGTATTATAAGAAATGATAAGCAGGATGGTCTCAGAAATGGACAGTGTACAAAGTAACAGCAGTATTGTAAGATGATTAGCTGTGAATTACTTAGCTATTCTCGGCAATAAAATGATCTAAGACAACCTTGAACAAATTATGATAAAAAATGCTATCCATTCCCAAACAAGGAACTGATGATGCCTCAGTACAGATTGAAGCATTTTTTTCACTTTATTTTTCTTGAGGTTTTTTTTTTTGGTCTATATTTTCTTTCATAACATGACTAATATGGAAGTGTTTTGCATGACTATACATGTATAACCTGTATTGAACTGCTTTCCTTCTCAATGGTGGGGGAAGGGATGAGGGAAGGAAAGGAGAGAATTTGGAACTCAAAGTTTTAGAAATGAATGTTAAAAATTGGTTTTACATGTAACTGGGGAAAAGTAAAATACTAAATAAATTCCCAAAAAGCAATAGTTATAAGACATTTCTCTATAGAACAAAAACTAAAGAAAAAATGTTCAAAAGACTCTTGAGGTCTACTACTTCATTTTAATTATGTTTCTTCTTGATAGAAAGGATGGTAACTTGGTAACTCATTCATTAGGAAAATATATGCATGTGTAAATATGTATGTGTGTATACATATACATTATTTTTCTGCAGCACAGGGAAATTACTTAAAATTGATAACTTGGGTAAGCAGCCAGATGTTGGAGTAGATATTTTCTCTAAATCCCACAACCTCCCAGACATCTCCAAAACAGAAATTATGTGCCAAAGATAAAGTAACTTTAGCTGTTCCCATGGTTTAGGACACCAAGAATCCAAAAGAAGGTCAAAAATCCAGGAAGTGACACTGACTGATCTTGAGTTCACTCGACATTTTTTTGCTGCCTTGCTCCCATGCTACTGGCAGCAAGGCCCCACTAGCACACCTAAAGACACAATGCAGAGGCACAGGTTTACTAGAATACCTACCTTGACGCTACACTCTTCTCTCCCTCTTTCCAGTATTATAGAGACCCCAACTTCATGCTCTGGAAGTTTACTTAGGCCTTATCGGCTAGCTTGGTCACAACCCTTCAGTATTAAAAACCCCTGCTAGGGGCTACAGTCTGGAAGCACAAGTGTTGTGTAACTCTGAACTGCTGGTCAGAGAAAAGCAGGTTCTGAACTGTCCAGATTATTTGAGTACAGCATTGAACTGGTACAAGTTCTGACCACTTAAAAGTCAGCTGGGGAAGAAATTTAGACTGGTGAATGGTGAACTGCACTGTATGGGAAAAGGCTGATATGCTAGGAATCCAGCCCCCAAGAATAGCACAATCAGAAGGAAAGAAGTCCCGATGTGAATAAGGAAAATAAGCGAGGAGAAGAAGAAGACTAAAAGTACGAAAGATTTCAGGAAGAACAAATCTCAAAGACCTTGAACATAAACTGATAGATCAATAGAAAAAACAGAAGCCACAAAAGGAAATATGGTCTCCAGATTTAGTAAACAAGTTCAGGCTTTTGAATAAATACAGCAGAAATAATTCAACACATGATGAAACAGAGGACCCTGTGGAATTTGAGAGAACATGGAATGCTAACACACTGTTCTTGAGATATTTAAAAGAGAAATGAGAATTATGAGAACAGAATTTATATCTTGCACAGAAAAAAAACGAATAAAATAAAATTTTGAATTTCAATGACAAGCTTCACCAAAGGAGAAAAGAAAAAAAAAACAACAGATTGGGAGTACAAATAAAGAAGCAAAGGACAACCTAGAAGAGAAGCAAAAAACAAGAATGTTAAAAGAAAATATGCTCACTCTATAAGCAAATCTTATGGGTCTCAGAGAAAGGATACATAAAAATAACCTCAAAAACATAGATCTAGAATAACATGATGACAGGAGAAAAAAACTTCACATCATAATAAAAGAAGTAATAAAACAGAAAACAGAATTTTTGAACACAGAAAATAAAATTCTAATTGAAAGAATTCACAGATCACCTTCAGAAAGAAAGCCTATTTCAATCACATTGTAATTAAATTTAACTATTCAATTTGGAAACAACAAGTTCTGCAAGTGATAGGGAGAAAGACCTTCAAAAAGAAAGAAAACATTATTTTGCACTCACTAGAAAAAGGAGGAGGCAATATAATGTGTTCTGACGGGCAATGGAGCTCAGAATGCAGCCAAGGGTGACCTGTTTTGCAAATCTGAGCTTAATTATACAGGACAAAAGATGGATGTTCAATAATAAAGAAGAGTTTGAAACATTTTTAGGAAGAAAACACAATTTGGAGAGATTATTTGCTTCTCAAATAACTCAAACAACAGAAATGCAAGAGGAGTGAACAGATTTAGACACAGCAACAGAATGGAGACTAGCACTAAGTTTTTCTACAAGGAGAAAGGATGGAAGGCAGAAATCCGGTAGCGGCCATAGTGAAGTGACAGACAAGGGACATTACAGAGAGAACTTGGTAACATCCTGTTTTCAGATGAATGCTTCTTTTGGGAGACTACATTATAACATGGAAAAGTGCATGAAAGGTGGGAGAGGAACAGGAAGATAAATAATGAATGATGCTCCAGGACCAAATCAAGAACTAGCAACAAGCGGAAAGTGACCTCTGTGGTCTCAGAAAGAGAAGAGCTTATAGGAAAATAGGTAAAGAGAATGGAGGAGAATAAAAAAGGGAGAGAAAAGAAGAAAACACTTTGGAGGTGGGAAGGGGTTCCACTGATAGATGTTCCTGTGGTGAGGGGAGCTGAGGACCTTACACTGGATGAGACCTGGGGCATTTGGTGCCTGAAAAGTCTACTTGTCCTGGGAGAGGGGGAGTTGTAAGCACTAGAGACAACTGAAATCTAGAGGAATGAAAGGGCACACGAGGAGATTTGCAATCAAATGCAGAAAAAAAAAAAAGATCAACAAAAGAGATATAGGCCAGTGGGGGTAGATTGGAGGTACTCTACCATGGGGTAGTGTCCTTTCTGACACCTGTAATAATTGGCATTGCTTTGAGAGCGAGGTACAATGGAAAAGGAATCCATAGAGCAAGCCCTTACAGGCAGGGGTAGAAAGCACCTAGAAAAATGTCTAGAAGAGATACAATGGAAGCTTTCACTAAAAGAAGAATATAGAGAAAAGAGAGACACTGAATGGTTGTAGGGGTTGTGAATCAGAAAATGAGGATATAGAGTAATCAGAAAGAGAAAACGGATGTGAGAGAAGAGTGTGAGAGAAGTATTTTTTGGAAAGGGTCGCAAAAATGGAATTTAAAAAACACCTAATAAAGAGGACTAAATGAGGGGGAGAAGAGGAAGGGAAAATAAATTTAAATAACAGAAATGGGAAATGAGGGGGGAAATAAATAACTAGATAAAAGTAAGAGAGGGTCAATAATTTTTAAAAACATAAAAGTAAAGGGGTAACAAATGAGAAGGGATGGGGTGAGAAGAAAAGAGACAGAGACAAACCTTTAAAAAGATTGAAGTAAAGTAACTGAAAGAACATAATATCGTATTTATAGTAGAAAGGGGGCAAAAATCATAAAATGAAAAAACTTCAATTGGGAGGATAGAGCAAAATATAAACATAACTCATACCTTTAAATTTGAATGGATTGAGCAATACAGTACAATGAAAAATAGTAACAGATTGTTTTTTAAAAAAAAACAAATCTGTTTCTTACAAGAAAGACATTTTTAAAAAGAGATACAAAATAAAACTGAGAGTATAGGGGAAAATTACTCCATATTAATTGAATAAAAAAAGCAAGAGTTGCCATTGTAATTTAGACAAAGCAAAAACAAAATTTCAAAAGTATAAAGAAGTAAGGAAATCATGTTATAACTAAGGAACCATAGTCAACAAACTCATATCAATAATAAACATACTTATAAGTTCCAAATGTTTTGACATCTAAATTCATAAAGGAAACATTATCTGAGCTTTATGGAGACATAGACAGTAACACAATAGTGACAAAACTTAAGGATCCTTCTATTAATTTTGGGTAAGTCTAAAAGAAAGATAAATAAAAGGAAAATTATGGAATTGAATGAATGTCTGGAGAAACTACAGTTAAAAGATCTATATCATCTTCTAAATGGAACAGCAAAAGAATATACTGATTTCTCCAGACAACATGGAACTTTTACAAAAAATGGTCATTTGCTAGAGGACAGAAATATTGCAAACAAATGCAAAAAGGCAGAGATAGTGAAAATATCCTTTTTATACTCTTTTACATTAAGAAAAGAAATTGGTTAAAAAGCCATAGACAGAAAATATAGAATCAAATAAAGATTTAACAATGAAATATTAAATAAAGAATGGGCCAAATAAGAAATCATAAAAACAATAAATAACCATGTAAAAGAAAACTGGGATGATGAAACAACATAAAAAGATTTCTGGGATGCAACTAAAGCAATCCTCAGAGAGAAATTATATCCTTATATTCGTACATTAACAAAGTAAACAAAGAGAAGATTAATGAACTGAATATGTATTTAAAAACTTTAAACAAACAAATAAGACTATAAAAGTACAAAAGAGGGAATATTAGAATTATGGGTAATATAGATAAATTGAAAATGAAAAATTAGAAGTGATTTTAAAAACTAACAGCTAGTTCTTTTTTAAAGATTTATAAAGAAATTTTAAATCTTTTTCAAATGTATTATTTTTAAACATTTTTAAGTTTCAAGTTCCCTATTCTCTCCCTCTCTCCAGCCCCTTCCCCACCCAGTGAGAAGGCAAGAAAATTGATAGCCATTATACATCTGAGATCATGCAAAACATATTTCCATATTAACTGCATCACCAAAAAAAAGCAAGGCAAATAAAGAACGTGAAAAAAATACATTTCAATTTGCAGTCAGAGTGCATCAATTCTCTCTGTCTGGAAGTGGACAGCAATTTCCATCATGAGTTCTTCCATATGGTCTTGGATCATTTTATGGATTAGAGTAGTCAGTTTTTTCATAGTCAATCATCATCATCACAATATTGCTGTTGCTGTGTACAATAATCTCTTGGTTCTGTTCACTTCACTTTGCATCAATTCATCTAAATCTTCCCATGATTTTCCTGATGCTATCCCCCTCATTATTTCTTGTAGCACAAGAGTGTCTCATTAAAATGATATACCACAACTTGTTCAGTCATTTCCCAGTGGAGGAACATCTGCCCAATTTCTAATTCTTTGCCACCACAAAAAGAAGTGCTATAAATATTTTTGTACAAGGAGATTATTTTCCTTTTTCTCTCTGGAATGCAGTTGTAATAGTGGTATTGCTGGGTCAAAGAATATGCACAATTTTATATAATTCTTTGGACACAATTACAAAATGTTCTCCAGAATGCTAGGACCAGTTCACAACTCCACCAACAATTCATTAATGTACCTATTTTCCCACATGCCCTCTGGCTTTTGTAATTTCAAGTAGATGTGACATGATACCTCAGTTTCCGTAATTTGAATTTCTCTGATCAAAACTGATTTAGAGTGTTTTTATATTATTATAGATAGCTTAAATTTCTTCTTCTGAAAACTACCTGTTCATATCTCTTGACCATTTGTCAATTGTGGGATGATCTTATTTTTATAAATTTGACTCATTTCTCTACATATTTGAGAAATGACACTTTATCAGAGAAACCTGCTACAAAAATTTTTATATTACTTCATTGTTTATGGTACTTTTTTATTAATTTATTCTAAACTTAGATACTAAAATATAAATATAAATTAAGAAAAAAGCATCACCATATGTACGGCAGAATGTAAGAAAGGATTCAAAATATACATCAATAAATTTCCATTTTGAGAAAGCCTATGTAATAAATACTACACATTATATTCCATACTGTCCATCTTTGCTTCCTTATAAGCTCTTTTGTTCTCTTCTATGCACTTTTTACTTCCTTCTTTTTTTCCACATTCCTCCTCCCCCACTAAGAATCTGCTATAATTAAGCATGAATACACACACATATACACATATGTACATATATGTATACATATATGCACACATGTATATGTGTGCATGCATGTGTATATATAAATAGATACACAAATCATGCATACAAACATACACATATATACATAAAGACACACATACATACATACACTTAGACATCTATAATCATACTGGTATATATTAATATATTCATGTGCATTTATGTAATATGCTGCACTTCAGTTGTTTGTCCTGTTTCTTCGATGGTGTATGTCTTCCTTCACAGGTCCAGGTCTCTCCATATTTTTCTAAGTCCAACAACTCATCATTTCCTATACTGCAATAATATTCGAACCTTATACTGACTGATTATTTTAAATAGCCTCCAAAACAACATTGATTAATATGGCTGATATACACCATATTTTCCCTTTTTTTCTCATTTGATTAGATCTATTTTAGCTTTAACTTTATCTGAGATCATGATTACCACTCCTGCTTTTTTTCCCTAATAAATTCTACTCCTGATCATTATTGTGTGTTTCTATATATCTCCTATTGCTTATCCCTCCTGACTCCTCTACTTTACTTCTACCCACTACCTTATTAACTTGAGGTTACTTAAGTTTACTATTACTTAACTTTTCCCCCACCAAAGATCCCTCCCTTATCCTCTCCCCTCAACCTAAAATCCCTGTCTTATCTTCTCTCCCACCTGTACTGTTAATTATGAGAGTTAAAGATCTTCCCCACCCATTAAAAGGTCTCTCCTTTAAGGGAAGCTTAATTAGCGGGAGACTTGTTTTGTAGGAAGGCCCACATCTTTTGTTAATTTCTAATGAAGCACTGGTTCTCAAAGGTTGAAGATGGACCTTGTTACTCTCTGACTCTGAAAAGTTTATATATACTCTGAGGTGAGGTTTTGTTTTAGGGCTTACTCATTGGAAGTGTTTGTTTGGCTGAATGAGACTCTAGGTAGTTGCTAAGGAGTCCCCTCCCCTCCCCCCAGCTTTGAAAACCCAGATGCTGGTGCTTCTCTCTCTGGTAACTATGCATGTATATAACAGTCAGACAGTTGGATCTCTCTGTTGATCTGTGATGTGTGTATTGCTTATGGTCAGACAGGTGGAAGCCCTGTCTGTTGCTCTTTATTTTTCCATTTGTATTTTCACTGAAGTTCAGGATGCTGACTTTTCCCCCTGAACTAAGTGAATGATATAGGTGTTTCATTAAAGTAGATTGTTGACCCCTGAAAAGTTGCTTTCCTTTTAGAAGAGCAGATGTAAGAAGTTGTGCAGCAGACTCTTCTGGTATATGCCAGGGTCCTTGCTGTTACACCTCCCTATTCACTTAGCCTTTTATTTCTTTCTCAATTTAGAAGATTTTTATACACTTCTGTATATATGTATGTATGTATGTATTGTTATCACTTTAAGCCATTCCTGATCAAAGTAGGGTTCCAGAATTACTAGCTCTCCTTCCCTACCTAATTCCTCTATGTCAGTCCTTCCTCTCACACCTCATTTGTGTAACTACTCTTTTTATTTTTCCCTAGCCCAGGTCTGCACAACATACAGCCCACAGGTAGTGGGCCAAAGCAGCCCTCAGGGGTCACATTGTGCAGGCATTTTCACACCTTCTACATTTTTGTAGACTGCCTAAAATCCTTTTTAATATCACATCATACTCAGCTGCACTCCAACCTGTCTTTTGAACAACCCAATTACTAATAAAATCTTAGACATATGATTTAAATTTCCTTGTATAAATAGTAAGCAGTGTATTCTTACTGAGTCCCTTGTAATTAATCTTTGATGTGTACCTTACATTTCTCTTGGATCTTGTATGCCAAATTTTCTATTGATTTCAGATCTTTTTGCAACAAAATTCTGAAAGCCTGGCAATTCATTTAATGTCCTTTTTCATTCAGGATTATGTTTAATTTTTCTGAATATGATCTTTTAAGCTGCAACCCCAGTTCTTTTGTTCTTCCATATATAGGGTTTCAAGACCTGTGATCTTTTAGTATCACACTGCTAATACCACCACTGTGATTCTAATTGTGGCTCTGCCATATCTGAATTACTTTTTTCTTTTTGCTCATAATATTTTCTCCTTGAACTGGGAGTTTTGAAATCTAATTATTGTATTCCTATAGGCTTTCCTCATAGGATCTCTTTCAGATAGCAATTTGTAGATTTTTTTTTCCACTTCTACTTCTTCCTTCCTGTTCTAATGCTTCAGGACAATTTTCTTTATTTTTGTATTATTGTATCAAGATTCTTTTTTTATCATAACTTTCAAGTTGTCTGACTATTCTCGTTTCCTCTTCTTGATCTGTTCTCTAAATCAGTTGTTTTTCTTGAGATGTTTCATTTTCTCTTCTATTTTTTTCATTCTTTATATTTTGTTGTTATTTCTTGGAATTATGCCTTCACTGGCTTCCCCTTGCCCAGTTTTATTTTCAAGGAGTCTTTTGCTTCCTTAAGATTCTGGAGCTCTTTTTCTAGTTTGTTAACTTTCTTACCACAATTTTTCTTTGTTGTTTTTTTTAACTGTTCTTATTTTTAAAAAACTTTTCCTCAGTCTCTCTCTTTGATTTTTAAAGTCTTTTTTTAAGTTCTTCTATGAATTATTTTTGGGCAAGGGACCATTTGACATTACTCTTTGGGGTAGGAGAGACTTTTTTTGCTTTAATGTCCTCCTCTGAAAATGAACCCCAGTCTCTTACCTTCTCTTTGTGTGTGTGTGTGTGTGTGTGTGTGTGTGTGTGTGTGTGTGTAAAAACTTGTTATTGTAATTGCCTCTAGTCCTGGGGTATGGGAGATAGTGTCTCTGACCTCAGATCCTCCAGTTATCCCTTCTATCCCGGAACTGAAAACAAAACCCAAAACTTCCTGTAAGGGCCCACAGATAGCAGCATGTCTGCTCCACTGCTTCGGCACTCACAGGAAATGTCTTTGTTTCTTCTAGCTCAAGATTGCTTCTCTACAGCACAGCTGGTCCTGGAGTACCTTATCAGCACAGGTTCCCTCAATATTCCCCTGCTCAGATGCCTGACTCCCTATACTGTCCAGGAAGTGAAAATTCCTGTGACTAGGTCCATGAATACCTCCCAACTCAGCTAGCCCCAGGGCTTTCCACTTGCTGTTTCAACAGAACAAGCCTGAAGGTGTTTATATTTCACAAGGACCAAACCTTGGATCTCTTCCTTTTGTTCCAAGTGGGCCACTATTCTGTCCAAAATTGTGTTATTTTTGCCATTCTACATTTGTCCTGAGATGAGATTTTGTCTTCCTTGTGGGAGAAGTTTGGAGAGCTTGCAATTTTCTGACTCTTCCATCTCCCCTGAATCTTCTTTGTGGTACTTTTTATCAAAATTTAGTTTCCCAGATTATTTCAATTAAACAGGTCTATTTTTCCTTTTAGAAAAGACTAATAAAATTTATAAACCCTTTGCTAATCTGATAAAAAGAAGAGAACAGAAAATCAAATCAACAAATTAGTTAATGAACAAGGTTAAATCATAGCAAAACCAATAGAAATCAAAAGAACAATTAGAGCACATGCACAGATATATGCTAACAAAACTGAGAACACAAAAGAAATCAAGGCACCCTTTCAAAAATGCACAGTACCCAAACTATCAGAAAACAAGACAGAGGGGTTAAATAACTCAATCTCAGAAAAGGAAATAGATCTAGCTGGGTGTTCACCCTTTGTTGCCGAAGAAGACTATGCCATCAGATAAATAATGACATGACTTACACCTGACTTTGTTTTGAGTGACGGAGGGCTGTAGATGAACTCTGAGAAGATAACTCTGTAGAGATCTAGCTGTAGATGAACTACCAAACTTTAAACTATATTATAAAGCAGCCATCATCAAAGTCATCACTATTGTTAAAGAATGGAGTGGTAGAGCAGTGGAATAAACTAGACAAGGGAGATTCAGAAACAGTAGAATGCATTAACCCAGTGTCTAATAAAGTAGAAAACATAAGTTATCTATGGGGAAATTCCTTATCAGATAAAACAGCTGAGATAACTGGAAAGCACTCTGGCAGAAATTAAGCTTAAACTAACATATATACTACACTCCATAATACATTCTAAGTAGAAATGTGACATTATTAAAGAGTTACTATTAAAAATTAGAAGAGAAATAGATTATATACCTCTATAGCTATGGATAGTAGATATATTCTTAACTAAACAAGAGAAAGAGACAATTTCAATAGATAAAGTAGATAACTTTGTTTAATTAAAACTGAAATTTTTCTGCAAATACAACATTAATGTAGACAGAAAAGGAATGGAAGTGGTCAAATCTGGGGATTGGGGGGAAATCTTTGTCTCAAATTTCTTTGATAAGGGTATAGTATTATACATGTAACATATTTATGACTAATAGTCATTTCCCCCAATAGATAAATGTTTAAAGAATATTAACAGTTCTCAAAAGAACTTCAAAGCACTCACAAGCACATGAAAAATTCTCCAAATCACTAATAAGAGAATGCAAATTAATTCCAATGATTCACCTCATAACCTGCAAATTGTCAAAGAAGACAAAAAATAGCAAGAGTTAATTTTGGAGGGGTTGTGGGAAGATGGGCACTCTAATACATTGTTTGTGGAGCTATAAAATGGTATATCCATTTTGGAAAGCAATTTAAAATTATGCAAATAAAGTAACTAAAATATCCATACCCTTTGAACTAGAAACTTCATTACTGGGTTTGTATATCAAAGAAGCCATCAATAAGAAAAAGTCCCCTTATATGACAAAATATTTATAGCAACCCATTTTTAATAACTAAGAATTGGAAACAAAGTAGATTTCTATCAGATGGGGAATGGCTAAACATATTGTGATACTTGAATGTAAAAAATTATGTATATAATGAATACAGACAAACATGGGAAGATCTACATGAACTGATGAAGACTGGAATGAACAAATCAATTAAACAATATATATTATAACTGTAACAATTGAAAGAATAATCACAAACCAAAAATTCAAAAGTAAATAATATAGAATCATAATGATAATGTGGAACTCAAATGAAGAGACATGAAAAGACATCCCTTTGTGGATTTGGGAGGTCCATAAGTGTTACATATTACACATATACTTGAACTCTTTAAATGAATAAATAAGCTATACTGACTTTTTTTCTCTAAAAAATTCTACTTGTCATATGGAATAACTCAGGAAGCAGAAGGGAAAGGGATAAAAATATCAATAAAATCTTTTTTAAATTGATAACTTGCCTCTGGGCTCCAGACTGAGGAAGTTTCAGTGGAATAAGGTTCTTCAAAGCCTGGGTTGCTAAAGGATGTCTCTCTCTCCACATTTCTTCCTGTGGCTTGTACCCCAAGGCTATGAGTCAAAATGGCTTCATGCCTCCTGGTTTTTTGCTCTCCAACATCTCTACTTTCAGATGTAGTCCTTGAATCCACAGAAATATGATCATCTTCACCATAAGAGACATTATCTTGGTAGCTTGGTTGACTTAATTCATCCAAGTCTAAATCTGAAATAAGAAGATAATTTCAAGAGCTTTAAATATTTCTTTTGTTTCTTTTGATACATCGTTTATCCAATAGAAATTAACAATGATGTTAACAAATACCATAGATCTCTTTAGCCCAGATCTTGTCAAAGCACCTATATGCCAACAAATTTAATAATGGGAAAAATGAGAAATTTGTCAACATTAAAAATAATCTAGGTTCAAAGAGAAAATTTAACTATCCAATGGGAATTATTAATCAAAAATTTAAAATAAGATTCTCTCAGTGTAGTAGAGAAGACCCAGTTCCATCACAAAGATCCTTATCATAGCATATGTTCCATAGAGGCATAATTCTGTCCAACACTAAGAGTATGGAGAATTCATGTTTATTTTAAACAACTAGAAATACATAAAAACTATTCTGGGGCAGGGTGCAATCCAGAGACTATAAAACTGTCCCTCTTTTCATATGCTCATAGTTACCCATAAGAAGAAATAGAGAAAGCTAGTGAAAGCATTTAGGTAGGAGGTCAAGAAGGCCCCTGATGATAAATTCCCCTAGCTTCAATTCCATACTTTTATCATATCTCTCAATTTCTACTTAAGATCATTACTAGACTCCTACTTTCTACCAATATCAAGTCCAGACCCCACTGCTAGGGTTTTCATAGGCACTCAAGTTCTCACTCCATCTTACCTATCCAACATTATTTCTCTCTGCTCCCAAACTGCACCAACAAACCAGCCATGATTATCCCCAACCTTTGTTCATGTTGTTCTTCTAAATCTTCTCCTCTTCCTGAATTCCTTAGTACCAGAAAGGTTATCATCATCCTGCCAGGCACCAGACTTGCAAACCAGGGATCATCCTTTATTCCTTATTCCCTTGCATCTTCCAAATCTAATTAGTTGCTAAATCTTGTCATTTCTACCTTCATAACTTCTCTAGTATGTGTCCTTCTTTTTTCTAATACAGAAACCACTCTGGTACTAACCCTTATCATTTCATGACTGAATTATTTCTATAGATTGCTGGTTGGTTTCTTTATCCTTTAATAAAGACCTCATTTCTCAAACATATAGAGAATTGAGTCATATTTGTAAGAATACAAGTCATTCTCCTAATGACAAATGGTCAGAGGATATGAACAGTTTTCAGAAAAAGCAAAGTTATCTATAGTCATATGAAGAACATTCTAAATCATTATTGATTAGAGAAATGTAAATTAAAGCAATTCTGAAGTGCCATCTCAAACCTAACAGATTTCCTAACATGACAGGAAAAGAAAACAAATGTTGGAAGGAATGTGGGAAAATGGGTACACTAATACACTGTTGGTGGAATTGTGAACTAGTCCAACAATTCTGGGAAGTCATTTGAAACTATGTCCAAAGCACTATGTAAAACTATATAAAAACTCTTTTACTCAGCAATTCCTATGTCGGAAAGAGGTAGCGTTTCAAAGGAAAAGATACTCTATGTACAAAAACATTTATAGCATTTATAGCAAAAAACATCTATTTTCTTTTGTAGTGGCAAAGAAATGGAAATAGAGAGGACCTCCATCAATCAAGGAATAACTGAATAAGTTGGGATAGAATATTATTGTGCTGTAAAAAGTGATGAGGAGAATGGTTTTGGAAAAAACCTGGGAGGAATTACACTAACTGATGCAAAGTGAGGCGAGCAGAACCAGGAGAACAATGTATACAGTAACAGCAATGCTCAGCAATACAAAGATTCAAGACAATTCCAAAGGACTTACGATGAAAAATGCTGGCCAGTGAAAGAACTATTGACATCTGAATGCAGATTAAAGTGAAGTATACTTTTTAGATTTTTGTTTTTATTGGGGGGGAGGGTTGTGTTTTCTTTTGCAACATGCCTAATATTGAAATGTCTTACATTACTGCTTATGAATAATCTATATCAAATTGATTTCCTTCTCAAGGAGAGAAAAGAAGGAGGGAGGGGACAGCATTGAGAATTGAAAAATTTAAGAAAACAAATGTTAAAAACATTTTACATGTAACTCAGAAAAAATTAGATTAAAAAAATTTTAATGAAATGAAAGTGGGAAACCCTTTCATAACCTGACCTTTTCCTATCTTGTGAGACTTTTTATACCCTTCACATACTCTGTGTTCCAGTAACACTAGCCTCCTTGTTATTCTTCACACATGACATTCCATGTCCCAACTCCAAGCATTTTCCCTAGTTATCCTCCATTCTCAGAATTCTTCATGTTCATCTCTACCTCCTTATTTCTCTCATTTCCTTCAACTCTCAGCTAAAGTTCCATCTTCTGCAAGAAGGCTTACCTACCCCTCTCCTTAATCTTAGAGCTTTTCCTCTAAGACTACCCCCAATTTATCCTAATAATGCCTTGTTTTTTGCATAGTTGTATGCATATTGTCTCCCCCATTAGGCTGCAAACTTTTTGAAAGAAAGGATTGTTTTATTTCATTTTCAGTTTTTGTTTCTGTTTTTGCCTTTCTTTGTATGCTCAGCACTTAACACAGTGCCTGGCATATATAGTGTAGTTAGTAAGTTCTAGTTGCTGACTACTCATTCTTTCAAATCTTACCACTCTCATCAAGCTATATACTTCTGTCATTGAACTCCTAATCTTATCTAAATGCCCTTATAATCCATGCGATATAATTTTTCATTTAATTAAATGTTTTCCTATATTGCTGTTTTATTTTGATCCATGTATCACATATCTCCATCTAGGATTCTTCAGGGCAGAGATTATTTCACATTTCTGAATTTTGCACAGTATCTTGACACTGTCAAGCAGGGATTTTGTTTGTATAGATGTATGACATCTTTTGTATGTCTAGGGAGCTTCCTGGTGTAGCAACTCACTCCCTCCCCTCAACATTGGCAACTTCATGAATGTCAGTGACATATTTGTAACTTATACTCACAGAGAGAATTGTCTGAATTAACAAGGGGAGGGGTGTAAAATGACTTGCCCAAGGCTATACAGCTAGTACAGATCAAAGGCAGGACTTGAACTTTGATACCCCCCACTACAATATGTGTCCTCTATCCACTATTCCAAGATTCTCTGAAGAACATTAAATACTTGTTGTTTAAGCAAAAAATTTAGGGGTTCTTTTAATCTTTTTAATTGGTGTTTGTTTTGTTACTTATATTGCCTTAGGTCATGCATCCTATGAGACTTCTTACAAACGCATTTCATTCCATGTGGTAAGATGATTAGAATAAAGACCACAAAGGATGATTTTTATTCTTATGAAAACAAGGAAAATAAATCAGAACCCATATGCAAAAATCCAAGATATCCAGGATGTCCCAAAGTTTTAGTTTAGTGTTAAGTAAAATTTAAAGTCTTGGGAGGTAAAGCCAAGATGGCAGAGTAAAGGCAAGGATTCACCTAAGGTCTCCCCCAAAGTCCTCCAAATATCTTTAAATAATGACTCTAAACAAATTCTAGAGTGACAAAAGACACAAAAAAATTGGAATGAAACAATCTTCCAACCCAAGGCAGCTTAGAAAGTCTTCAGGAAAGGTTTATTGTTCCAGAGTGAGAGAGGAACACAGTCCAGTGCAGAGCATGTTGGCCCCAGCAGACCAAGAGTAGGCCTTGAGAGCCACTGAACTATCAGTGGCAGCAATGGCAGTTTCCAGAACTCTCATTCCACAGACAGTAAAGGGATCAGACAATGGTCAGAAGGAGATTTATAAGAGTCCCTTTGCTGGTGCTAGGAACAGATCTTTGTTACATTACCTATAATTAGATGTGAGTTGCAGCTCTGGGTCTGAATCCCAGTGCAAGGAGGAACACAAGCACAGCACAGATTGGTGCTGTGATCAGAGATCCTGATCACAATTCCAGGGTTAAAAAGAGTGCTTGTGGTTGCTTGTGTCATGCACAGTAAGAAGAGTAGTAAACACCTTGGAAGAGCCAAAAATTTATAGGTTCTCAGAATTACCTCTGACAACATCTGCACAAAAGAATATGAAGATTGGGATAGTGCCACCTCCACTTGGAAAGCAGAGCACCATTTTAGTATAGAGTTAAAAGTCAAGAAATAGTCTGAAAAATGAGCAAACAGGAAAACTATCTGACAACAGAAAGTTACTATGGTGATAAGGAAGATAAAAACAGACAGAAGAAGACAACAAAGTGAAAATTCCTGCATTCAAAGTTGAAAAGAAGAATTGGTCTCAGGCCATGGAAGAGCTCAAAGAGGATTTTAAAAATCAAGTAAGAGAGGTAGAGGAATAATTGTGGAGGGGATGAGACATGAAAAATGAGACAGAAGAAAATCATGTACAAAGAGTCAATGGCTGGGTAAAGCAGGCACAAAAAAACAGAAGGAAATAATATGTTAAAAAAACATATTAGGTCAAATGGTAAAAGAGGCACAAAAATTCAATGAAGAAAAGAATGCTTTGAAAAATAGAATTGACCAAATGGAAAAGAAGAGACAAAAGGTCATGAGAAAAATTTCTTATAAGTTAGAATTGGACAAGTGGACATCAAGAAACAATCAAAGAAATTCAAAAGATGAAAAAATAAAAGAAAATGTGAAATATATCAACGGGAAAAACAAATGACCTGGAAAACATATCTAGGAAAGATAATTTAAGAATTAATGGACTACCTGAAAGTTGGCATCAAAAAAGTCTAGATATCATCTTTCAAGAAATTATCAAGGAAAACTGCCTTGAGAACTGGATGGTAAAATAGAAATTGAAAGAATCCACTGAGCACCTCCTAAAAAATATCCCAAAATGGAAGCTTCTAGGAATATTATAGCTAGCTTTCAGAGCTCCCAGATCAAAGAGAAAATACTGTAAGCAGCCAAAAAGAAACAATTCAAATATTGTGGAGTCAGTCAGGATGACACAAGATTTGGTAACTTCAGCATTAAAGGATGCTTGGTAGATGATATTTGGGAGGGCAAAAGAGCTAGGATGACAACCAGGAATCACCTCTCAAGCAAAACTGAGTGTAATCTTTTAGGGAGAAAAATGGAAATTCAATGTAATAGAGAGCTTTCAAGCATTCATGATGAAAAGACGAACTGAATAGAAAATCTGATTTTCAAATGCAAGATGCAAAAGAAGCATAAAAAGGGGTAATGGGGGAGAAGATTCTGGGAAGATGGTGAAAAGGTCAGAAACTTGCAAGTTTTCAAGATTGTCCACCACAAAAGAGTTAAAATAGAACCTTAG
Source organism: Bettongia penicillata ogilbyi (assembly GCA_023548195.1). Classification (NCBI taxonomy): domain Eukaryota; kingdom Metazoa; phylum Chordata; class Mammalia; order Diprotodontia; family Potoroidae; genus Bettongia; species Bettongia penicillata. Next base: position 402,926 of record JAJHZJ010000041.1, read on the forward strand.
GGCTAACAAAGTATAGGTAAAAATTAAATTAAAATTTAAAAAAAGTAAAAATAAATAAGAATAGAAGCACAAGTAGGGTCTTCCTGGATCAACCTGAGAACAGAAGAAAATTCTCAGGAGAATGTTTGGTCCCTGTGAAGAGTAAACACTTCCAGGCTAGGAGATCTTTTTGACAACAAACAGGAATTTAGTTGATTTGAGAGACTGCCTCAGCCACAGTCACAGGAACTTTCCAACCTAGGAGACCAAGAGAAGTTGGCATATATGGCTGGAAAGGTCAAGGGAACCTCTCCTGACAGTTGCTAGACCCAACTGTGCTGCAAAGAGGGGGAGGGAGGGAAGTGACAAGGAACCAGCACATACCCAGTGAGTGCAGAAGCAGTGGGACAGAAAACAGATCAAGGGAAAATACAAAAATAATCAACCTGAAATTTATGATCAAAAAATAATTTTGATACAATAATAGAAGAAATAATTAAAGAAAATTTTCCTGAAGCTTTAGACCAAAGGGAGGATGTGTTAGAAATAGAAAAAGTACATCAATAACCATTAAAAGAGATCCTTTGAGGAAAATTCATAGGAATATCATTGTCAAATTCCAAAACCCCCAGCTCAAGGATAAAATATTAAAAACATCAATATTAAAATAATTTAAATATGATGGTGCTACAATTAGAATCACACAAGATCCAGCAGTAGAGACATTAAAGGATCATAGATCCTGGAACACTATACATATGGGGGACTCCAGCCAAAAATATCATGCCCTGCAAAGTTAAGCACTATCCTGACTGAAAAAAAAAATGGACATTTGATCAACTCTCAGAATTTCAAGATTTTCTTTAAAAAAATCTGAACTTAATAGAAGATTGGACATACAAGAGCCAAGAGAAATAAAAGGTACATGCCAAAGACTTATTATAAGGGATTCATAAGGACACTGTTTACTTTTTATATATGCAAAACATATATCTAAAACTCTTAATAATGACTGGGTAGTTTAGCAAAGATTGGTGTAAACCTCGGCATGAGATGAATTTAGTAAGTAAAACTATTTAGGAATAGCTAAAATGAGTAATTATTTTATACAGATGAGGTGCAAGAGGTAGAACTGATACAGAGGAATTAGATGGGAGAGGAAGACTGGAAGTTCTGGTAACCTACTTTCATCAGGAATGGGTTTAACAAGGAAATATATATATATGAAATAAAATATAAAATAGTAGGGGCATAGAGGAGGAAAGGACAAGGGAGGGATCTTTAGTGGAAAGGGTGAGGAAATAGGTAAAAGGGGGTATTGAAGGATTTTTAGATTTATGGTAATGAAAGGATGGGGAAGGGTCCTTGGAGAGGGGTAGGCAAGTAATAGGAAGGCAAGGTAATGGGTAGAAGAGGCAGGAAGGATGAGAAACAAAAGATATGCACAAACATAAAAACAAAAATCAGTAGTAGAATTTACTTGGGAAAGTATATATCTATATAGGTATGTAGGTATGTATGTATCTAGAGCTATAGTGAAACATATCTAAACTTAATTGTAGCCTCCTAGTGGGAGGAGTATGGGGGAGGGGTAAAAACAAAGTAAGAAAGTGCACAGCACAGAACAAAAGAAAACTTACAAGGAAGCAAAGAAAAGACAGACAGCTCTCAACATAAAGCGTATTATTTATCATACAGTCTTTCCTGAAATGAAAATTTTTATTGCATATTTTGAATCTTCTCTTATATCCTGCTACAACATACCCTTTTGCTCTTTTTTACTTTGTATTTGATTCCAGTATTTAAGTTTTTGACATTTTTGCTTCTTTTCTCTGTTTTGTATTTGTATTCTGGCCTGTGAGTATAAAATTTTAAAAAGACAAATAAGAAAAATAAATAATAAGGAATTTGTCAAGGTTAAATTGTTTATATCCCTACATAGGAAACTGCTACTTATAATTCCTAAAATTTTTCTCATTATTAGGGTAGTTATAAGTATACATAGACCAAGGGTAAGATCATCTAAAAAAAATTAAGGGATAAAAAGAAGAATGCACTGGAAGAAAGGGAGAGGTAAAATGGGAGAAATTATCTGACATAAAAGAGTCCTGAAAGAGATTTTACAGTGCAGGAGAAAATGGTGGAAGTGGAGAGGAGAGCACATAAACTTTACTCTCACCATAACTGGCTCAAAGAGGGAATGATAGACACACTCGGGGGTAGAAATCTATCTTAAAATACAGGAAAGTAGGGAACAAAGGGGATAAGAAAAGTGGAGAAGCTGATAGAAGGTAAGGCCATTTTGAGGAGGTAAAAGAAGTAAATATTTTTGAGAAGAGACAGGGTAAAAAGAAACAGCAAATAGGATAAATGGGGAAGGGGAGGATGGAGGGAAATATGTAATTGGTAATGATTACTATGGGGGGAATTATAAAAGTACACTGAGTTTCTCTGATAAAGATTTCATTTATGAAACATATAGAATATTCATCGCAATAAATACCATTCCTCATTGATAAACAGTCAAAGGATATGAACAGGCAGTGGTGAGCAGGAAGGATGCTCTCAAAAAAAAAAACATGGCTTGACTTACAATAACTGCTTCAAAATGAAATGAGAAAAACCAAGAGAAACTTGTACATTTTTACAGCAATATTGTATGATCATCTACTATTAATAATTTAGCTGTTCTCAGCAATACAATGATCCAAGCCAATTCTTTAGGACTGATGATGAAAGGTGCTGTGCATCTCCAGAAGAAGAACTGGTAGAGCCTGAATGGAGACCAAAAATACTCTTTATTTTTCATGGGGGGTTTTTAGCCTGTGGTTTTGTTTTTTGGATTTTTTTCCACTGAGTGACTTACATGGAAATGTGTTTTACAGGCTAACATGACCTATGTTGCATTGCTTTCTTTCTCAATGTGAGGGTGGAGAAGAGGGCCAAAAACTTTAGAACTCAAAACTGGGGGAAAGTGAAAATTGTTTTTACATATAATTGGGAAAATAAAATATTAAATAAGGTTTAAAAAATAAAGAATCTAAAAAATAAAACAAATTTTTAGTTAAATAAAGTTAGTTAAACTTAACATTGAACAAAAACTTTTGCAACACCCTATATAACTGAATTCTCTTCTAAGTTTCTAATTATCCGACTCATTCCTTTCTCATATTAATTCTTATGCATGAACCACACAGCAGGCTTTCAGAGCAAGTCTAACCAAACCAAGTAATTATTTCCAATCACTGTCTTCTGACTTTAATTCCTACAGTGATAATACCTAGATCGATAGAAGAGGAATTTTTTTAATCTACATTAAGTACTGAAAAGCTATTCATAACTGAAAACAGGAGAAACACATTAATGTTATAAACCTTTTCCTTGACATTCAAGAGAGCAGCCCGCTAGGAAAGAACATATGCAGTATGCCATGTCAAGTGGTAAGAAAGAGACAGGGAGATGGCAAGTCACTCTCAACAATCGTAGAAAACATTCTCACCATTTATTTAAAGTGTGTATCCTAGCCTTAAATATATGAAGAGATAATTGCCTATTGGTAAAGATATTGTTCTATAAAGTCATCTTGCAAAATTTAGAGGATATTTTTATCATTAAAAACTAACTTCGCATCAGAAATTCCAAAAGTTTTTGGCTTATTTTAATGTTTATTGAATTGAATTGAACAAGACCAAAGATGTCAATTGATCACCAAGAATTTATTAAGATTATTTAGGTCCTAAGCACACACACACAAAATGAAATAGTCCTTGCCTTCAAAAAGATTACATTCTATCGGGTAAATGTGTGTGTGCATGTGTGTGTGTGGGGGTATATATGGGTGTTGATAGATGTGTGTATTATATGTGTATAAAAAGCAAATACAAACAATGATGGTTTGGGGTAATGCGGTAGCTAAGGGAATCAGGAGAGAAAACATGAAGAAACTGATATTAGAGTCAATATCCTAAAAAGGTAGAGCTAAGGAATGAGAGGTGAGGCATGGGGGAGAGTCAGTGCTAAATCCACAAGTTATTTGTTTCCCCTCACCCCAACACAGTTCTATTTGCTTTGCAAACAGCCTAAGCCTCACTTAATATGAAGCATGATGCTGATTTTGGTGAGACACCGTTCAGTCAATGGCTTTTATTTCTTAAATTAAATATAAATATTTCAATACTTTGATGGATGGATCAATTACCTCACCAGCAGAAGTACTGACATTCCTCACCCTGTGAGATTGCATTCCACACATACCTCATTCTATACAAATTTGGTCCATCTCCTCAGTGAGTTCCCCAGAGTGATTACACCCAATATGCTAGAGGACTTCTTCCTAATCCTTTCATAGTATATGGATACCAATGGAACATGAAAAATGCCCATTGGTTATCCCATGTCCTTACTATGGAACCAGATCATGTTTTGTTTTTTTTTTTTCCTGGCCATACATAACAACATAGAATCATAGACCTGAAGTTGAAAAAGACCACAAAAGCCCATTTAATTTGACTGTGTCAATTTACAGAAGCAGAAACAGGTCTAGTGAGGCAAAATGACTTGTCCAACATCATACAGGCAGAAATCATCAAAAGGAGAATTTGAACTCAGGTCTTCTGACTTGACAGCCAGTGCCTAATCTATCATATCTCTCCAATAAAATTTATGTCACTTGCCCTGAGTAATTCATAATTAGTAATACATGAAATCCTAATCATACACCATGCACCTTCCCATTGCCTGTGGGTGACCAGAAACTTTCAATCTTTAGCAACTCAGAAAGATATAGAATCATCTAGAAAATATTAATGTGTGTGTATCTCTTGGTTTCAGGGAGAAAATTGGGGTCATTAAGAATACTCTGCAATTTCCCAAAGGTATACCAGCCCACTTTTCTCCTGCTGTTTAATTCTGGGCCCAGTTCATTGTTCAACTACAGAATCTAAGATATACATACTGATAAACCAGTTCCACATGATGAAGCAATGTAAAAGAGTGAACAGACCACTGGCTCTATGGTCAACTATATAGTTTGGCTTTTCCCTTTTTATTTTCCTTGTTTTTGTAAGCATAACTGGTATCAGTTATTTTCCTTGTTTTTTATGAGAATGTTATCTTCCAACAAATCTCACCTCTGACACTACCTGTCTTTTCTTGGACAAGTCCCTTAATGTAATTTCAATTCAGATTCTGCAGCTGTAAATTGAAAAAATTAGACAAGACGGCATCTAAGATACCTTCAAGTTCTAGATTAAAAACCCTTTAATCTAAATATATATCACAATGTCAAGAAGAGGCATTCATCATCTATTTAATTTTTCCTAGTTAGCTAGATTAAACTCTTTGGGGTAATTATAGGAGGTGGTACAGTGTTCCAAAGCTTGATGCAATACTTACAACATCAGCCTTCATACCTTGACTAAATCACAAGTTCTGTCAACTTGATAATCCTATAGTATCAACTCTAGATTTCCTTGCTCTCCTAATCTGTAAATCCTGGTGTCTGGGTCACCTTAACTATCTGACTTCACTCCTGCTCCAGAGCTGCTGGAAGTTACAAAATCAATATGATTTTCCCCAATACAACTTCATAGTATATAAATTCTATGGATTCCTTGTAGGCCTTCAGTAGTCCTAGTCTATCCTCATGTTTCCCCTTCTTTAATATTTACAGATACTGCTTCAACACCATTCCTCTCTTCTCTCAACACTGGCCATATCCCTGATTCTGTACTTATAGCAGAAGATTCAGTCTCCTACTTTATCACCGAAAAGATTGAGATCAGCCAATGAACTTCTTCAGGTCTTCTCCATAATGACACCTTCTCAACTCTCTCAGAACTACAGAATGATTTAGAGTTGCCATAGAATTAAACAAAGATTTAGAGCAGGAAGTGACCACAGAAGTTATCTCTCTGAATATATATCTGTACATATCCTTCTACAACAGTCAACAATACATTGTCCATTTTTTGATTGAAAAAAGTTCATGCCACTTTTGAAGAATCTACTTGCTAGAAAATGTCTCGTTACATCCAACCTAAACTTACCTCTTTGTAGTTTCTACGCATTGTTCCTATATCTGTGCTCTGGAGCCAAGCACAGCAGAGCTAATTCTCCTCAAAAGTAGCAGACCTTGAAATACTTCTGAGACAACTTTCAATAACGCATCCCCTGTCTTTTCTTCTGTTGGCTAAGTTTCCTTATTTCTTTGACTGATCCTTCTTCCTTTGGGGTCACAAAATACATCACTACTGCTCGCAAAATTTCAACCTTCTATCTATACCCTTTAATTCATTCCTTCATACCTCTTGCAGCACTGCTCTCTAACAGTTATCCTAAACTTAAATTTTCTCATGTAAAAAAAAGGAATAGCAACAGCGATAGGTTCTACCTTTTAGGGCTATTGTGGGAATAAAATGGGATATGCTTGAAGCACTTTGCATTTTACCTGAACCCTGGGATATAGAAGAGATAAATGGAATGCCATCACCCCCAACTCAAAAAACAATAAGGCGCTTTCCCTTATAAGTTTCATGATCTTATAAATGTAAAAATGGATACCTCTCTGGGAGGAACAAGTTAGAAGAATCTCACAACTACTAGTAGAAAGCTCCTTTGCTGCCAACTGGATGATTTTTCATTGTTTAACTCTATTGTTAAACAACCCCACAGTCTACACTTACATTTTGAAAGATACATGAGTAAAGGGAAGGAAAACAGAAAGGTTAGTTCTGGGAAAGGCTGGAGTACTCTGGTTTATTCTGAATGAATGTCTACTTCCAGTGATTGATACCAACCTCTGAGGCAAAAAGTCAGAAGAAAATTACACTTAAAAAAGGAAAGGACATGCGTGATCTCATAATTTACTCTCTGATGTTCTAAATCATTGGAATATTGTTATTGTTCTAAAATAATACTGATTTTTCTTCAAAATCCATAAGCAAGCCATTCAGTATGATGGACTGTCTCTCATCCAGTAGTGAAAATTTTACCTTCTCAATCATTTTTATAGTCCTAATCTGTCAGAAACCTCTGACTCTCTATTATGACAAGAGAAAAATTGCCTGCAAATTCCAGGAAAAGTGAAAGTTAGGGCAATTGTCATAAAGCTCAGAATATCAAGGCATGTGTGTAAACTGGAAACTAAATACTTAGGCTTCTGGGAAAGGAAGCCATTAGCTTTAGAATTAAACCAGACACCCATAAGAAATCAACTGCTATTAACTTTCATTAGCCAATATTTGCCTCCTCAATGAAAAGTAAAAAAAAAAAAAAAAAAAAAAAGATATGACACAAACAGCAGGGGAGGGAGAAAAAGGGAGGAAGGAGAAAAACTGAGAAGAAATCGGAAAGTAGAAAGTAGATATTAATTAGAGTGCTATCGTTAGTCATTTGCATCTTTGAACTCTAAGCAGGAATACTTTTTTTAATACATTTTGTCTTGACCAATGTCAGTGCTGTTTTAAATGCCTATATTCCACATAGAACTATGTGATAGGCTAGTGTGTTTCTGATATAAAATATTTTTTGTTCTGCCTTTTCCATCTTGGTTTTTCTACAATGTCTTTAAAATTAAATAGATTTGCTTCTTTTTATCTCTTTGCATAGTTTTCTTTACCTCCTCATGTTCCCTCTCTGATGATGAGGAATCTGGAGAGCATAGTGACAATGAAAAATGGAGGGAAAATTATTGGATAAACCAGACCATATAAACCAGAAGATGAGAACAGAAAGTATTTAAGAGATGACATATCTGATGTTCAGAGTCTTTTTTTGACTATATTCTTTTTTCTGAGCATTATTTGTTGACAACATGGGATAAGGTCTTAACCATAATAGCAAACTGTCTCCACCCATTTTCTTCAAAGTTTTTCTTTTTTTTAACACCATCTGCTTGCAATCCTAGGATGTACCTATCAGAGGATGATATAATGGTTTATCCTAATGCACTTGGATGGCAACATTTCTTCCATTAAAGTTCTACACCATCACCTCATTATAGTGTGGAAGTAGCCTAGACATCTTCAATGTTATGTCAAAGAAACCCCAGTCTCAGCAAGCTGTGCCAAGTCAGAAACACTTTGATTATGAGCCTGGTGATTGACAACATGCCTGTTGTCCAAAAATCAGTCAAGCTGTGTTTGGAGCTAAAAATCAGTGAATTTTTCAGCAATGGCTAAGACCTATCCCTAAATGAGAAAGGAATTGCAGTAGACACTGATGACGTGAATACTCACTCCATTGAAATCACAAATCCCTGGATGATGCAACATTTATTAAGTATTTAATCTGAATGAAATCTTGACCAATGTGACCTAAAGAACAAAAGGTCCAGAATATCAAGGGAATTAATAAAGAGAAATGCCATGGAAGGTGGTCTAGTCATACCAGATCTAAAATTGTATTAAAAAGCAGCAATTCTCAAAACTACTTGGTACTGGCTAAGAAATATAGGGATAGATCAGTAGAATGGATTAGGTAAACACAGTAGTCAATGAATATAGCACTCTATTGTTTGATAAACCCAAGGACCCTAACTTCTGTAGTAAGAGCTCACTGTTTGGCAAAAACTGCTTGGAAAACTGGAAAATAGTCTGACAGAAACTGGGCATAGACCAGTTTATAGTATCAGCCAGACAACGCATACCAGAATAAAGTCCAAATGGGTACATGACCTAGATATAAACAAATCAAGGGAGCAAGGAATAGTTTACTTGTCAGATTTATGGAGAATGGAGGAATGTATGACCAAGCAAGAGATAGAGAACACTATGAAATGCAAAATGAATAACTTTGATTACATGAAATTGAAAAGGTTTTACACAAACAAAGCCAATGCAACCAAGATTAGGAGGGAAGCAGAAAAGTGGGAAAGAAATTTTGCAATGAATGTCATTTCTAAAATATATAGAGAACTGAGTCAAATGTACAAGAATACAAGTCATTCCTTAATTGATAAATGGTCAAAGGATGTGAACAGGCAGTTTTAAGAGGAAGAAATTAAAGATATCTATAGCCACATGAAAAAATGCTCTAAATCACTATTGATTAGAGAGATGAAAATCAAAACAACTCTGAGGTACCACATCACATCTATCAGATTGACTAACATGACAAAATAGGAAAATTATAAATGTTGGAAAAGATGTGGGAGAGTGGGAACCCTAATTCATTGTTGGTGGAGCCATAAGTTGATCCAAATATTCTGGAGAGCAATTTGGAACTATTCCCAAAGGGCTATAAAAATGTGCATACCCTTTGACCCAGCAATACTGGATTAGGGCTGAATCCCAAAGAGATCATAAAAAATGGGAAAAGGACCCATATATACAAAAATATTTATAGCAGCTCTTTTTTGTGGTAGCCAAGAACTGGAAATTGAGGAAATGCCCATCAAAGGGGAAACATCTGAACAACTTTTGGTATATAAATGTAATTGGAATACTAGTGTGCTATAAGAAATGACAAGCAGGCAGACTTTGGAAAAACCTGAAAAGACTTATATGAATTGATGCTGAGTGAAGTGAGAAGAACCAGGAGAACATTATACACAGTAACCACCACAGTGTGTGCAGACTGTTTCTGATAGACTTAGCCCTTCACAGAAAACAAGCACATAAAATATTTCTAAAGGACTCATGTTGCAAAATGCCATCCATATCCAGAGAAAGAAATATTGATTCAGAGCACAGAATGAAGCAGACTATTTTCTCTTTTGTTATGTTTTTTTTATTTTTTCTCATAGTGTCTCCCATTTGCTATAATTCTTCTATACAACATGATTAATGTAAAAATGTGTTTAATAGGAATGTTTGTGTAGAGCCCATATAAGACTGAATGCCATCTTAGGGACAGAGGGTGAAGAGAAGGGGAGAAAGTTTGGAACTTATGCAAAGTGATTGTTGAAAACTCAGAACGAATAAATCAATAAATTTTGGGGGGGAAATAAAAATATAGAGGATGAAAGAAAAAATGTGACCTAGACTCAACAAACAAGGGGAAAGAAACAACATTCATTTATTATAACTCCTCACAGAAGCTCCCTGAGGAACTTTTTACCTAAGCCTCTTACCTGAGGGTATGAATTATTTCACTTTTCAGATTATGTCTCCAGTCTAACATGATGCTTTGAACACATTGGGCCTTCAAATATTTGTTGTAACACTGACTCAAATTCATATTATCTATAAGACTCCTCTCTCATAAATTAGACAACTAGGATTTTTTTTTTGGAAAATCAATCTTAAAGAAGGATGACCTTGAAAGAATTATGATTCATTTTAAGAGGGTTCATTTCATTCTAGAATGGACAGATGAGTTTAATGTTTCATAGTGCTCCCATGGTCATAGAAGGAGTAGTCAGAGAATAAAGCAGAAAAATGAAGACATCTTTCTAAAATCAAAATACTTGACAAAAAATTACTCTAAATGATTAATTGTACTCTCATCTACGGATTTATGCAACAGGATGACTGGGACTAGATGACCATGAATTCCATTCCAAATGACATTATTTAATTCTAATATTTGCAATTTAATTTTTAAGTGTTGACGACTATAACATAAAAGTTTTTAAAATGCCACAGACAACATTTAGCTCCTGATCAGTAGAGAAAGTAAATTAATATTTCTGCAAAAGAAAAAAAGCATTCCTTCCTTACTTCCTTTATTTGTGTCTGTCATATATTTATTTCCTACATTTATATGCAATTCTAGATAAGAAATATGCATATGTATGTAGATGTATTGAATACATGCATATGTATGTATGTGATGTCCCAAAACTTTTAATGCAGTTTTAAGCATTAAATTGCACTGAGACTTTTGGCACACTCTGCATATGTGTGTGCATGCATAAATATGTGTGTGCCCATTTATATGTTGGTAAATTTATATAAAATGAAAGAATCTCAGTGTTGGAAGGTAAGTTAGATGTCAGGTAGTTCAACCCACTCTGTTCTATAGCCTGTAGAAGAATACAGAGAGTAATTTGGCAGGTAGTTGCCAGTCTGTCATGGAATCAATCCTGTGAGTGACCCTTGCACTTTCAGCTTGGGTGAAATGGGGAGATCCAGTTTCAAAAACAATTTAATATAAAAAAGTGTGAACTCAATCTTGATAAGAAAAAAGAAGACACTTTTTTAGAACAAGTTATAACTTTTTTGGACTAAGAAATGCTTATAAACACATAAAATATGTTAATAAACAAAAACTTGTTTTTAATGTTGATATTCTACTGATTCTAATTGACTATAAATCATAAAGCACCAAATCCCCATGGAATCAAAATTGCAGGTCACCCAAAGGGTAAAAGAAAGATTTGGAGTCAACATAAATAGAATGAAACCTGTTACCTGCGATATCTTACATATAATGAATACAAAGCATAAAAGATACCATCCAAGGGGAGTATTCCAGGAAAAGTAGCAAGAGTGGGAGAAATAATAGTGAGCTGGTATGTAAAAGAAGACACTGGAAGGCACACTGGATCGCTTGAGTTCTCACTATTGAAGGGAGGATATGAATGAGTTTCCCAAGTTAAGAATGTAGATCATTTGCGCCAGTAGAGGCAGGGATCACATTGATTAGATCTCGGATTCTCTGAAGTCTGTTTTGGTGGTTATAGATTTCAAAGTCCTTCATAGCTACATGGCAGCTTCTGCACCACAACTCCTGGAAGGAACTTTGTGAGGACCCTCCAGCCCTCTCCCTACCATTTAATCCAAAAATAGTTTTTCTCAATACTCAGAAAGGAATAGTAAGCTAGGTCTGTCTCATTAATCCTCTCTTTTCTGTCTTGTGACTATATGTTTAAGGGTATATAATTTTTCTCCTGAGGAATGTTTTAGCTATTGTAGAAATGTTTTGTTATTTTCTCGTTATCATTTTTTTCACATAGTTTTCAATTGTTACTATGATTTGTTGTTTGACCTATTCATTATTTAGAATTTAATCATGAAGTCTCCTTTAGAATTTTGTGTCTTTTGTTTGTGCTCCTTATGCTGGTTACAATTTTTCTTGTGCTATGTTCTATAAGAAATGCATTTCTGATTAATACATCTTTTGCAATATCTCTGTGCCTTCTCTATGGGTAATTTTTGCAAATGTTCTATGTGGTGCTGAGAAATATGCATATTCTTTAGCAGTCCTACTTGGAAGAAGGCATCAGTCTTTTAGCTCCAGTTTCTCCAGCAATTTATTCAGTTTTATATTTTCCCCCTCTTTATCTTTTTGTTACACTTATCCAAAATGTAGAGAAAAACATGGAAATTTCTTGCCAATATACTGTTTATATCTTCTTGTAATATAGTTGTTTTTTTCCCTATGAATTTAGTTGTAAAAGATTTTGGAGCATATGAGTTTAATGTAGATATTGGATTGTTATCTATAATTCCTTCCAATATGATGTAGTTTCTTTCTTTTTCCTATTTATGTTATGTATGTTTGTTCTCGTTTTGTCTGATATCAAGACTACAACTCCTGCCTTTGCTTTTGGGGACTCACCTGATGCATAGTTTTTAAAATATTTCCAATTCCTCATTTGTTATCCTGTATATATCTGGTTTTTGTAAGCAATAGCATGCAGAGTTTTGTCTTCTTATCCAATGTCACTCTTTTTAGTTTTACTGGATTGTTTAATTCATTTACATTTAAGTTATGTTTAGTTAGGTTATTAGGTTTATATTTCTCTTAATTTGCTTCTAATATTGCTTTTTTTCTCCAAGTTAGAATTTTCTCTTTTCTTTTATAACACTGTGTCTCTTCTTTTTCTCTCTCTTCCTCTGTAACAGTTTCTTCAGTTATTCAGTTACGCAATCTACTTTAAAGCAACTTTATGGCGAGTATTATCTCAGAAGTTATTAATAATTTAGGCCATCCTTTGCTATAAACAAAGGTAAAGAGGCAATACAAAAATACCTTCACATTCAGACGCTTCTGTACTATTCTCTTCGTGACTGGACAGTAAACGGGTGAATTTTGGCTTCCTCTCTGAATTTGACTGAGTTCCTTTTTCAGGTACTCCTGAATGAAAGCTCTGTGAGCGGGATACAGAGATCTGAAATTGTCTGATCATTTCCTCATCACTGTCAGAAGATGTGGACAGATATTCATCTTCTCCATAACTGTTAGCTGGGAGAAAAGAAGGAAGGAAGGAAGGAAAAAACTTTTGAAAACCAATAGCTTAATATTCCAGACAATCCTGTATTCAGATCATTAATACAATTTGGGAAACTAACAGAAGTTTTAATTATACAGACGCTATATTTGAATGGAAACAGTTCAACTTCAGAAGCTTTATCTCACATTGCTCCTTTTCACAAACTCCAGACAAATCAAGGCTGGGGTCAGAGGGCATAGATTTAGAACTACAAAGGTACTTGGAGGCTATCTAAACCATGTCTTTTCATTTTACACGTTAAGAAGCAGTTGCCAATGGAGATGAAGTTATTTTCACTCTTTCTGTAAAATCTGAGATTCTCTGTCTCACCATATTTGTCTGTTAAAATCCTACCCATTTATCAATATCCAATTCAGCTACAACCTTCTCCATGAAGCCTTTTTAAATATTCCCATTTGGAAATTCTCTCTGCCTTTTACTCCCATAGCATATCATATGCACCTCTGTTATATAAATGGCTTATTTTATTGTATATTATATTGTATTGTATATTATACACATGCACACATACACACACTCATGAATATGTGTGTGAGTGTATATACCATAACCCCTCCTAGACAATACATTTTTTTCAATAGCATAAAACACTTTGCACCGTATGTATGCATTAATGTATCAAGGACTTGTGATCTAATTTGTAGAGAAATTCTTCCACTAGAGCAGATCTTAGCTTGTCTTTCATTTAATCTTAGAGACAGAGAGACTAAACACCTTGTCCATGGTCATATGAGCTGCAAATTTAAGAAGTAGGATTTGAATTCAAGTCTTCCTGATTTCAAACACAGTATGCCACATGCTTTAATGACTTAATAGATTATTTTTAAACATAATAGATATTTAATAAATGTGTTGAACTTAATATTTTTGTATCTCCCCTTTGTCTAACCCACTGCTTTATTTTTAGAAAATAATAAATAAATAAATAAAAATAATCAACTTGATTGAATTACTTCTTTCCATGCCTTTGTAAAAGCATGAATTTAAGTTTAAAAACTTTTGGACTCTTGTATTGAATCATAAATTTATGGACTGGTAGATAGCTTGGTAAAGAAATGCCTGAGCTCAGATTCAGTCTAAGACACTTGGTATCTGTGTAATCCTAGAAAAGTCACTTAACTTCTGTTTACCTCAGTTTCCTCACTTGAAAAATAAGGATAATAATAGCATATTCTTTATTATCTATTCAATAATAACAACACTGTAAAAGCAAAACATTTTGAAAGTCTTAAGAACTCTGATCAATGTAATTCCAGAGGACCAATGATAAGCCATGATACCTACCTCCTAATAGAGGGGCAATGAGCTCAGGTTGGAGAATGAAACATATCTCTTTTGAATATAGCCAATTAAAGAGTATCCTTGATTATGAACATTTGGTACAATGATTTTGCTTTTCTTTTTTCCCCTTGAGAGGAGTAAGAAAAGAGAAAAATGATTATTTGTTCATTTAAAAAACAAATTTTATTTTTAAAAGAAAAATAAACTGCACCTACTTGGAAAAATATATGAAAGACAGACTTCTGGAATCATCAAGTCTTACCTTTATCTTATAGATGAAGAAACAATTACAGAGATATTAAATGTCATCCTCAAGGTTACACAAGTATGTGATAGCAATAGCAAACTTTTATATCCAATACAGGAGTGGAGACTAAACACTTTATTTTCAGTAGTAGTGGTGGTGGTGGTGGTGGTGGTGGTGGTGGTGGTGGTAGTGGTAATAGCCAGCATTTATATAGGATTTACTATGTTCCACACACTGTGCTAAACACTTTACAACTATTATCTCATTTGTTCTTCACAATAACCCTAAGAGGTAGATGCTATTATTATCCTTACTTAACAGTTAAGGAGAAAGAGGTAAAAAAAGGTTTTGACTTGCCCAGTGTCCCACAACTATTAAGTGTCCAAAGCTACATTTGAACTTGGGTCTTCCTGAATCTAGGCTGGGTGCTCTATCCACTGTGCTCACCTAGCTGTCCCAAGTATAGCATAAAATAATCATAACCTTTTTACACAGTCATACTCAGTTTGGCTATTCTTCCCCATCCCCAACCTGAAGCCTTTGAATGGTTATAAAAGCCTATGTGCATCACTGACTTTTCTGTAACTACTCATCTTACCAGAGGAAGGCAACACCTCCACCCCCTTGAGAACCAAAATCTCCTTTCCTGTAAGTTATCCACTACTTTCTTTATTCTTGGAGAACTGAAAGAGTCATCCTCTGATTACTTTAATTAAATAATCACATTCTCTTTTCCAATACACATACTACTCCCCACACTTGAATGAAAGAATTGATGGAATGTGACTAATTCAAAAAATAAAAATAAAGACTCTATACACATATAACATTGGTAGCTTTTTCACACACTTTGGAAAATGTATATAAAATTTCCACTAATTAGAAACTTTCATAAAGCTTCATTTCAAAGGTCTTACTCTTTTTTCCCTTCAGAAGTCCTTAGCTCACTATTTAAGGACTACTCTATTTGCCAAAGAATCTGGAATGGTGTCCTAAAAAGAGAATTCTGTATTCTACAGTAGCATATAAATGACTGACAGCCCTTCCCTTTACCTCCTAAGGTTTACTTGTTAATCCAAGTGAATCTCTAATTGATGTAATTTCAGGTCACTATAAAGAAAAGCATCATTTGGTATGTAAAATAGTGGCTGTGCCTAAATTAGATTAAAATGTAATTAGGAAATTTTTAACTAAATATACAATATAATAGATATTGTTAATTCACGCTATTCTGAGGCAATAGATGTGCAATATTGAGAGTCATCCTTGGAATTCCAAAGACCTGGTTCAAACTCTGACTCTGACACATAGTAGAATCTGGCCTTGGGCAAGTCACTTAAGTTTTTGGTATTTGAGGTAGCTCTCTA
Organism: Bettongia penicillata ogilbyi; assembly: GCA_023548195.1. NCBI lineage: Eukaryota > Metazoa > Chordata > Mammalia > Diprotodontia > Potoroidae > Bettongia > Bettongia penicillata. The sequence goes on from JAJHZJ010000041.1 coordinate 418,980, forward strand.
CAACTATAGGGTAGTTGTTGACTAAATGTCAACTAGATGCCAGAGGAAGGAGATTCCACATGATAGAATTTGCCAAATCTCTTATTGAAATTCAGGTATACTCTTTGTACAGAATTCTTGTTTACCACCAAGGAATCCTGTTGTTAAATTTAAAATAATAAAGATGATGATGATGATGATGATGATGATGATGATGATGATGGTGATGGTAGTGGTGGTGGTGATGATGATGGTGGTGATGATATGTGTGGAATCAGCATACCTGGATCTTAATGCCAAACTGTCTTCCCTTTCAAGATCTTCACAAAGCATCCCTCTAATAATAATTCTAGAATTTTTCTAGAAATCAAGGTCAAGTTCAACAACTTATAGTCTTAATAAGCCATCTTTTCCCTTTTCTCTCAAAATGAAGACAATATTTGCTTATTTCTAGCCTTTAAGAATTGTTTTCCCAATTTTTCAAACATCACAATGATGCCTGGGGGAGGAACCAAGATGGCAGAGTAGAAAGACTCACGTATGCTAGCTCTGGAACCCACAGCCCATAAATTTCCTGTAAAAAGAACTCCCCACAAATTCTGGAGCAGTAGAACCCACGCAGCAATGGAGGGGAGGAGATTTCCGTTCCAGAGAGCCCGAAAAACCTACCCCAAAGGTCCATCACGCACCAGAGCAGAGCCCCTGTGCTGCCCTGGCAGTGTGACCCCAAGAGGAGCAGAAACTAGCAGGCTTCAGGGACGGAATCTCTGGTGGCCGTGAAGGTCCCTCCACCCACAGGTGCTCCAGGTCAGTGAGAGAGACTTCTGGGCTGGCCGAGAGGGGAGCAGGGTGTCTCCATGACTCGGACCCCCTCGGGAGGCAGCCAGGAGACAGGGACAGCAGCAGACCCAGGCTCCCAGAGCAGACAGGAGCTCCGCTCCATTACTGAAGATCTCCACATAAACCCCCTGAGGGAACTGAGCCTGGGAGGAGGCCCTGCCCCCACCTGAGCACCAGAACTTAAGCTCACATTAAATAGGAGCCAAGCTGGTCACTGAAAGCCCAGAGGCTGGAGAGCAGCATTTGAATCTCAGATCCCACGCACTAGCTGGGCAGATCTAGGCAGGGGTGGAGAGGAATCTCAGAAGTCAAGTAACTGGCTGGGAAAATACCCAGAAAACGGAAAAAAAATAAGACCATAGAAGGGTACTTTCTTGGGGAACAGATGTTCCTGCCTTTCATTGCTGATGATGAGGAACAATTCTTACCATAAGGGAAAGACTCTGTACCCCAAACATCTGAAATAGATATTCAATGGGCTCAGGCCATGGAAGAGTTCAAAAAGGATTTTGAAAATCAAGTTAGATGGGTGGAGGAAAAACTGGGAAGAGAAATGAAAGAGATGCAAGAAAAGCATGAAAAACAGGTCAATACCTTGGTAAAGGAGACCCAAAAAAATGCTGAAGAAAATAACACCTTGAAAAATAGGCTCACTCAAATGGCAAAAGAGGTTCAAAAAGCCAATGAGGAGAAGAATGCTTTCAAAAGCAGAATTAGCCAAATGGAAAAAGAGGTTCAAAAGCTCACTGAAGGAAATAGTTCTCTCAAAATGAGAATGGAACAGATGGAGGCTAATGACTTTCTGAGAAACCAAGAAATCATAAAACAAAACCAAAGAATGAAAAAATGGAAGAGAATGTGAAATATCTCATTGGAAAAACAACTGACCTGGAAAATAGATCCAGAAGAGACAATTTAAAAATTATGGGAATACCTGAAAGCCATGATCAAAAAAAGAGCCTAGACATCATCTTTTATGAAATTATCAAGGAAAACTGCCTTGAGATTCTAGAACCAGAGGGCAAAATAAGTATTGAAGGAATCCATCGATCACCGCCTGAAAGAGATCCAAAAAGAGAAACTCCTAGGAACATTGTGGCCAAATTCCAGAATTCCCAGGCCAAGGAGAAAATGTTGCAAGCAGCTAGAAAGAAACAATTCCAGTACTGTGGAAATACAATCAGGGTAACACAAGGTCTAGCAGCTTCTACATTAAGGGATCGAAGGGCGTGGAATAGGATATTCCAGAAGGCAAAGGAACTAGGACTCAAACCAAGAATCACCTGCCGAGCAAAACTGAGCATAATACTTCAAGGGGAAATATGGTCTTTCAATGAATCAGAGGACTTTCAAGCATTCTTGATGAAAAGGCCAGAGCTGAAAAGAAAATTCAACTTTGAAACACAAAAATAAGAAGCCAAAGGTGAACTGTTTACATTCCTACGTGGAAAGACAGTATTTGTAACTCTTAAAACTTTTCAGCATCTGGGTAGTTGGTGGGACCACACACACACACACACACACACACACACACACACACATACATGTACACATGTGCATACACACACATACACACATGCACAAAACATACAGAGACAGAGATCACAGAGTGAATTGAATAGGATGGGACCATATCTTAAAAGAAATTCAGGTAAATGGTGAGAGAGAAATGTAGTGGGAGGAGAGAGGATAAAATGGAATGGGGTAAATTATCTCTCATTCAAGAGGCAAGCAGGAGACTTTTTAGTGGAGGGAAAAAGAGGAGAGCTGAGAAAAAAACATGAAGTTTACCCTCATCACATTCAACTAAAGGAAGGAATAAAATGCACACTCATTTTGGTATGAAAACCTATATTACAATACAGGAAAGTGGGGGAGAAGGAGATAAGCAAGGGGGCAGGGGGATAATGGAAGGGAGGGCAATGGGAGGAGGGACCAATTTGAAGTCAACACTCTTGGGGAGGGACAGGATCAAAAGACAGGATAGAATCAATGGGGGGCAGGATAGGATGGAGAGAAATACAGTGTCTTACACAACACGACGATTATCGAAGTCATTTGCAAAACTACACAGATATGGCCTATATTGAATTGCCTGCCCTCCCAAAGGAAATGGGTGGGGAGGGAAGGATGGGGAGAAGTTGGAACTCAAAGTTTTAGGAACAGCTGTTTCGTATTGTTCTTGCTACTAGGAAATAAGAAATACAGTTAATGGGGAATAGAAAGTCATCTGGCCCTACAGGACAAAAGAGAAGATGGGGACAAGAGAAGGGAGGGATGATAGAAGAGAGGGCAGGTTGGTGATAGGGAAAATTAGAATGCTTGGTGTATTGGGGTGGGGGAGGGAATGAAAGGGGAGAAAATTTGGAACCCAGAATTTTGTGAAAATCAATGTAAAAAGTTAAATAAATAAATTTATATTTAAAAAAATTTTTAAAAATGATGCCTATTTTTAAATATGCCATATGTACTATATTACATTTTACTGATTACAATACTAAACTGTTGACAATGCTTCGAAGTCTCTAAGTCACATTCGATATTTGCCAGCTCAGGTACCATGAATGTTTAATGTCTTTAACTTAAAGATATTAAGGGAATATTACTCATCAAATTGGAAACTATGAATAGCAGCAAGATTCAAATGTGGCTTCCTGGTAAGTCACAGGAATAACCCTTGGTATTGCTGAGTGCTTCCCTGGTCAAATACATATATTCTCTTTAGTACCAGAAATATAGTAAGTACACACAGAGTCATAACTAGCAATTATAGTACCCAGGGTGAACAACACAAAATGTGCTTGAGAAAAGCAGCTTGAAACATACCCTCTTATTACCTTTACAATTCATTAGGCAATGAGGCAGCTTAGTCAGTAATACACAATACCTTAAATCAGGAAGGCTTGAGTTCAGTTCTTCCTCAGATATTTAATAGATGTGTGACCCTAGGCAAGTCATTTAAATTTTGCCTCTGTTTTCCCATCTCTAAAAGGGAGTTAATAATAACACCTACATTCCAAGGCTGTTATGAGGTTAAAAAGAGAAAATATTTATAAAGTATCTTTCATGTCTAAAAAGTACTATACAAATGCAATAGTTAATTATGGTGTGAAAATGATATAAGAATTAATTAAGATAAATTCGGCTAAACAGTCAGGAAAACACCAGACTCTGCATTCTAGTTGGGAGAGAATCCAACACTAACATCATTGGAGTGAGACAGAGACACAGAAAACCATGAGGTCACTGCTGGAGAAACCATCTTGAGAGGAAGTACAGTAGTAATTGACAGGGAGTCACTCAAATGGGGCTCAGCCCCGGGGGCAGGGGAAGGATCTAGTAGCTCTTAATCTTAACAAATTATTTTTATTAACTAAGTGATAAGTTGGTCCTGTGCTATTAAAGGAGTTCAAGGGCTACCAATGTAGTTTTTTGTTTTGTTTTGTTTTGTTTTTTATTTCAGTCTTCTAAAATCATGTTAAACTTGTACATTCTGTAAGGTGCAATGCTCTGAAACTAAGCCACAATTGTAGCCACCAGAGTGTTATCCATGGTGCTGAAGTACAGGCTCGCTTTCCATTGTAGAAAACGGTTGTTTTGATTAAGAATTATTGAATCTTAAGACTAGAAGGAACCTCAAGTCCAATACCCTTACTTTATAGATAAACAGGGAATGGAAGGCTAAAGGAAATTAAGCAATGTGTTGAAAGTCACACCGAAAATTAGTGGCAGACTTTGAGTTCTTAACTTTTTCTTTGGTCATGGACCCTTTGGGCAATCTCTTGAAATGTATAGGTTCCTGTTCAGAATAATGATTTTAAGTTAAATATATAGGATTATATTGGAAACAATTTTATTGAAATACAGTTGTTAAAATACTTTGAAAATTAAATCTTCATTTAAGAACTCCTGGATTAGATTAAGTCTCTTGGTTTCCAGTCTACTACTCATTTTGAATTTGGAGTCAGTAGACCTAGGTATGAATATTAGCTGTTTTTTAGTTATCTGTATGATTTTGGATAAATTGCTTAACCTCTCTGGCCTTCAGTTTACTTATTTCTATAATTAAGGAGTTGGACTTCAGAATGATCACTAAAATTCCATCCTGGTATAAATCCTATAATTCTATTATTGCTAAAAAATCATACAACTCATAATTCCTGAAATTTAGCCCTTTCAATATAATCACTTTTTTGCTATCTTGTAGAAATACTGACTTTGAATTACCATCATCTTCTCCTTAATGATTTATGATTCACTATCAAAAAGCATAAGGCAGGGATAGGGAGCCAGCACTTGTAATCCAGAGAATAATTGTTGAAATGGGAAAGGTAAATTACCACTGAAAGTCCCAAGTCATAAAGAAAAATTAAGGAATTTCAAATAGTGTTTAACTGGCTGTTTATTATTTAAAAGTCATGTTCCTCACTCCTAAACTCTACTCATTTCAAATATATAAAGAATTTTGTCAAATCTATAAGAACACAAGTTCTTCCCCAATTGATAAATGGTCGAAGGATATAAACATTCAGTTTTCCAATGAAGAAATCAAAACAATTTATAATCATATGAAAAATGCTCTAAATCATTATTGATTAGAGAAATGCAGAATAAAACGACCTTGACATATTATCTTACACCTATCAAATTGGCTAAAATGATTGAAAAGGAAAGCAACAAATGTTGCTAATTCACCGTTGGTGGAATTTTGAAGTGATTCAATCATTTTGGAGAACAATATAGAATTGAGTACAAAAGATTATTAAATTGTCCATGTACCCTTTCACCCAGAAGTACCTCAACTTGTTCTGTTTACCAAGATGATTAGGGATAAAGGGAAAAAAACCCTATATATATTCTAAATTCTAAATAAAAAATATGTTCTACAAAAACTGTATATTCTCTTTGCAGTAGCAAAGAACTGGAAATTGTGAGGATGGCCATCAATTAAGGAACAGCTAAACAACTTGTGGTATATGATTATGATGGAATACTACTGTGCGTTATATGAGATATGATGAGCTCGATGATCTTAAAAAACATGGTTAGACTTGCATGAAATGATGAAGAGCAAAATAGGAAGAATGAAAAGAACATTGTATACAGTACAAACAATATTGTTTCAAGAACAACTTTGAGCAACTAAGTTACTTTGACTATTATAAATACCCAAATTAACTACAAAGGACATAGGAAGGAAGACACTAGCTGCATCCCGAGAAAGAAGTGATAAATAGAAGTGTGTATAGCATGGTTTTATATGTATATGTGTGTGTATGTATATGTGTGTGTGTCTAATGGTAACCATCTCTAGAGGGGGAGGAAGAAAAAAAGGAAAAAAGTTTCACAATAACTGTGATCTATTAGAAAGGAATAGTAAGCTGTACATAATAGATTTGCAGTTTTGTGTACAATCATCTTTTATTTTTCTATTCTACTATATTATTGAAATGTTTGTTTTGTTTTTTAAGTTCAGAAGAAAATAAATTTTAAAAATCTTAAAACCATGTAGATTATAAGCATTTCTGTGAAAAAGGTAGATTTGAAAAGATGCTACCCCAGAATTCACTAATTTGATAATATCTTTTTGAATTTGGCTTTGGAGACTTCTGGGAAGAGGAAGCCAGAAGAAAAGAAGATGTTCATATTACATGATATGGTGGAAGCACAATTCACAGCAGCAAGTTTTGTCTGATATTTGTATGTCAAAATCCTTTTCCCTTCCACCAGCTCTTTGGAATGATGGGACAGCAGGATAATGGCCCTTGAGAATGATAAGATGGTTGGTAACAGCCCTGACCTACTCTTGCCCAGTTAAAAGAAGAATATATAGAAGGAGTAATCTGACTCCCAACTTTAACCCATACAGTCAGTTTTCATTTGTATTACTATTCGTCCAGTCAGTTTTCCTCCCACCCCTTATGTAGTCATCTAAGGTCTATGTGCAATTATAACAAAGAAAATCTGGTGGCTGCCAAATCCTTTTCTAGTGTAATTAATGCTTGTTCAAGTCAAGATTTGGGAAGTGGTTTTGATACCTTTACAGCAGGGGTTATTAACTTTTTGTGTGACACAGCCCCTTTTCCAGTCTGGTAAAACCTGTGGAAACTATCCCAGAATAGTGTTTTGAATGAATAAAATAAAATATACAAGATTACAAAGGAAATCAATATATTAAAATACTTACTGAAAATATTTTAAATAGTTCCTTGAATCACAGGTTAAGAACTTCAGAAAGATAGGAGACATCCTAACTTAAGCATAGGCTCAAACCTTTAACATAGGAAAAATCCCTTTGAATTTTTCAGAATGCAAGTAAGAAATACTATGCTCATATTCCTTCCTAGAAAAGAACAAGTTTTCAATAAGCTAGAGCATCTATAATAAAGAGCCTAATATTAATACATATTGCTACATCAAATAAAGACAAGCCTTTGAGGCAGATGTAAGCAGAGTCCATTCAAGATCACTTTTCCATGAGATGTTCATATTTTACAGAATTGTCTCATATGAGACACCAATCCATTAACCTCCTTATATGTTTTAAGAAGAGTTGGTCTCATAATTCATACCTACAAACCATTTAAAAATATCTGTTGTTTCTCTTGAAGAATATGTTATAGTCTTTATTAATAATTTTAAATGTAATTAGCTTAACTATTTACATTTCCCTCACATCAATCAAAAAAAACTAGTGGATTTTTCTACTTCTGTGGGGGCCTTAATTTATTTTTCTATGCAGATATGTGAGCCTCTGTAGAAAAAAGAATCCCTCATGCTTCCATCAGCAAAAATGCTTAGATTGTGCTTCATTGTGTGTGTGTACATGTACACACATTAGAGTACATGTATATGCTGCTTGCTGTTACTATTCTATTGCTTCACTATTAGATTTTTTTCTAAATACCTTCATAGCTGTCAGTATACTCTTAAGTTCACTAATACCACAGGAAAACCTTAGTGAGAAAACAACCAAAGAGAAAAGACAGATTGCAAAGTCCCCTAAAAGCTACCAGGCAGCAAGTAACATTAAAGCAATAGAACCTACAACAAAGCCACTTTGGTATTTGAGGATCAAAATATTAAAAATCTCTACTAAGGTTCTCCAAGTGAGTTATGCAAGCACAAAATAATATCCATCTCCAGAATAACTGAAATGATTTGGGGGTCCTCTGCTTAAAGCTCTGATCTTTGGCACATTGAAAAATCTAACTCTTACAACTGAGCTGGCCAGTCAGTCAACAACCATTCATTAATCACTTACTGAATCTTACTTAATTACTTACTTACTCAATTGTATGTGCTATCTGTGATGCTAAGCACTGGGGATTAAAAAAAAAGCAAAAACAGGTCTCAAGAAGCTCACATTCCAATGGGGAGATTACATGTATATCAACTAGATGCATACAAAGGAGAAGGAAGGTAATCTTAGAGGTAAATGCACTAGCAGATGGGGGGATTTGGAAAGGCCTTTCACAGAAAGTAGAATTTGAAGCGATTCTTGAAAGAACCCGGTTCATAAACATGCATGCATGCACTATCCTTAATCACTGTCCAGCTAAAGTACCAAAAAAAAATTTTAGTTATCATTTTCACCAATAAGACACCCAGGTTTCAAATATTTAAAATCATAAGGCATGTCCATCTTTTTGTGCCATTATTATACCATTGAGGTTGCAGGGTTGCCAGTCACGAAACATGACAATGTCTGCAGAATCAAAAGTCAATGTCCCTCAAAGGGTAATGGAGAAGCATAAACAGTCTGTTTTACATTACAAATAACCATGAAGAAGTACTAGATCATCAAGGAAGTTATCAGCAATGATAATGACAATAATAAAAATTAGCATTTATGTAGCACTTTAAGGTTTACAAAGCATTCTTCATATAGTATCTCGTTCAATCCTCACAACATCGGAAGGAAGGTAATATTATTATCCCATTTTGCTTTTGGAGCCTTCTCTAGTCATCCTGAACCTATGTCTTGCCACTGGAGTCAGACTACTCTGGAGGAGAGAGTTGATGGCTGATGAGGCTGATGACTTCACACAGCCCTGCCTCACTTAAATCTAATTCACTTACAAGTCAAGATATTATGCTCCTGATGTCATTGGTCTTCTTCAAGAGTGAAAGACAAACAACATCTCCATTTTACAAAGGAGGAAATTGATGCAGACAGGGGTTAAGTAACTCCTGTTGAGTCACACATCTATGTGTGTGTATATGAGGTAGTATTCAAACATCAAGTATTTTAGGTAGTATTCAAATGCCAAGTATATGAAGTAGTATTCAAACACCAAATCTTCCAGATTCCAAATTCAGCAGTCCATCCACTGAACCATCAAAGAAATATATGATCAAAAAGAAAATGGGCTAATCACATGACAAGAATAAGGGATAACAAATGAGGACAGCAATCATAGAGAAATCTACAGAAGCTTAAGAATCCAGGAGTTTTATCAGTGGTTAATGAATTTGGGGATCCCATGAGCTCATGGACAACCTCCTCAGAAATGGAGGTTTTTCTATCCATCAACAGAGGGATCCCCCCCACACTGAAAACCTCCTTTGTTAATTTCTATAACTGACACCAGTTTGCTACAGTGCATTGTATATAAGCAGAATTAATAAATGTTTATTGACCAGAATTGGATTCTCATTTTAATCTTTCTTCAAGGCAACATATCCATTAAAGTACTGGAGCAGGGAAGGTAATTTTTTGAGTTTTTCTCTTTCCCTGTCTTAAAGAGAGAGAAAGAAAGAGCTTTTAACAAAATTATCAATGCGACTTAGATTTTTGGTTCCCACTCCACCCACACAGGAGCAATTAGGTGGAATCAGGTATTGCTCATACTTTATAAATGGGAAGTGGAGACATGAAGGGGTGGGTGCTCAAGCAGCACAGCTCATAAGCTGAAACAGGATAGAGGATGCCTTAATTTCAATGAAGAATAGCAGTTAACCCCCTAAACAGCAGATTCTCTGAAGACAAGCAGTACCTGGACAAAAGGGAAAAGGACAGGGCCTTGGTTGGAAAATGAACAAGGAACTAAAAAGAAAGGAAACGCACATCCTGGGTTCCATAAAGAAAAAGCAACCAAGAGTTGAAGTTACGATTCAATTGTTCTTAAAACAAAATTCCAGGGCTAAAAGAGGAGACAATAGAAATTATCTATACAAAGAAGCTGTCATCTCAGAGCAGGAAGAGATCACAGAGGTTATTTTGCTATCATATTCCTCAATAGGATTCCCCTCTACAGCATAGCAGAGTTCATCCAGCTCCTCACAAATGAAAATTATTCCCATATTCCACATTCGTCTTTCTAGATGGTGAAATGAATAATCTCTAGTCCTGGTGTCAGATATCAGAAAGATTTGAGTTCAAATCTAGCCCCAGGTACTTTATTAACTCTGGCAACCTAGGCAAATCAACCTCTATTTGCCTCAGTTTCTTTATCTATAAAATGGAGATAAATAATAACAACTACCTCCAAGAATCTTGAAGATCAAACAAGTTAATATTTCTAATATGCATAGAAAAATGTCTGGCACATAGCAGGCACTTAATGAATGTTTGTTTCCTTCTTTCTTCCTTTGCATTTGTATCCCCAGTGGCACATAGTAGATGCTTAATAAATACTGGATTGATTGCACAATCCATTACAGGGAAGGGAAGTCCATTCTTCTTTTGGACTGCTCCAACTATTAGAAAACTTTTGGTTTTGTTTTTCTTATAGTAAACTGGGATTTGCAAAATTTTGGAGCTAAGCTCTTAGAAGAAAGTTGTAAATGAAAAGGAATAAAATTTAAGGAAACCTAGATGTTAAAATGATTAGAATAAAGCACCTGAATAGGTAATTTTCCCTAAGGAAAATGGGGTAAGCACTACCCTTTCAAAAATAAAAATGAACTAGAAACCAAGCTAAAAAAAATTACTTCACAATAAGCTAAAAAATGAGAATTTTCTATCATTATCTTGTGGAATTCTGAGAAAATCAAATCACTTTCATCCATGATCCAATTTTCCAAATTATAGTAAAGAAATTCCCCTCAATGTTCAAGCCAGTGTAGTGTGATTCTACTATTCTTGTACAAAAGGGAAAATGGTAGTATCTTTAAACAATGTTCTTTAAATACCCACTGTCTATGTAGAAAAGCCTGAATTAAGTCATAAAGGAAAAGGAGATGGCATATGTTGCTGATGATGCACTATATAAATTACTCAGGCTTCATGCCACTAATACTCTTCCTTTCTGCTGCCCATATTTTAATCACTTTAATTCTTGTTAACATCTTCACCAAAATCAGAATTATCTACTCAATCATTTTACAGATGAAGATACGGATGGTTTCATTTCTGAGATGAAAAAACTGATAGGTTCAGTGACTTAGGGACAATTACACCATATATGGCAAGGCTGGTACTAAAACTGGTCTAAAAAAATTCCTAAGAGAAAAAGATATATATATATATAAAAGTCTCATTCATGTTACACATTTCTCACAATGACCCTGTGAGGTAGTCAATGTAGGTTTCATTAACTTTATTTAATAGATGGAAGTAGCTGAGACTGTGAGAGAAATTAAATGATTTATTTGTAAGCTTAACAATCTCTTGTGGCCAGAGGAGAATAGGGTGATAGCAGCAGCAGGTATAGTTATACTAAAACATATCACTTAACCACTTTTAGTAATTAAAGGTTAGCCTGTTCAGAAAATATGTAGAAAATGTGAATGAATAGAAAGGTAGTGTGACCTAGTGGATAGAGAATTGGCCTAGAAGTCAGAAAGATCTATGGTTAAATCCCTGAGCAGCTCGCCTAACTTCTCAATATTCTAGGTCAGGGGTGTCAAAAGCCACAACACTTCCCAATGGCATCAAGAACTAGATTAAAACGTAATTGAGAAACATTTAACAAAATAAATGAAAACTCAATAGGATATAGATAATGTTAACATGTGGATTGCCAAATCAATCTGAGGTAGCTAGATTCCTTACATATGACTTAGAGACTTCCATTTCTATTTGAGTTTGACATCACTGCGCTAAACAACTCTCCAAAACTCTTTAACTCTCTTAAACCCTTAAAACTCTCCAGACCTTGAAAAGAAGGTTCCAACCTGCATTAGTAAAGAAAGTTTCCTGCTTTGGAATATCCTTATTCCAAGGAAATCGCAAGTCAAGTCTCTATTCCTAAACTTCCAATGAGTAACTTAATACCAGCTGTCAGCTACAAGCTCCATCTTTAACTACCTGGGCTTTTCACTTGGTGGAAGCAAGATTTCAGGCTTGGCAATTGCTCAAGGCTATTTTGCGACTGAACAGAACTCGGAGGAGCCAAAGTAGGAGATGCATTCTCACATAGCTTACCCTTACTTAACTCCAGGTTCCTATAATCTTCCTTTTCTTCTCAATGTGCAACCTACTTGGTAGTTTCTAATAATGGGATTCCATGTCCTCTGGCAAAAAGTATTAGGTAACAACAATAATAGTAAACATATATTAAAAATGTTTCTCTCACAATCACTGCCCCATGAGGGAAGTAGGGCAAGACAATATCCTAAAATCACAAGATATCAGAGCTGTAGGGACCATGAATTTCAATCCTTTAAACAAGAAACTTACAAACATGCCTGATTCTGAGCATAGTGGTGACACTATAATATGTTATATTATATCATATCATATATCATATTGCATTGCATCATGTTGTATCTACACATATAATACTCTATATGCTATTAGGAGAAGTTGGAGTTCTGAGTCAAAGTAGGGCTACAGTAAATCAGGCATTCTCACTTAGCACCAATATGGTAGGAGGGAAGGTGCCACCAGGCTGACTAAGGAGGGCTTAATCAGTCCAAGCTGGAAATTAAAAGGGGCAAAGCTTCATGATCATCAACAGGAGCATTAAGCCCATTAGTGCCTACTGAATGTCTAGTTTGGAAAGGATAGGTAAACAGTCCTTTAAAAAAATCCCTGACAAGAAACTATCCAGCCTCTACTTAAAGATGCCAGTGACAGATAACTAATTATCTTTCAAGATCTCACCCTACTTTTATACAGCTCTTAAAATTTTCCTATCAAATTGAAATTTGCCTCTTTACAATTTCCATGTACTCCTCATTCTTTAGTTCTCCCCTCTGCAGCCAATCAATCAATTAATCAGTGAACATTTATTAAGCACTTATAATGTGGTAGGCAAAACAATGCTAATCTCTCTTCCATATAATAATCCCTTCAAATATTAATTTAAGACAGCTATTATATCTATCGCTCCAAGTTTCCTCTTTCTCCAGGCTGGGCATACATAGTACACAGTTCCTTCTATTAACACTTGCATATCATTGCTTCCTTTTCCTCACTTTCACAGTCAGACTCTTTGGGAAGGCCCCCCAGTTTGTCTATATCCTAAAATATGGTGTTCAAAATTAAATACTTCAAAACCATTCTGACCAGGGCAGAATACAGTTAGATTTTTATGTACATATATGTATGTGTGTGTGTGAAGTCTTTTACCAATCAACCAATAAACATTTATGAAGCACTGTGTGAAGAGTGCTCAACAGAAGTCCCTGCCTTCAGAAAGCTTACATTTTCCTTTGAAGGAAACAACTTGGACAGATAAAACCATCTGCAAATTCAATACAGGTAATAGTGAAGGAAGGCAGTTAGGTGGCACAGTGGATAAAGCGGTGGGCCTGGAGTCAGAAACATGTGACTTCATATCTAGCCTCAGACATTTACTAGTTGTATGACCCTAGGCAAACCATTTAACACTGTCTCAGTTTCTCCATGTGGAAAATGAGCTGGAAAAGGAAATGGCAAACAATTCCAATAAATCTACCAAAAAAACTCAAAAAAGGAGTCACAAAGAGTCAGACACAGCTGAAATGACTAAACAAAAAAAAAATTAGAGGAGGGACCAGGAGGTGACTATAGAGTTGACTGAAATTAGGTATTCTGAGAGGTGTGTTCATCCTTTGCTGCCGAAGAAGACCATGCCAGAGAAATGATGACATGACTTGCACTTGACTTTGCTTTGAATGAGGGTGGGCTGTGCAGGTCACTAGCCTCACTTCTCCTCCAGAGCCACCTGAATCCAATGACCAGATATTCATCAGGATGATGGGAGATGACTCAGGATGAGGCAATAAGGGTTGTGACTTGTCCAAGGTCACACAGTTAGTGAGTGTCAAGTGTCTGAGGTGAGATTTGAACTCAGGTCCTCCTGACTCCTGCAATGGTGCTCTATCCACTGCACCACCTAACTGTCCCATTCTGAGAGGTAAAGGTGAGGTGAAAGGGCATTCCAAATGTATGGGAGAGTCTATGCAAAAACTTAGAGATAGAAGATGAAAAGCCATGTGTGATGAAGAAGAGCAAGACCAATTTAACTGAATCATAGAATGTGTAAAAGAAAATAATGTGTGATAAGACTGGAAAGATGCTTTGGAGAGGGCTGTGAAAGACTTTAAATATCTAACAGAGGGGTCTAAATGTAATCCTAAAAAAAATAGACACTGAAACTTATTAAACAAGAGTGTGATATAGTGAGACCCCTGCTTTAAATATCACTTTAACTAGGACAGGCAATATGGCATGGCAGATAGCAAGCTAGCCTTGGAGTCAGGAAGACCTGTGTACAAATCTGACTTCTTTCACATACTTGCTGTGTGACTTAAACACTCTGTGCCCCAGACATATCTAAAATAATTTTGAGAGTAGCTACTGATCTTCTTGGTGTAGCTCCTTTCAGAAGAGCTACCTACAACAGCTGTTTTCAAAATGTGGTCTTGAGGAGTCCCTGAGGCCCTTTCAGGGCTCTTCAAAATCACAACTATTTTCACAATATTAACAAGATATTATTTGCCTATTAAAATGTTTCTTTTTCCAACTATGAATTTTTATGAGGCTGGATTTTCTTCATACACTTAAATGAAAATAACATCACAAAGGATTAAATGTAGAAATATTCCATTCTGGAATATTAGCACACTGTCTGGCACATAGTAGGTCTTTAACAGATGTTTCTTGATTGATTGGTATGAGAATACAGCTCTCTTCAATTAAGCCAGTCATTAAAGAGATTTGCAAAAACATATAAAACAATGCAAATCTTCTTACTGAAATTTTTTGTTTTGGAAAAAATAGCTATTTTTCATACAAAATGTTAACATATCATGAGTTTATTATTGTTTTTAAATAAATTAATGAAACATTTTTCATTTATCAGCTTTAATTTCTAGCACAATACATATTTATGGATATGACTCACATTTGCAAAAAAACTTCTTGAGGTGTTCAATAATTTTTAAGAGAATAAAGAGATCCTGCAATCAGAAAGCTTAAGAGCTGTTGCCCTAAAGCAATGAAACAAGAAGGCTAGTCGTGTTTAATTGCAGAAGCTTTTTTATCTGTCATGACACAGTGACTCATATTTCACTTAGAGATGAGGACATTGAATCTCACTAATGTTAAATGATTTGACAGAATCACCCAACTTGTCAGTGTTAGAACCAGGATTCAAACTCAAATTTCCTGGGTATAAAAGTCTAACATTCTTTGTACTACAATATATCCCATTGACTCTCCCACTGGGAAAAAAAAAAGCCTATTCGAAGTGCACACTAGTCTTGTTTTAGGTAGCAATACTTGTCTGAATTTGATCAATTGCGAATCTATTTCCCTGGACCGGGGTACAAAGTCACTCTCGTGCCTTCCTTTCCATTTTGTTGCTTGTGATCATTTAGCTGTTGTTCAGGCTTGTCTGACTTTTTATGATCTCTTTTATTGCTTTCTTGGCAAAAATACTGGAGTGATTTGACATTTCCTTCTCTAGCTCACTTTATAGATGAGGAAACTGAGGCAAGCAGGGTTAAGTGACTTCCCTTGGACCACATAGTTAGTGTCTGAGACCAGATTTGAACTCAGCTCTTCCTAACTCCCAGAATTCCCAGAATTCTCTCCTCTGCACTACATAGTTGTCCCTTTCTTTCCCATTCTTCCCTCAAAATTGTTTTTAGTAGATGTTGCAAATTAATTCAACCATAAGATGAAATTCTGAATTCTGTGTGTTTGAAGCGTAATTCATTTTCTTGATTTACCTAGTTTTGAATCCTTACTATTTCACTACTATGTTTTCTGTCCCTACTCTGAGTTATAAAATAGCATATTTATCTCAACTCCTAATATAATTTAAAATAAATTCTATTCAAAACTACTTATTTTTGAAAAAAATTTTGTGGGTTTTTTTTAAACCATAGTACTAGAAGACATGTTTTAAGAAAGAAAATAAAAGCTCAAATGCCATCAGTTTATTTGCTCCTTCTAGCATGCAGACATTTACATACAAATTAAGGGCAAACACTAGAATTTATCCTGAAGAAGACGGCTGAAAAAGCAGGATAATTAAATTTCTGCACATGCAGAGAAGACACAAAACTAGAATGGCTGTTCTTTCTTTAACATTTCCCTATCAATACAATGAAGCCTCACATGCAGAAAGTGAGTCAACACTTTAATTTACAAATGCTCTGATTAGGAAGGCAAAAAAGAAATTCTCCATTGCCATGGAAACTTCAATGAAGGGCCTGTGATGAGTCCCTGAGCTTGAGACCATTATAAACAGATCTTGTGATTTGCAGGTGGTGTGCACTGTCTGAATTTCTAGCAGTTTCAATTTGTGTATCGTGTTCTCATTCTGTGTTACAAATCAGCCTTAATACACTTTCCAAAATTACAACTTTCTCTTACAATACAGCTCAGCAAAATCACTGAAGTCATTTTTGTTATCTAGTGTCAAACATTCTCCTCAACACCAAATCACTTAGAAAATTATCCAAGTCTCACATCATTGGAACTAAAAGTTGTTTGTGTGATATAGTGGAAAGAATTCTGGATTTGGAATCCAAGAGTATAAGTTTTGCTACCAGATTTGCTACTTTGTATGTGAGGCTGACCAAGTTTTTTCACTATCTAGGGGACTCAGTTTCCTTCTCTGTAATGTGACGATTTTGGATTGGATAATCTCTAAGGTCTCTTCAAGATCCCTTTAAAGATCAGCTAAGTGGTGCCATAGACAGAGTGCTGGGCCTGGAGACAGTAAGACTCATCTCCCTGAATTCAAATCTTGCCTCAGACACTTACTGTGTGACACTGAAAAAAATCACTTAAATCTTTTTTTTCTCAGTTTCTCATCTGTAAAATGAGCTGGAGAAAGATATGACAAATCACTCCAGTATCTTTGCCAAGAAAACCCCAAATAGGGTCACAAAGAGTAAAACATGATTAAAATAACTGAACAACAGCAAAAGTCTCTTCAAGTTCCAAATCTATAATCCTATGAAAACCATTGTCCATAATTAAACCGAATCAAAAGCAGATAAATGAGTGTTTGCCATAAAATGAGCTGGATACATCAAATAGAATGACTAGACTGTTTTTGTATCAGTTATTCCCTTATGTTCCTTAGTTCTGATGACTACTTCCCTTCAATGTTAACTTCCATTCATTTACATTTCTATACATTTTTATTTGCATTTTGTGTCTTATCGATCACATAGTAAAATCCTTAAGGGTACTGATTTGGGAGTATGCATACTTTCACAGTGTCTAGTACAATGTAGGCATACAATAACCTCTAAGCAAGTATATTTGTTGAATGACTATAACTATAACAACAAACATAATAGCCAAGAGGTCCATTTAACCTGGGCATCAAGCTTAAAGCAGCCTTATAAGTTCATAACAAAATGCCTATTTCAATTTAAGTATGAGATAAGGGCAACCACAGAACAATTGGCATAATTTTATCATGTTTAATACTCAGTTCACAATGACATAAGAAAGGTAAACATTCATCATCAATTCATTGTCACAAAAAAAACTATTAGAAAAGCATTTGTTAATTTTTTTTAAAATGTCAAGTTGTAAATTGCTTTTGGGTGTCTTCTTTTGTTTTGAACTACCTCAATTTTTTTGCTGTTTTTAATAGTTTGGGTCTTCCAAAGCAGAAAGTAAATCATCACTTTCTGAACCTCTCATAACCCCTATAACTACCTTTTCTACTTTGGACAAGTCACTGAACCTCTCCTCTTCTGAATTCTCACAGCAATTGTTCTCTTTGCAATTTTACAATTAATCCTAGTATAGCATAATAAATAGAAAGAGGACCTGGAAGCAAGAAAGGGGGTTCAAATTCTGGCTCTGTTACTTACTAGGTATGTAATTTTTGACAAGTCACTTTGCTCCTAGCTTTGGTTTCTTCATCTGTAAAATGGACATAAGCACTTCTGTCTATTTATAAAACTGTAAGTTTCAAAATGCATGAAATTACTTTCTAAACTGTGCAAAGATAAATCATTATTAAGATTATCTTTTCCAGTATGATCTCAACTCATTATTTCAATCTTTATTATTACTTAACTTTTCTGGGATGTTCATACACAAACACACACACATACACATATAATTTATATATATATATATATATATATATATATACACACACACACACATATATCATATATTTCTAGATTATAATGTTCTTAAAGGCAAGAATTACATCTTATATTTCTTTGCATGCCATTCAAAGTCTTCCAAACTACACAGAGCACTAGGACCTCAGCAAAATGATGCAGAAGTGACTAAAATTATCCAATATTTTTAGAACTCCCAAATTAATGAATTTTTCAGTAAAAATCAAAGTATTAAAAAAGACACTAATGTGGTAAATTCACTCTACCAGAGAATGAATTCATCTCAGAAATCATTTGCTACAATAAATTAAATAAAGTCAGATTTGAATTGGCATATGTTGACACTCAAAGTAGGGCCAATCCACCATGATCTCAATTAGCACAGATTCATGACACAGCTGAGTTTTGTTTTTTCACTATTTGAACATAAAATATGTAAACTCATAGTTTAAAAAAATATTTTGCAAGAGTAAAAGTTTTGTAATGTTACATTTCTCAATAACATTCATTTTGGTAAATATGATAAGCTGAAATCCAAATAAACTACAACCTTTTTTGAAAGATGTGAGAATTGATATAATTTCAATATAATTTTCAATAATTAAATCTGATTTTTAAATTTTGTTGCCTGTAATTTTTTTTAAATGTGAAATACCATCTTTTGTGAGATAAATACAAAACTGATTTGAGAGGAAAATCCACTGAAGCAGCTGAAATTAGTACAAAAATACAAGAAAGACAATTTATATAGCAGAAATAGAGAAACAGAGTGAAAAGCCCTTATTCAAAACATCTTACCCACTCTATTCATCATTAGGATTCATGTACTATTACTGATAGAGAAGAAAGACCACCATACTTGCTTGATATAATTGCTTTAACTGCAGATTACATGAAAGCTAAAAAAAATGAAACAACTTCTTGTGAAACTACAAAAGAATTTCCCAGGAAAGATCCTTTTAGTAAGCAAAAACAAACTTTTCTCCAAAAAAAAAAACTATCATGTCAAAATGATAGCTTTTACCATACAAGATAGCTGAAAGAATTGCTAAATATAAAAAGCTTTATTTAGTAGAGAAAATGTTAACTGCAGTTATTCATACAATCAAGATGATGCTTGAGGAATGATATACAAAGCAACTTGGAATGGCTTGGAGAATTGTCCACATTTCTGAAGACTTTTGTTTAATCAATTCATTAAACAACTAAGGTCTTCTTATTTTGCACAGCACATAGATGGAGCAACAGATGCAGTTTAAAATGTACATTTGATTATGCATGTATGATATGTTGTTGAAAGTGATACAATAGACTTGATTTCTTGCAGAGCTTTTGATGGCAATACCACATCAAGAGATACCTTTCATATAGTTGATGCATTTTTTTAAATAAATTATATCCTGGGACAATTCTTTGAACCTAGTGATGACAAAGCTTTATCAAGATCAGACAAAACATAAATTTTAAAATGAATTTATATACATTGAATGCCCCACAATTACTCTAAAACTGAGAAATGAGTGACTACTTGTTTTCCAAGATTTTACAAGAGTAATCAACTTTCTAAAAAATGCATTAAAAGGAAAACTTTAGGCAAAATTATGCAACAATATCAGCACAGAGCATAGGACACTTCTGTATTCCATAAAAATGTGCTGGCATTCTTATGATTTGGAGAATATTTTAATAACAAGAAGTAATTGTTATTTTTCTTAGAGATAATAAATCTGAAGAAAATTCATTATGTAACATAAGTTTTCTATTGCAACTTTGATATTTGTTAGGTGTTTTTGAAAAATTGCATATTTTAAATAAATCAAGTCTATTTTACTCTGATCCAGGAAGAGAAATTACAATTTTAAGTGAAAGCAAAAGATAATATGATTGCAAAATAATATTTTATATGTTTTTCAATATAAATATATCTATTTTGTAAATGAAATAGAAGAAAGTAAGGACCCACTTGTTGATTACTAGACCAATCTGTAGAAGCAATTATCATTTTGTTTTAAGGGTCCATCTATTTAAATGGGAAAAGAAACAATTTGCCATAGACAAATATGATATATTTAATCTTATTCTGTCAGAACACAAATAGATTTGCCTTGTGATAAACTTTGAAACAAGCTTTTGAATATGTAAATATTATGTTTTGTCTATGGTTGCATGAAGAGTTCTCCAGTTTATCAAGCAAAGCAATAACAAATTATTTTCACTGTTTCAAACATCTTATTTATGTGAAATGTGGGTTTTGACTGTACTATCACAAAACCAAGTTATAATCTAGATTATTGGTTTAAACAGAATTGTGAATAAATCAAAACAATGTTTCCAGAAACTTTGCACCAAAAAAGTCACATTGGGGGGAGGAGCCAAGATGGCAGAGTAGAAAGACACACGTATGCTAGCTCCTAGCCCACATCCCATAAAATACCTATAAAGAAGAACTCCCAACAAATTCTGGAGCAGCAGAAGCCACACAACAATGGAGTAGAAGAGATATCTGTTCCAGAGAGAACTGAAAAACTGACATGAAAGGTCCATCACGCACTGGACCCAGAGCAGAGCCAAGCCCTGCCTTGGCCGCATGGCACTGAGGGGAGCAGATCCGAGCAGGCTTGAGAGACAGAATCTCCAGCAGCTGCACAGGTCCCTCCACCCACAGGCGCCAAAGGTCAGTGAGAGAGTCTTTTTGGCTGGCCAAGAGGGGAGTGGGGTGTCTCCATAACTCAGGGCCCCTTGGGAGGCAGCAGCAGAAGCAGCAGTGGACAGGGGCTCCCAAAGCAGGCAGGAGCTTGAATTCATTGTTGAAGGTCTCCACATAAACCCCCTGAGGGAACTGAGCCCCGTGTGGTGGCCCTGCCCCCACCTGAGAACCTGAACTTAATCTCACACTGAATAGCAGCCCTGCCCCCACTGATAGCCCTGAGGCTGGGAAGCAGCATTTGAACCACAGCCTCCAAGCTCTAGCTGGGTGGAACGGGAGGCAAGGTGGGTGTGGTGAAGAAACTCAGAAGTCAAGTAACTGGCTGGGAAAATGTCCAGAAAAGGGAAAAAAAAATAAGACGATAGAAGGTTACTTTCTTGGTGAACAGATATATCCTCCCATCCTTTCTGATGAGGAAAAACAATGCTTACCATCAGGGAAAGACATAGAAGTCAAGCCTTCTGTATCCCAAACATCCAAAATAAATATTCAATGGGCTCAGACCATGGAAGAGCTCAAAAAGGACTTTAAAAATCAATTTAGAGAAGTGGAGGAAAAACTGGGAAGAAAAATGAGAGAGATGCAAGAAAAGCACAAAAAGCAGGTCAACATCTTGCTAAAGGAGACCCAGAAAAATGCTGAAGAAAATAACACTTTGAAAAATAGGCTAACAATTGGAAAAAGAAGCTCAGAAAGCCAATGAGGGGAAGAATGCTTTCAAAAGCACAATAAGTCAAATAGAAAAGGAGGTCCAAAAGCTCACTGAAGAAAATAGTTCTCTCAAAATTAGAATGGAAGAAATGGAGGCTAATGACTTTCTGAGAAACCAAGAAATCACCAAACAAAACCAAAAGAATGAAAACATGGAAGATAATGTGAAATATCTCATTGGAAAAACAACTGACCTGGAAAATAGATCCAGGAAAGACAATTTAAAAATTGTG
Source organism: Bettongia penicillata ogilbyi (assembly GCA_023548195.1). Classification (NCBI taxonomy): domain Eukaryota; kingdom Metazoa; phylum Chordata; class Mammalia; order Diprotodontia; family Potoroidae; genus Bettongia; species Bettongia penicillata. The sequence continues at coordinate 440,931 of JAJHZJ010000041.1, forward strand.
GAAATACCTGAAAGCCATGATCAAAAAAAGAGCCTAGACATCATCTTTCATCAAGGGAAACTGCCCTGATGTTCTAGAACCGGAGGACAAAATAAGTATTCAAGGAATCCACCAATCACCTCCTGAAAGAGATCCAAAAAGAGAAACTCCTAGGAACATTGTGGCCAAATTCCAGAGTTCTTTGGTCAAGGAGAAAATATTGCAAGCAGCTAGAAAGAAACAATTCCAGTATTATGGAAATGCAATCAGAATAAAATGAGATCTAGCAGCTTCTACATTAAGGGATCGAAGGGTGTGGAAAATGATATTCCAGAAGTCAAAGGAACTAGGACTAAGACCAAGAATCACCTCCCCAGCAAAACTGAGTATAATACTTCAGAGGAAAAAATGGTCTTTCAACGAAATAGAGGCCTTTCAAGCATTCTTGATGAAAAGACCAGAGCCGAAAAGAAAATTTGACTTTCAAACACAAGAATGAAGAGAAGCATGAAAAGGTAAACAGCAAAGAGAAGTCATAATGGACTTACTAAAGTTGAACTATTTATATTCCTACATGGAAAAACAATATTTGTAACTCTTGAAACTTTTCAGTATCTGGGTAGTTGATGTGATTACACACACACACACATGCGCGCGCGCGCACGCACGCACACAGAGACAGAGCACAAAGTGAATTGAATAGGATGGGATCATATCTTTAAAAAATGAAGTTAAGTGGTGAGAGAGAAATGTATTGGGAGGAGAGATGGAGAAATGGAATGGGGCAAGTTATCTCTCATAGAAGAGGCAGGCAAGAAACTATTTAGTGGAAGGAAAAAGAGGGGAGGTGAGAGAAAAACATGAAGTTTACTCTCATCACATTCAACTAAAGGAATAAAATGCACACTCATTTTGGTATGAAAATCTATCTTACAATACAGGAAAGTGGGGGAGAAGGGGATAAGTAGGGTGGGGGGATGATGGAAGGGAGGGCAATGGGAGGAGGGAGCAATTTGAAATCGACACTCTTGGGGAGAGACAGGATCAAAAGAGAGAATAGAAGCAATGTGGGGCAGGATAGGATGGAGGGAAATATAGTCTTACACAACATGACTATTATGGAAGTCATTTGCAAACTACACAGATATGGCCTATATTGAATTGCCTGCCTTCCCAAAGGGAATGGATGGGGAGGGAGGGATGGGGAGAAGTTGGAACTCAAAGTTTTAGGAACAACTGTTGAGTATTGTTCTTGCTACTAGGAAATAAGAAATACAGGTAATGGGGAATAGAAAGTTATCTGGCTCTACAGGACAAAAGAGAAGATGAGGACAAGGGAAGGGAAGGATGATAGAAGAGAGGGCAGATTGGTGATAGGGAAAATTAGAATGCTTGGTGTATTGGGGTGGGGGAGGGGACAAATGGGGAGAAAATTTGGAACCCAAAATTTTGTGAAAATGAATGCAAAAAAGTTAAATAAATAAATTTTTTAAAAAGTCACATTAAAATTTTCTTATTATTATTTATATGAAAACTGTGGATTTCATCAATCAACTAATATATTTGTATGTTATGCTAAGTATATTTAAAGTTCATTTTTGTATGGTTATAACAATTGAAATGAGTTAATTTTATTTTACTAAAATTAAACAAGAAAATTATTTGCATAGATTAGTCCAAGAAAAATGAGGGGATACAATATTATATGTGAGAGAGTTAATGTGTATATGTCTATATGTGAATCAGGTTCATTGCTATAAGAAATACAAAAACTACTAACTTCCATACATCAACTAACACAGTACTATGCACATGTGTTCTATCATCATTTATTTATGTTTCAATCAATTTCATTTCATATCAGTTTCTTCACTTGCAAAAGAGAGGGTTGGACTAGACAATTTCTAAGAGCCCTTTTTGTTTATCATCTCTTCTGTGTAAGCCGCCATCTATTTTTAGACCTTTACATCTCTGTATGTAACTAATAGCTAGTTAATTATTTACATCTCCTCTCCTCTGTTTGAATGTATACTCCTTGAGAATAGTGACTGGGTTTTGTTTTTTTTTGCCTTCCTTTGTATCTTCAGAGCCTACAACAGGCCCTGACATATAATAGGAACTTACTAACTGCTTGTTGACTACCTTCCTAAGATTCTATAATATTATGACAGGTCAAATTCTTCCTTTCACATGTGAAAAGATTTTCTCTCCACCGAAGGGGAGAAATCACTCCTCAGTTAATAAATGATCTATGTTTCCATAGGCAAAAAAGTAACATTGCATAGTTCCCAAAAAAAATGTAAACCAGGAAACATGGCAAAAGTCATCACACACAACCAAGAACTCAACAAACATTTATTAAGGACCTACCATGCATCTAATGCTATGGTTGTCATTGAGAATACATGAAAAAAATATTACTTGCTTAGGGTATATCCCTTACATGTGCCTTGACTTCTTTCCAATGGTAATCTGAACATGAAAGAAGAAAGACACAACCTTCCTCTTCCCTTTACTAAAAATCTTTAGAAGGACAACAAAGCACCTAAGAAAGCAGGGCTCATTTCAGAGGCCAAAATTGACAGATTTGAGAAATAACATAAATATGTACTTATATGCATATATATACATATATTATAATCACACAGGACTTAGAACAATTAATTTATATTATTCCAACTTTTATTTTTCTTTTCTAGCCTATGAACTGATGCTAATGCCTGGTTTGTGTTTAGCCAGTACTGGTGTCTCATTCCTCATCCCTCCTTCTTCACCTTTCCCTCTTTTTCTCCTATTTCCATAGTTCCGTTATGTCTGTATATGTGTATTTTTTCTCTTGAATAAAATAGATTATGATTCAGCATAGTTAAGGGTCATTGTAATGCAATTAAGGAAGGAACCAAATATTCTGACCAAAATATTGGAACACTAGAATAATACAGGCAATGTAAAGAATGAATAGAGAGCACAACACAAAATGTAAGGGCTCTTCCCTGAGCCTCCTTTCCTTTCTCTGTACTGTATGTCTTGATGTTCTCATCAACTCCATCTCCATTAACTGTCTAAGCTGACCTTTATTCTTGGCACTCCTGACCTTTTTGTACTTGCATGTTAGTACCAGAAACACAACTAAACTGGCTTCTTTGCTATTTGCCTAACCATAGTGCTCCATGGTATGAGGGAGTGTGCGGGTTCACCCAGGCAACAACTCAGAGACACAGATTTAAGCCTAGAAGAGGCAAAGCCCAGCCTTCCTGAAGAGCCATATTCATAAACAGTTGCCAAGGCATTCAGACCAAAAGAAAAAAAAGCACCAGCAACCACTTTAAAGGTTTTATACATCTTACAGCCATCAAAAGCGACAAAGCATGAAGGCCAGTCAGGTCTGGTATGATCTTCAATATCGAGAGGTAGGTCAACTAAAAGTTACATTTAATTCATTTACTTGTCATTTCCCAAGGACCTCTTAAAGTTTTTTTCTTTGTATTTTGTACTCAATTTACAGAAAAGACAATTTTCATCTGATGGAGAAAAGTATTGAGTCAGCCTCTAACTTAAGTGTACTCCACTAGTTAAGAGTCCAGAGGCTTGACGGTTTTTTATTACCCTCTCTTTAATTTTCATCACTATGATGAGGTTTATAATTGGGGGGGGGGGTCAGGACAGCCTCTAGCTTTTTAATATTTCTAATTAAGCTTTATTTTTGAAATTCCTACCACTTTTCCTCAATTTTTGAAACTGCCTACTTCCCCCACATTTTTCCTCTGAGTTTATTCTATTTAGCTCATGTCATGAAAAACAACTGTAGTTCTGTACTTTTCTGAAGCCTCTTTCAAATGTGCCAACACTACAGCTGATGGCCTGATTTCTTCGCAGTCTGGTTTGTATTTCTAAAAATATATAGTGGATACATCAACCCATAGAATCATGATTCCATGAAGAGGAATTTGGAGAAATGCAAGTCCCTACATCTCATGTAATCACAACTCCAATTACATAAATCATCTAATCAATGAATTATTCACCAGAACACTCCATTGCCAAACCATACTAATTAATAGGTCTTACATGATTTGGTAAATTAATTACTGGACATGATTAAGAAGCTACCAATGGTGTTAATTCTATTGCTGTTTTTGATGTTAGTTATGTTATGTTTTCTAAAAACTCTATACAGGAACTTTTCCAGCATCTTAAAAAAAATGTGTTAGTCTAGAAACATCATTATAATTACTTGGGATCATTGTTTCCTATGTGACTTTCTTTTTTGAACTTAAATACCATCCTAAGAATTTGAGCACAAGTAGGATATTATCCTAACCAATACTGGATTAGAAAATAGAGATTAGAAAGTCCCCTACCATTAAAAGATTTTAATTGAATGATCTTCAAAAATATCACGGAATTACAAGTCTGAGGAAAAACTTTAAGAGATCTTCTGGTCCAGTTTAGTAGGACGGACTAAGCTACCTACAATTGCCAGTTCCTACCTCCTGACCATTTGTAATCTCACAGGCTGTACCTTCACCTGCTCTTGCTGTCTATAAGGTGGGCTTTTTAGCCTCGCAGGACAAAACACCACTTGCAGCAAGGTTGGACCGTAAGGAAGGAGTTTAAACAGTCTAATCACCTGTCTCCCTTAACAGACCTCTTAGCAGCCATTGATATCTGCCTCGACTCATTCCTCAATAGTTAGTACACTTCTCTGTATCGTAGACTCCCTCTTCCAGTGATTTTGAATGCCCCAATATAATTGTATAAACCCCATTCCCTATCTTGACTGACCCTCTCAACTTTCCCACACCAATGTCTCTTTCCCCATCTACCCTCCCATTCATTCAGCTATGCTCTCTGGAATGCATATTCTATAATTAAAAGACTTGCTTTCACCTTAAATGTTTGCTTTTCTCAATTCCTTCATACCCTACATACTTCACTGAGACCTAGATCCTTTTTTGTTGACGCTGAATCCCTGGCCCCACTTTTTAGTACTGGTTTAGTACAGGTTTCACTTTCATTGCTCCCTTCCCTCAATTTACAAGAGGCAGGGGGAAGGAAAAGTCAGAATACTTGTGTTCCATTGTCACTTCTAAATTTTACCACCATAACTCAACTTCTTTAAAGCTTTTTTCAATCCAAATTATCAACCTCACCTAATCAAGATTGTAATGTCTGTTATTTACCCACCCTCTGGACGTTCTCTTTCCTTCTTTGCTGAGTTCAGTGATTGACTTTTCATTCCAACTTGTGCCCACGTCAGAGATGGTCAGACTCTAGACTTCGTTGTTCAGTCATTTCAGTCATGTCCTACTCTTCCTGACCCCACTTGGGGTTTTCTGAGATACTGAAAGGGTTTGCCACTTCCTTCTCAAGCTCATTTTACAAATGAGGAAACTGAGGCAAACAGGGTGAAGTGACTTGCACAGGATCCCACAGGAAGGAAGTGTCTGAAGCCAGATTTGAACTCAGAAAAATGAATCTTGCTGACTCTAGGCCCAGCACTTTATCTAGTACCACCTAACTGCTCCTGATCTTGCTGTCACCCATACATATTCCATTTTCTTGTTCAAAAACTGTGAAAGTTCTTTATTTGATCACATTATTATTCCACATTTCCCTCTCCCTTCTGATCCCTGATCCTGTTCTGCATCCTCCCCATGACCTCCAGCTGCTCTACCCCTCAATTATTTTCCATGCCACCATCCTTGGACTGACTACACTCTCCTCCCTTCCCAATCTTGACCTGTTGGTGAACCATTTCAAATATGCATTTTCCTCTACACTTGAATTTCTTGCCCCCTTAAACTAGTTCCAAGGATGCTTTGTCGTGCCCAAGCCTCAGATTATTCCCATCATCTTCTCTGCCTTTGTTCCATGTCATCCACTGCTGAATGATGCTAGAGAAAATCATAAAACTACTGGTAGTCAACGACAAATTTGTGTTACATAATTGCTTCACTGCCACAAAGCAATCTTTTTACATCTCTCTATTCAGTTTGCTAGCCCACTCAACACAGTGGCAATTCTAAAGATTTCCACTCTTCCTCAAGCTTTCCACAGCATTTCTTACTCCCGCCTTCTCTGCTGAGGACCTTGAGTAATACTTCACCAAAAAAGAATGAATCCATTCTAAGAACTCACTTCCCACCTCCATCTTATATCTCTCAGATGTCTTTTCCCTCTCTCTCCTCCTTCAATTCTGTCTCACATGAAGAGGTATCCTTTTCTTTGCTAAGGCAACCTCTCTATATGTGCCCTTCCATTCTCTCTTCTCCAGTAAATTGCCCTCACTGTCATCCTCACTAATTTTTAATTTCTCCCTAACTGCTGCCTATAAATATGTCCATGTCTCTCCCCCATCCTTTAAAAACCTTCATTTGAGCTAATCATCCCTGAGAGTTATGATTCTAAAACTTTCCTCTCCTTCTAAACTAAACTTCCATTCTTCTCATTTGATTTTGAACCCTTAGCAACCTGGCTTCTGACTCTATCTTTCAAGTAAAACTGCTCTTTCCAAAGTCCCTAATGACCTCTTAATTGAAAAATCAAATGACATTTTCTATTTTCATCCTTCTTGACATACCCTGCATTTCATCTTGTCAATCATCCTCTTTCCCTGGATACTTTCTCCTCCCTAGGTTTTCATGGTGTTCTTCCCTGGCTCTCCTATCTACCTGGATCTTTTTTTTTTGGACACTTTTTCGGGATCTTCATGTAGATTATACCCAAAAACCATGAAGTCCTTCAAGCCACTTCCTTGAGCCCCCTTTCCTTCCTCTGTACTATATGTCTCGATATTCTCATCAACTCCAGATTCCCAGCTCAGCTCTCACATCACCAACTGTCATTTAGACAATTCATCAAACTGAATATGCCATATATATCTCAACCTTGAGGTGTCCAAAAAGAACTCATTATTTTCCCCCTAAATCTTTCCCCACTTCTAAACTTCCATATTACTATTGAAGTTACCATCATTCTCCCAATCATAAAGGTTCACAATCTTCGTGTCGTATTCATCTCTTCACTCTCTCTCATGTTGTATATCCAATCTAATGCTAAATCTTGGCATTTCTACCTCACATCTCATGTACATGTCCTTTTCTTTTCCATCCACACAGTCACTATCTTGATGAAGACTGTCATCTCCTCACCCCTCCACTATTGTGATAGCTTTCTAATTTGTCTTTCTGGCTTGTCTCACTGCATTCCATTCCATTCTCCACTCATTCAGTTACCAAAATACTCTTCTTAAAGTATAGGTCTGACTATGTCACTCCCCCACTCAATAAATTCTAGTAACTTCCTATTCCTTCCAGAACAAAATATAAAATCTTTTGTTTGGCAAAAAAACCCATTCACTACCTGCCCCCTTCCTACCTTTCCAATTTTTTTATGCTTGCCATTGCTCCACTAACTCTACAATTCAGTTTCTTACCTTCTCGCTGTTACTCAAGCTAGACACTCCATCTCCCAACCTTTTCACTAGCTATCTCCCATGCCTGGAACACTCTCCTGTTTCACTTCAATTTCCTGGCTTCCTTTAAAACTCAGGTCTCATCTCACTTTCTGCAAGAAGTCTGTCCTGCTCCACCTACCTGTTAATGCCTTCCCTCTGAGATTACCTTCCACTTACATCTGTCCTGTGTATACTATTTCTTACCATGTTATAAACATCTCTTAGAATCTGAGCACCCTTAATCCAAGAAATGTGTTTTTGCCTTTCTTTGTATCCCTGATGCTCAGCATTAGTGCCTGCTACATAGTAAGTTCTTAATAAATGCTTGCTCACTGATCAATTCTAGCCAAATCACTTAACTTCTCAGTGTCCCGAACAATTCTCTAAGACTATAAATTGCAGAGCACAAATGCTGAACTTCATTCAGTGAATGAAGTTCACTCCAGTGAGATCCATTCCAGTGAGATCACAGGGCCAATACAAAACAAATAAACAATGTTACTACCTTTCATTTGTATTTTGCTTTTTTATTATCTTTCAACCATCCCAAATATTCATTCTTTTTTAGGTTTCTAGTATGTACATAAGTATTTTTATATAGACAGTTAGCACAGGAACTAAGGCATATTTTCATTCTCATAGGCATAATTTCTCTATAATGCACTTGATAATATATGCTTGTTACTAAGCTATGTCTGAATAAGAAGCACTCAGTTTATAGAGTTTAAAATTTAGAATATTTTATTCATGTTTCTCAAGTAAAATATTTCAAAGCTATGCCTACATTCACCTTGTATATTAATTCCCTTTACCATATTGTCTTTCTTCTGCTCTCATACTTATTTCTTCTCTCATATTTCTTAATAAGTTAAATATTTTTATCATTTTCTTTTAGAAAGCCATCAAATTCCTACTCAATCATTCCAGAGGTAGATTTTTATCCTTTTGCATTTCATGTTTCTTTGAATTCACAAAATTTCTCAAAACTTTTTAGTTTTAAAATTACTCTTAACTTTTTGAAAACAATGTCAGCAAACTGATATTAGTTGGCCAGATAACTGACATTTACTTAGCACTTAACGTTAATTACCTCATTTGCTCCCTTTTTATCTCTATCTCCTTGCTTCTCTGGCTTCCTTCAAGTCCCAGCTAAAATCCTACCTTCCACAGGAAACCTTTCCTTATCCCTCTTAATGCTAATGCATTCCTTTTATCTACAATTTATCCTACACACAGTTTATACATAACTTTTTGCATATTTTCTCCTCATTAGACTGAGAGGTCCTTGATAACAAGGACTGTCTTTTGTCTTTCTTTGTAACCCCAGCACTTGGCACAGTGCCTGGAACATAGTAGGCACTTAATAAGTGTTTACTAACTGATCCTATTAACAATCTTATTGGGTACATAGCACAACTATTATTATCCACATTTTATGGAATAAAATATAGGATAAGATCAGAAAAAAAAAAGACTTGGGCAAGGCCATATGACTAGAAATTAGCAGAACCAAACACTCAATTCTAGCTCTTCTGACTCCAAGTGTACTTTGCATTTTACCATAATTATCCTTCCTGCATACTCTCCATCTGCCCCGAAGGTCTTCTCCATGTTTTCTTGGTGATTTCATCAGTTTCCAGAATTTCATGCACCTTCTTTATGCAGGCATATTCCAGATCTAACTCAGTCTTTCTCCTAAACTCTTTTCCCACAACACCAATGATCTATAGGACATTTTCAATTGGAAATCTTAAATGAGTCTCAAGTTCCAAATATCCAAAAGAGAACTCCTTACATTTCTCCCAAAACTCTCTACTCTTCCTAATTTCCCTTTTCTGCACCAGTTTTCAAACCACCTGGAATCACAACCTAAATGTCATCAATTCCTCCATCTCCCTCTCCAGTCCTCTGAAATTAGAAATAGTCATTGGACTGATCATAGTTCTTACAGATTTTACAGTTGTTTGTTTTTACAGTATTGTTGTTGCATAAATTGTTCTGCTAGGTATACTCATTTCAATCTTTAGTTTATAAAAGTCCTCAAAATGGTTTGTTTTTACAATATTGATACTACATTATATATATTTTTCATCTTTGGATTCCTAGCACTTAACACAATTCTTGGGCATAGTAGGTACTTTGTAAATTCTCGTTGAACACATGAACACATTCTCTGTTGCACCATGGTCTCACACTGAGATTGTAGAAGATAGACCAATAATCCATGACATCCATGCCAAAGGAGGTGTGCAAGATAAAAAGTAGCTGTGCTGTATTTGTCTAATTGAAATGACTACTCCTAGTGATGATATTTCTTTGTAACTATATTTCCTTTGTACAAGAAAATGCAACTTGTAGATGCAATCAATTCACCATATTATGTTTAGCATCTGTCATCAACTAGGTAGGTTACCTTAGAAAATCACTTACCCTCTTTGACACTCAGTTTTCTTGTCTATAAATGAGGTTGGTAGGCTAGATTATTTGTAAGGTCCTCGCATTCACATTACCACAAAGAACATTTGATATTTGTGATTAATCAGATGGTATTACGGGGTGCATTAACGTTGAATGGAACAGAAGACCCAAAAATCAAATGCCTACCCAAATAATTGGATTAGAACAAGGCTGAACTTTTTTTTCTGTATTTAGCATATACTGTGAAAATCATCTCAGATTCTGACTAGCTACAGTGATTTACTAACTATAGTGTTTGTTCTAAATGTGAGTAGACCTGTAAATTAATGCAGTTCAGCTAGTTGGAAAGGCAGATGGGCAAATCTCCTTCTGTGAACTCAATAAAATTGTATCCAGGTTTGAAACCATGGAGTAGTTTAGTTTAGAGAAACCCACAGGTTTCTTCACTGGTTTTGAGTAATGGTTTTGAGTAATGGTTCAACTCAACTTAAGCTTAAAAATCAGAAACCAAGTCTACTTAAATAAATCATTTTGTCCTAGATTTTGGTCTACAGCCTTAAGATAAATGTCTAAAGAGAATCTCAAAGGGGAGCTAGACAGCACAACAGATAGAGCACTGGGCCTGGAATCAGGAAGACCTGAGCTCAAAATTGGCCTTAGACACTAGCTGTGTGACTTTGGCCAAGTCACTTAATTCAGTTTGCCTAAGTTTCCTCATCTTTAAAATGAATTGAAATGGAACTGGCAAACCATTCCAATGTCTTTGCCAAAAAAAAAAAAAAAAAAAAAAAAAAACAAACAAAACCAATGTGATCACAAAGAATTGTGCATGAATAAAACAATTAAACGAGAACAAAGACAATTCAGAAGCTGTGTTAGATACTTCCTTGAAGGTGGCAGACAGCAACCTTAATCTAAAATTTGGTAGAAAAATCTGGAAAAGTTGCCTGAGATACCTAATAGTTGAAGGATTTGCCCAGGACCACAAAGTCAGCAAGAACTCAAAAAACAATTTGACCCTAGGTCTTCCTGACCCCAATCCCAGCACTCAATCCACTATACTAAATTGCCTCTAAGGTTATAGTATAAGGAAAATGTATCACATAAAATTGGGTTTGCTGACATACTCCTTAAGCAATGTATCCTATTTTATGAAGTCTTCATGGGGTTGTTTCTTTGCACAATGTAGAATCCTTCAGTACTGATTATTCAGAGAATCTTGAAAATCAATACTGCAAAGTCTATATTTTTCTCTTTGAAAATGTTCACTTTCAAGTGACATAAGCCCACCAATTAAGAACCTCTAAACTTAGTAGGGTAATCAATACCACTGTCCCAGTTGTGTTTTTTTGTTATTCTTAGTCTAAAAATCAGCTGATCTCTTTGCTAATTCTTTGAGCAAGAATAAGCATTTTCAGGCCCTCTTCAATATGATAATCACATATCAAATCTGAGAACTGAGATAGATAAGTATATTAATGATCCAGCATGCATTTGTTCTTGTGCTGGAAGGTAAGGAGTTAGATTGTAGCCATGTGAACTTTCAATAGCAAGCAATAATCAAAACTTGTGTCATAAAACTAGGTCAAGCTGCATGATGAGAACATCTGTCCAGTCTATTCTGGGGGGTAGAGGACCTTGAAATGAATAAAAATGATCAGTATTAGACTGGTCTTGGTGAAATCCATCATTTGAAAACGTTTTGGCATGATTTCCAAGTGGGGAAATCATTACTCTCTGAAACGATTCTGCTTCCTCTACTCCCTGGGTAAATGCTTCCTCACCATTGAAAAATTTTCAGAGCATTATAGAAAGCCACCAATTTATGGTCAGGGGGCAGCTAATGAGTCTACGTAGAATGCAGTCAGAACTATCTCAATCAGTGTAGAAAAATAAATTTCAAGTTTGCTTTCTGTCCAATCCCTTCAATAGACAAACAGTTTTCTTGCTATTCTAACTATTTAACAAAACTTTTCTCTAGCCACATTTCCCCACATATGCTGTCAGAATGTAAGCACCTTGAGGAATACCTCTTCTTAAATCTTGGAACTCACAGTCCACATAATAAACAATTGACAATGATTTACTATTAATTCATTTTAAACAACTAAAATCAGCATAGCCTTAACTAGGTGGATAGAGGTAGGCCTGTGTCCCAAGGTTTTGAGAATATTTTGATGAAATTTAGGGGGAACTGGGTACTTGTATTCGATAAGAATTTATTTTCTAGACCTGTGATCAATACAGCAACTCCTGATAAATAAACTCTCTATTAATGTAATTGTTTAACATTTCTAGACTTAGAAAGTTACCAGGGGACAGTGAAAGGGTAAGTAACTTGCCCAAGGAAACAGCCAGGATATATCAAAGGCAAAATGTGCATGCAAGTGTTCTTGACTCCACGACTGGTTCTCTACTTGCTAAGGCAAACTAAGGAAGAATTAGTTAAAATAAGAAGTTAACAAATGTTACTTCCTCCACCCCTCTACTCCTTATGAGTTCTTCCTTAGCTTGGCTTCATCTTTCTCTATCCCTGATCAATAGCTTTTAGGATCCTGGGGTTCTTGCCCTATAAAGATATGTGCCATAATAGTCAAGGTCTTTCCCTGAGGTGCAGCATAACACACACACACACACACACACACACACACACACACACACATACACATAAACACACAATTGAATTGATCTAAAAAAGTTAATTGGAGGGTACCACTAGGGCTGCTCATCCTGAATGGCAGAAATGCTAGTTATAGCTCTGTAAAGCAGTCATGCCATATTGAGGTGCATCTGTCAGTGGCAGGCAGGGGAAAGAAATTACAGAGAAAGAGACGCCACCTCCCAGCTGCTGGCAACATTCTGGTTATTGGCAAATGAAGTTTCCTGACTTGTGAGCATTCTTCAAAAGGAAAAAAAAATGTCACAGGAACCATCTGGGATGTGGGAAGAAGAGGCCACTTGGCAAAAATGGCTCTGAAAACACCATGCAAACATAGAAACACACAGACACTACAATACAGGCACACACACGCGCACCCTCACTCAAATATATATGTAGGAACACAGAAATAAAAATGAGAAGCATAACTAGGAATTCTTGTCCCAAGTTAAGAAGCACAAACTGTTAAATGACAGAATATTCCCAGTTCAGGGAGAGGGAAAGAAGGGTAAGATACCTCCATGGGTGTAGGGGTTGAGTGGTGAAGGAAGAGGGAGATCCAAGGATATAAATACTAGGTCTCTGTTAAAAAAGGCCACCTCTTGGAAGTAAGGAGAAGAAAGACAGGAAAAAAGGGAACAGAAGAGCCACTGAGGCCCAGTTGAAAGAGTACTGATTTTGTCATCAAAGGCCCTAGGTTTGAATTCTGTCTCTGATAACTTTCTATATGACTTTAAGCTAATAATGATGGTGATGATGATAATGACATATATATATATATATATATATATATATATATAAATACCTATATACACATATGTATGTGCATATGTATAGGCCTTTATGATTTGTAAGGCACTTTACAAATATCTTGCTTTATCCTGTTAACCACTCTGGGTCTTAGTTGCCCCATCTATAAGATGAGGGAGTAGAAATAATTGGCCTCTAAGGACCTTTCCAGTTCTAAATCTATGATTCTATAACTTTAGTTCACCACATGGTAGATTCCAATTTTAACGGATTTTTCTTATTAAGTAAATAGGTGTTAAGTTTTACCATTTCTACACTGCTGGAACATTGTGAGTGATATCAGTGCCTTCTCAATTAAATCCTGGCTCTGTCACTTACTACTTATATGGTCAATCATATAAGTTGCTTTACCTCTGGAGTCTTCAGTTTCCCCATAAGGAAAATGAGTGCATAGTACTAAGAACTCTAAAGCCCCTTCTAACTCTAAAGAAGACTTAGCCTTCCAAGGCCCAACACTATCTATATAAAAGGGAAGGGAACAATATTTAGTGTACTAAATTTAGTGTATTGCATACTACCATGTACAAGTCATTGTGCTAAGTGTTTTACAAATATTACCTCAGAAATTTGATAGGGGAGGGGGTGGAGCCAAGATGGCAGTGTACAAAGATGCACATACTCTAGCTCTTCCCCCACAGCCCATAAAATACCTGTAAAGAAAGACTCTTAACAAATTCTAGAGCAGCAGAAGCCACAAAATGACAGAGTGGAGGAGATTTCCAGCCCAGGGTGACCCAGAAGGCCAATAGGAAAGGTCTTCACTCTGGAAATGTAGCAGAGCACAGTCCAGACTTGGCCACCTGGTGCCCAGAAGAGAACAGAAGCAGACCTCTGGGGTGGAATCCCCCAGGGCAGCAGCCTTGGTTCACAGATCCCTCAACCCACAGGTGCCAAAGGCATCTTCAAAGGTCAGTGAAGGGACTTTTTCACCTACTTGACAAAGGAGCAGGGTCCTCCCCTAGCCCTGGCCCTAGACAGTGGCAGCAGGTGCAGCAGCAGCAATGGCAGTAGGCAGTTAACAGTGACCAGGCAGGCAGCAATCAGCATCCATTGTTGTATAAAGCCCTTGGAGAAATTAAGCAGCTGATCTGAATCTCAGCCTCCAGCCTGGACAGGGACTAAACTCCTCTACCTTGATTGTACCACCATGGAGGAACTGAGATCTTACAGGTCCCCAGAGTATATCCTATTCTTGACAAAGGACCCAAAAGTCAAGTAACTGGTTGAGAAAATGCCCCAAAAAGGGGAAAAAAATAAGACTATAGAAGGTTACTTTCTTGGTGAACAAGTATTGTCTCACATCCATTCAGATGGGGAAGAACAATGTTTACCATCAGGGGAAGAAATAAAAGTCAAGGCTTCTGCATCTAAAATCGCCCAAATAAATATGCAATGGTCCCAGGCTATGGAAGAGCTCAAAAAGGATTTTGAAAATCAAGTAAGAGAGGCAGAGGAAAAATTGGGAAGAGAAATGAGAGCAATGCAAGGAAATAATGAAAAGCAAGTCAGCAGCTTGGTAAAGGAAGACTCAAAAAAATGCTGAAGAAAATAAACCTTTAAAAATAAATTAAATCAATTGGCAAAAGAAGTCCAAAAAGCCAGTGAGGAGAAGAATGCTTTAAAAAGCAGAATTAACCAAATGGAAAAGGAGGTTCAAAAGCTCACTGAAGAAAATAGTTCTCTCAAAATTAGAATGGAACAGATGGAGACTAATGACTTTCTCAGAAACCAAGAAATCACAAAACAAAACCAAAAGAATGAAAAAATGGAAGATAATGTGAAATATCTCATTGGAAAAACAACTGACTTGGAAAACAGATCCAGGAGAGACAATTTAAAAATTATGGGATTATCTGAAAGCCATGATCAAAAAAAGAGCCTAGACATCATCTTTCATGAAATTATCAAGGAAAATTACACTGATATGCTAAAAGCAGAGGGTAAAATAAATATTGAAAGAATCCATTGATCACCTCCTGAAAGAGATACAAAAAGAGAAACTCCTAGGAATATTGTAGCCAAATTCCAGAGTTACCAGGTCAAGAAGAAAATATTGTAAGCAGCCAGAAAGAAACAATTCAAGTATTGTGGAAATACAATCAGGATAACACAAGATCTAGCAGCTTTTATATTAAGGAATCAAAGGACTTGGAATATGATATTCCAGAAGTCAAAGGAACTAGGACTAAAACCAAAATAACCTACTCAACAAAACTGAGTATAATACATCAGGGGAAAAATGGTCATTCAATGAAATAGAGGACTTTCAAGCATTCTTGATAAAAAGACCAGAGCTGAAAAGAAAATTTGACTTTCCAACACAAGAATCAAGAGAAGAATGAAAACGTAAACAGGAAAGAGAAATCACAAGGGACTTACTAAAGCTGAATTGTTTACATTCCTACATGGAAAGATAATATTTGTAACTCCTGAAATTTTTCTCAGTGTATGGGTAGTTGGAGGGATTATACACAGAGAGAGAGAGACAGAGACACAGAGAGCACAGGATGAGTTGAATAGAAAGGGATCATATCTAAAAAAATAAAATTATGGGGGATGAGAGGAATATGTTGGGAGGAGAAATGGAGAAATGGAATGGGGCAAATTATCTCCCATAGGAAAGGCAGGAAAAAGCTTTTCTAGTGGAGGGGGAAAAGGGGAAGGTGAGAGGGAAAAAAATTAAAGCTTACCCTCATCACATTTGACTCAAGGAAGGAATAACATGCACACTCAATTTGGTATGAAAATCTATCTTACACTACAGGAAAGTAGGGGAGAAGGGGATAAGCAGGAGGGGGATGATGAAAAGGGGAGAAAATGGGAGGAGGGAACAGTTAGAAGTAAACATTCTTGGGGAGGAACAAGGTCAAAAGAGAGAATAGAAGAAATGGGGGGGCAGGATAGGATGAAAGGAAATATAGTTAGTCTTCCACAACGTGACTATTATGGAAGTAATTTGCAAAACTCACATATATAGTCTATATTGAATTGCTTGCCTTCTCAGTGGGGTTGGGTGGGGAGGGAGAAAAGAGAAAAAGTTGGAACTCAAAGTTTTAGGAACAAATGTTGAGAATTGTTTTTGCATACAACTGGGAAATAAAAAATACAGGTAACAGAGTATAGAAATTTATCTTGCCCTACAGGACAAGAGAGAAGATGGGGATAAGGAAAGGAAGGGATCTCAGAAGGGAGGGCACATTGGTGGAAGGGGCAATCAGAATGCGTGGCATTTGAGGGGGGAGGGGAGAGATGGGGAGAGAATTTGTAACTCAAAATTTTGTGGAAATGAACGTTGAAAACTTAAAATAAATAAATTTAAAAAAAAAAGAAATTTGACACTGTAGCAAGGACTTTTAGTTAATGACTTCAGGTAGAATGTCAGAGCTTTGGTTTCTTCCTGCTTATCAGTTTTTTTCCTTCGTACAGGAAATTTAAATTTTTTTTCTTCCTCATAGACTAAAATATTCCCACCACTAGCATATTTTTCAACCATGAAAAAGCTTACAGTGAAAATGAGCATCACTTCAGAAAAATATAGGCCATATAAAATAAAGAAACTTCATCTGAAATAAAATGTTATTTTTGAAAGGGCTCCAAGAAGTGTGGGGGGAATCAAAAGAAAGGCAGAAAGTTTGTATTAAAAATTACATGCTTAATCTTCCACCCACATTCACTCCCGAGTGCTGATATAAACTCACACTGATTTTCAAGTTAAGCCTTGTTCTGTCTGATGTAAGAAAAGATATTGAAATTGCTGTTAGGAACTATTTATTACTGAGAACTAAAAATCCAATTGAACTTTTACACATCCATGAATTTTAAAGCAAACACTGAAGTTAGAGAGTGTTGTCCGTAAAACTGGATTGTAAAAATTTTAGGATCTCTAATCAGCCTAAAAAAAAAAACATCAGTAGGAGATAGCCCTGGATCTGGGGGTCAGAGAACATAAATTTCAATCTCTGCTCTGCTACCCACTGTGTGACCTTGGATACATTCAATGCTAAGGGATTTTGTGAAATAGAAAAGGTGGACTAGAAGTTCACTGTGATTCTTTCCAGCTTCAAATCTTATGGTTCTATGATCCCAGTTCTTAGGATTTCTATATTTAATGGGTGACCTATGTTTTCCCCCTAAGTTGGGATATGATAGAATGTTGGGTCTCTTCCTGCATACTTTATTTTGTAAGTAAAACTATGGCAAGTGGAAGTAGCTTTGAATTTCAAAGCCAGATCAAAGTAAGAACAGAGTATTTATAATACTGACACTATCCAGACTCTCCAAATGTCACATTCCCTAGAACATTATTTCTTCTCATGTCCTATAATATTTTCATTCTAAGCACAAACTTCCTGGCTAGTTTAAAAGTTAATCTCTGAAGATAGAATGCCCCTTAGACCAATGGTGTCAAACTCAGACAGAAATAGGGGCCACTAATCTGCACATATGGATCCCTGAAAGTTACATATTGACTTAATTTGAAAATGTAATATTATATGTTTTCTTATATTTTTATTCATTTTTGTTAAACAGTTCCCAATTACATTTTAATCTGGTTTGGCCTTACATTCAGAAGTCTTACAGACCGTATGCAGGTCATGTGTTTGACATCTCTGCCTTAAATAAAAAGAAAGAATGAATGTTCCCCAGGAGATAAGTGCTCAAAAAATATGACAAGGCAGTTTTCAAAAGAAAGAAAAGAAAAGAAATTTAAGATATTATTGACCACATTAAAGAACCCTCCAAATCACTGATAATAATAGAAATGGAAATCAGAACTCTAAAGGTTTCATCAAATTGGCAAAGATGACAGAAAATAGAAATGATCAATGTTGGATGGCCTTTGGAAAGACTGCAATGACAGGAACACTAATGTACTATATGTGGAACTGAGAATTCTCCATCCATTCTAGTAAATAACTTGGAACTCTACCAAAAAAAAGTCATTGAACTATATGTACCATTTATCCAGTAATACTACTATTGGGAATATACCTCAAGAAAGTCAAAGACAGAGAGAAAAATTTCATGTATGTGAAAATATTTATTGTAGCACTTTTCATAATGGCAAAAAAAATGGAAATAAAGAGCTGTGCATCTGTTAGGAAATGTCTGGACAAATGATGAGATAAGATTATAATGGAATATTTTGGGGGCTAATAGAAACAACAAACATGAAGAACAGCAGGAAACTTGGAAAGGTTCCTACGAACTCAGACAAAAAGAAATAAGCAGATAAAGAGAAAAATGTATATAATTACTACAACACTGTAAATGAAAACAACACTGAGGATATCAGTCAGTTAATAAATATTTATTAAGAACCTGCTATATGTCAGGCACTGTGATAATCAATCAATGACCAGTCTTAACTGACAATGAAACATACCCTCATCCAATACAAGAGATAGTAAAATACAGATGCCAAATATGTCATACGCTGTCGGACACAGTCGATGTGTTGCTTTGTTTTGCTTAACTCTACCTCTGTTGGAATGGGAGAGGACTAAATTACTAAGTGACAGTGACTAAGAAGTGAAAGTTTTAATTCTTTCTATTTAATCTCAATGTATCTAACATAAATGCACATTTTTTTAATTTTGCTGAAAGATATTTGTATCTTGTAAATTGAGAGCTCAGTTTTCTATCAGAGGTCCATATAAGTGCTGGGAGTTTTCACCATACATAACAGAAATTACTTTTTGGGAGCCAATATGGTAAAGTAGAATGCACATTGGCTTCATTGACTTGAAGACATAGATGGTAATCTGTCAAATTTGTAAATGATACAATGCTTGGAAAGAGAGCTAATACACTGGTTATTGACTTAGTGATGTAAAGATTTCTGAGAAAATCCCACTTTTTAGCAGTATAACATTGAACAAGGCACTTAACTTCTGCGAACCTTAGTTTCTTCATTTGCAAAAGGGGATAATATCTGCTCCACCTACCTCATGGAACTGTTGTAAGGAAACATTTGTACATTGTAAAACATTATGTAAATGCATAATTGTTTCTATTATTTTGTTAGCTCACATTAAATCATAGGTACAGTACCCATACTAACATGTTATATTAGAAAGGTTATTATAAATTGACCTAAATTGAGTTATTAATTGATTAAAAGATGTGAAGGTCTAAAAGTTTTTTTTCAAAAATGTTAAAATGGGGAGAGTTAGAATAATCTCCCTTTCCATTTTTAATGGACTCTTTTTTGTTTGTCCTTCAAAATTAGAGAAGGAAATGAAAAGAAAGGAAATAAAGAGAAGAGGAAAAGAAAGGAAGGAAGAGGAGAGGAGAAGAGGGAAGGGGAGGGAAGGAAAGGGAAGTGAAAGGAAGGAAGGGGAGAAGAAGAAAAGTGGAGGGGAAGGAAGAAACAAAGAGCAAAGGAGAGGAGAGAACAGAACAGAATAAAAGAGAACAGGAGAAGAGAAATAAAATTAAAGCTTATCATTCTCTAAAATTTAGGTTTATAGGAAAAATAAGCAAAAACTCTTTCTTTGCAAAACATTGGCTCATAGTTCCATCATTCTTTAAGACTTACAAACCTCTCTCCTCACAACAATGTTATGAGATAGTGTGTGTGAAGATTATCATCCCGTTTTTATAGACATGGAAATTAAAGTTCATACAGATTGAAAACAGATGGGTTCATACAGCTAGAAAATGTCAGAATCAAAATTTGAACTCGTTTCTTCTGGCACCACGCCCACTGTTCATTCCATTACCCCATCCTATTGCAAGTGCTATCTTCACGGAAAAACAAGAAAAGAATGCAGAAAAACAAACTAGGACAACGACATTCTGCTGTAAAACTCTGTAAGCTAGAGTGATAATGGATTTTGAGAGTCTGTTATGAAAGAAATAAACTCTTAAACAGTGATTGTTTCTTTGAGATAGAAGTGCAAGAAAAATACTATTTGATGAGGATAATTTCTGTTCAACTTCAAGAACTAATTCAAGTCAGTGGTTAATTTTTTCAGAAATCACTGAACTTCATGTGCTTATCCAGAAATTCCATACAATATGGCCCATATACACTACAATCTAAAGGAGGGAAAAGAAACAACTAGAATACAAAGCACATTGTGATGAGTGCAAAAGAAATGTCTAGAGAACTACTAGCAGACTCTCTATCTACTTCTGTGCCAAGTACAGAAGAAAGTGAAAAAATTAAAAAGAATGGTGTCATTTTCCATTAATTCCTACTACTGCATATCCCTTGAATTCAAGAAGTAAAGGTAGAAATATATATGATGAATGCCTTGCATTTCATCAAGTATCAAATCTTGCAACACACTTAGGACTAGGCATTAGGCAGATATTTTATATCTTGCAGAATACAGAGCACCTTGAGGGTTTGATCCAAGAATGCAATCTAGGATTCTACCAAACACATCCCACTTGCAACATGTAATACAATCTGACTCATCTTGCTTCTCACCTATATGCTATTCCTCCATTTTATGCAGAATGCAAAGCAACAAGGTGGCCTCAGGCTGAGGGGGAAAAACTCATACCAGATAAAAAATAAACAAATCTGTGTAAGTATAGAGAACCTTTTCTTAATCCATGCAACTATTCGGTGTTCAAGAGTCTACAAAGATGATAAAATGAAACATCAGAAAGGCAGACATTACTGATAGTGGTAAAGAGATAGACAGCCCTAAAACAAAGTTGTATGTGGCCAAAGTATTATTCAATGAGCCTGAGGATACTCCAAACCCAATATATCAAAGCCAGTTTTATCATCCTAAACCCAGATTCCCTCCTCCCCAAAAGAATCTCCATTTCTGAGAGAAAAAAATGGTTTACTCTCATCACATTCAACTAAAGGAAGGAATAAAATGCTCACTCATTTTGGTATGAAAACCTATCATACAATACAGGAAAGTGGGAGGATGATGGAAGGAGGGCAATGGGAAGAGGAACCAATTTGAAGTCAACACTCTTGGGGAGGGACAGGATCAAAAGAGAGAATAGAAGCAATAGGGGGCAGGATAGGATGGAGGGAAATATAGTTAGTCTTACACAACACAACTATTATGGAAGTCATTTGTAAAACTACACAGATAGGGTCTACATTGAATTGCCTGCCTTCCCAAAGGGAATGGGTGGGAAGGGAGGGATGGGGAGAAGTTGGAACTCAAAGTTTTAGGAACAACTGTTGAGTATTGTTCTTGCTACTAGGAAATAAGAAATACAGGTAATGGGGAATAGAAAGTTATCTGGCCCTACAGGACAAAAGAGAAGAAGGGAACAAGAGAAGGGAGGGATGACAGAAGAGAGGGCAGATTGGAGACAGGGAAAATTAGAATGCTCGGTGTATTGGGGTGGGGAGAGGGGACAAAAGGGGAGAAAATTTGGAATCCACAATTTTGTGAAAATGAATGCAAAAAGTTATATGAATAAATTTATTTTAAAAAATTTAAAAAAAATTCCATTTCTGATGACACTTTTCCAAAGTATTCTACCATTATTTTCTCCTTTCTATTAAAACATGTAAATACCTCTTCCTCAGGATATTGCAATACCCCCTTAACTGATCCCCCTCTTTCTATTCTCTCCCTACTCTAATTTAACATACAAGCTGCCAATAAAGGAATATTTCTAAAGCACTGAGAGTATCATTCCTCTGCTCAAATACTTTCAATGACTGCTGATTACATTCAAGCTCCTTAGGTTGCCAACCAAGGTCTTCCACAATCTAGCTGTTTTTAAAAGCTTATTTGCCATTATTCTCCTTTCGGTACATCAAATTCCAATCCATTTTTACCACTT
This sequence comes from Bettongia penicillata ogilbyi, assembly GCA_023548195.1. Lineage (NCBI taxonomy): Eukaryota > Metazoa > Chordata > Mammalia > Diprotodontia > Potoroidae > Bettongia > Bettongia penicillata. The sequence continues at coordinate 463,034 of JAJHZJ010000041.1, forward strand.
GTTATTCCCAGAACAAGCCAAGATATTTCCTACCTTTATTGCTTTGCTCATGATGCTTTCTCCCCATCTACAATTCCCTCTCCCTCTTCATTACTAGTACAGCTAGATGGCTTATCTTCCTGAGTTAAAATCTGGCCCCAGACATTTACTAGCTGTAGGACTCAGAAAGTTACTTAGCCCTGTGAACCTCCGTTTTCTCATCTATATAATAAACTTCAGAAGGGAATAGAAAATCATTCCAGTAGCTTTGTCAAGAAAATCCCATATGAGGTCACAGAGTCAGATATGACTGAAATTACTAAACATCAGCTTCTCTTCTTATCTAGATCTTATGTCCATCAACATCCAATTCAAAGCCACTGCTTTCATAAAGCCTTCCCTTTAAAATTTCCCCAGTATAAGTGACCTTTCCCTTCTCTGTGCATCAAGAGTACCTTATATGTGTCTGTTCTACAAGCATTCTGTTTTGCATCATGCTGATTTCTATGCACCTTATATGTCCCCTGCTGGATGCTGGCACCTCTCTTTTAAATCATGCTTCTGTGAGGAAATGTCTGGTTTATTTTTGGACACTTCACTGTGCTGGGGCACTGTGCCTTTCTTAAAGTCAACAAAACCAACTCTTCCACTGCACCCACACCCAAAAAACTAAGATCATGTGGCATAACTCAGAGGTAGAGCTTCCTGTCAACCTGAAGAAGGAAGGTGGAGAGAATTTTATGCAAATATTCCTACATTAAAGTACATTGAAGTTCTTTCCTTATTGCCCTTAGTACTCAAAAAAAGACCAAAATGGTCATGATATTGGGTCGAAGTACAGACTGTGGCTGATCAGATCAATATGAGCTCAAAAGGCTCTACCATAGATTAAGCACAAATAGTCCATTTGAATATTTGGGAGGATTCCAAATTTGTAAGAACAACTCATGTTTCTTTTGAGCTACTGCAATCTATTTTTGGTCATAGAGCAAAGCACCTCCTTTGATACAGGCACACCACACTAGAAAGTCCTGTGCTAGTGTCTCTCACAATCAACACCAAAGTTCTTCAGAGATACTTTGAGAGTGTCCTTATATCACTTGTTCTGGCCACCTTTGTGCTGACCTTATTATTGCATATTTATGAAATCTGGACAGCCTACCAATGTCATGCCAGAAAATTCAATCACTTCCATTTGAATTGAAGATCTGAAGATCACCTAGCAAGATAAGGTAATGGATACTAAGGTCCTTTCTCAAGCTGAACTGCCAAGCATTTAAACTCTACAACAGAGAGTACAACTCTGAAGGGTTGGCCAGATTGTAAAAATACCAAACATACATTTGCCTAAAACACTGTTTTACAGAGAATTCACTCAAGGCAAATATTCTGAAGGATTGGCATGTGAAAGAAGAGTTAGATTTGTTCTGCTTTGACAGACAAAAAAAGATTAATTCAACAGACATTTATTAAGCATCTGCTATCTACAAAGCCTTGCGTTGAGTCCTAAAGAAACAAATCAGTACCATTAAATTCTTCTAATCAAGGAACTTGCAAGCTAATGGAGGAAAAACATCTCTGAATAATTAAAACAGGAGAATCTGATTATTACCGTTATTATTAATCGATCCTAAGACACTTAGTAGTTGTGTAACCCTGAGAAAGTCACTTAACCCTGTTTTCCTCAATTCCTCATCTATAAAATGAGCTGCAGAAGGAAATGGCAAAGCACTCCAATATCTTTGCCAAGAAAATCCCAAATGGGGTCATGAATAGTTGAACATAACTGAAAATATTAAACAACAATGAATCCCATAAACATCTTTCTACCATGAGGCCCCTTTACAAAACTGAACTCTTCACTTCTTGGAGAATGCAAAAATTACGATCAAGAAAAACCTTACAAAGTAAGCATAAGTGTGGAGTGAATATTTCTTAGATTTCTTTTTTTAAATGTCTAGGTAGGAAAACTTCTGCACAGAAAAACAAGAACAAGAAGCTAAAACCATCACTGGACACAAGAACATTCCAAATTTGTAACTACTTCTCACTGTCTTGAATTAGGTTCTTTCCTGAGCTTTTTTTTTCCCTCCAGAGAGCATGAAAAGAATACTAGCTTTTTTCATTGCAGCAAATTCTTTGAAGGGACACAGAAATCACCTTCTGATGCCTCTATCTGAAGCATAATTCCAAATGAAATACCTTGATGAGATGCTGATGATGATGGAGATGGTAATGATGATGAAGAGGAGGAGAGAGAGAACAGGAAAGGAGAAGAGGAAAGAGTAAGAAGAGAAATTAATTGTTCATAATCTCATTGTTCATAATCATTTACCCAGGATCAAGTCTATCACCCTCTCCCATTCATCATCACATGAGTAATCTTCTTAATGAACTACTCTAATTATTGTATCACGTCTCTACTTTAAAATTCTCAAAGACAACCTACCCAACTTTATGGGATACTGCAAAAGCATTACTTAGAGGAAGTTTCATACCTACATGAATAAAATAAATAAAGAGGAGATCAATAAATCTGGCATGCAGCTGAAAAAGCTCCAAAAAGGATAAACTGAAAATCCCCAAGAAAATACCAATTTAGAAATACTGAAAACCCAAAGAGGGATTAACAAAACTGAAATTAAGGAAACTATTGAACTAATAAATCAAACTAAGAGTTGGTTTTATGAAAAAAACAATAAATTGATAAACCTTTGGTCAATTTTATTTAAAAAGAAAGAAAGGAGAAAACCAAATTACTAATATCAAAAATGAAAGGGCTAAACTCACCTCCAATGAGGAGGAAACTAAAGCAATAATTAGAAATTAATTTGTCCAATTTTTTAACTCATAAATTTGACAATCTAAATGAGATGGATGAGTATTTTAAAAAAAATATAAATTGCCCAGGTTAACAGAAGAGGAAGTTGAATACTTAAACAACATCATCTCAGAAAAAGAAATTGAACAAGCCATCAATGAATTCGCTATGAAAAATTTCCAGGGCTGGATGGATTTACAAGTGAATTCTATCAAAAATTTGAAGAACAGTTATTTCTAATGCTACATAGATTATTTGGGAAAATTGGGGAAGGAGTACTCCCAAATTCTTTTTTGTGATACAAAAATTTTTCTGGATCGGGGCGGAGCCAAGATGGCAGAGTAGAAGGACGCATGTTTACGAGCTCCAACCCACAGCCCATAGAATTAATGTAAAAAGAGATCCGCATAAATTCTGGATCACTGAAAGGTGTGCAGAACCAGAGTGGAAGAGATTTCCATTCCAGAGAGCCCTGGAGACCCGTTCCCCAGCGTCCGTCGCGCCTCGGAAAGTGGACCCCACCCCAGCGCTGCCCTGGCCATGGCCCCAGAGAAGTTGACCCGAGCAGGCTTCAGGGACGGAAGCTCCAGCAGCCAGGAAAGTTCCTCCGCCCACAGAAACTACAGGTCAGTGAGAGAGACGGCTGGCTGGAGGAGGGGAGCAGAGTGTCTCCGTGACTCGGGCCCCCTCGGGAGGAAGCGGCGGCGGCAGAGACGGGGGCAGGAAGTGGCGGAGGCAGAGGCGTGGGCGGCAGTGGAAGCAGCAGCGGTGGCTGTGGCCCAGGACTCCCTCAGCAGCAGGCAGGATCTTCATTAATGAAAGTCTCTGCATAAACAACCTGAGGGAGCGGAGCCTGGGAGACGGCCCTGCCCCACCCTGCTCCACTGCTGAAGGCCTCTGCATAAAGCCCCTGAGGGAACTGAGCCTGGGAGGCGGCCCCCCCCCACCTCCACCTGCTCCATTCCTGAAGGTCTCTGCATAAAGCCCCTGAGGAAGCCGAGCCTGGGAGGCGGCCCTGCCCCACCCCAACACCAGAACTAAAGCTTGCTGTGGAAAGCCAATTTGAACCTCAGACCCCAAGCACTAGCTGGGCGGATCTAGGCGGGGGTGGACAGGAATCTCAGAAGTCAAGTAACTGGCTGGGAAAATGCCTAGGAAAGGGAAGAAAAATAAGACTATAGAGAGTTTTTTTCCAACAAATGCAAATGATCCCGAAATTAGGATCTGATGACGAGGATGTATTCTCGCCATGGGGAAAGACGTGGAGGGTGGGGCCTCAGTACCCCAGACACCCCAGGGGGATGTCAGGTGGGCTCAGGCCTTGGAAGAGCTCAAAAAGGATTTTGAAAAGCAAGTTAGACAGGTGGAGGAAAAACTGGGAAGAGAAAGAGAGAGATGCAAGAAAAGTATGAAAAACGGGTCAATACCTTGGTTAAGGAGACCCAAAAAAATATGCTGAAGAAAATAACACCTTGAAGAATAGGCTCACTCAATTGGCAAAAGAGGTTCAAAAAGCCAATGAGGAGAAAAATGCTTTCAAAAGCAGAATTAGCCAAATGGAAAAAGAGGTTCAAAAGCTCACTGAATTTAATAGTTCTCTCAAAATTAGAATGGAACAGATGGAGTCTAATGACTTTACGAGAAACCAAGAAATCACCAAACAAAACCAAAAGAATGAAAAAATGGAAGAGAATGTGAAATATCTCATGGGAAAAACAACTGACCTGGAAAATAGATCCAGGAGAGACAATTTAAAAATTATGGGACTACCCGAAAGTCATGATCAAAAACAGAGCCTAGACATCATCTTCCATGAAATTATCAAGGAAAACTGCCCTGACATTCTAGAACCAGAGGGCAAAATAAGTATTGAAAGAATCCATTGATCACCACCTGAAAGAGATCCAAAAACAGAAACTCCTAGGAACATTGTGGCCAAATTCCAGAACTCCCAGCTCAAGGAAAAAATCTTGCAAGCAGCTAGAAAGAAACAATTCCAGTACTGTGGAAATACAATCAGGATAACCCAAGATCTAGCAGCTTCTACATTAAGAGATTGAAGGGCGTGGAATAGGATATTCTAGAAGTCAAAGGAACTAGGACTCAAACCAAGAATCACCTACCCAGCTAAACTGAGTATAATACTTCAGGGGAAGATATGGTCTTTCAATGAAACAGAGGACTTTCAATCATTCTTGATGAAAAGACAAGAGCTGAAAAGAAAATTTGACTTCCAAACACAAGAATGAGAAGAAGCATGAAAAAGGAAACAGCAAAGAGAAGTCTTAAGGGACTTACCAGAAGTGAACTGTTTACATTCCTACATGGAAAGACAATATTTGTAACTCTTAAAACTTTTCAGTATCTGGGTAGTTGGTGGGACCACACACACACATGTACACGCATGCATGCACACACACATACACACATGCACACACACACACACACAGACAGAGAGCACAGAGTGAATTGAATAGGATGGGACCATAGCTTAAAAGAAATTAAGGTAAATGGTGAGAGAGAAATGTAGTGGGAGGAAAGAGGGTGAAATGGAAGGGGTAATTATATGTCATTTAAGAGGCAAGTAGGAGACTTTTTAGTGGAGGGAAAAAGAGGAGAGCTGAGAAAAAAAACAATTAGTTTACCCTCATCACATTTGACTAAAGGAAGGAATAAAATGCACACTCATTTTGGTATGAAAACCTATCTTACAGTATAGGAAAGTGGGGGAGAAGGAGATAAGCAAGGGGGGGATGATGGAAGGGAGGGCAAAGGGAGGAGGGAGAAATTTGAAGTCCACACTCTTGGTGAGGGACAGGATCAAAAGACAGAAGAGAAACAATGAGGGGCAGGGTAGGATGGCGGGTAATTCAGTTAGTCTTACACAACACGACTATCAGAGAAGTCATTTGCAAACCTACACAGATATGGCCTATATTGAATTGCCTGCCTTCCCAAAGGGAATGGGTGGGTGGGGAGAATTTGGAACTCAAAGTTTTAGGAACAACTGTCTAGTACTGCTGTTGCTACTAGGAAAGAAGACATACAGTTAATGAGGAATAGAAAGTCATCTGGCCCTACAGGAGAAAAGAGAAGATGGAGACAAGAGAAGGGAGGGATGACAGAAGAGAGGGCAGATTGGAGATAGGGAAAATTAGATTGCTTGGGGTATTGGGGTGGGGGGAGGGGAGAAAATGGGAGAAAATTTGGAACCCAAAATTTTGTGAAAATGAATGTAAAAAGTTAAATAAATTAAAAATTAAAAAAAAAATTTTCTGATACCTAAGCCAGGAAGAGACTAAACAGAGAAAGAAAATTATAGACCAATTTCTCTAAAGAATATAGTTGCAAAAATTTTAAATAAGATTTTAGCAAAAAGAATAAAGCAACTTCTCGAGAATAATACATTATGATAAGGTAGGATTCATACTAGGAATACAGGATTGGTTCAATATTAGGAAAACTATTAGCATTATTGACCCTATCAACAGTAAACCTAAGAGAAACCACATGATTATCTCAATAGATGCACAAAAAGCTTTCGACAAAACGTAACACCCACTCCTATTAAAAACACTGGCGAACATAGGAATAAATGGAGCATTCCATAAAATAATAAGCAGTATCTACATAAAACCTTCAGTAAGCCTTATATGCAATGGAGATAAACTAGATGCATTTCCAATAAGATCAGGGGGTGAAACAAGGATGTCCATTATCACCACTATTATTCAATATGGTACTAGGAATGTTAGCTGTAGCAATTACAGAAGATAAAGAAATTGAAGGAATTAGAATAGGCAAAGAAGAAACTAAGTTGTCACTCTTTGCAGATGATATGATGATATACTTAGAGCATTCCAGAGATTCAAGTAAAAAAACCCCTTGAATTAACAAACAACTTTGGTAAAGTTGCTGGTTACAAAATAAACCCATACAAATCTTCTGCATTTCTATACAACACGAACAAAGCCCAACAGCAAGAGATAGAAAGAGAAATGCCATTTTAAAGCTACAGCAGAAACTATAAAATATTTGGGAGCCTACCTGCCAAAACAAACCAAGGGACTATATGAACACAATTACAAAGCACTTTTCACACAAATAAAATCAGATCTAAGTAAGTGGAAAAACATCAGTTGCTCATGGGTAGGCCGAACCAATACAATAAAAATGACAATTCTACCTAAATTAATTTATTTATTTAGTGCCATACTAATCAGACTATCAGATAATTATTTTCTAGAGCTGGAAAAAAATAATATCAAAATTCATCTGGAAGAACAAGAGGTCCAGAATATCAAGGCAACTAATGAAAAAAGTGCTAGGGAAGGTGGGCTAACTCTACCAGATCTCAAATTGTATTATAAAGCAGCAGGTATCAAAACCACTTGGTACAGGCTAAGAAACAGAAGGGTAGACAAGTGGAATATGCTAGGTACTCAAGACACAGTAGGCAATGAATATAGCAATCTACTATTTGATAAATCCAAGGACCACAGCTTCTAGAACAAGAATTCATTTTTTGACAAAAATTGCTGGAAAAACTGGATAACAGTGTGGCAGAAACTAGGCATAGACCAATGCCTGAAACCATACACAAGAATAAAGTCCAAATGGCTACATGATCTAGGTATAAAGATTGATGATATAAACAAATTAATAGAGCAAGGAATAGTGTATTTATAAGATTTAAGAAGAAGGGAAGAATTTTTGGCTAAAGAAGAGATAGAAAGCATTATGAAGTGCAAAATGAATAATTTTGATTACATTAAAACTGAAAAGTTTTTGCACAGACAAACCTAATGCAACCAAGATTTGTAGGGATGCAGAAAAATGGGAAAGAATATTTGTAGCTAGTGTCTGTGATAAAGGCCTCATTCCTAGAATATATAGAGAACTGAGTCAAATGTAGAAGAATACAAGTCATTCCCCAATTGATAAATGATCAAAGGATATGAAGAGGCAATTTTGAGAGGAAGAAATTAAAGATATTTATAGTCATATGAAAAAATGTTCTACCACTACAACTTTGGCGTACCACATCACACCTATCAGATTGACTAACATGACAAAACAGCAAGATGATAAATGTTGGAGAAGATGTGGGAGATTTGGAATACTAAGTCATTGTTGGTGGAGCTGTGAGCTGATCCAACCATTTTGGAGAGCAATTTGGAACTATGCCCAAAGGGCTACAAAAATGTGCATACTGTTTGACCCAACAATACTGCTTCTAGGACTGTATTCCCAAGAGATCACAAAAATGGGAAAGGGTCCCACATGTACAAAAATATTTACAGCAGCACTCTTTGTGGTGGCCAAAAACTGGAAATCAAGGGGATGCCCATCAATTGGGGAATGACTCAATAAATTATGGTATATGAATACAATGGAATACTATTGAGCTATAAGAAATGATGAACAGGAAAACTTCAGAGAGACCTGGAAAGACTTGTATAATCTGATGCTGAGTGAAAGGAGTAGAACCAGAAGAACTTTGTGCATAGCAATGACCACAGTGTGCTAGAGTTTTTTCTGGTAGACTTGGAACTTCAATGCAATGCAAGCACTTAAAAATTCTCAATGGTCTTTTAAGGCAAAATGCCTTCCACTTCCACAGAAAGTGCTATGGACTCAATCACAGAATGTAGCAGATCATTTTCTTTTGTGTTATGTTTTGTTTGTTGTATGATTTCACCCATTCATTTTAATTCTGACACACAACATGACTATGGTGAAAATGGGTTTAATAAAAATGTCTGTGTAGAACATCTACAAAATCGTATGCCATCTCAGGGAGGGAGGGGAGGGAAAAGGGAGGGAAGGGAAAAAAATCTAAGTTATATGGTAATGATTGTAGAACACTGAAAATAAATTTAAAAAAAATAAAATGTCAAAAAAAATAAAATTTTCAGTGACTCCTCATTGATTACTGAATAAGATATAAATCCTGATTCTGTCACTTATGACTCTACACAATCTGGGTGCAATCTACTTTTGTAGACTTATCTCATAGCATTCCCAATCACATATTCTAAGTTTAAACGCAATCTTACTACTCAATCATTTATTCATCATGCCCACACATAATTCTATGCCTATAACATACTTCTTCAATCACACCAGCATGTCTAATGACATGCCTCCTTTCTTTTCAAGGCCAAATTCAGGAGCTACCTCTCCTGTGAGAACTTCCCAGATCTCTGACCCCACTAGGTAAAAAATGATCAAATTATACACAATAGGTGTCTGGATCTCCCCTTTGCATTTATCACATTGTCCCTTGTTTTGCAATTATGTAGAAATGTTTTTCCCCCATTATATTTAAGGTCCTTGATTGTAAGGGTTTACATGGTATCTTTGTGTCCCTGGGAACACAAAATTTAAAAGCTTTGAATCTATCAAATACTTAATAAATGTTGAATTGAATTTTGCATTTGTTGCAACAGAATATTTCTAATTTCTCTTTCATGGGGTAATTCTTCAAATACTTGAAGATACAATTCCATTTAATTCTTTTCTTTCCCCAAATCTTCTCTTTTCAAAGTGAAATATTACTAAATTCTTTCAATCAGCTTTAATTAATATCTTAATATTATCCTCATCTTTCTCTTGGGCATTTTTATATACCACACACAGGATTTTTAATCAATTCTAATAAATTTCATTTTATTAGATTTGCCCAATTGATGTTACACATCAATATCACAATTTCGATCCCCAAAGTATTGATTATTCCTTTCAGTTTGCTATCAGGTAGCAATTCAAAAATCACATCATCAAAATCTTAATCAAATGCCAATGATAAAAAACAAGACCATGGATGGGTTCCTGCATCACCTCACCACAGACGTCTTTCTAGCTTGACATTGGTTTATTAATCTAATATATATATATATATATATATATATATATATATATATATATATATATATGTGTGTGTGTGTGTGTGTGTGTGTGTGTGTGTGTGTATGCATGTGTGTATAAAATTAATCTCATACTTGAATGAAGTCATTCATCTAATAACGAGCCTGTTCAAATTCATAGTACCACACTATGACCTACATGCCAGGGTATGATGATAAATGTTAAACAACCAGGCTCTCTGAGGAAAAAATGCCTGCACACAAACTTTTTAGTTTAATTTCTATGATTAACTCTTTTTAAAATCTAGACAAAAAATAAAGCAGTAAATCAAGTACTCATTTGTTAGTGACTGCTGATTTCTGAGGTGTGAATGCTCTCATTAGGCAGTGAGGTGGCACAATAGATAGAATGCCAGGCCTAGAGTCAGGAAGACATCTTTCTGAGTTCAAATCTGTCCTCATACAGACAGACAGACTAGCTGTATGACCATGGGCAAGTCACTTAACCCAGTTTGCTTCAATTTATTATCTGTAAAATGAGCTGGAGAAGGAAATAGCAAACCACTCCAGTATATCTGCCAAGAAAATCCCAAATGGAGCCACAAAGAGTTGTACATGACTGAAAAATGACTGAACAGTAAGAAATGCTCTCACTGAAAATTTAACAGTGGACCTATGCTAGCCCCAGATAGAGCTGGTTCTAGTACACCATAATCTATGTTCTTCTATCTTGTTCACAAACTTCAATTTCTCCTTGCCTCCTAATTTGTTCCCTGTTGCCTAAAAATATTCCCAAATCTCTGCCATTCTTAAATAATTCTCTCTACCATCCCCTCAAGTTATCATTTTTCCTCCCATTCGCAGTCAAATTCCTAGAAAAATCTGTTTACACCCATGGTCTCCCCTTTTTCTCCCTTCATTGTCTTTGCAATCTGACTTCTGACAACTGAAACTGCTCTTTCCCAAGTCTAATGATGTTTTAATTGACAGATATGTCAGTCTTTTCTCAATCTTCATCCATCTATGAGGAAATGCTCTCTGTAGCTTCTGACATTGACCATCCTCTCCTCTCAAATACTCTTCACTCTCTGGGTTTTTTAAATACTTGTTCTCATTTGGTTCTTCTCCTACAGGTATGACTGCTTCTTTTAAGTCTGCTTTGCAAGATCATCATCCATATCCCAATCCCTAATTATGAGTGTTCCCCAAGGTTTTGTCCTGGGCCCTCTTCTCTCCTCTCTTTTCACATTTCCTCGGTGTATTCATGTGCTCAAATAAGTTTAATTACCATTCTTGTACAAATGACCCCTACATCTGTATTACAAATTGCCTAATGGACAGTTCAAATAGGATATCCCATAAACATCTCAAAGTCACCATGTCTAAAACCAGAACTCTATTTTTCCCTCCAAACCCATCTATCTCTTCCAAAATTTCATATTTCTGTCTAGAGCATCATTATCCTTCCCAGTTACCCAGTTTCACAACCTCTATTTCAACTTTGATGCTTCACTCTCACCCACTCCACACATATGTCCAACTTGTAGTCAAATCTCGTCATTTCTTTCTCCACAACATATTCCATTTCTCTCTTTCTCTCTAATTATCCTAGGTCAGGCCTTTATCAAGTCTGACCTGGACTATTGAGACAGACTTCAAACTGACCTCTCCTTGTCTCAAGTCTCTCTCTACTCCAATCCATTTTCCATACAGCCGACAAAGCAAATTTTTTTAAAGGGCAAATCCTACTACTTCACTGTTGTACTTTGAAAAATCTGGTGGCTTCCTATCACCAGTAGGACCAAATTAAATTCCCCTTTTTGACATTATAAGTCCTTCATAACCTAGTCCTATCATTTTTCAGGCATATTACACTTTAAAACACACACACACACACACACAAACACACTATGACCAAATTGGTCATCTTACTTTTTCTCACATGTGTATTCCGTTTCCTGTCTACATGCTTTTGAAATTAGTCTACACTGACTTATTCTTAATGAATCCAGGCTTCCTCAGGATAATCACAGTACTCTTTTTACATAATCAAAAATCACTGATTCTTCAGGAATTGTAATGAGATTTAAGTACATTTTGAATATGATCCTCCTAAAATTAGACAATTCTCACTTCACATAAATTCACATTTTGTAAATTCAACTTTATGTAAAGAATTCTGAAAGAAATACACATTCCAAAAAAACACCATTGTTAACTTTACTGTACAATACATGCTTTCTCTCCAATCCTGCCCCTTGGCTTGCTGCTCCATTGTCCTTCTAAATAAGAACCTAAAAAATCCCTCTGAGTGACAGCAGAAGAATGGATAGGCAGAGAGACCACTGGCACTGTTGCCACCACAAGATGGGGGCTTGGCTTGAGGCCGCTGGAACTGAGAGAAGAGATCTTTGCCCTACTCTGCCCACCCTCCTATGCTTTTTTCTGCATCTTTTCCCAACTTTCTACCTCTTTCTCTCAACCAGGGTCCTACGTGGCTGTCCCAAGACCCAGGGTTCCTTTTTCTGCTCTCTCTTCTCTGTCCTAAGACCCCAGGTGTCCTCGAACCATGTGTTGGCCATCTTGCTCCCTAGCCCCTTCCTACTTCCCTGCCTCCCCACTTCCCCACATCAGGTGACACATTCACATTATACCAAAATCACTTTACACAGAGGTCTGTGAAATGATCCACTTATGTAAAGCAAAAATTGTCTATGGTTACATTAATATAGGTTTGGTAATTGGAACAACAGTATAACAATAAAATTGGAAACTTCTTTAGAATGTTCCCACTTCCTGTAATCACATTACGCCATACAATAGACATAAGTAAGAGTTTGCCTTGTATGACACCCTTTTCTAGGCATTGGAATGAGGACATTCCCAACAAAGGAAATAGCATAAACACAAATATAAAGGCAAAATGCAGTCAAGGGGCAGCGTTGCTGAGTTTGACTAGAATATAAACTGTAAGAAAGACAGTTTTTATGTTTTTCTGTCATTTCAGTCATGTCCAACTCTTTGTGACCTCATCTATTTGAGGTTTTCTTGGTAAAGATACTGGAATGGTTTGCCATTTCCTTCTCCAGTTCATTTTACAGATGAGGAAACTGAGGCAAACAGGGTTAATGACTTCTCTAGGATCATATAGCTTAGAAGTGTCTGAGTTCAAATTTAAACTCATAAAGTCTTTCTGACTCTATCCACTGCACTACCTAGCTGCCCATGAAAGACAGTAATAAATGACACAACAAGGAAGACAAAGAGGAAGGAGATCAATAGCCAGAGTGCTTGTCTTGAAATCAGGAAGACCTAAGTTCAAATTGAGCCTCAAATACCTAATAGCTGTGTGATCCTGGGGAAATCACAATTTTTTTCATCTGTCAAATGGGAATAAATAATATCAACTACTTCACTGGATTGTTGTGAGAATCAAATATTATGATATATGTAAATGGCTTCACAAACCTTAAAATACTACATAAATATTATTATTGGGGGTTGAGGGGGTCCTTGAATTCCAGACAGATAAATCTAAAGACTTTTGCCTGATAGACAAGAAACCTCTAAAAATTTTTGAGCAGAGGAATTACAGGGCCAGATAAATGTCCAGGAAACATTATTTTGATATTGCTATGAAGTATAGATTAGAGGTTAAGTTATAAGTACCAAAATGGAAGCTATTGCAACAGTCCAGGCAGATAGTAATTAAGGCCTACCCCAGCTTGACAGCTGTAGGAGTAGAGCAGGTTCAAGGTGGGAGACATAGTCAACAGAAGTTACAGAGATGGCATGGATAGGGGCTGGCAACTGATTGACTAATATTAGATTTATCTAATGGATATTAGAAGCAAAAGAAACAAAAGAGTAAAAGACAAACCTAAAGTTAGCTAACTACAGTACACAGTGGTACACAGACAGAAGTAACTAAGTCATTACAAGAGTACAAACTAAGAGAAAATGATTATGAAATCAGGTTTTTATTAATGAGCTCAAGGAGTCAGCAAGATATCTCAAATGAGATGAATGTTTAGAGCTTCATAGAAAATCTATGCTTAATAAATGCTAGCTACTATTATTTAGAAGGAAATGACAGGACAGGATAGGACAGGACAGAGGAAAATCACCTGTCCAGAGAAAGGGATTAGTTAAAGTCACGGGAGTGAAGGGAAGGCCAGGGGGAAAAGTACAGAGAGAGAAGAGAGCCAAACCATTATTTTCTTTTCTTTTTCTTTTAATGCAAGATATTCTTTCTTTTTAACTCATTCTCTTTCTGTCACTTGTGAAAGATTAAGTTAAGCCTATAAATTTGTTGGGAGAAAAAGTGATAGCACAAGCAAAATAAGTGATAGCAATAATAACCATTTGTATTTCTTAAAATTTAAAGCTATGGAAACTCTGTAGATCATCTTTCAAAGCATTTATTAATAACTGTATTTCTGTATAATAACTGTATATCAGATAACAACAGATTGGATTTTTTTTTTGCTATTTCTAAACTTAAACAGAAAAAATTCATTTGGGTTTTCCTGAGCAACAGTGGGCAGATAGGCTGATTTGGAATGCCTCATTTCTGGGGAATGGAGACTGGGTTATTATAGAAAATGCTACTGAGCTCATAATTGAAAAGCATAGCCCCAGAAGAGAAGGGGCAAAAGAGGTGGTGCTATAATATGGGTTAATCTGTGCAAACAAAGTTGTATCAGGTATAAAGGCCATTGATATACCATCCACTGATATCATTATAGCCCCAGAAGCCACAGGAAGGCCAAGTACACTGACAGAAACAAAGACTGCCTTCCCACTTAGGGCGGATACCAGCTGGTGGGGACCCTGTAAGACTTCCCTCCAGTCATCACATACCACATTAGCCTAGTGCAGTAGTTTGAGTGAAAAGTCAAATTACTTCAAGTTTTCAAAGCCTACTGTTTGATGTTTTTCTTTACATTCCATTTAGCCAAAGATTGTTTTTAAAGTTCTACACTCCAATGTACTTGGAACACATTAATACCATTAGAAGGTCTATTTCAGGAAATAGTGAGCATATTTCTTGGAAACAAATACATGTGGTTAAAAACCAGCCTTTAAAAATGATATAAGATGCCAAATGGAAAACAAATATGAATTTTAACTGCAATTATATCTTCTTCCCAACACACATCAAAGGTGTCATAAATGCTTCTTTACTGAGAGTCTGGTGTTTTGGTTTTTTGGTTTTTTAAACTGTAAAGCCTACATTGGCATGACACTATAAGTGGTCTCTCTGCCTCTTAGTCACTGGCGACCACTAAATGAAGTGTATCTATTTTCTCTGTTACATTACTATTGGCAACCAGGTCCTCAGCAAGTGCCCAGAATTGTTTCCATGGTAACAAAAAGCATTCAGCATCCCTCTTGTTTGGGGCCAATTTAGCTTAAAATCTTCTTTTGTGGAGTAAAAACATGGTGGATTAAGTAAAATAAAATCAAGACACAACATTCTGAAAAGAATTCAAGGTTAAAGAGAAAAGCCTTGCCCCACAAAGTTGTTTTGTTTTGTGGCTGTTTTTCTTTAATCATAAAAGCATAAATTGCTGTTAAAATACTACCACTTACTAGCATGTTTCTGAATGTTTTCCTTGAGTAGAAAGAAGTCAGACAGCCTTTGTGCTTTCCCTTAAGATTAAGGACAGGCTAGAGAAAACATTGAAGGACAGTTCAGACATACTGATACTTCCAAACTCTTTTAAGTATTAGGTGAAATGCAAAGGCATTAAAGCATTTTCCTAGTCACAAATGAAGTTGCTGTCTAGTTGCTAATAGGCCTACAATTGGAAAGAGTCATGAGGTGATTAAACATTTGTGTTTTTGTTGTTTGTTTGTAAGAGAGAGATGGGGGGAAATGAGATTTTGTTCATTGAGAGTAAAACACTTGAATTTCAAGAATATGTTTATATCACATCAGGGAAATCAAGGAAGCTAGATGTTCTCCAGGGTCAATTTAAGCAAGTTCCTCCATCTATATCATCCTGAGTGAATTAGTCTGGAGCCCGTTTCATCCCAAGTCCTATATAGCACTCACAGCTCCCATTTTGTTGGAATAAGTGAAGAGAATGGGGTGCATACTTTGCGGGTTCTGTAGACTAGACCACGTCGCTTCATTTATTCTTGCTTTATTTAAACAAATCTTGCAGAGAGAATGAATTCTGTCCTCAGAAGGTAACTGATAATTTAGTTTTATTTGACTTTGAAAGACATAAATTGAAATTCCTCTCCCTAGCCCTTTCTCCCCCGCCCCATACACACACATACACATACACCCACAAATATATTCCTAATTTTGTTGTCTCAAGTTAATTTCAATAAGCAAAAGCAGTCAGGACATTTTGTGATCTCTTGAAATCAGTTAACAAAATGGTGTAAGAGCTTCTCAATTAATTTGAGGGTGGGAACCATATTCTGTCTTTAATACCTTCCTAGTGTTCATCATTCCTTTCTTCCCCCTTTCCTTGACCATCATATCTGCCATCTTTTACTCTGTTCCTTTCCCAACCTTTTATCATTTGGGGATTCAACAACATAATATTACCTAAGACAAAAGATCCTCTGGGTGGCACACTAGATAGAGTGCTGGACTTGGAATCAGGAAGACTCATCTTCCTAAGTTCAAAACTGGCCTCAGACACTTTCTAGTTGTGTGACCATGGTCAAATCTCTTAACCCAATTTGCCTCAATACCTCATCTGTAAAATGAGCTGGAGAAGGAAATGTCAAACCACTCTACTATCCTTGTCAATAAAACCCCAAAAATGGTCATGAAAAGTTAAACATGATTGAAATGATTGAAGAACACAAAAGAAATGAGTCCATAATATGTTAGGTTTGCAAAAATGTTTTAATCACTAAGAAGGAATAAAGTTTTCATGAGGATTTTTGGAAATTCTCAGTATATCAATACTTCCTTTGAAGAGAAATAGTGTTCAGGCATCATGCATACACCCACAGGCACCATCTTATTCAGTCCGCATTGTCAAGGACTTTAGATGGCTTGGAAGATGATATGACTGGTGGTACTGGGTTTCAAAGTGTAATCCAAAATTTTAATTTTCATTCTTAAAGTCCTGAGTGAATTAGACTTACAGATTCTTTTACATCCTTTGCCCCCTCACCTCTGCTTGACTAAGAGAAGTATATTTATTTAGTAGGACATTGAGGACAGTATTTTCCATAAAGAATCGATGGCCTTGGCTTTGGAGCATGCAGTAAGCTTCTCTAGTGAAGACAGCTTACCTATTAAACTGTGAGGATGACTAGTCTAGCTACCTAGTGTCTATTCTGTCCAACCACTGTGCAAGGGGCCATTTACATATTTATTTATTCAACCATTCATTTTATTAATCTAACTATTACTACTCTAATTTTCCTGCTTAACTGAAATCTCCACCTTTCAATGAACCAATAACTCCATTACTAAAGTTATGAAAAATCATAAAAGGATAGGAAATATTAAATTATATCAGATTCTGGTTTTGTTTCCTCAAAGCATAGCTTCAATGATTAAACAAAAGTATCAGGTAGCTAGGTGGCATAGTGAAAAGTCTTGTTCTTAGAGTCAGGAACAGAGGAGTTCGAATCTGACCTCTGATATTAGCAAGTCACTTCACCTCTGCTTCAATTGCCTTATCAGTAAAAGGGGATTTTCATGGCACTTACTTCCCATGATCATTGTGAAGAGAAAATTAGATAATACAGGGTGTCCAAAAAATGTTGGTGTAGTTGTAAGCAGTTCGTATTTTGTAAAGGGTTTTGCAAACTTCATAGTGTTAAATAAATGGAAGTTCTTGTTGTTCTTGATGAGATAAATACAGAGAAGATGGAATGTCATCCGAGAGAGAAAGCTAGAGGGGCCAGGCAAGACCCCCTGAAGAAATTGGGATTTGAGATAAGTTTTAAAGGAAGTCAGAGAAACTATGATGATAGGTTGGAGGCTGGAAAGTGTGTAGAGCATTCTAGGCATAGGGATCAGCTGGCGCATAGGCTAACCAATTCAGACCAGTGTAGTTAGATTATAGTTTACATGAAGGAAATGAAAGTGAGCTGTTTCCTGTGGTTGTTGTGAAGATAAAATAAATTAATACATCTAAAGCTCTTTGCAAATCTTAAAGAACTATACAAATGTTTGCTATCAATGACCATTTTTACCATCATCCAACATGGAGTGAAGAGCCACCATGTGCTGGGTGATGACACAGTAAAGGAATATGCAGTTTTGTAGGCAATCTATGTTGAATATTTCGCTCTTTTTTCTCTGATAAAAGAAAGGGGAACTGTTCCTGTTGCAATGATTTTCTAGTTACTGTCATCACACATCTCAGTGAAACACTGTGAGAAATCTTCTTGGAATGTTGTCAACTAAAACTCCTGCAACAAGGATAGCTTTTGCACAGGATTTCACACTGAATAATATAGTAACATCTAGAGATTCCTAACCCAGGGAAATAAGTGAGAATGCTTTTTTTTAATCACCATGACGTGTGCATAAGATGCTCTTCAAACAGCTTACCAGAACCTCCTGTCCAACAGGTGCAGTGTAAAATGGGTATGACTGAGGGAGAGAATTTGAAATTCAAAAATTTTTAAATGAATGTTAGAAATTATTTTACATATAATTGTGGGAAATTAAAATATTAAATGGAAAAAGAAAATGGGTATGATTTAAATTCAAAGAACATGGGTGTATATCTTAACTCTGTCACTAACTGCCTGTGTGACTTTGGGCAAGTCATTTAACCCCTTTGGTTAACCTCAGTTTCCTGAGACATAAAATGAGGAAATTGGACATGATCTTAAGTCACTCAAAAAAAAATTAATAAGCATTCATTAAGCACTTATTATATGTCAGTGACTGTCCTCAATGCTAAGGATACAAAAAGAA
Organism: Bettongia penicillata ogilbyi; assembly: GCA_023548195.1. NCBI lineage: Eukaryota > Metazoa > Chordata > Mammalia > Diprotodontia > Potoroidae > Bettongia > Bettongia penicillata. Next base: position 481,617 of record JAJHZJ010000041.1, read on the forward strand.
GCAAAGGATGGTTCCTGCCCTCAAGGAGCTCACAATCTATGTACTTTCTAATTCCGAATCTAGCATTCCATGATCCTTTATTACAAGTTCACAGCTGACAAAGTATTTTCCTCCACAAAACTCATTCTGTACCTAGATCTTTTGCATTGGAATGGATACTTCACAAATACATTATCTCTTTAATCTGAATTTTTAAAGGTCATATGGAGCTTGAAGTTTTCAGCAAGAAACAATCACCTGGTATGCCTATAAGAGATGAGCAGGATAACAACTAGAAATACATCAAAATAAAATTAGGGGAATGGCCCTTTTTTAGCGACTACAACAAAGATGATATCTTGTTAGCTTACCTTGCGCTTCTCCATTAAAGTTTTCTAAAGCTCCAGGAGCTTGGTCCTCAAACCCATGTTGAAAATTCTGCTTCAGTTTTTCAAGATGGCAATCTTCCTCAAGAACAGGAGAAAGCCTAGGCAGATGCTTTGGGTTATCACAGGTAGGACAGGGTTGTTGGGATGCTTTGGAACTAGAGTCCCCAAAGGGGCTTTGTTTCAAGTCCCAGAGATCAGCATTATAACTTCCCATAGGGAACTGGTTAGTTTCAAGCAATACAGAATCCATGCCACCCTGGCTCCGCCAATAGTCTTGTTTTTCTCCATCCTCCAAATTACTCTCATTAACATCACCATCATTCACCTCTGGGTCCAGTTCACCATTTGATTGAGGGTTCTGCTTACTTAAATTAAGCAAGGAAACAGATAAGGTATCTCCAACTTGCTGAACAGCTTCATACACCCGAGACATCCAAGAAGAAAGAGACTGGAAGAAGTTCTGGGAATCTTGAGAAGCCATGGTCAACACCATGACCTGATGACTACAAATTCCAGAAGTTCAGTTTTGCTGGCATGCCGTGATTACGTGAGCTATAGAATAAGCATTATAAGAAATTAAATTTGATGTCTCTTGAATATTATAAATATTTCACCACCCAGCTGAAATGGAAGGAAAAGAATATTTCTATCTAATCAATAACACAACCATGAAGCCATCACTAGACACCCCGAAATTAATGCCAAATTATGCATTTTCAGGAAGAAGGATAGTTCACCACTGAAATCTTGAAATAACTAGTTGAAAACCATTTCACAAGTCTAAATGGAGATGATTTCAATGTCTATTCACCTCATCAGGCATGTGCAAAACTTGCATTAGCAATAACGGGTCCTATTCATGTGGACCAAGAGGAGGAAATTCCCCCGTGGACTAGATTTGGCAGTGTGAAAAGGATAAATGAAACTTCATTAACAGGCAGTTCAGCATGACATTTTTAAACACAAAAAGGTTTGATGTTCCATATATGAAATTACAGATCACAGTTAGCAGGCTAATAATCATCTTTACTTCATGAGACAAAGATTTAGCCTTTCAAGGAAAATGTATAATTGGTGGGAAATGCCTGTAACAAACTTCAGAGTAGCATTTTTTAAATCCCGTGCTTTTTAGAAAATAGCGTACAAGATGGAGGAATTCAAACCTTTGAAATAAACTTCTGCTTATTGTGACAAAGTCAAATACCACACTACAAAAGACCAGCTCACCCAAATGTATCCTCGTAACAGGTTTTAGAACTGAAAGGAATTTTAGAGACCAACTAATCCAATAGCTTCAATTATCCACAAAAATTGGAACTCAGAGATGTTAGGAACCATTGCTTGCATTAGGATAAAGAATATTTTATTTTGGTTTCCATATGCTTTGCACATTTTTCAGATTTAACAAATTTTATTAAGTTGAATTATATAACACACTGCCTGACACAATTAGGTTGTTCCCGTTTGTACTCACTACTAATCTTCCCGAATCTCTGCAACCTTCCAGGCTTTAAAAATACTCTTCCACAAAGAGGTCTCAGATCTAATCTCCATTAACTATAAGGCATATCCACTGAAAAGTAGGAGAAATGATGATGATGATGATGATGATGATGATGATGATGATGATGATGATGATGATGATGATTATCTTACAACCCATCTTCACATCTCTTTGGAGCCTCACAATTACCCCCCTAAGATTTGTAGAGCAATCATTACTACCACTATTTTATGAATGAAGGCACAGATGCTCAGAATTTAAGTAACTTGCCAAAGATAATGTTCACTAATGACTGAACTGGGAATAGAATAAAGGACTTCTCATCCCTTCCCCCTCACTCTTCACTCAGTTCTCCTTCCACAACTTACACAGAATACAACCTATGTAGACAGCTGGTATGACTGTTAGATGCTGACCCAAGAACCTTTTAATTTAAATTAAGGGATCTTTAAGTCTCTTATTAGGGCAGCTAGTTGGCACAGTGTGCAGTCCTGGGCAAGTCACTTAACCCTGTTTGTCAGTTTCCTCATCTATAAAATGAGCTGGAGAAGAACATGGCAAACCACTCCAGTATCTTTGCCAAGAAAACCCCAAATGTGCTCACAACTAAAATGACCAAACAACAAAATCTTTTATTAGAAACCAAAGTCTATAGGTTCATAGTCTAGATGTAGAATAGACATCAGAGTTCATCTAGTCTAACCTTATTTTTAACTTTACCTTTTTTTAGTCCAACTCATACTCCCAAGGGGTTTGCAAACCACTAATTGGGATTAACCTTACTGGGGAGATACAACTCCTACACAGACATATGTACAAAGTATATGCAAAGTGTTAAGAGGGAAGATCAGGAAAGGCATCGTATAGGAGGTGGTATTTGAATTTGGGTATTTGTATATTCTTTGGAAGAAGTTAGGGATTCCACAAGGCAGCAGTGAAGAAAGAATACATCCCATGCATGTAAGACAGCCAATACAAGAAAACTGAGGTGCACATGTGAGGGTCAAGATTCAAATTCAGGGCCTGTGACTCCAAGGCTAGTAGTTTTTCCACTGCACACACTATTTCCCTCCCTTGAACACTCAAATTATTCACCAGTTTTTGGTGAATGTAGAATTGTGGGTGAATTAAAGATGTATCTCTTACCAATTGTCTGTGTGGGTAGAAAAATTGAACTAGTACTAGTTTCATGGGAAAGATATTCTCTTCTTTCTTATGTTGAAATTCTTTTCTTCATTCTAGGTCCATTCAGGTGGCATTTCCTCCATGAAGTTTTTAGTTCATCCATATTGTACCATGCTCATCCATATACATATAGAAGATCTAAGTTCAAATCAGACCTTAGACACTTACTAGCTGTGTGACCTTGAGCAAATCACTTAATTCTGTTTGCTTCAGTTTCCTCATTTTTAAATTGAGCTAGAGAATGAACTAGCAAACCACTCCAGTATCCTTGCCAAGAAAACCCCAAAGAGGGTCACAAAAAGGTGGACACAACTGAATCTGTCAACAACTACATCTTAACTCCATTATGAGATCCTGGGGTTACATCATATTACTATCTCTCTGTAGCATTCATCCTCCACCCAAATGAATTTCTGGTTGTCCTCACAGCTGAGAAAGCTGTCCCTAAAAAACTTTGGGTGAGTGATCTTGGCCACCCCAATTTGGCAGGGTTGGATGAACCTCCAGGATTTTGCCCTATCATTTGGGGGCTAATATGGGAAATAGATGGGGTTTAGGCTAAGAAAGCCTAGATATATTTATATTAGACAACTTTAATTTATTGTTACCATTGTAGCAAATAAATTTTGTAGAGAATGTTTTTAAGAGACCTTGATTGAAAATTAGTAGTACAAGATGAAAGAGAGCTTTCCCAAGTGTGATGGGGAACTAAACTGTGAGGTTTGATTAGGTGATACAGACCCAGATTCTACACTAGAATGAGAATCTGGCTGACAGCCATTAAAGGAAAGTCAATGAGTGAGTGGCAGCCAACTGCTCTGAGAGCATGGAGTGGGAACCAGTAACTTAGAAGTCGGTCAATAAGCATTTATTAAGCTCCTATTGTGAGCCTGGCATTAGGGATTCCAAAAAAAAAAAAAAAAGGCAGAAGACAGTGCCTTAGAGGAGCTCTCAATCTAATGGGGAAACAACTATACATAAACAATGTACAAACAGAATAAATAGGAAGTAATCAACAGAGTAAAGGCATAGGGAAAGGACTAGGAAAGACCTCGTAGAAGACAGGATTTTAGCTGGGACACTAATGAAGCCAGGAAGCAGAGAAAAAGAGGAAGAGAATTCCAGTTATGAGGGACCGCCAGTGAAAATGCCCAGTGTTGAGGGATGGAGTGTCTTGTCCAAGGAAAAGCAAGGAAGTCGGTCTCACTAGATTAAAAACTACTTGACAGGGAGTAAGGCATAAAAAGACTGGAAACGTAGAAGGGTCCATATTGTAAAGGGCTTTGAATGTCAAACAGAGGATTTTATGTTCAATCTTGGAGATAATAAGGAGCCTTGGAGACTGGGGTTTGGGGGGAAGGGTGACATGGGGTCAGATCTTCAATTTAGCACAACAAATAATGACAGCTAGGTTGAGAATGAACTGCAGTGGGGTGAGACAAGGCAGAGAAACCAACTAGCAGGCTGTTGCAACAGTCCAGGGGTGAGCTGATGAGGACCTGCTCCAAGGGTGTCAGCAGTGTCAGAGGAGAGAAGGAAGCATAGAGAAGAGTTGTTACAAACGTAAAATTGGCAGGGATTGGCAAAAGTTTACATTTAGAGGATGATAGATAGTGAAGAGTGGAGGATGGCCCCTAGGTTGTAATGCTCCAGAGAGCCTGATGGCATTAGGTAGAGTATATGACTGAAAAGGGTAAATACTTGAACAACAGCCAAGTATTCCAATAGCTGCTAGTCCAGGTGCTGGTTATGGCACCCACTTGCTGTCACATTTGTCTCCCCAGTTTCTAACACAGTGCCTGTTATATGGTAAGCACCCAATAATTAAACTGAATCTGTGAATATATAATAGAAGACAATGGAAATCTCTGAGAATTAAGGCTGCCAAATTTAGATACTGTAGCAAAGCACCATGACACATTCTATTTCCTTCCTATCTTTCATAATATATCTCATCAAATTGGCAGATTATACCAACTGCTTATATTTACTACCAACTCCTTTCTTAGGTCCCTTAGCAACCAATCTTCTTATTGAAAAGGAATAATTAATTTCTTCTAACTGTATCTAATGGCTTCCGTTAAAACCTTATTTTTCTTGATTTTTCTGCTATACTTGATATTACTGAACAACTCCTTCTACGAAATCTTTTCTAACCTCTCCTATAATATCATACCCTCTGCATTTTTCTGTCTCTCTAATTGTCTCCTTCATTCACTCCTCTTTTTTCCCTTCTCAGTTATCCACAGGTAATTAGTCTTGGACCCCCTGTTCTCCCTTTATTCTTGCAATTTAGTGAGCTCATCTACTCCCAAGCCTAAACTAATTGTTCTTTATAAATGACTCCTAAATCTTTATCTCCAACTTTGAATTCACTATCTGTTTTTTAGTTCTATGTCACCAGCTGCCTAAGAGGACATCTCTACTTTTATGTCTTAACCAAGTCAGAAACACAGTATGTGACAAATTTTCATTCTCATTTCTCACCCAACCAGGCAACTCTTTCCTCTTCCTCCCAGTCCTTCAGGATCACAATATTTGAGTAATTTTCATGCTCTGTCTCCATTTTTTGGTTGTTATTATTTTGATCTGAGCCTGTGATTTCATTATTGTGTTGAGATTCCTAGTGTTAAAACTCTCTACTGGTATAGATCAGCAGCTCATCTATAATTTATAGTCTGAGAAAGTTAACTGGGAGCACTGAAAAATTAAGTGTTTTTCCCATGGCCACAGAGCTAGTATCTGGAAGGGACATAATTTGAACTTAGATCTTCCTGAGTGTCAAGCCAGTCTTCTGTCCAATACACCCCATCACTTTTCTCTCCTTTCCTATTCCAAATTCCATCCATGACCAAATACAGATCTTCTGTAAATACTCTCAGATCCAACTCTTCCTATGTTTTTACAGCTACCAGCCCAGTGCAGACTCATATCAACTCATACAACAAGTCAAGGCAATAAGTGTTTATTGAGAGCCTACTTTGTGTAAGTCTACTTTGCTAAGGGCTGGGGATATAAAGAAAAGGGGAAAAATTCACTGTTCTTAAGGTATTCAAAGTCTAATGCAGGAGAAAACATACAAATGACTATGTACAAGCAAGATATAGACAGGATAAATTGGAAATAACAGATAGAAAGCACTAGAGTTAAGAAGGGTAGAGAAGAGCTTCTTTTAGATAGTGGGATTTTAGCTTGGACTTAAAGGAAGTCAGAAGGTAGAGATGAAGAGGGAAAGCATTCCAGGTATGGGGAATAGCCAGGGAAAATACCCAGAGTTAAGAGATGGATTGTCTTGTGTATGGAACAACAAGGTGACCAGTATTACAAGATCATAGAGTGTGTGGAATGTAAGAAGGCTGAAAAGATAGAAGCAGATTAGTTTATGAAGGGCTTTAAAAACCAAACAGAGAATTTTATATTCAATCCTAGAAATAAGGGGGAGTCACTAGAGTTGATTGATTGATCACATTGTGCTTTAGGAATGTCAGTTAGACAGCTGGGTGGAAAATGACCTGAGGGAGAGACTTGAGGCAAGAATATAAGCCAGCAGGCTATTGCAATTGTCCAGATATGAGGTGATAAGGACTTGTACCTGATTGGTGACAAGTATATAAGACAGACAGCAAAGTATATAAGATACCCTTAGAATCAATAAGACTTGGCAACAGATTGGATATGAGGTTGGAGGGTGAAGGGAAGTGAGGAGTTAAGGATACCACCCTACATTGCACGTCTAAATGACTAAGAGTATACACTTCACAGTAATAGGAACAAGCCATAGGGGAATGTTGGGAGGTGAAAATGATTTCAATTTTGAACATGGTAAGTTCAAGGACATTTGAGATAGGCAGGTGGAGATTCAGGACAAGAGGTTTAAGATTGGATAAATTGATGTAAGAACCATCTGCTTAAAGATGACCAGGGAATCCATGGAAGCTGATAAAAATAACAAAATGAAGTAGTATAGATAGAGAGCAGAAGAGTGCCCAGGACAGAACCCTGGGGACCCTCATGATTATTGGACACAACTGGATGAAAATTCAGCAAGAGACTGAATCATGTCAAATGCTCCTTCTGGAGAAGAAGAAACAGAAGAGATCAGAGAAGAGAGTATCAAGGAAAAGAAAGTGACAGGCAAGTCATTTAACCTCCTGGGGCTCAATTTTCTCAATTACAAAACTGATAAATTTGGGATTTGAAAGAATGACCTCTCAAGACCCTTTGTTCTTATGAACAAATGTTCCTTTACACCAAGGATTCATAACATTTTTTTTTGTATCATGGATCCCTTTGGCAATATGATGGAACTTATGGACTATTTTTAAGAATGTTTTTAAATTCATAAAATAAAATACATAGGATTACAATGCAAACTATACTAAAATACAGTTATCAAAATAGAAAAAATGCTCACAGACATTTGGATAATAACTCACATTCTTTAATGACATTGTTAGGAAAGGTTAAAGATTCTCAAAAAAGGATAGAATAAATTATCTAAGAAGAAAAGAAACTTTCATTCATTCTAAATACAAAATAAAATATTCTGAAGAGACTGAGGGGAACTTAAAAAAGGAAAGAAGTTGATGGGTGGAAATATGTGACACAGAGAAACAGAAGGAGAAAAAATTTTGAAACATTATGATTATTTTCACAGTTTCACTGATGCAGCCAGGCGAGGAGTTTCCTCCATGCATATGCCAATGCAATTATGGCCCCAAGTGTGGAAGCAAGATATGGTGCTAACTGGTCACAGCTGCAACAAAGAGGTAGAACTTCAAGGAGGAAGGCCATGTCATATAACCAATCATTTTACCACCATTTTTGGTAGTACCTATATATAGATTTCTTCTACTTTGAAGCATCCTGCTCTCACCTCAGGCCTTTTGATCTAGCATTGACATAATGTCTTCAGTTGAGAGGCGAACAGCCATGTAGTTCAAATCCATGCTTTAAAGGAATCCCCAGTATAACGTATTTGATAGTAAGTCATCTATCCTCTGCCTGAAGACTTCTGAGCAGGAGGAACTCAACCACTTCTCCAGGCAGCATTCCATGTTTGGACCACTCCAAATAGAAAGTTCCCTTCCTGCCACCCTCCCCACATCAAGCTAAGCTGTCTTCTGTGCAACTGTCACTCATTGCTCCTGGTTCTGTCCTCTGAGACTGACCAGAACAAGGCTAATCTTTTCTCCATAATGAGCCTTCAGATACTTTGAAGATGACTCTCATGGTCCTTTGTCATCTTCTCCAAACTAAGCATTCCCAGTTCCTTCTACCAATCCTCAGATGACAATAACTCAAGGATTTTGTTATCCTGTTGTTCTCTTCTAGACACTCTTCAATTTATCAGCATTCTTCCTGAATTGTAGGGCACAGAACTGAACACAATAGCCCAGATGTGATTTGTTGAGAGCAGAGTCTAATAGGACTATCATTCTTAAAGAATAATCTCGTGATTCAGTTCTTTCCCCTCTCACTTTAGATCGTATCCCTCCTCTTAAAGGATTTCCTCTCAGGTTCCATGATTGCCATAATTACTGAGCTTCTCTCCCAAACCCTACCTTTTATAGGGGATCTGATAATATTTTCTACATCTATCTAAGCATTTATCTGTCAAATCTTTGACAAATAAAGGTCAAACTCCTAGCATCCTACAAGTCCTTCAATATAGGTACCTACTCAGAGACCTTGGAGATACTACAAGAAATCTTGGGGAGCTGCATTTTTATATAAGGTGCATTCACCATCTTATGGAAAACTGCCTTTGATTACAACCAAAGTTGGGGCACAACTGTTAGCATTTCTCCACTCATGTAAACTTTCTGTCTGACAGAAGGACCTGATATAATTCAGGAAGTTCTGGGCAGCTCACCAATCTCCTTCAGACATAGAGTACTACTCACCTTTTAGTCCAGGTTATATGAGAATCAATTTAAGGAACTGAGATTATTTAGAGAACTGAGAACTAGAGAAGAGAAGACTCATAGGGAACATGAAACCTACAAGAATCAAGTCATCCTCCACCATATACTATTATTGGACTCAGGAGAAAAAGACATTCTATGGAAGGTGATGAGTAATAGAGGTATTCTATCAATAGACCTGACCTGACCAATTAGGAGGTATGCCAACTTCCTGAAGTTTTTATATAGTACAGTATGAACAGCCTGTTGAGATTTATTAAACCTGACAACTTCTGCCCACTTCTAATGATTCATGTGGGGTTAAATGATATGCTAGAGTGACATCTGGTATTACAATAAACCAGAAAATATTGGGCAAGAAACTAGAAGTCTTGGAGCTCTCATCTCTTTTTCCAATTCAAGGTGTATAAAATTATGGTTTTATAGCTGGAAGGGATCTTAGATCCATTTTATCCAAACCTTTTATTTGGTGGATGAGGAAAAAAAAGGAATGTAGATAATATCAGAGAAAAGATGTTTGTTTTTTTTTCCTTAACCATGGATTGAAGTACAGAATAATGGGAACACAGAACAATAGGATAAAATTGTTTGCACAGATAATGAATGGATGAATGAATACAAAGCACTGTGCTAAGCATTAGGAATACAAACAGAAAGATCCTAGAACTTACTATTCTAAGAGAAAAATCTTTACATTGAAAAAGGAATAACTAAAACAAATAATATCCAGATAAATCTTAAAATCAAAATCCAGGAAGGGTATCAGGAAGGGCATAGGAAAAGAAACATTATATCTTTGATAAGGGCCTCATTTCTAAAATATATAGAAAATTGGATCAAATTTATAATATATAAAAATATATTATATATGTACATAAATAAAACATATAAATTCCCCAATTGATAAATTATGAAAGGGTATGAATAGGGCAGTTTTCAGAGGAAGAAATTAAAGTCATCTATAGTCATATGAAAAAATACTCTAAATCACTATTGATTAGAGAAATGCAAATCAAAACAACCCACATCACACCTATCAGATTGGCTAATAGGACAGAAAAGGAAAACAATAATTGTTGGAGATGTGGGAAAATTAGAATACTAATGCATTGTTGGTGGAGTTGGTGAACTGATCTAATCATTCTGGAGAGCAATTTGGAACTATTCCCAAAGAGCTATAAATTTCTGCATGCCCTTTAATCCATCAATACTGCTGCTAGGTCTATATCCCAAAGAGATCATAAAAAGTGTAAAGGACCTACATGTACAAAAATATTTATAGCAACTCTTTTTGTTGTGGCAAAAAAGTGAAAATTTAGGAGATGCCTATCGATTGGGGAGTGTCTGAACAAGTTGTAGTATATGAATGTAATGGAATTCTATTGTGCCACAAGAAATGATGCGCAAGCAGATCCCTAGTAAAGTGAGCAGAACCCGGGGAACACTGTACATAGCAACAGCAGAACTGTGTGATGACCAACTTTGATAGCCTTAACTCTTCTCAGCAATGCAATGATTGTAAGACAATTCCAAAAGATTCATGATGGAAAATGCTATCCACATCCAGAGAAAGAACTATGGAGTCTGAAAGTAGATGGAAGCACACGATTTTCTCTTTTTTGTTGTTTTTTCTTTCTCATGTTTTCTTTCTCTTTTGTTCTGATTCTTCTTTCATAATGTGACTAATGTAAAAATTAGTGTTTAATTTGAATATATATGTATAACCTGTATCAGATTGCCTGCCATCTTGGGGAATGGAGAAGAGAGGGAGGGAGAAGCATTTTAGAACTCAAAATCTTATAAAAATGAATGTTGAAAACTAAAAATAGATAAAGTAGAAAAAAGAAACAATAGAGAAAGTGTCTAGTAATTCACAGAAAATAAAATTCTTAAAATTTCTAGCCCTAATGTACATAAAAATAAATTCATGGGGTATGGGTAATAACAAATGTGTGAAATTAATACTGTGAGATAAATAAGACCTCACAGGTATCACTGCCACTTGGTGTTAAAGGACTTGTACCTGGAAAACAGAATATATAGAAAAAGAATTTCTCATTTAAAAGCAACTAATCAAATAGATGGAGCTGTAGGATAGCACATAATGTCCCCTATCTAAGGATGACCCCTCAAGGCCCTGTCCTGAGCCCATCTCAAATTCAATATTGCAAAACAAACCTCATTCTCTTTCTCTAAAAATCTAAAATCTTCCCTATTAATGTCAAGGACCTCACCATCTTCCAAGTCACCCAGGTTTGAAAATTTGGTGTCCTCTTCAACTCTATACTCCCAGTCAGTCCATACATCAAATCCATTGCCAACTTGTCATTTCCACCTTGACATTTCGCATTTAAGTCTTCTTCTCTTCCACTCATATATCCACTATTCTGATTCAGACCTTCATCACCTCTTACCTGAACTATTGGCTTTCATACACACCCTGCTCAAGGAACTCCAGGAGTTACCTATAATCTTCATGATCAAATATAAATTTCTCTGATTAATATTTAAATATCTTCATAACCTGGCCCCTTTCTACATTTTTAGTATTGTTATACTTTACTCTTTTTTTCCCTTTGAATGAATATAGTATTAACTTTATTTATGGTACAAAATATAGGACTCTATGCTTCTGTTCCCTATCTCAGGATGCCTTGCAGTAGAGAATGTGGGAGGTTGAAATCCTCAGTGTAGGGAAATAGATTTGGAATCTGGGCTCCACAGCTTTCTGTTTTTCTCCTTGGAGGCCAGGTAGACTATGAAGTCTACAATATGGTAGCTGTAACTATACTTATCATAACAGGACATTAGCTTTATGATATGGCCATTAGGTCCAATATTAGCATTAGCATCAAAGATAGAAGAATAAGTGTTGCTATAAAAGTTATAGCCTGGTCTTCTTTGTAGTCCAAGATGCTCTTCAAGGGACCTTCTGAGGTTCATTTCAGTACTTTCTTGATATTATTATATTTAACAGATTTCTCCAGGTAGCATATCAATTCCACAACAAATACTTTGGAAGTAAGAACAACAAAGGTCATACCTGTGATCTGCCTATTCACTTTGTCCTTAGCAGCACCAATGGAAGCAAAGATGGCATTTTGGGTACCCCATATCCATCATGTCATAAATTGCCAGAGGAGCCATCTATTATTTTTCAGGTAGCAGTAATGGTATACTGTGGTCATAAGTCCTTGGCCAGTAAGTCCAAGAAGTTGGTAGGGCAGGAGGCATTACTGACAATTTTAAGGGAATTATCACACTTCATGGTTCACTCCCATCATGCGGAAAGGACATCAACAGAAGGGAAAAAGATGATGACACAATTATTTCCACACCTGAAGTGAGACCCAGCCTTTCTCAAGGTGGAAAAGACACTATGCTCCTGGAAGATAATAATGGCTTTTTCAATGATCACTAGCTTTCCAGTATCAGTACTGAAAGTGCCATTGACCTTGCTATATGTGGGATCATGTTGGAAAATATGTAGTTGAGGTCAGTGAAGAGGCTAAAACATTCACTGCATTTGCAGAGAATGCTACCCTAGTTACCAGGTGCTCAGTACTAACAAATCCATTAACTGTGACCTTTACCATCTTATCTCAAGGATGTGATTACAATACCACATAATGATATAAAGCTTGGTAGAAAAGCTCCATGCACTCTACAATACAGATACATTGTTCTACTTACTGTTCCTTAAACAATACATTACATCTCCTACCTCTGTGACTTTTGACTGGCTCTCTCTGCTTGAAATGCGTTAATTTCTCACCTCTATTGCTTAGTTTTCGGGTTCAAACAATTGATATCCTTGATTTGTTCTTCTGAAAATTTCCTATTCATATCCTTTGACCATTTATCAATTATGAAATGGCTTTTAGTTTTGTAAATTTGACTTAGTTCCCTATATATTTGAGAAATAAAGCCTTTATCAGAGACACTTGTTATAAAAACATTTTCCCAGTTTCCCGTTGTCCTTCTAATTTTGACTGCATTGGTTTTGTTTGTGTAAAACCTTTTTTTAATTTAATGCAACCAAAATAATTCTTTTTACTTCCTATGACTCTGCCTCTTGTTTGGTCATAAACTCTTCCCATATCCATAGAGCTGATGAGTAGATTTTTTATCCCATTCCAATTCCCAGTTATAATTACTAACTATGCATTTGGCCCCATCCTATATTCTGTTTCATCCTTTTTCCTCTCTCTTTTTGCCCTGTCCCATTTCAATTCACTTCTAATTCTAGACTCTTTTAATCTGCCTTCCATTTTATCACACACACACACACACACACACACACACACCACACTTTTTCTTATCCTCCTCCTCTCCTATTTGCCTGTTGGGTAAGATAGAATTTCCATGCTCAATTGAGTATGTGTGCATGTATTCTTCCCTCTTTGAACCAATTGGATGAAAGTGATGTTCAAGCATTGCACATATACCCATCACTATTTTCCCCCTCCACTGTAAAAGTTCTTGCTTGTGTGACTCTTACATGAGATAATTTTCACCATTCATCCTCTCCCTTCCCCTTTCCCCCACAGCATCCCTCTTTCTTACCCATTCATTTTTTTTACTGTCATTCCAAAATAATCAACTAATTATTGCCCCCCCCTGTCTATGTAGAGTCTTTCTAACTACCCTAATAATGATAAAGTTCTTAGAAGTAACATGTATCATTTTTCCATATTGGAATGAAAAGACTTTAACCTTATTGTTTTCTTTATGATTTTTCTTTCATGTTTACCTTTCTATGTTTCTCAAGTCTTGCATTTGAAAGTCAAATTTTCTTTTCATCTCTGGTCTTTGTAACAGTAATGCTTGAAAGTCCATTATTTTATTAAATCTATATTTTCTTCCCTTTATACTCAGTTTTCCTGAGTAATTTATTCTTGGTTGTAACCCTGGATCCTTTACTTTCTGGAGTAAAATACTCTAAAGCACTTTGTTCCTCTAACATGGAGGTTGCTAAATCTTGTGCAATTTTGACTGTGGCACCAAAAGTTTTAAATGTTGGGTTTTTTCTGGATGCCTAGAATATTTCTCTTTAACCTGGAAACTCTTGAATTTGATTATAATATTCCTAGGAGTTTTCATTTGGGGATATCTTTCAGGAGATGATCAGTGGATTCTTTCCATTTCTATTTTACCCTTTGGTTATAGGATATCCTTTTCAATTTCTTAACATATTATATCTAGGCTCATTCCTTGATCATGGCTATCAGACAGTCCAATAATTCTTAAATTATATCTTCTTGACCTATTTTTCAGGTCAGTTTTTTTTTTGCTGAGATATTTCATATTTTCTTCTATTTTTCATTCTTTTCACTTTGCTTTATTGTTTCTTAATATCTCATGGAGTCATCAATTTGCATTGCCCAATTCTAATCTTTAAAGAATTACTTTTTTAGTAAGCTTTTGTACCTCTTTCTCCATTTGACCAATTCTGATTTTTACGGAGTTATTTTCATCAGTGAAGTTTTGTACCTCTTTTCCCATTTTGCCAGTTCTGTTTTTAAGCTATTTTTTCCTTCACTATTTTTGTGCCTTTTACCAAGTTATTAGTTGTCTTTTCATAATTTTCTTACATTGCTCTTATTTTTTTCCAAAATTTTTCTTCTACTATTCTTATTTGATTATGTGAAAAATTTTAGTTTTTCCAGGAATTTTTGTTGGGTTTGTGTCCAATCCACATTTTTGCTTTGAGCCTTTGCTTGGAGCTATTTTGACATCATCTTCTGAGTTTATGTCTTGCTGTTCTCTATCAACATAGTAGATTTTTATGGTAGGGTTCTTTTTTGTTGATTATTCATTTTTCCAGCTTATTTCTTGACTCTGAACTTTTATATTAAAGTTGAGCTCAGTTCTGGGGTGGTGTAATGTTTAGGGAATTGGAAGATATTCCCTGCCTGTTAACAGGCACATAGAGCTCTGGTCCAGAGCTAATCAGGCTCTGGGCCACGGGAAGTTTCCAATTAAGTTCTAGGACATGAGGATGTTCAAGTTCCTCAGCACTCAGCCAATCAGATGCTGTCTTTTTTGTATATTCTGGGATGTTGGCATTTTACTTTGGAGGTTTACTTATGAGAAGGATATTTTGACTTCTTCATCAAGACTCTGAGTAGCAGTATGTTCAGAGCCCCTCAAATGCTTCGACGTCTGTGCTCCCTAGATACAGTGATGTATGTAAAGTGTATAGCAATATTACTTTACTCAAACAGTTGGAGCCCTGTCTGTCTTTGTGCTAATTTCTCTGCTTGTATTTTCTCCAAGTTCAGAGTGCTAACCTTTCCCCTGAATTAGTGAGTGGAATTAAAAGAAGGATTTTTAAACCCATTTTTGAGGAGTCTTTCCTTTAAAAGCAGATCAAAGAACCTGTGCTAGCAGGCCATCCTGGGTGTGCTAGGGTGCTTGCTGTTACAGGTACACCCTGAAGGGGGGCTGTCTCAAGCTTCAGGCTTTCTCTCACTGCTGTTTTCAGAACTAGTTCTGGAGGGCTGGATGTTTTTAGTGTTTCCAATGTGGTGTCATTGCCCTTTTGTGATGGGAAGTGATACTGCTCCTCAGGGCCACTAATCACTGTGACTGAAAGTGATATAGCTCCTCAGGGACCCTTCTTCCTTAGAACTGAAAGTGTTACTCTTCCTCAGGTTTTCTGCTTCCTTGGGATAGCAAGTGCTCCTCTCTGTCCTGCAATTGTAATCCAGAAGTGAGTATGGGCAATGGAGTTGACAAAAAGTGTCTGGTCCTGCATCCAGTATTAGCACAGGAGTCCCCTATAATCTCTTGCTGATCAGTTGCCAGATCCCCTTACTGTCTCTGGTTTGAGTGTATCCAAATTCACTGCTGCTGCTGCTTTTATCACCTCCAAGCCTATAGCTGGTGTTGTCACCATGAAGGCTGTGGGCCAGCCCCCATCTATGTCCCAGACCTCTTTTTTCTGACCTCCTAAGTTGACCTGAGCTGGAAAAAATGTCTCATCCTGCCATTTTATTGTCTCTGCCAGCCTAGAATTCAATTGGAGGTGTTATTTTAAAGTTGTTTGGAAGAGAATGGTGGGAGATCAGGTGCTTCCTCTACTCTGACATTTTGGCTCCATCCCCAGAAGTTCAACTTTATTTATTCATGATGATCATTGACCTGGTAGTTATAAATACCAGAACAGATTCCTTAGTATTTGCTAATCAATTTATAAATTCATCCAATATAGATCCTTCTCTTCTGCTATCAGTTCTTTGAAATATGAACCTTTACCTATCCCTTTGTCCTCCATCCTGTTTTGTACTGTCTATAAATGTTGAAAATGCTATTCTTAGCCCATTAGTTTTTTGTTTGTTTGATTTTGTTTTGTATTTGATGTGGGACTATGCTCCAAGCATATAATAAACCAATTATTTAAAGGTTTTGGCATCTTGATTAGCATGGTTGGCAACAGTACCTAACAATCAATCTCTAACTATTTACATATCATTGATCTCTCTAAGTACTAGCACCTTACTCTTTTAGATTACTTTCCACCAATTCTAACCTTATTTTGTATCTGCTCATTATTTACATGTTTCCATCATTAGAATGGAAGTTCCTTAAGGGCAGGAGCTGATGTTTGCCCTTTTTTGTATATCCAATATGTAGCACTGTGCCTAGCATAAAGTAAGTTCTAAAAAAATTTCTTGGCTATCTAACCAACTATATACAAATACATATACATTCCTATGGAAATCCATGAATCTGAAGGTGAAAGCATTTGAGTGAAGATAAAAGGAGACAGAAAAAGAAGCGATATTGTTTTGAAATATACTAAAGACTACCCTACCAGAGGGTAGAAATGGATGCTATATTTCTGATACTGAACACAAAACTCATGGGCAAGGTATAGCAGTAACTGGGAATTTCCATGATCCAGACATCTTTTGGAAGTCTCGTTTTACTAAAATCAAAATATCTAATAAATTCACTTCTCATAAGGTAGAGGAATCAATGAGAAACCTTAACACATATACCCTAATTATGAACAACAAGAAGAAACTACTTGATGAGGTAGAAATGAAAAGAACCTTAGAAGACAGTGATGTTTTTACCTTAGTGTTCATGACAAGGCAAAAAAGGGAATTCTAGGCAAAGTCAGATGTGCAACATAGACTTTAGGAAGCAATTTTTTAAAAGATTATTGAAAATATGAGAATACTGCTATGACCAAATATCCTAAAAGTAAGGAAAATCTAAGAGGCACTCAAAAATAACAGCATTTCAAACAATTCTAATGAGGGAGAAAAGAGAAAGCCATCAAGACAGATAGCTAAAAAAAACTGATGAGTTTATAAAGGAAGCTCTTTGATAAACTAAATGCAAAATCACATGTAGAAAATATGTAATGAATGGTATCTAAACACAGAAAAACCCAATCATATAAAAGCTTTGATTTACAAATGTGAGCCACATTAATCCTATTCCAGGACCTCAGTGCTTAGAATAGTTTGTGGAATCTAACTTTTACAATTTTAAAAAATAAATGAGGATGACATTTTTCTGTCTCCAGTCTTCTGGCACCTTTCCCATTCTCCATAATTTCTCAAGACCATAGACAGGATAGTGATCTCATCTGCAAATTCTCTCAATAGCCTTAAATGACACCATGGTATAGTGGGACAAGCACTCACCCTGAAGTCACAGGACCTGAGCTAAAATCCTACCTTCTATGGGTAACCTTAAGCAAGTCCCTTAATGTCTCAAGGCCTAAGTGTCCTTAGGGGGAAAGGGGGTAGACCTTCCACTAGCTCCCTGCTGCCATTTCTCTACCAGCAAAAAAAGGAATGGAATATAATTTAATCTCATAAAATTTAAATTTCTAAAGTAATCATCAACATTTTGATAAAAGTATTGAGTTACTAAATATGGACTGAGAAGCTTAGGAAGAGAAAAAAAGGTAGTCAAACTAAGAATAGCTTTAATTCAAAACAATCTATACAAGTATTCTTTCCGTTAGCAGCAAATTTGTTTTGTCATCAGAATCTTCTACCGCAACAGAGATTCTACAAAATCGTTTGTTGGATTATCACCACTCAGTGTCCATTCTTGGATTTTAAACAAGCAGATGAATCAATAATAGAACATAGCAGCCAAAAACACTAATGGAACTTTGGACTGCATAAAGACAGACATTGCTTCCAGGAACAAGGAGGGGATCATCTCACCTATCTTTATACAACCACATCAAGAATACTGTATTCATCAGTTCTTGGTGCTAGAGCTTTAAAACATTGATAAGATGAACAGCACCCACATAAAGGCCTTCAGGATGGTGGAGGGACTCAAATTCATATTATTAGATGAGCAGTTGAAAGAAATAGAAATGCTTAACTTTAAGAAAATAAAGCTCAGAGAGAAATGGTAACTGTGATCGATGATTTGAAAGGATGTGGGGAAGGGGGATTAGAACTTGATCTATTTGTCCAAAGAGGAAAGAATGTAATGGTGTAATGAATTGTGTAGGGGTAATGGGCAGAAATTGAAAAGATACAATTTTAGTCTTGATATCAGGAAGAACTTCCTGACAGAGCTATCTAAAGGTAGAATTGTCTGCCTCAGGAGATTATGATTTCCTCTTCTTTAGAGATCCTCAAGCACAAACTGTCTAACCAGTTAGTTAAGTAGTCAATAAGTTAAGTAGTCAATAAGTATTTACTAAGTATTTTCCAGGCCTTTTGCTAGACGCTGGGGATACAGGGATGTAAAATGAAATAACCTTGCCCTCAGGGAGCTTCTATTCTATCAGGCAAAATTATACATAAATACATAATACAAGGTTCCTAAAAGTCTTATTTCAAGGTAATCTATTAAATTTTAGAACTGCACTAGGACTTTGTGTATTGTCTGTATATACAAAGTAGTTTCAGAGGACCAGAAGTACTATAAGTTTAGGACCTTATACATTAAGTACTGCTTGAGCTAAGCTTTGAAGAAAACTAGACATTCTAAAAGGAGGTGAGGAAACAATACAGTCCAGGTATGATAGACAGCCTATTCACTCAAAAACATGGAAAGTGTTAATGAAAGTTAATATGTCAGAAACAAAATATAGAGTGGTTTGGCTATGCTAAAATCTCATCTTCTAAAGGAAACCTTTCCTAACCCTTCTTGATTCTAGTGCCTTACCTCTGTTAACTATTACCCATTTTATATTTAAACCTGTTTGTTTATATTTATTTGCTGTCTCCATAGATTATGAGCTCCTTAAGGCCTCTTAACACAGTGCCTGACACACAGTAGGCACTTAATAAAAGTTGGGTGATTGGTTACAGCATGCACAAAGGGGAATAGTTTTGCAATAAATCTGAAAAGGTATGCCAGAGTCAGATTTGGGAGTGTTTTAAATGGCAAGCAGAAGAGTCTGTATTTGTTCTGAAAGGCACCAGAGTTTCTTGGTCATATCTGTACTTTAGTATCACTTTGGTATCTATGTATAAGATGTATTAGAGAAGGAAAAGATGACACAGTGAAACTAATTTGGAGATTATTGTACATTTCCAGGATTTTAGTGATGAAAGTTTGAAATCATGTGTTGGCCATATGAGTGGAGACAAAGGGACAGATGGGAAAGATGCTACAGAGGTAGAATCAATAGCACTTGGCAACTGACAACATGTGGATGAGAGACAGTGAAGAGCTAAGGATGACTCCAAGTTTGTAAACATGGGTAAATGGAGGGATCATAATGCCTTCAACAGAAACAGGGAAATTAGGAAGAAGAGAGGAAGGAAAAGAGTGAACTGTGTTTTGGACATGTTGAATTTAAGGTACCAATAAAACATCTGATTAAAAATGCCCACTAAGGAAGTTGCTGACACAGGATTTCTTGAATATTTTGTAGTGAGGATTTGATTTTAGGTTTGGGCTGGCATCTGGCTGAAGTCAATTACAACTCTGAAATGCTTTGATTTTGATACTGGGAAGGCAAAACATAAACATTTCCAGCAGCACCAATAAGCAGTACCACAGTTAGGGTAACAGAGCAAATCATGACATTTTTTTCAAAAACCATTTAAAAAAAAAGAGTGAACATCTTTTAAATCAAGTGAACTTTGTCACACTGAAGTGTGTTTTTTTTTTCCCAGTAGCATTGAACCCTGATTGTGCTCAGCAGTAGCTAGTATAGCTGAAAAAGTCAGGGAATTTTCAAGAAGACTGGGGCCCAGTCCTGGCTCGCCTAACTAGCCAGGTGACTTTGGGGCAACCTGGACCTCAGCTTTCTCATCTACAAAATGAAAGAATTAAGCTGCATCAGTGTTGTTAAACTCAAATAGAATCAGAATCCAGTAGGAGGCATAATCACTTAGAAAACCATAAATTAACATTATCTATGTTGTATCACATTTTTGGTTTTTTACTTCGTTTGGTTAAATAGTTCCCAATTACTTTTTAAGCGGTTCTGCCTGCCTCAGACCCACAAACTATAAATCTGTCACCTCTGTACTAGATGGCCTCTCAGATTCCTTCTAGCATGAATATTATATAATTCTTTGGCTTCTGAACCCAACAACTCCAAGCTGTTCTCTGAACGTGGTTACACTGGTTCTAAGAGTCCAATGAATTGTTTGACATCACAAAAGATTTATTGCATTAGAATGATGCTATCTTTAAATATACCTTCGCCTCGCTCAGTCACTAAAATATTTATTGAGTGCCTTTATTTGCTTTAAATATGCTTTAGGTTCAATCAATCAATAATACTTTTATTGAGTGCAGGGCCCAGAGATTCAAATATCTCCTTCTAAAGCCAGAGAATCTATAAGTATGTTTAAAAAAAAAAAAAGCTGTACTATTTTCTAAAGAAGCATTTAACTTTACTAGGCTGCAGTGAAGAAAATTTTCTTAAAAGGCCATTTTTGGTACCTTTTCCTACAAAATGTTTTGCATTTTCAGGTACACATATAATAAACTTTTTAATTAAGAACTACAAAACAAGTTCTTCCTAAGATTGATTTAATTTTTTAAAGGTGACCTAGATGTCAAGGTGCCTTTAATTATTTTAAAGACAACTTAGACAAAATCATAATTAGATTTAAATTTTTGTCCTTCCTAAAAGATAACTCAGGATTCCTGACAACAGCTGTGAGCTGTCCCTGGAGATTATGCTTCAGAGCTATGGGTGTACACCAGCTGGACCAGAGGAAAGGTGATTTTGAATTCTAGCTAATAGCATCCACTGTGCATGCTAGTATAATTAGGAGATAATGGAATGAGGCTGAACAAGGGAAAATGCAAGCTCAATTACTAGGAAACACTCCCTTACTGTGAGCTATCAACCAGATTGTTAATTTGCATCCCAGGGGCAGTGATAGAAACCACAGAGTTTGGATCATTTGAAATTGGACCTGGCACAATAGTAAAGAAAAAATTATGGGAATATGCTAGCAACATTCATCTGGAGTTAGGCCAGGCAATAAAAATGGCTGAATTTATTGTGTTTTTAAATCTTTTTACTTATCACAGCACTGAAGGAGATACAAATATGAACAAGGGACAGTCTGTGGTCCTGGAAAGAGAAGTCTATCCACATAGATGGAGCAGGCACAAAGACACAGAAATAAGAAAGTGAAGTACCTATTTGGGAAATGGGGCTAAAGGGAAGGAAGGAAGGAAGGAAGGAAGGAAGGAAGGAAGGAAGGAAGGAAGGAAGGAAGGAAGGAAGGAAGGAAGGAAGGAAGGAAGGAAGGAAGGAAGGAAGGAAGGAAGGGAGGGAGGAAGGAAGGGAGGGAGGAAGAGAAGAAGATGGACCTTTTCATCTCTGTAATTCAATTCCTAAGGATTTCTTTTTCGTAAAACTCCCTTAGTTGTTCAATATATATTATTATGTAACCTATAAAAATGTATGCCACCTTTGAAAATATCACTACTCCAATTTTTTCCAATTTGTTTGAATAGGCATCCCACATAATCTGTTCAAATTCATGAAGTTTTTGACAGAAAAGAAACCTAACAACTAACAAAAACATTAATGTCTAGTAAAACCACTGTCTATGAAATCAGGAAAAACATGAATCTTTTAAAGATCACTTTAGTCCCATTTTAAAAATGTTTCATTATTTTGAAAAACCAAAATAAGACAATAAACACACTGACCTTGATCCTATTGCATTTCCTCAGATATTATATTTCTCTTGTCTCTTTATGAACATATATATCACATTTTGCGTTAAAACTCTTGAGTCTGAAATGATGACATCCACTTAATGCTTTTGCTGACATTTTCCTTTCATTCATTCACTTCAAGGTAAGCAGCTAGTATTTCAATAGCATAATGCCTATTGCTAAAGCTTCCACCCTCTACATTAGTGGTTATCAAAATATATTCCATGGCCTTAACAGTGATCTCTGTTCATTTCCCAAGTGCTCCTTAGGCCAATCTCTTATAGCATTAATAAGATGATGTCTGTGTTTGTTTCTCATTTTAATTAATAATTTATTTATACCAGTACTAATGATTACAAAATCTTAGAGAAGAAGTTGCAGACCTTAAGAGCACAGGCAACTTTTGTTTGCTTGTTTTTTACCACTTTCATTTAAAGTTTTAAGTTCCAAATACTATCCCTCCCTGAGATGGTAAGGAATCAGATATATTTTATACACGTGCAATTATGTACGACATGTCCATCAGTAATTTTGTATAAGAAGACTCAAATAAAAGAAAAAAGTGAAAGAAAGAAGTGAAAAATAGCACGATCCAGTCTATATTCTATCAATACCAGTTCTTTCTCTGAAGAAGGATAGTCTTGGATCATTATATTGCTGAGAATAGGTAAGTTATTCAAAGTCCTTCACTGAACAATACTGCTGTTACTGTCCTCTTTGTTCGGTTCACTTTACTATGCATCAATTCATCAAATTCTTTCCAAGTTTTTCTGAAATCGTCCTGCTTGTCATTCCTTATAGGTATAATAGCATTCCATTGCAATCATATATCACAGCTTGTTTATTCATTCCCCCAATTGATAGGCATCCTTTTGATTTCCAATTCTTAGTCACCACAAAAATAGCTGCTATAAATAGTTTTATAACTCGTTGGGCATAGTTCCAAATTGCTCTCCAAAATGGTTGGGACAGTTCACAACTCCACCAACAGTACATAAATGTCCCAGTTTTTACACATCCCCTCCAACATACATTTTCCTTTTTGTCATATTAGCTATTCTGATAGATGTGAGGTGGTTGATTTAATTTGCATTTCTCTGATCAATTATGATTTAGAACATTTTTATATGACTATAGATGGCTTCAATTTCTTTGTCTGTAAACCATCTGTTCATATCTTTGGACCATTTATCAATTGGGGATGACTTGCACTTTTCACAAATTTGACTCAATTCTTTATATATTTGAAAAATTGGGCCTTTATCAGACATACTTGCTGCAAAAATGTTTTCCCAGTTTTCTGCTTTCCTTATAGTTTTGGTTGCAATGGTTTTGTTTGTGCAAAACCTTTTTTTTAATTTTATATAATCAAAATTATCTATTTTATATTTTGCAATGCTCTCTATATCTTTGGTCCAAAATTCTTCCCTTATCCAGAAATCTGACAAATTCATGTTCCAGGCTCTCTTAATTTGCTTATATCTCCCTTTAAGTATACCAATTTTGACTTTATCTTCATATATGGTGTGAACTGTTGGTCTATACCCAGTTTCCAACATTCTGTTTTCCAATTTTCCTAGCACTTTTTGTTAAATAATGAGTTTTTCTTCCAAATGCTTAGATCTTTGCACTTAGGATATACTAAGTTACTATGAACATTTGCTACAATATAATTTGCACCTAATCTATTCCACTGATCCACCCCTCTTTTTCTTAGCCAGTATCAAATTGTTCTGGTAATCACTATTTTATAGTACAGTTTGAGATCTGATATGGCTAGACCACCTTTCCCATTTTTTCATTGATTTCCTTGACATGTTTGAGCTTTTTTGATGAATTTTGTTATTATTTTTCTCACTTCATAAAATAATTTTTGATAGCTTGGAATGGCACTGAATAAATAGATTGATTTAGGTAGAATGTGATTTTTATTATGTTGGCTTGGACTATCTATGAGCAATTAATATTTTCTAATTGTTTAGATCTGCCTTTATGTGTATGAAGTGTTTTATAGTTATGTTCATGCATTTCCTGAGTTTGTCTTGGCAGGTGGACTCCCAAATATCATTAGATATCAGTGTATCCTTTCAATCATTATTTTCAATAATAGCCCTCCATGGAATTTCTTAAGAGCATTCAATATCTTTCCCTCTTTCAGTTATTTTGAAGATTGATCCCTTAGCACCCTCAAAATGCTGCCACCTCTTCCATATATACTAATCCAGCTGTGCTTCCTATCTGTTTTCTTTAATGTCTTTATCACTTCTTCATATAACACATGAGGGATTGCCATGATAAAGTCAAAAATTTTAGGCTCTATCGTCACTAAAGGAAATATTTGTTTGAAAAATTAGCATGGATCTTTTTTTTTCATTTCTCACTTGCTAGTTGGCCCCCTTCCAGTTTTATCTTTAAGTATTCAGAATAATGTGACTTCACTGATTCTCATTCTATGAAGAATAATTAATCAAAATGGTTCCTTAGCTAATCCTAAAAAGACCAGTGATAGTTCTATCACAATATAAAATTGTACATGTTGTATTTAGCCAAAATATAAAACACAATTTAAGCTATTGATTCCCTCTTTCACTTGCTCTTGTTCCCTTTTTCTTTCAATTTCCTTCATTTAGTTCTCCCTCTAAAAGCTAAAAAGTAAAAGTGTTGTTGGAAATAACAAAGCTAATGCAACTTTTTTTAGCACAACCTAGTTAAATTAATCCTAACCTCATAATGCAGTAAATTAAATTCTGCACTCTAACATCAAAATTCTAGAATTCTTTGCCATAAGTGTTAAAGTAACAATTCCCATACCTGTACAATTAAAGCTGCTAATAAAACAAAGTAGGTACTTTTAGATTGGAGGGAGAATTGCTAAACAAATTGTGACACATTTATGTAAGGGATGATTACTTTTCCATAAGACAAGACAAATACAAAATTTCATAGAAACATCGGAAAATATATGCACTGATGTTAAGAAAGGTAAGCAGAAATTAGAAAATAATGTACACAACTACAACTATATAAATAGGAACAACAAAGAAACTGGATTTCATATAAATATGATGATAATGCTTGACCTGAAAGAAGAGATTGAAAAATGTACCTAGCTCCCCAGAGACTGTAGGAATGGAATGTTGAATATGCTATTAGATTCATTCAAAGTATTGACTGGGTTTGCTGAACTGTTTTCCTCTTTGAATCTTTATTTCAAGGAAAAGTTCACATCATAGAGGAAGAGGAGAGCCACATTCAGCCATATAAAATCTAGGTAAGCCAGAATAAAGTAACAGAGGGAGGAATCTGCTGTCGACTTAGTGGCATGCCAACTGAGATTTCTTGCTAGCTCCCCACTTACAGAGGCAGTCCAACCCATAAGGCACTTTTCTGTCACTTTTAGCCTGTCTAGATTGCTCAAAGGGACTCTTACCCAAAAGTGTACTCAAAGTTAACACCAGCTGCATCTTCTACAGCAAGGTCAAGTCTTTAGAGAGAAAAAAATAGAGTATCATGACATCCTTCCCATATGGAATAAGAGAACCATGAAGTGCAACATGAATAAACATTACTTATTTGGGGCATAAGAGTGAAATAGGTGTTTGGAAAGACTAGAAAGATACAGGCTTGAGAAGTATTACTTTCTGAGGAAGGGATTTTTCCTACTAGAAAATGAAATTCATTCAAGGAACAACTTCAAAAGTTAAGGACAAACAAGAGCTTCATAGACCTTTGCCTAACATTTAGAGCAATGACAAGATTTGGATTTTAATTTGTTTCTAGATAATTCAAAAAGAAACATCCTAAAGGGGATATTTAACTCTCTGCTGGTAGAGTTTCCTGCCTTGAACTATGTAGGTGTGCATTTTTATAGTAGAATGACAAGTATAAATTAACACATGATAATCATCACTGTCTGAAAAAAGAGGGGAAAAGAGAGAGAAGCAGATAGCAATTTTCATTGTATAAACCTGACATTAATTGTTCCTAGCTATTAAGAACTGTTTCAAAAATCAAAAGCACAGAAATGGTAAAAAAAAAAAAAAATAGAAAGAAAAGGAAAAAAATAAAAAAGGATTAAAATGCTTTTGGAATTCCTTAAACTCATACATTTAAAATAATACCTGCAACCTTGTCATTAAATGTCAATCAAATAACTTGGAATAGAGTCAAGTTTCAATTATTATAAGAGCTATTCTGAATAAAATATTGGCTTCCTATGTGAGTTTTAGAAGAATATATGTATATCTTAACAGAAACTTATATGAGCACAGACATGCCCCTTTCTACTTTAAAACCTGTTGAGTTAAGAAAACAATGAAATTTTTCAATCTATTACTCAAATGACTCGTTTAGAACCTTACTCCTATAGTTAGTTAAGTATATACACTCATAGATACCCGGCTCAATGAAAAAGTACTGCTCTGTCCCCTACAATTCTAACTCTCCAGCAGATCTAAAATCATTCTTCCTTTCCAGTTTTCAGACAGTTTCAAGTTGACAGCTGGCACATTTTTTTTTGACTTGTCAAGTATCTCTTTATAGTGTAACAAGTAATACAATTTTGTTTGGCCCTTAAAAAGAAAATAGCAAATATGCAATACTCTCTGACAACTGTAGAATTTTACTCCCACTTAAGACATGCTCCAGACAGGACCTTCTTTGAATAGAGATTCCTCTGGAGGATGGAACAACAAGAGAACTTGAATTGTTAATGTTTCAATTAACATTTCAACCTAGGCAGATAAAATTGTAGGCCAGAAAGTCAGAAGTGATTTCTTCAAATATCAGTGAGTCATATATATATATATATATATATATATATATATATATATATATATATATATATATATATATATATATGTAATCTTTCTCAGGTGAATATATGTATTTTATGAAATGTAGTCACCTCAAAAAAAGATGAGAATTTAGAGCTATCCCAAATCTCATGTCTATGTTGTGTGGAATCATGTTGTAGGTAAGAGCAATCACTCGGTCAAGGAGTCAGTTTCTGCTGAATCCTCAAGTTAGCAAGCATTTATTAAGCCCCTTTATGTACCAGGCATTGTGCTAAGCACTGGGGATACAAAGAAAGGCAAAAGTAGTGCTTCTCCTCCTAGAGTTCACAGTCTCATGTCATGCTGAGAAATTAAACACCAACAAACAGGATTCCAATACATATCCTTAAAATTATATATGATAGTGGCTAATATTAAGAGAGTAATATCAGATTATTTTCTAAAAATCAGGTATTTATCTATATAAAGATACTTTGTATACTTTTCAGTTACAAGTCTTCATTTCTTACCAGGCTAAATTCTGGGCTTCCCCCTAATGCCCCAGAAACCTCTTCATCCTAGAAGATCACTACAACCCTAGGATTTTTTGGTTTTCTCTGTGAGACAGATATTAATAAAGATGAATCCAAAGTCCTCTGCAAATAAGAGGATATCCACCTCCACCTCTATATTTCTATTCCAGTCACTCAGTCAACAGGCATTTACTAAATTTTCAAGAGAAACATCATCCACCTTAATTGAAAAGTATGAAATTCCTCTTCCATTCTCATGCATGTTCAACAGGCTCCTGGATTTAGGTGTTAACATTTTTATAGCAATTCTTAATTACACAGGACTTTGGATTCATCTTTATTAATATCTGTCTCACAGAGAACACCAAAAAATTATATGATGAATCTGTTTCTAGAGTAACTCACCATGCAATCCAATGTAAAGAACACAGATGATTTTCATTCATATTCAAACTATAAATGAGCAGAGGTCATTACCCTCAGGGTGTGGTAGCTGCCACTGATTGGCATTTTTTTTATCACCTTCAGCAAGAACCTTCTTTCATATGTAGTTTGCATTTGATCACTTTGTGGATATATAGTGTTAATACTAGCTAACATTCTTGGCCAATGACCATAACCCACTTTCCGGATTACATTCAGGCAATTTTTTTAAAAGGAGAGAGATTTTTAAAAAAACTCTCTTCCAATCAAGAAAAGTAAGAACATAAGAAGGCAGCTTAGGGCAAGATATCAAGAACTTCCTTCACTACTTTTTCACCCTTTCCCTTTGTCTCCCCCTCTCCCCCATCCCCATACCCTATTCCACTAACAGTGAATGAGAGCATAGGCATATCTATAATTAAAGATAGAGATTAGGACCATAACTATGATTCACTGATGTAGAAAATTTCACCTACCAATGCTGGGTCAGCAATTCCTTTACAAGTTAAAAGCATTGAAAGTTTAAGTGACAGCTAGGATCACTTGGTCAATATGTGTCAAGCCATGCTTGCTTTCTTGACTTAAAGACTAGTTCTATATCCTCTACCCCATATTGACTCTCATACAGTTAACACCCTAAAAACCAAACAAGATGGTGAGAAGTTATGTCCAAGATTGTACAGGCATTCTGCTCAACTCACCCAAAGTGGTGACTTTTGAAAACTGTACTTCTTAACTTTCTCCCCAGAATTTTATTTACTTAGCCATTGGACAATGATTTCTTTCCCAAAACCCTTGCTCTCAGGTATATCCAGAATAACCTATGAGAGTTTTCATTGGCCCCCAATTCTGGTATAGGATCACTATAAGATAATAGCCTTATTTACTCATGAATCATGTTACTGTAATGTATGGTTAGATAGATTAAAAAAGTAAACAAAGATTTATAGAATAGACTGATATTCTCATTTCAATTCTGAACTTTACACATAGTCACGGAAGGGCTTGTACCATGCCCATGAAGCCATAAGAACAGAAGTTAAATTTCTTTCTAGCCTGGGTAACAGGTCCTTTCCAACAAGCATAGCTACACCTGCCCATCAACTTTTAAGGCAAGTCTTCCCATAAGAAAAGGAGGAGTGGAAAAGATATAAAGGAGAAGCTCCATCCATAAAGATAATTTCTAGACCTAAAATGTACAAAATAGAAGTCTAACAGGGAAAAAGAGAATAAGAAATTTAAAATTTTAGGTATTGTTTTACTTTCTAGATTTAGGTTTCCCAAAATATAACTAAAACCTCAGATAGGCTATCCATGGCACATACATTGAGAGCAAAGAAATAAGACAGCATCTCTATTTAAAATAGTCAAAGTGGCAATTGATACTTTTGAAATGCCATGCAGTGGAATGACTCCAAATTGACTTCATTGAAACAATCATCCAATAAAGCAATAACCACTTATTAAATGTCTACTATGTGCCAGGCACTGTGCTAATCACTGGTGATACAAAAAGAAGGAAAAGATAGTCCTTGTTCTCAAGGAACATACAGTCTAATGGAAACATTCAGCTCATTTCATTGTCATATGAGTATGCCATGCCCAAGAGGTAATTTTTATTAAGAGAAGCAGCACTGTTAAAGGAATGAGCACTAGTATTAATATAAGTTTGACCTAAGTTCAAATCTTGACTCAGGCCTTAGGTCAGAGTACCTTAGGTCCTGTGTGACCCAAACTATTGCCAAAGCAATATTCACAGCACTAAGGGTGACTGTGAATATGCCAGATAGTTTTGAATCACAAAGTATAACAAACTATCCATATAGCAGCCAGAAGGAAAACAATTATTCAGATGCCAGAAAGCCAAATCCCAACACCAGAAAGCCAAATCCATCATGGTAACCAAGAGGTCAAAGCACATTAGCACTGCAGGGGACAAAGCCATTCCCGAGCCTCCTCACCCCCACCTTCCCAGAGCCTTCCCACAAACAAACATGCACAAGTCTAGCTGTGCCTGCCTGTGGACTTCCCAGTTCTGACTAGCCTGACCAACTTTCTCTCAGCTCTGCTCCACCCTTCTTGTACCACCAGTTCAGCAACCTCCTCCCACCACATGTGACTTGGGCTTCCATGCTATCCAAGCAGATCACATGGGCCTATTAATGAATGGAAAAGATCTTCTCATAATTACCATTACACCCAAAGACAGTCATTTAACCTCTATTTTAATACAGACTTGGTAAGTTTCAGAATATCAGAGCCCCAGAACAAGGAAACATGGAGTTCATAAGATAGTAAAGCAAGCCAATTTTAGTGAGGGAAGATACTCAGGAAATAGAGAGGTAGCTAGGGAGGATGATCGCAGAGGAATTTGCTAGAGGCCTGTGTGGATTTAGACATTCCGATAATAGTCGTATTGTGTAAGATTAACTGAATTACCCTCCATCCTAACCTGCCCCTCATTGTTTCTCTTCTCTCTTTTGATCCTGTCCCTCCCCAAGTGTTGACTTCAAATTGCTCCCTCCTCCCATTGCCCTCCCTACCATCATCCCCCACCCTTGCTTATCTCCTTCTCCCCCACTTTCCTGTATTGTAAGATAGGTTTTCATACCAAAATGAGTGTGCATTTTATTCCTTCCTTTAGTCAAATGTGATGAGGGTAAACTTCTTGTTTTTTTTCTCAGCTCTCCTCTTTTTCCCTCCACTAAAAAGTCTCCTGCTTGCCTCTTGAATGAGATATAATTTACCCCATTCTATTTCATCCTCTTTCCTCCCACTACATTTCTCTCTCACCATTTACCTTAATTTCTTTTAAGATATGGTCCCATCCTATTCAATTCACTCTGTGCTCTCTGTCTCTGTATGTGCATGCATGTCTGTATGTGTGTGTGCATGCATGCATGTATATGTGTGTGTGTGTGTGTATGTGTGTGTGTGGTCCCACCAACTACCCACATACTGAAAAGTTTTAAGAGTTACAAATATTGTCTTTCCATGTAGGAATGTAAACAGTTCACTTTTGGTAAGTCCCTTATGACTTCTCTTTGCTGTTTACTTTTTCATGCTTCTTCTCATTCTTCTGTTTGAAAGTCAAATTTTCTTTTCAGCTCTGGTCTTTTCCTCAAGAATGCTTGAAAGTCCTCTGTTTCATTGAAAGACCATATTTTCCCCTGAAGCATTATACTCAGTTTTACTGTGTAGGTGATTCTTGGTTTGAGACCTGGTTCCTTTGACTTCTGGAATATTCTATTCCACGCCCTTCGATCCCTTAATGTAGAAGTTGCTAGATCTTGAGTTATCCTGATTGTATTTCCACAATACTGGAATTGTTTCTTTCTAGCTGCTTCCAAGATTTTCTCCTTGAGCTGGGAGTTCTGGAATTTGGCCACAATGTTCCTAGGAGTTTCTCTTTTTGGATCTCTTTCAGGTGGTGATCGATGGATTCTTTCAATACTTATTTTGCCCTCTGGTTGTAGAACGTCAAGGCAGTTTTCCTCGATAATTTCATGGAAGATGATGTCTAAGCTCTTTTTTTGATCATGACTTTCAGGTAGTCCCATAATTTTTAAATTGTCTCTCCTGGATCTATTTTCCAGGTCAGTTGTTTTTTCCCATGAGATATTTCACATTATCTTCCATTTTTTCATTCTTTTGGTTTTGTTTTGTGATTTCTTGGTTTCTCAGAAAGTCATTAGACTCCATCTGTTCCATTCTAATTTTGAGAGAACTATTCTCTTCAGTGAGCTTTTGAACCTCTTTTTCCATTCAACTAATTCTGCTTTTGAAAGCATTCTTCTCCTCATTGGCTTTTTGAACCTCTTTTGCCAATTGAGTGAGCCTATTTTTCAAGGTGTTATTTTCTTCAGCATTTTTTTTGGGTCTCCTTTAGCAAGGTATTGACCCGTTTTTCATGCTTTTCTTACATCTCTCTCATTTCTCTTCCCAGTTTCTCCTCCACCTGTCTAACTTGATTTTCAAAATCCTTTTTGAGCTCTTCCATGGCCTGAGCCCACTGCACATCCCCCTGGGATGTCTGGGATACAGAGGCCCTGATCTCCACATCTTTCCCTGACGGTAAGAATCCTTCCTCGTCATCAGAATTAAAAGGCGGGAACATCTGAACCCCATCAAAGTAGCTGTCTATAGTCTTATTTTTCTTCCCTTTTCTGGGCATTTTCCCAGCCAGTTACTTGACTTCTGAGATTCCTGTCCACCCCCGCCTAGATCTGCCCAGCTAGTGCTTGGGGTCTGAGATTCAAATGGGTTTTCCACGGCAGGCACAGCTGCTATTCAATGTGAGCTTAAGTTCTGGTGCTGGGGTGGGGGCAGGGCCGCCTCCCAGGCTCAGTGCCCTCAGGGGCTTTATGCAGAGACCTTCAGTAATGGAGAGGGTGGGGGCAGGGCCACCTCCTAAGCTCAGTTCCCTCAGGGGGTTTATGCAGAGACCTGAACTTCTGCCTGCTGCTGCCTGCTCTCCTGGGCTGATGCAGTTGCCTCTGCTGCTGCCTCTACTGCTCCCTCTGCCGCTTCCTCCTGAGGGGGCCCTAGCCACGGAGACACCCTGCTCCCCTCTCAGCCAGCCCAGGCATCTCTCTCACTGACCTGTAGCGTCTGTGGGCGGAGGGACTGCTCGGCCACTGGAGGTTCTGTCCATGAAGCCTGCTCAGATCTGCTGCTCTCGGCCACGCAGCCAGGGCAGCTCAGGGGTGGGCTCCGCTTTCCGGGGCGTGGGGAAGGCTCTCCAGGGCTCTCTTGGATGGAAATCTTTTCTACTGTGTTTCTTTGCACCTTGCAGTGATCCAGAATTTGTGGGGAGTTCTTTTTGCAGGAAATATATGGGCTGTGGGTTCGGAGCTAGCATACTTGAGTCTTTCTACTCCGCCATTTTGACTCCACTCCCTCGGATTTAGAGATTTAGACATTCAATTGGGGCACCCTCTCCTCAAACCAGTAAAGTCTGGTGGGTTTTTTAGGATTCTTATCTGTGTTTAGCAGGATCAAGCATTGGAGGAAGGAAGGGAGGGAGGAGTCTGGACCTGGAGGCATTGGGGCAGATTTAAGCTAGTGAGAAGCAGGAAGCCTCCTGGAGAATAGGTGACTAATTGATATTCCTACTTCCCTCACTGTGGGAAAAAGTGCTTTGGGCCATGATTACTGCTGGTGTGATTCTGGTTATTGGTGTGGTACAGGGGTTTTTGAGATGCTTTGCTTAGCAGGGATGTTGGGGAGCTACTGGGGTTATTACTTCTTCAGTCCCAGTTTCCTCATCTATTAAATAATAACGGACATTGACCAGATGACTTCTAATGTTTCTTTTGTCTCTAAAACTATGATCCTACAATCTTGGAAGTCAAAAAACTTTGGTTCATCTGGGTGAACAGAAATATGTTGCTAAATATATACCCACCAAAAACACTTCCTCATGAAAAAATTTTTCTTATTTGTCAGCTAATCAAATGACCTTAAATTTTTTGTAGCCTCTACAATGCTCTAGGGAAATCAAAGTAATTCGTATACATTGATGCCAATTAGGGCATTGGAGGATAAGAGAACATTTTAAGTGAAATTGCTCCTTTTCCCCAAACCTTGACCATAATATCCCCTACCAAGGAATCTGCCATTTCTAGCATTAAGGATATAAGGGAGAGGAAAATAAATGGAAAAGAAAGGAAAGGGGGGATGGGAACAAAAAAAGGTTAGGGTGGAGAAGTGAAAAAAATGAAAGAAAAAAGGAATGTATATGATAATTTTGTTGTATATTTAAAGGAAAAGCAAGTTTCATATATATATGTATGTATATATAAGATTTTCAGTTTCATGTGCAATCATCTTTCTTTATCACACCATGCTATGGAAATGTTTTATTCTATAAATTAAAAAGAAAATAATTTTTTTAAAAAAAAGAAAGGATAGGAAAAAGTGTAATAGTAATTTAAATGAGAAGATCTTTCCCATTCATTAATACGCCCATGTGACCTTCTTAAAGCACATGGAAATCTAAGTTGTATGTGGTGGGAAGAGCTTGCTGAACTTGTGGAACAGGAAGGGTAGAGAAGAGCTGGGAGAAAATAGCTCAAGTTAATCAGAGCTGAGAAGGACACAGGCAAGCAGAGAGCTAGGCTAGTCAGTGTTTGTTTGTGGGAAGGACCCAGCAAGGTGGGAAAAAGCTTGGAAATGCCTTTGTCCCCTGCAGTGCTGATATGTATTGATTTCTTGGTTACCTTGACTGATTTGGCTTTCTGGTTTTTGGATTTGACTTTCTGGTGTCTGAATAAATGTTTTTCTTCTACCTTCTATAGACTCTGTGATTGAGAACTATGATGGCATATTCATAGTCACCACCAGTGTTGTGAACATTGGTTTGGCAATACGGAAGATCAGATGAGAGAAAGACAAAGGGTGACTGATGAGGGAGATCCTCATGTTTTCCTTTTTTTAAAAAAAAACTATCAGAATTGTTATTAGCATTTTATTTTGACTCCAGATTTTTTTTTAAGTACTGTATTTGAGTAAGAAGAGAAGTCAAAATTCTAGTCTTGCTAATCCACCACCTTTATGACCATAGGCAAGTTACTTCAATATTCTAGACCCTAGTTTCCCCATATGCAAAATAAAGGAGTTAGACAAAATGGCCCCCAATTCCCCTCCAACTTTCAAAATCTGAATTGACAGTGTCATAGTCTCTTGCCACTCTTAATACTTAAAGTGTATTCCTTCCTCATCTATCATCTATACAAATCTTCCTTTCTAATTCAATAAGCATTAAGAATCCACTTCTATGTGGACCTTGCATTATACTGGGGGGATATAGGTACCTGAATGAGCAAATACAAAGCATAGAAAAAGTACACACAAAATTCAGCATCTGATGAAACCACCTCCTATAACTTTCCAGGTGCCACCAAAGAATGCCTGCCCAGTGCTCTGTAGGGTCTCTAAATCCTACAGTGGCCCATGAGTCACCACCATTATGTTTACCTTTAAAAGTCAGCTAGAGGGGATAACTAGTTCAAAAAGAAGATATTTAATTAAGAAGTAGCAATAAAATATTTCTCCAATAAACCTATTTTCTCTCCTACATATACATACATCAGCGGGAAGACTAGAAATAGGTAAGAAAAACACGTGGAGGAATACAAGTACAAGGGACATGTGGTCAGGGGACACATGTACAGGCAAACCATGCCACTAGTGTCATAGGGCTATTAATGTCTTCCAATCATATCATTGCTCTCTTTCTGCCAGGGCAGCTCTCTTGTTCCCGAGAGGTCTTGCTGGCACTATCCCACTCAACGCTACCTGTCCAGACATGCAGTCTTCACCAGATGCTACTCAGCTTTACGTTACTCAAATGATGCTATTGTGCCTGAATCAGCTTAACTCAGGTGTATGGGGTGTCCAGGGAGAACTACTACCTCTGGTGTGAGGGCTTGCTGAGACCTTTCCAGAGCAGCTCATTCAACTTTTGTGTCCATCCTCACCCAACTTTTCCTGTGGCTTCAAGAAGCCACATTATACAGATGAGGAAACTGAGACAAACAGGGTTGAGACTCAGGGTCACACAACTTGTAGGTGTTTGAGGTCAATATGAACTCAGGAAGATGAATTTTCCTTATTCCCACTCCAGCGATCAATCCATCAATTGATATTATTTTGTTTGCTTTCTCAGTGGGTTGGGAGTGAGGGAGATAATTTGGAACTAAAAATTTAAAAAAGAAAAGAATGTTAGAAATGAATTAATTTTTTTAAAAAAAAGAAACTACAACATAGGCAGCAGCCACACCCCAGCAAAACCATCTTGGCATACAACCTAAACCGGATTGAAGGTAACTGACCAGCGTCAAACCCAGTAGAATGAGTGGATGAGAACAATTGCGTTCCAATGGCCATGAAGGCAGCTGAAGCAGGTGCAGTTGAGCTGTTGAGCTTTGAAAGTTTGGTCAGACATTGAAGACACTAAGGTTATCCACAGTATCCTGGAACATAACCAGTTGCCCTAATTTTTGTCACTGGACTTCAATGATTCTGAGAAAGAATGAGCCTAACATTTCAGACAACTCAGCCCCATTTAAATCCAATTCAGGAACAAATCAAGACATCAGCTGTAATGTCATTGGTCCTCTTCAAAAATGAAGGACTAGCAACATCTTCTAATTTGTGATTCAGTTGAAATGTCTGGCTACCTCATCCTTTAGGAAGCATGGGCACCAATATGCTCATTTAGCTTAAAGCCCATCAATTTTTTCCTACTATGAATACTTTGTTAATCTTTTTGGTTTTTCGTTTTGTTTTAATTTAAAAAAAAACATAAACCCTTGCCTGAAACCAACAAAAAAGTCTTCCTTTGGATTCCTTTTTATTTTTCCCTTTAGAGTCTTAGGCTATAAAGACCCTTTTCTCTCCAAAAAGAGACTCCCAACACCATGTGCACCAAGTTTTTCAAAACAAAGATCGGGGATCCTCTCAGAGAGATAATACTCTCAGATTTAATCTTTTCATTGGACTCAACCTCTTTGTTTTGGAGTTTGGGATTTCCATGGGCAACTTTACCCTAGCTCATTGGTGAGTATTCCATATACACCATAATTCAGATCTCTGAAGCTAGATTGCAAGTCACATAATAGTTACTTGTCCAATAATCATCAAACAGCTCTGAGGTTCATGGTTTCCCAGTTTTTAAACTGTTCTGTTTTTCAAATCTTCTGGGTTTGTTTTTTTGGGGTTTTTTTAATACATAAGTAGGTGGAGGACACAGAAAAAAAGCAAAGCTCTGTGGGCTCTTTTCCCTGGTTAGCCATAGGTGAATAATGTATTAATAAACAAGAGATAGAGAGAACAAAGTTGGATGTAAAATGGACAATTTAAAATACATTAATTTAAAAGTTTTTGTACAAATAAAGCAAATGTAGCCAGGATCAGAAGGAAAGCAGAAAATGGGGCAAGGGGGATTATAGAGACAGTTTCTCAGATAAAGTTTTCATCTCAACTATGTAAAGGACTCTGTCAAATCTATAACACTAGCCATTCCCCAACTGATCAATAGTCTAACGATGTGAACAGGAAGGTTTTCAATGAAAAAATCAAAACAACTTATAGTCACATTTTTAAAAAAGTCCTAAAACATTATTGATTAGAGAAATGCAAATATTAAAACAACCTTGAGATATCACTTTACACCTATCAGACTGGCTAAAATGATTGAAAGGAAAAGCAACGAATACTGGAAGGGATATAGAAAAATTGGGACACATTCTTTTTTGGTGGAATTCTGAACTGATTCTACTGTTTGGAGAGTCAACTGAATTCCTGGTTCCTTCACAGAACCAGTAGTTTTTGAAGGATATTTTTAAAATGTGATTTCATAGATAGAATGCCTTATTAACTGCAGGGATGGAAAAATGATCTTATAGAGGCTCAGTTCATGAGATACCTCATCCATGAAGCCTTCCCCAATTCCCTTAGGTGAAAAATGATAGAATTATAGAGTTAGAGGTGGAAAGGATCTTTAAGGCCATGAAGTCCCACCCCTTCATTTTCCTGATGAGAAAGATGAGGCACAGAGAGGTTAAGTGATTTGCCAGGCACAGAGCTAGCATCTGAAGTAGGATTTGAACCCATCTTTCTGACTCCAAATCCAGCAGCTTATCCACTATACAATATTACCTCCTAAAATTTTCCCAAAAACTTCTAGATCTCTCCTTTGTTACTATTACATTTGACCCTTTATCATATCTCCTTGAGTATATCATATTTCCCGTATTTCCTAAAATGCAGAGATTAGGTCAATTTTCACTTTCATAAACCTTTCCACAGTGCTTTGCGCATAGAAGAGGTTTTAATATATGTTTTTCAAGAAAGCAAAAAGATTAATTAGCATGAGCTAAGGGCAGTTGCCAGGTGGCTAGTCATTCAAAATATACTTTCGTTAAATCGAATTCAATTGTTGATCTATCAGATATGAATAGCTTGTAAGAAGACATGTACTACTGGCCAAAATTGCCTTTTCTGATCTTAAGGAATGACAAAAGAGCAAGAACAAATATGTGCAGGCTGTTCTATTTCAAATTATTTCACTGACAAGTTACTGTTTTGCAAAATTCTCTTAAGCTACTGTTTTGCAAAAAAATTAATTGCAAACCAGAAGCACACAAAAGAAAGACCAAGCAAAAAAGAAAAAAAGTAGAATATGCTCAAAATCATCTATAATATGTAAAATTTGTATAATATCATAGAAATTTAAAGTCAGAAATTACTCAAATTGCATCTACTCTAAATTTATTTGAATTATACTCATATTCCCCAAATCCTCCAAAGAGAATCTGTAATAGTTTGGCTGCATTTTTTACAACCTTGAGTGATATAAAAAGTGAAAATTTTTCCCTAAATACCTGCTTTATTATGTAAAGCAAAGGCAAACATATTATTAACAAAGTTAATAAAAGCAGTGGGACAAAATAAAAAAAAATTTAAAAAAAAAAAGAATTGACCTAGGAACTAGTCAATCTCTGCTTCCACTGGAACTCTGAAGCCCTGAGTCAATTTGATTCTTTACCTCAGTTTCCCAATCTATGAAATGAAAATGACTGTCCACCCACTACTCTCTTGTGAGAGTAGCATTCTGTCAGAGGTGTAACTAGACCAGGGCACAGAAATTCAGAAACTGCTGGTAGTACTTATGCTTCTTCTCCAGTTTAGCACCTAGCTAGCAAGAATAATTAGCTGGAATCCTAGGCTACCAGATGCTATGCTTCCCCCTCCCCTACCCATTCAACTGCATCCCAGGTGAGCTCCTTTCCAGCCCAGCCCTGCTCTACTCCCACCAATCCCCACCACACCTCCAGGAGCTTCCTACCAACCAGGGATGGAACAAAAGGGACTGGTTCTTCCATGTCCCCTCTCAACTGAATTTGTTTTAAAAGGTTGATACTGTTTCATGCTATTTGTCCCAGATGTGTTCTGTGAAGCCCTGCACCCACTTCCAACAACTCTGTATTCTGATTAAGTCTTTCCTTCATCTCCTGAAGAAAGAAGTTTGTTAGATCTCTCTGAGTCTTTCTAGTTCATCTAGACTTTCAACTCAGAGAAAGTCCTGACAGCTAATTTTACTTCTATTTTGACTAATAAATTTTAAAATAATTTTTTTTAATAAAACTGCCACATTTTACATCTGAAGAACCTGGGTCCAATATTATAGACCAAGTTGGTAGTAGAATATGAACCAAAAGTCAAATACTATTACACTTCCCACTGGTTAGGAATTAGAAGAAAGTCTATAGAAAAGAAATAGTAACTGTAACCCTAAGTATCATAGAATTGGTTTGGAAGCTGTTACATTTTTCTGATAAATCAGAATCAAAGATTATATAATGTCTCTAAGGGAGAAAAAAATACATTGTTTTCTAAGATACACAGATACAACCTCTTGAAAGTAGAAACATCCATGCAAACCTTTGCTTTTTTAGACACTAAAGGTAGAGATTTCATTTATTAAGATGAATCTAGCAAAAGATCCCTTGCAAATCAGAATTGTGGAAATCAGCCTTATCAGGCTGACCCTGCCCAAGATTTGGAATGTGAGCTTAGAACTGGCATGGAACCTCAGCACTGGAAATACAGCTGTCATTAGGAATCCTATGTACCTAGGATGGACGCAGGGAAAACCATCCCTCAAAGAGTCTAGCCTATGCTGTGAGAGGAGAGGACATGGCTCATTCCTTCCCTATTCTTCTCTCGAGTTCTAACACAAGCAATCCTTCTCCCTCACCCCCTCCTGTAACCACTTTCTCCTCTCTCCACCCCATAGAGAGGGGCAGAGGGGCAGGCCATTCTGGACTGAAACAATGAGGAAATGCACGTGTACACACAGAGACGTAAGTGCCTTGATGTAGCCCTGGCTACTCCATCCTAGACATGGTTTGAATTGGGAAAGCCTTAGAACTTATCTAGTCCAACCTTTTACATGGATGTTCAACACATTCTCATGGATGTTAAAAAGAGGTCAACCAGTCAGGGGTCTCTGGTCCAATTTCTTGCTTTATTTAATGCCTGCTCATTATTTGTATGCATAATTTATAATTGTCTTTAAAATCCTCAGACAAAATGTCATATAAAACCAAGAGCCTAAAAGAAAAATATTTTCAATAGCACTAACCTTAGTTTTTGATGCCCATTTAAGTTTGAAAAAGAGAAAATATTACCAACTTTAATCTCCAAATTTCAGTAATGAAGCCAGTGTATTCATCTGGGCTGTTGTTTAGTAGCTCATTACTGTGAATGGTATTTTGTTAATGTTCCACAGCTGTAGTTAAAGTTGTATCAGTATTTCTAGCATAAACACCTATTTCAAGGGTTTATTACTCGGTTATACAAAATGTGTTTTGAAATGAATATTGCTACCACAATGACTCCATTTAGAGGGAAATTTTCTCTTTCCCCCTCCCCAATAAAAAGCACCCACTTGATAATTCACATTTTAAATATGTCCTAAATGCATGTTTGCATTGATAGAGAGTGACAGCTCTAAAGACTGAGAATGAACACCCACACACCACCAGGGAACTATTGTACAAAAAGAGGCATATAATGTTAAGGAAATAAACATGAGAAAAATATGCTGAAATGATGTTAAGGTTTTGACACAAAGCCTTGAAAAGCAGGCTCGACAGTTCTGGATTCATCCATTATGTGTAATGTACAGTGGTTGGGTCAACGAATACAAATATTTTGTAGTAAAATCTCACCCAATTTCAGGAGATGGTAGCAATGGGTAATGGGGGGGAGGGGAAAGGGAGTGGGAAATAGCCAGAGATCAGAAGACCTAGCTTCTATTCCTGTTTCTGCTTTGTGACTTTAACAAGACACCTACACTCTGGGTCCCATTGTTCTCTGTGAAGTGAGTAATTTTACAGATTTGCATATTTTCGAAGGCTTCTCAGCACTAAAATTCTCTGATTCTATCCAACAGGCATTTAAACCTTCTATCTTGTGTCAGTATCTCAGCATGCTAATAATGACAGTGATGTCAAGGGGAAAATGCTAAATTTGGAGCCAAGACACTTAGGTTTGAGTTCTAGCTCTAGTTTGCGTGACTTGGGCAAGTCATTTAACCTCTCCCTGGGCTCCATTCTCCTTCTATGGAAAATGGGTAGGTCAGACAAGATAATCTCCAAGGTTGCTGATAACTCTGAGGTCTGTAAAATGGCAGGATGCATGAGGGAATTCCCAAAACATTTTCTTTCCTCACTCTATTCTGAAAACACCTCCATTTTGAAGCTTTCTTTTGCCCTGTGCCCCAACCTCCAAGTCCCCTCTCTCCCTTGGAGATTTTTACACACCCATATTGGCTGACTGGGGAACTGCATAACATGGGAAGTAGAGAGCCTGAGGGAGGAACAAGTTGGCCTCAAACTGGCTGTGTGACCCTGGGCTAGTTCCCTCACTCCTCTGGACTGCAAGCAACACTTTAAAACCATAAATTTCAGAGCAGGCACCCATCTGTGTTGGTAGAAGGAGTTTCCATGTGGAGAATTCCCTTTACTAAGGATAACAGGTCTTGTAAAAACAACACTAACAACTATTTTAAAGAATCCACAGAAAACTAGTAAGGAGATCTTTTGTTTATTCCTTTTAGCAACGAGGCAATTTTGCCTGAATACAACCTTTCACACCATTATGTCCACCCTATCCTCCCCCCAAAAAGCCTATCTTTTTTACTCTTAAAACATAGTGAATCCTATTGCCCATCTGGTTTATGTGCCAAGAAGAATCAGGCAAGCTCATCCAGAGTATATTTACATAGGGATTATGGGGAGTGCCCATGCCTTCCATGGTGGGCTACTCTGCTGACAGGTGTAATAAGCTAGTGGCTGCATACAGTTTTCTGCCTAGCAACTAGCCCTACTATAGGATCTTGTCTTCCCCTCCTAGATTGATCTTTTTGGGAAGTAGAACTAGGGCATCTTTTGTCTCAGTTCTTACCTAGCCTTTAATCACTGAATGGGTGTTGCCTCAGACAAACTGAGCCCTGAAAAAGACCTTAGCTTAAAAAGACCAAGGCCTCCCACTACATCCAAGGCCATTACCAGTAGTCCTAACCTATGTCTTTCCTGAGACTCTGATGACTCTGGAGAGTGAAGCTGATGACTTTGCTCAGCCCTGCCTCATTTAAATCCAATTCACTTGCAAGTCAAGACATCACCCTCCTCATGTCATTAGTCCTCTTTGAGAATAAAGGATGAATAACCCAAGGGTCATATACATAGAAAGCATCAGAAATTGCAGTTGAACCCATGTTCACCAATTTCAGAGTCAACACTCCTACCACTGTACCATTTCCCTAGAGTTTCCCCATGCTATTTTTGAAACAAAATTAAAAGGTCATTTTATTGGATAACCATGGCAGCTACTCTACCAGTTCAATTTTCAGCTCGGTCAAGAACACGGAAGAAAGGAGATTTTATCTACAAACTGAACGAGGCTACATCTCACTCCTCCCCAATGTCCCTTCTTTCTCCCAACAAGAAAAAGAGAAACAGACTGATTTGAAAAATAATAATAAGCCGCATTGTTTAGCAACCCCAAGGATGTCTCTGTAAAAAGCAGAAAATCTTGAAAACACAGTTACTCATGTATCACAAAGCTCTAAAATTAGATAATAGAATGATGATGTAAAGTACTTTTAATGCCATTGTAATTCCAGAGGTATGTAGTTAGCCAAATACCTGTCAAGAGACTCTCTATTGAAATTGAAAATGTATAGTGAGGGGTTCTTGATCAATGTGGCTAGGGATAGTAGCAAACCTTCTTTGAAAAGGCAGGAGCATTTTCTAAGGCATGTTGAGATCATGAATATGTGTCCCCAAAGGAATTAGAAGACATAGAACATCAAACTTGCTCAAGAAAAGGAGGATTGGCAGGTCCTTTTTATTCAAAAACCTATCATTGTTCACTCAAAGAGGGGTTCACAGACACAGTGACTTTTCTTTTGCTTTTATTATCCCAAAGCAATCACTTCACATCTGTAAAGTGAAAATGATGAGTGGAGTCACTTTCTATCAGTTCTTCAGTCTCTAAAGAGATCATTGTCCCAGAAATAGGATATGTGTGTATGTATGTATGTGTGTATATATATATATATATATATATATATATATATATATATATATATGTATTTATACATATGTATAAAGAGAGAGATATAGAGAGAGTGAGAGAGACAGAGTCAAAAATGTATACTTCCTTCCCCTTTTGGCAGAAGTGAGGGACTAGTGGTGTGGAACATTTCAGATATTGTCAGAAATGATTGATATGTGTGTATTAGATTTTGCTAAATTTTTCCTCTTCCTTTTTTGAAAGTTTGTGGATCACCAGGGAATGGAAAGTATCAGCACTGGGTATAATGGACAGAGCTTGGAACTGGAGTCTGAAAATTCTGGTCTTGAAATTTGCCTCACATCCTTAATTAGCTGGGTGACCCTGGGCAAGTCATTTAACCTTCCCAAGTCTTAGTTTACTCCTCTATAAAAGCAGCAGGTTAGAATCAATGACCTTAGAGGTACCTTCTAATTTGAAATCTATGATTCTATATTTGGAAATGAGGATGATATAAAACTCAAAAGATGTCAAGACTTGCTTAAAAAGTCACTATTCTTAATAACAGAGAAACAATTTTTGGTGATTAGGAGAAAAGGAGCATGGAAGCTACTATATATGATTCCTTAACTGGACATATATAGTAGAAACACGAATTCATTTCCTCCATGTTTCAAACCATATGAAATTCAGGAGAATTACTAAGTCATAATGCTTACCCAGTCCTTCATGAACTCCAGACTTGCCCCTGGAGCGTTTTCTCTTTCCTGGATGTTCCAAACACGGGAGACCCCCTATCTTTTCAAAACACAGTTTCTTGTTGATGAAGAGGAAGAGAATTGCCAGTAGAACAATAAAGACGCCAACAGCAGATAAAAAACCGATGGCTTCTGGAGTAACTAGCAAGAGAGCAGAAAGAATATATATCACTGAGACACACAATAGAAAAATACTATTTTTCTCCAAAGAGTGATCATGGGTATATGAGAAAAATGATCTCCAAAAATTCTTGATAGAACACATTTACCAGCAACAATTTTTGAATTGAATCATAATAAGGGGTTTTTTTAATATTTATTTTTAATTTATAAACTAAAAAAAGGATTTCCATAATATAATAGAACTTTTTAAAAATATGATAGTGCATGAAACTGTAAATCTATTATATACAACTTGCTATTCCTTGGAAATATATAATAAAATTATCATGTAAACAAGGTAGAAATTAATTATTCCTTGATATTCACTGAAATTTCAACAAATGTGTGCCATTCATTGCAGATAAAAAGACAAAAGCAAAATAATGCCTACCCTCAAGGACCTTATATTCTACGGGGGGAAGAGGAGGGAGGAAACATGTACACAGATAAGTAAATACAAAATAAACACATAATGAATATAAAGTAATGGCTGGAGACTTGGAGATAGCTCATACTTGAGATGGAATATCATCAAATGGTAGAATCTGGAATGAAAACCTTCTGTATGGAGATAACACAGTAACAAACTAAGAGCCTTTGCTTTTCATTTGCAAGTTTTTTCAAGACTGAAGAAGAGAACTTTTGAGTTTAATGAAGTGGAGAGTAAAGCATTTCTTTCTGCCTGCCAAACATCCCATTTTTTTTAAACAATTATATTCTATGAGTTTTTGCTGTAATAGACTATAAATTCTTTCTATTTCAGCTATAATAGCTATTAAAATTAAGTGCTTAAGTAAACTGAATTTAGAACCAACCCTTCAAATATCTCCACAACACAATGTGCTTAATGAAAATTTTCAAAAATAATGAAGCAATTCAACTGA
The DNA here is from genome assembly GCA_023548195.1 of Bettongia penicillata ogilbyi. Taxonomy (NCBI): domain Eukaryota; kingdom Metazoa; phylum Chordata; class Mammalia; order Diprotodontia; family Potoroidae; genus Bettongia; species Bettongia penicillata. The sequence goes on from JAJHZJ010000041.1 coordinate 526,360, forward strand.
ATCAGGACAATATATACCATGCTTATAATAAGGTAAATGCAAAGAACAAAACTATTTACATATAAAATTATAATTTAAAGCCATCGTAATTATAATTGTTGCTCAAAATATATTTATAATCCAATTTAATTCAAAGTTTGTATTAGGTAGCTATGAGTAAATAAATATGTGTACCACTACTACTGCTCTTTCGTGGATGTAAATAAGCTATCAAAAGCCAACTTTTATATGGGCAATTTAACCAATTAAGAATTTTTTTAAAAAATAAAGAGGCATGTTTTGGACTCAATTTTTTTAAAGAAAGCTGTCATATGAATTTAATCCTCTTTATTCTCTAAGTTCCATCCTAAATCAAAAAGAAACCAAAACTTTGACAAGTCTGGTTTCAAAACAAAAATTATTAATGGTCACAAAATAGATCTCCAATCTTGTATCTTCTCTCTAAGAAAATGAAATTTTATGTTTAACTACCAATAGTTTAAAATTTTGAAAGCTAAAATATCATTATTGTCACCATTGAAGGCAGTCTATTTATACACCTTTCCTTGGTGCAGAAGTAAGTACCACAGGAGACTTTCAAAGATCTAATGAAACTCACCCTTCCCTCTTTTTTTTTTCGGTTGGTTTTCCAACATCTTTTATCCCACTTCCAAATTTTGGCAGAAGTTAGGAGTTTCCAATCTAACAGAGGCAATAAAGCTGCAGGTATATGAATGCACATTCAATGAATGTAGAAATTCAAACATTTATATTGAAAGCCCACCAAAATGAAGTAGTATGTATGAGATAAGGGGGAAAAAGCTATCGAAAGTGCATGTTTGTTTGTTTTTTCAATCATGATGTGATGCGGGGACCTTGCAATCAGCATGGGGAAAAGGAATATCTTTGCCAAAATAATAAATTACTATCATAGCCTCCTGAAGTTCAGAACACTGGTTAAGGCATCCACCAATGAATGAAACCTTCCCAGAGATACCTCAAATAAGGTAGGTTCAACTACCAAGAAAGAGCATGGTTTCTACTAGATGAGATCAGATTATGGAGTATGCTCTTATTCTGATGGGCACACTTTGTTTTATACACAGTAACCTTTTATACTTCATACAAACCATTCCTTAGTAAAAGGAGGGTAGCATAATGAAGAGCTGGCTCTGGTGTTAAGAATATTTAGATTCAAATTTGCCCTCTCACACTTCTGAGGTATATGACCATGGACAAGTCACTTAACCCCACTCAGCTCCAGTTTCCTCATTTATAGATGGAAAAGTAATATATGTAGCACTTACTGCAAGGAACCATTGTAAAGATCAAATGCAATACCATATTCAAAGTGCTTTGCAAATTTTAAAACATTATAAAAATATCAGTTGTTATCTGGTAGAATGTACGCTCCTTGAGGGCAGGAAATTTTCACTTTTGTTTTTTGTCAAATGTCTAAACTCTAAATAAATATAGGATAATATGAATAGCTCAGAAGGAGGTGGCAATTTCATATTTATGCTATTGCTCATGAATTGTACATAACTTCTCTGATACACACAACATGCGCAAATGTGCTTTTTATTGTTTTGGCAGAATTTAAAACTCAGCTCTTGCAATATTTCACAATACTTACTGCATCATATTTTATATCTTATAAACTTAAAAAGTAAGTGCAAAGGAAGGCCCATAGCAGAACCAATCTCACTATATTTTCATGGACTTGCCAAGTTTTCTGCCAGGTAAATGTGATACATCACTTTATTTTGTCTGCTTGCTTGGTCTAAACAAAAAGCCATTTTGCTTTGACCATCTGTATTGATAATGCATTTTTGCTTATTGTTAAGACAATTTTGCTTCTTAATGGGAAGATCTTCTCCACCCATTAATGGGTCTGCCCTTCAAGGGGAGTTTGATTAGGTAAGATTTGTAGGAAGGCTCACACTTTTTGTTAATGAGGCACTGGGTCTAAAGGGTTGTGATGCCCTCTGGCTCTAAAAAGTGTATAAAGACTCTGAGATGCATTTTTATTTTGGGGCTTACTCTTTGGAAGTGTTTGGCCAAAGCAGACTCTGGGCATCCACTAAGCAGCCCCCACAGCTTTGAAAACCCAGATGTTGGTGCTTCTGTCTCTGGTAACTATGTATTTATGTAATGGTCAGATCTGTCTGTTGATCTATGATGTATGTATTGTTTATGTCAGACAGTTGGAAACATGTCTATTGGTCTTGATTTTTCTGTATTTTCTCTGAAGTTCAGGGTGCTGACTTTTTCCCCTGAACTAAGTAATTATACATGTGTTTGATTAAAATGATTGTTGACTTCTTGAAAGTTGCCTTTTCTTTTAGAAAAGCAGATCTAAGAACCTAGCAGGCGCTCCTGTGCATGTTGGGGTGCTTTCTGTTACACCATCCCAAGCCAACATCTATATACATTGTGAGGAGATCATGGTTGAGGGACTGAAAAGGAGCCCAAGGATTCAAAGGATCACAAGTCAGGGAGTTCATTACTCACAGCCAAATAGACAGGCAGCTACCCAGACCTACTCTTCTCATGGGCAGTACAAAGAATGACATGGATGTGGTAAGATCTGGGAACCCAGATCTCTAGGTCTCTGCTTTCATATCTGATTGTTGTTGCTGGCCAGATTCACAGGAAACAATTGGGAGGAAGAACTTAACAGCAGTTGATCAATGGGCAATCTGGACCGTGACCACCCCTTACTAACCACAGTACACATGGATGTTTGCTAACCTTGCATGCATGAATTAGTTCAAGTTTGCTAAAGTGATTATGATCAGTAGAGCCTTGCATTCCTAGTCTAAGAGTATCTGGGTACATAAAAACTTCCTGATATATAAGCAGGTCAATCAGTGGTCAATCCTGAAGTCACTTTTGTCAGCTAGGACCTAATGGTAAACCAATCCTCACATACATATAAACCAAAGCAAGCTACACGTCCTCTTCTGTTCATTTGTTGCAATATTTCTGTGCCTCTGCTCCAAATGGAATTAAAAACTATGGCAGAAAAACTCTTAAAATCATTTTAGATCCTGTGCACAGAAGTGCTTCAGTGAGGGAAAAGCATTACATATATCATCTGCTCCTGATGACAAGGGCACATATGTCAAGAAATTCAAGTACCATCTGCAAAGTAACTCCTCTAATTATTTCAGTAATTACTAAATTAGAAATCTGATGGCTGTGAAGTTCAGTCACACAATTTGTGTTATAAAACTTCATAAAAGTGAGACTTTTAGCTCTCTGACATGCCATTGGGTAGCCCCGTCTGTTAATTTTCCAATAATGTCCCAGAGACACTGGAAGATAGGATGGAGGATGCTGCATGTCATGTAACCACTCAGTGTTTGTAAGTCAGAATCAACAGTCATTGGAGAAGTTCAGAAGGCTAACTGTCCACTTTCTATCTGACTTTATAACAAGAACTGGAATTATGATAAGAAAAGATAGGAAGGAGTTCTAAAAGTTGGAAGTGGCAACAGAACTTACAAACTTGCATCTTCTTGTTGTTCAACTGCTTTTGGTGCCCAAGTCTTGATAATGTCGTTTGGGGTTTACTTGACAAGGATACTAGAGTAGTGTACCATTTTCTTTTCTAGCTCATTTTATAGATCAGAAAACTGAAGCAGGCAGGATTAAGTGACTTGCCCACGGTCACATAGCTAGTTAGTGTCTGAGGCCAAATTTGAACTCAGAACGATGTTTCTTTCTGACTTCAGGTCCTGCACTCTACCCACTGTGCCACCTAGCTGCCCTCACTTCATTACCTCGCCACCAAAAAGGAGTACCAAGAGTTTCTAGACTAAGAAATCTCCCCACCCCACCCCCCACAAAGAGTGAAAATTACTTCTCTGATATGAGTCAAAGAATATATTCACAGTTTCTGCCAAGCAATTAATCTCCTTACATTGGACCCTGAGAAACTCAGTCCTTGACTTCAAACTAAATGGCTTTATTTTTCTTCCTTCTCAGTACTTCAGAGAAGAGAGCGCGAATGTCCTTAGCAAAGAATTTAGTAGTAGAATTATCATATGATAAAATAATGTATGAAGTGTCTTCCTCAAAAAATCATTTGAGGAAAGTAGCACAGGTTCCATTTTACAGATAAGGAAAGTGAGCTCTTAGAAATTAAATGATGTGATCACACATATATAACCTAGAACAAATTGCTTACTGTCTTAAGTGAGGGAGGGGGAAAGGGAGGGAACGAGAAAATTTGCAGCTCAAAAAAAACTTTAGATGAATGTTTAAAATTGTCATTACATGTAACAGAGAAAAAGTAAAATGCTATTTGAAAAAAAGAAATTAAATGGCATGCTCAAGGACATGTAGCTAATAAGTAGAGAAGAATTAGAACTTCAATCTTTAATCCAATGGGATTTTCCCTTCTACATCAGAGTTGTCAAACAGGAAGCCAAAACTAGATTAAAATGCAATTAGAAGATATTTAATGAAATAAATAAAAATACTATAGAACATAGATAACATTAATATGTGGTTTCCTAAGCCAGTATGTGGTCTGCAGGGATCCTCACGTTCATTTAGTGACCCATTTCTATTTGAATTTGATACCATTGCTGGTGCATCATACCACTTCTCAGACACACCATTCAAGGGTAATATGGTATAGAAGTCATGGTATGATTTGTTATAAATGCATATTTAGAAATATTGTAATCTAACAAGATCACTACAAAATTTCTAGGGTTCTAAATATGAGAAATTTGAGTGTGAGACGTTATTAAGGACTTTTAAAGAAATGGATAATTTTGATTTTTCTAATTCCATTCAACAAACATTTATGAGACAACTGATTATAGTTAGAGCAGTTAGAGCTTGAACAAACCTTATAGGCCATGAAGTCCAACCCCATTCATTTTACAAATAAGGAAACAAAGGCGTGATTTGCCCAGGTCCTGCAACTATGTAAGTTCCTAGGCCATGGTATGAATTCAGGCCTTCCTAACTTCTGGACTCCATCTACAATGGCAGCTAGTCCATGCCAAGCAGTGGGAAAGGAGATGAAGGCACCAACATAAAAAATGAAACTGGAATTGAATAGAAATATAAAAAATCCATATGGAAAAAGAAATAAACCTGAGGATTGAGGAGCACTGGAGGGGAAAAAAGGTAATGAATGTAGATGTATACTTTTAGATCCTGAAACATAATAAAAAGCATTTGTCATAACTATCCAGTAATGAGTAAAAATTAGATATGGTTTAGTGGAATAGACTAGAGAACTCAGAGGTCAAACCAACTAAACCCAAAAGATTAATGTCTGAAAAACCTAGAAAAAATGAAAACTAGGAAAGAATACATAAGAACTACTAATATCTATGATATTGTTGTAATGTTAATTAGAGAGTTAAAGATCTTCCCCACCCATTGAAGGACCTGCCCATTAAGGGAAGTTTGATTTAGAGGAGGCCCACACCTTTTGTTAATTTCTAATGCACTGGTTCTCCAGGGTTGTGATGTCCTCTGGCTCTGAAAAGTGTATAAATACTCTGAAGTAAGGTTTATCTCTTCAGAAGTGTTTGACCAGAGGAGACTTTGGGCTGCCATTAAGGAAACCCACCCCTAGCCCCTACCCTTGGCTTATAAAACCTAGATATTGGTGCTTCTCTCTCTGGTAACTATGTATGTATGGTCAGACAGCTGGATCTATCTGTTGACCTGTGATGCATGTATTGCTTATGGTCAGACAGTTGGAGACCCTGTCTGTTGATCTTTGTTTCTCTGTTTGTATTTTCTCTGAAGGTCAGGGTGCTAACATGTTTTTCCCTGAACTAAGTGAATGATATATGTGTTTAATTAAAGTAATTGTTGACCCCTAGTTGCTTTCCTTTTAAAAATGTAGATCTAAGAACCTGTACAGCAGGTCCTCCTGCATAGGCCAAGGTCTAATTGTTGAAAGGAAAATTCTTTGTTTGGACTTTTACCCTGATTAACAAGGCAAAACTCAGGACTTTTTAGTCCTGATTAGGACTAAAAGTTTAGGATTAAAGGGATTTTCTCATAAGTATATCAAAGGTAGCAACACACTGATGGGCTGATCACTGAAGATTCAAGATGACTTCAAGGTGGACCCAGCTTTTATCTGCAACTATCGTAATGAGATAAAGATGATTCAGCTAGGTTAACTTTAACAAAAGAGGCTAGACTTGATATCTCAGTTCCTCCCCCAGTTCCTCAATTCACAGGTAGGAGTACATGACAAAGAATAGGCAATGCAAAAAGTTATAGACTCACATGGTCTTTTCCAGACTCCCCCAAAACTGACCCACAAGCCCAGCTGAGAACAATAGGTCACTAAGCCAACATAACATTCAATAACATGATAATGAAATAGTCAAACAAATATTAGCTTCACCATTTTTTTCTCATTTGTTGCCCCAGAGGTAATACAAAGCTAACCATTTAAAATTAGAAAGAACTTACTTGAGACTTAGGTGCGACTTAGCACAACCCATAATCAAAGTACTAGCAACCAATAATTTCACAGTGATTTTAAAAAACAGCCTTTTTGCATCATCCTTTCAGTGCTATCTTTAATGTATTGCTAAATATATGTTTAAAAGTTGTTGATTGCTTATGAAAATGAGTAGGATGGATTATCTTCTTCAGCTGCATTAAAATATAAATTTTCATGGAATATAGCAGGATATAGTAGAAACATCAGCTTTGAGTCAGGAAAGATCTAGGATCAGACCCAGCTCTGTCTGTAATTAGCAATGTGACCAGGGACAAATCACTTAAGTTCTCTGAACCCCTCTTTTCTCATCTGTAAAATGGGAACAATTCTATGTGTAACACAAGATGGTTATAATAATCAAATGAGTTAATGCACAGAAAATATTTGCAGATCTTAAGATGTCATAGGGATATCTGCTCTATTCCCAATGTTTCACAATGGACATCATTGTGTGTTCACATGTTTAACACAGCCACAGAAATGTCACTAATGACCTAGAGTCTCTAATGAGTTAGTGCTTAACAGAGTAGGTAAGTACTTTTGAAATAATGATGAAAGGAAAATATTCACTGTCCTCTTTCTGCATGCTTATAAGAGTATTCAGAGTCCTTACTAAATACTTCAACTCCTTCCCATCATATGAGCCATCTCAATGACCCTGCCCCATTTTAGACATTAAAATAAATGTTAGGAGCAACAATTGGCAATGAAGTAATCTCGGTCAATTTGACAATTTTAGAATGTTTGGTTTTATGTTTTTAATTATATGAATATACTTTTTAACTTAACCCAGCACAGTTGGACTGAAATGAATTATGGTGATTTATGTAATTCATGGGCTAGAATGCAAAAAAGGAAAAAAGGCAAATGAATTCAAAGAATCTTTGATTTTATTTGACTACTGTTATATTATGATGGGAGCATACACTGAAATTAGGAACATATGCACAAGTAAAAATGTCATATTTCATCATTGGATAGGGTGAATGATATGTCACCCCAAAATTTTACAATGATCACAGAATTCACTTAGCAACTGAAATCTCGAGTTAAAAGAGAACATATTTAATAGATGAAAGACTTGGAAGGTGAAAAAACATACATCGTCTCACAGATAGAAGCTCAGATAAACAAAACTTACATGAAAAATATACTTTCCCACTCTTTTAAGCACCACTGAATTCAATGAGTATTTAAATTATGATGTGATTTTCTTTTACTTCCGAGATCTTAATTTTTCAATTCCATAAACAACACTTACACCCTGAGAATAAACACTTCAATAAAAATTATTGTAGAAGGGTGGCTCAGTAGATAGAGTGATGGGCCTGGAGTTAGGAAATCAGTTCATATCTGGCCTCAGCTACTTACTAGCTGTGCAACCCTGGACCAGTCACTTAACCTTTGTTTCCTTCATTTTCTCAATATTATTATGAGATAGTAATAATAATATTTAGATAATTCATTTACCTTGCAGGGCTGTTGTGGGAATCAGATAAGATGGTATTTGGGAGGGAAGGGAAAAACTTACTTCACACAGGACCTGGCAGAGTAGGTGCTGTATAAATACTAAATAATGCTTCTCCTTTCCCTTTTCACTTCTTATACACCAATAGTACCTAAATAATTTTTCTGCAATAAAGAGAGAAATGCTTTTTTTTCAAATTCTAAAAATAAGGGAGAACTGTTTGAGTATTTTAAAGATACCTCCTTAATTTTTTTTTTCTCCAATATTAACCTAAGAAGTTTCATTCTCAGGTTTTTTTTCCAAAATGTAGTTGAGGTGCCTCAAATTAGGAACTTAAAATTCAAGGCCTTAAAATTTTCAAGTTCACTGTCACCATGATAATTGCAACATATAATCATTTTTTATGTTTCTAAAAGTGTATAGCCTATGGAGAAATTAATTATTCACTGCACCTGGGGTATGGTTTGTTGTGAATTTCAAAAATGAGTTGACATTTTGGCTGATAACAAGTACATAGGGCCCTGGCAAAGAGATAAATTCCATAGCACTATCATCCTTTTTTTGAAACTCAGACAGCCTATGATCATTCAGGTTGACTGAGCAAAATTATCCTTTTACCTGAATAAAATTAGTACCTTTTGCCTGCTCTCATCACTTATTCAAAGTGCTTCCGAATGATGAGCTTCTTGAGGGTTAATATCTAAATAAAAACTTGCTATGCATGGGTTTCTTGCTTTTTTTTTAATAAATTTCTGATTGAATCCCAGACTTCTGTAATAGGAGTGTTTACTGATACTTTTTAATTACAAAAAAAAAACTTCACATAAATTGTCTGTTTTACTGTCTGTGCTAATTACATTTCATTATATATTTGGAGTAAGCTATTATTTTCCTGCTGGTTCCCATGGCATTCTTCATTATCGGCTGCTAATTGTCTAGCATTCACACAGGATTGTGAACCAAGTAGGCTGCTACGTGGGCAGAAGTTCTAGGCAAAGCAGTATGGTTATGGAAGTTTGCACTGTTGTTATTGTGGCATATTACAAAGTTTCCACCTACTTATGGTGCCCACATAATTTGTTGCACATCATCGATATCAACAGTGTTGGTGCTGTGCAATGAAGCATGGGAGGCCATCTGTAATTTGCCTTCTACTTGAGGATTGACATCATCCATCAAGGCAAAACTAGGCAGGGACCAAATAATAAAAATAAATAATAATTACAATGATAATCAAAAGTCTATCCTATTGTGGCCATGGGATGTATGAAAGAGTGCTGGATTTGGAATGAAAAGGGATCTGGGCTCAAATCCTGACTTGGCCATGTATTCTCTTCATAAGCCTGAGAAAGTCATTTTACATTTCTGGGCTTTAGTACCTTTAATTTATAAAATTAGGGAGCTTGGCTAGAAGATTTCTCAACTCATTTTTCATCTTGTAAAATCTATGCTTAACTGATTTAATGGACTTGTCCCAAAACGAGGGAAAGGGATATTGTTGAGAAATCACTGATGTCTCAAAACAAAATTTACCAATTTTTTTTAAACATTCACAGAAAGAAAGCAATAAGCCACATAAGTTAACCTTAAAATTCAACAGTGAAAAAGGAAAGTCCTTACTGAAGGTTTATTCCATCTTTAAAGTCAGGGCACAAAGAAGGCCCTGATTAGAGTTGTTCATTACCCATATATTGTCCCCTTTTAAACTATGAAAGTCAAGGTCAGTGCAGAAAGTTACTATTTTTTGAAAAGTCAGAAGTAGTCAGAAGCCTTTAAAGTGAATTTGGAGTTATTGTCTTGCTGCAATTACTCCCTACTGTTTTTTAGAACTCTGGGGCTAGTGCTAATCACATTTTCATCTTATCTACCCAACTTTAGCAGTATTATGTAAGCGATTAAGGAAACACAAACAGGCAATAATTTCCCACGTTGATGAGAAGAGTGAGTTGTGAAAGCTACTTACTTCTGAAAACATACAGGGACTGTGAGAACCAGGTACCTGAGGCTCAGAGGGCCAGAACTATCAGGTACCAAAACAGATGGTTCTTCATTTGTGTGTCCAACTTTTGAAATAAAATGTTATGTTTTTACAGGATTGCTTCTCCTTCCAGATATTCTCAAAAGCAACTCTGACCTGCTTGAAAGCAAGACAGAGAATACCATTGCCTCTGAAAAACTAAAAATAAGTGTCATATAGAGGCAATAGCTAACATTTATGTAGCGTGCCTTTACTGTGCTAAACATTTTATAAAACTTCTCATTTGATCTTCTCAACAACCCTTGAAGATATATGCTTTTATTATCCTCATTTTACATTTGAGGATACTGAGGCAAACAGAAGTCACTTGCCTAAGATCACACAGATAGTGTCTGAAGCTGGTTTTGAACACAGATTTTGATGTGCATAGGAGCAGGGATCCCACACAAATGCAATTTCATGCTAAAGTAAATCTTGAAATCTGTTGTAGAGACACTGCTTGGTTAAGCCCACTGGGGCTGGAGTCTTGTGCCATTCCTTGTTCTAAACTCACCACTGAAATTTGTGCTGGGAAAGTGTGACTTCTAAATAGAGGGACGAGGCTCTCTATTCTTAAACTCATTGCCTTGCTAACAAGTCCCTGTCCTGGCATCCCAGAGATAATGCTATAATTAGCATTAATTACAATTAATTATAGTAGGCTTAAAAGTTCTTCAAAGTGACAAGAGAATACTTGAAGTACAATATGAATGAGGTATGAGACAAGTAATTTATTCCAACACAGAAAAAAAGAAATATGAAACATAAAAGAATCATACACATATAAATAAAATTAAGAGGACTTAGTATTTAACTTAATGCAACTACCATCAGTCAAGAAGCTAATATTCACATCTCATAAAAACCTAAAACAGTTTGAAAGATTGTTTATTGGCCATTTTAAATTTCATCTCAACTTAGCATTGTCCTCTCTCTCCTAGCACTTGCTGCTGGTAACACAGCCATGCTTGGTCCAACCCTCTTGTCTGTGGCCATCCTGTGCAAATGCTTCTTCTATTGTCCTCCATACATCACAGGTGTCCCATTATACCATTTGGAGAATCATAGCTGAAAGACCACCAGATGTCTTTTTTTAATAAATGTGATGTTCCATCCCACAGCTGCTTTCATGGGGCAGGCAGAAAACCAACTGACCACTCACAGTCCATCATGTCCTATCAAAGTGCTAAGTTGTTTCAACAAGTAGCCCCGAAGTTCTCACAATGGAACTAGGCAGATGTATTAGCAAGCACCCTAGCATACACAGAAGGGCCTGACACACAGGTTCTTAGATCCACTTCTCTAAAAGGAAAGTGACTTTTGAAAGGTCAGCAATCACTTTAATCAAACACATATAGCAACAGAGAAAATACAAGCAGGACCAACAGACAGGGCTTCCAACTGTCTGACCATAGGCAATACATACATCATTACCAGAGAGAGAAGCACTAACATCTCAGTTTTCAAAGCCAGGGGACTTCTTAAAATGGCTGCCCAGAGTCTTATCTGGTACATGAAACTAAGCCCCATTGCAAAACCTCAACTCAGAGTATATACATACATGTGTATGTGTACTCTTTTCAGAGCCTGATGGAATGACCCCTCATGACCCAGTGCTTTACCAGGAATCAGCAAAAGGTGAGGGCCCCTTACAAAACAAGCCTCCCCTAATCAAACCTCCCTCAATAGCCCCACCTGAGTCCTATCAATGAGCAGGGAAGATTTTTAATTCCCATTACAGCAGAGAATATAAGTACATGCTTTATGCCCATTGAGAAAAGCAAATCTGTGAAGTTTTCAAGGACCTTATGTTCTATTAAGCAGAGATAACATGAGTCCAGATAAATAACTTTATGTAGATAGTACAAAGGATAGATCAAAAGAGGTCTAACTATATTGGAGGAAGGAGAGAATACTAATAGCTGGAGACACTAGGTTAAACCTAAAAGAAAGATAAGGATGCTAGAATATGGAAATGAAGAAGAAATTCATTCCAGGCAAGTGAGAGAGAGAGGCAAGTGCATAGTAGTAAACTATTCCCAAATAACAATGTAGGATGAATAATTTATTTTAAGGATTAGGTGGACAACTAATCTCATTCAAATTGCAACTCGTATTTTAGTTAGAGTAGTAGTGTCTAATTTCAGGGAGAGGGAATTTGGGAGAAGGAGCCTGAGGTCCTCTATCCAATAACTAAAAGAGAATAAGTTGGTGTGATTTTTACAATTATTAATTTAAAAGAGAAACAGTCTGTTACCTGAAAGAAATTTTGCTTTGTTGTCTCTCCTTTTACAATCTCCCCTGGTCCCAAGTCATTAGGAAAGGGAACAAGGTAGCTCTAGGACCCTTCTACTAAAATGAGATACCTTAGCAACAAAGGACAAAATTAGAAGAGGTAATCCTGGCTGTGCTTTTCAGACTCTCTCACTGAGATTTCCCGGATCAAGAGGCTGGTAGTACCAGGTGGAATAGCAAACAGTAGGAGAAAAGAAGACAAGCCAAGATCTCCTAAAAAGAAGACCACAAAAACTAATGAATTCTGTTCATGATGGACCTGATGAAAGAGAATGCAAACCTTTCCTTCTTCCCATTCTTTTTGAGTCTAGTGTGTGCTCCCTTGGGAATTGTTCCTCACCACCACGCAGAGAATTCTGAGTACAAGTAACAAAGATGCCTAATTAATGTGCACTGAATGAGTGAAGGAATGAATGAGGTCGAACAATACACCTTAAAGGGTTCTCAGAGTTCACCTTTGCCATAACACAATACCATGAATATAGGAGGAACTTAATGGTTGCTGGTTTGATAGGAATTATGGGATGAGAGAGAGAAAGGAGTGATTGTCCCACCATCCTTCCAAATCAATAAGTAAAGAGTTTCCAAAAACAGCAAACTCAGCAAGGACAGGAAAAGGAATATTGAAAGAAACTTCCAGTAGACAATTCTTTTCTTTATAATTCATTTATTTTTAGTTTTCAACATTCATTTCCACAATACTCTAATTGTTTCTTTTTGACTACTTGGAATATTTCCTCCTTGACCTGGGAACTCTGGAATCTGGCTACAATATTCCTAGGAGTTTTTCTTTTCAGATCTCCTTCAGGAGGTGATCAGTGAATTCTTTCAATATTTTTTTAACCTCTGGTTCTAGAACATCAGGGCAGTTTTCCTTGATAATTTCATAAAATATGATGTCTAGGCTCTTTTTTTCATCATGGCTTTCAGGTAGCCACATAATTTTTAAATTGTTTCTCTTGGGCCAGAATGGAGGAGGAGAAAGATGCACATACTATAGCTCTTCCCCACAACCCACAAATACCTGTAAAAAATGACTCTCAACAAATTCTAGAGCAGCAGAAGCCACAGGATAGAGTGAAAGAGATCACCAGTCAAAGATAACCTGAAAGGCTGACAGGAAAGGTCTATCCCACAGAATGCTGAGCAGAGCAGAGCCCAGCCCTGGCCATGTGGAAACAGGAGGAACAGGACCAGAACAGGCCTCTGGGGCAGAATTCCCAGCAAGGAGGGTCTCAGGTCCCTCAATGCAAAAGCCCCAAAGAAAGCTTCAAAGGTCAGTGAGAGGGCTTTCCCAGCTGGGTGTGGGGGGAGCAGGATCCCCCCCAGCATGGGCCCCAGGCAGCAGCAGCTGCAGCAGCTCAGCACTATGTGGCAGTGGCTTAGTCAGACTGCAGCTTGCATCATGGGAGTGGCTCAGCTTAAAGTTCCTGGGGGAATTGAGCCTCTGATTGAATCTCAGCCCTCAGTGGCAGCCCTGCCCCCACCCAAACCTCTTGGGGGAATTGAGCAGCTGATTTGAATCTCAGCCCTGAGCACAGTCCTGGAGTGAGGAGGAGCACTAGGACCCTCCTCTTGACAGAGGAGTTAGAAGTCAAGTAACTGGCTGGGGGAATGCCCAGAAAAGGGGAAAAAATAAGACCATAGAAGGTTACCTCCTTGGTGAACAAGTATTTCCTTCCATCCTTTCAGATGAGGAAGAACAATGCATGCTGTCAGAGAAAGTCAAGGCTTCTGCATCCAGTACCTCCAAAATGAATACACAATGGGCTCAGATCATGGAAGAGATTCAAAAGTGAGTCAACAGCTTGCTAAAGGAGATCCAAAAAAATGCTGAAGAAAATAACACCTTTAAAAATAGGCTAACTCAATTGGAAAAAGAGGTCCAAAAAGCCAATGAGGAAAAGAAGGCTTTAAAAAGCAGAATCAGCCAAATGGAACAGGAGGTTCAAAAGCTCACTGAAGAAAATAGTTCTTTAAAAATGAGAGTGGAGCTGAGGGAAGCTAATGACTATATGATAAACCAAGAAATCACAAAACAAAGCCAAAAGAATGAAAAAATAGAAGATAATGTGAAATATCTCTCATTGGAAAAACAACTGACCTGGAAAATAGATCCAGGAGAAACAATTTAAAATTAATGGGACTACCTGAAAGCCATGATCAAAAAAAAAGAGCCTAGATATTATCTTTCATGAAATTATCAAGAAGAACTGCCTTGATATTCTAGAACCAGAGGGCAAAATAAACATTGAAAGAATCCACTGATCATCTCCTAAAAGAGACCAGAAAAGAGAAACTCCCAGGAATATTGTGGTCAAATTTCAGAGTTCCCTGGTCAAGAAGAAAATATTGCAAGGAACTAGAAAGAAACAATTCGAGTATTGTGGAAATACTATCAGGATAACAACGGATCTGGTAGCTTCTACATTAAAGGATCAAAGGGCTTGGAATAGGATATTCCACAAGTCAAAGGAACTGGGATTAAAACCAAGAATCACCTACCCAGCAAAACTGAATATAATACTTCAAAGGAAAAAATGGTCATTCATTGATGTAGAGGACTTTCAAGCATTCTTGATAAAAAGACCAGAACTGAAGAGAAAATTTGATTTTCAAACACAAGAATCGAGAGAAGCATGAAAAGGTTAACAGGAAAGAGAAATCATGAAGGACTTTCCAAAGTTGAACTGTTTACATTCCTATATGGAAAGATAATATTGGTAACTCTTGAGACTTTTCTCAGTATTTGGAGAGGTGGAGGGATTATACACACACACACACACACACACACACACACACACACAGAGTACAGATTGAGTTGAACCAGAAGGGATGATATCTATAAAAGAAAATAAAATTAAGAGGTGAGAGAGGAATATATTTGAAGGAGAAAGGGAGAAATGGAATGGGGCAAATTATCACTCATAAAAGAGTTAAGAAAAACCTTTTTCAATGGAGGAGAAAAGGGAAGATGTGAGAGGGGAAAAGTGAAGCTTACTCTCTTCACATATGACTTAAGGAGTGAATAACATGCTCACTAAATTTGGTATGAAAATCTATCTTACACCACAGGAAAGTAGGGAAGAAGGGACAAGTGGAATGAAAGAGATGATAGAAGGGAGGGCAAATGGGGGAAGGGAGTAACACTTTTGGTAAGGGACAAGGTCAAATGAGAGAATAGAATAAAGGAAGGACAGGGTAGGATGGAGGGAAATATAGTCAGTCTTACACAACATGACTATTAAGGGAGTCTTTTGCAAAATGACACATATATAGCCTGTATTGAATTGCTTGTCTTCTCAGTGGGGATGGGTGGGGAGGGAGGAAGGGAGAGAAGTTGGAATTCAAAGTAATAGAAATGAATATTGAGAATTGTTATTGCATAAAACTGGGAAATAAGAAATACAGATAATGGGGTACAGAAATATATCTTGTCCTAAAAGAAAAGAGAGAAGATGGAGATAAGGGAAGGGTGGGGTGTGATAGAAGGGAGGGCATATTGAGGGAAGGGGTTATCAGAATGCAAGGTGTTGTGGGATGAGGGAAGGGAGAGATGGAGAAAAAAATTGAAACTCAAAATTTGATGGAAATCAATGTCATAATCCAAAAATAAATAAGTTAAAATAAAATAAGATAAATTTTTTTTTTAAATTGTCTCTCCTGGATCTATTTTCCAGATCAGTTATTTTTCCAAAGAGATATTTCAAATTGTCTTCAATTTTTTTATTCTTTTGATTCAGTTTTGTAATTTCTTGGTTTCTTATGAAGTCATCAGCTTCCATCTGCTCCGTTCTAATTTTTAAAGAATTATTTTCTTCAGTGACCTTTTGAACCTCCTTTTCCATTTGGCTTATTCTGCTTTTTAAAGCATTCTTCTTCTCACTGGCTTTTTGGGCCTCTTTTGACATTTGAATTAGTCTACTTTTAAGGGTGTTATTTTCTTCAGCATTTTTTTGGATCTTCTTTAGCAAGCTGTTGATCCACTTTTCATGATTTTCTTGCATCACTCTCATTTCTCTTCCCAATTTTTCCTCCAGCTCTCTTACTTGATTTTCAAAATCCTTTTTGAGCTCTTCCATGGCCTGAGTCCACGCGCATTTATTTTGGAGGTTTTGGATGCAGAAGACTTGCCTTTTATGTCTTCCTCTGATGGTATGCATTCTTCTTCCTCATTCAAAAGGATAGAAGAAAATACCTGTTCACTCAGAAAGTAACCTTCTATAGCCTTATTTTTATTTCCCTTTTTTGGGCATTTTCCCAGTCAGTTATTGACTTTTGAGTCCTTTGTCAAGAGAAGGGTATACTCTGGGGACCTGTAAGTTCTCAGTTCCTATGAAGTGGCACAATCAAGGGAGGGAAGTTTACTCTTCTCCTGGCTTGTGCTCTGGTCTGGGACTCTTCTGTCCTTGATCTGGGAGTAGAATTTCCTCTCCAGAGCCTCCACCATCTCCACCAGTCAGTACTCCTCCTTATCCCAGGACAGCCACTCAGGGTTGAGATCCAAATCAGCCACTTGATTCCTCCAGGGTCTTTAGGCCAAGGGCTTCAAAAATGGACAACTCAGGCAGCTACCTGAAGCCAGGGCTGGGACAGGACTCTGCTCCCTTCTCACCAAGGTGAAAGAGCTTTCTCACTGACCTTTGAAGCTGTCTCTGGCATTTGTGGGTTGAGGAATCTGGGAACCGCAGCTGCTACCCAAGATTCCCTGAAGCCTGCTGTCCTGTCCCTGTCATCCCATGCAGCCAAGGCTGGGTTGTGCTCTGTGGGCTGCACTCCACTCTGAACCAAGTATGATAGAACTTTCCTGTCAGCCTTTCAGGTTGCCTTGGCATGGAAATTTCTTTCACTCTGTCATTTTGTGGCTTCTGCTGCTCTAGAATTTGTTGAGAGTCATTTTTATAGGTGTTTTATGGGCTTTGGGGAGAGATCTACAGCAAGTCCATCCTTCTGCTCTGCCATCTTGGCTCTTCCCACCCAGTAGACAATTCTTAAAGAAAAAAATTCCTGAACATCAACTTAACCATTCATAGTTCTTGTTTTTTTCAGCCCTAGCCTCCCTCACTTAATCTTGTGGCAGTCTATAACAGTGTTATATGGACATGACCCAGAATCCATCACAGCTACTGCAGTTTTAGAAGTAACTTTTGGACATTACTCTTTAGCAGTGGGTTATCTACCCCTTCCCTCAAAGTTCCATCTCTCCTTGTGATTCTTTGATCAGCTTCATTATATTTTCTACAACCTACCCCTGTACTGGAGCTTGAGAAGCTAGGTAGTACAGTGTATAGAGTCTGTGTGACCTTGGACAAGTCACTTATCCCTGTTTGCTTCAGTTTCCTCAGCTGTAAAATGAGCTGGAGAAGGAAATGGCCAACCACAGTAATATCTTCACCATGAAAACTGCAAAATTGGGTCCCAAAGAGTCAGGAACAATTGAACAACAACAACAGCTCCTATACCTGTCTGGGAGGACTCTGTGTTTTCCTGGAAGCATTTTTTTTCTTCAGGTGCCAACTATTCAAGTTGATTTCTTGAGGTAATGCAACCTGAGTTTCAAAAGGGACATTTTGTATGCTGCTACTTAAGTTTGACACTGGATTGGTAGAGAGATTGATTATTATCTGTATGCTTTCATGAGGGGCAGAGTTAATGTGAAAGATTGGAAGAAAGGGGGATTCTTCATTCTTATTTCAAGACAGACACATTTATGGTTCCAGACTCTTTTTGTAGAGGCCTATGAAAAGAGAAAAGACTTTGGGAAATTGTAGATATGCAGAGGATCTTACACCTCCATGTGTCCCTGATTTTCAGATTGCTCTTTAAAAAAA
Organism: Bettongia penicillata ogilbyi; assembly: GCA_023548195.1. NCBI lineage: Eukaryota > Metazoa > Chordata > Mammalia > Diprotodontia > Potoroidae > Bettongia > Bettongia penicillata. The sequence continues at coordinate 544,449 of JAJHZJ010000041.1, forward strand.
TAAACTACAAATTATTCATTTTAAACAATATTTATTTTAAATTTTGAGTTCCAAATTATTTCCTTCTCATCCCTCCTCTACCCACTGAGAAGGCAAGCTATATGATATCAATTATACAAGTAAAATTATGTAAAATATATTTCCTAATATTAGTGATGCTGCCAAAAAAAAAGCAAGATAGATAAAGTTAAATTTTAAATTTCAATTTGAACTGAGTTCATCAGTTCTCTCTCCAGAGGTGGACAGTATTTTTCATCATGAATTCTTTGGAGTTGTCATGGATCATTGTCTCTTGATCAGAGTAGTTTAGTCTTTCACAGTTGATCATTATAATATTGCTGTTACTGTGTAAAATGTTCTGGTTTTGCTCGCTTTGTTTTGTATCAGTTCATATGTCTTCCCAGGTTTTTCTGAAACTATCTTACTCACCATTTCTTATATCACAATAGTATTCCATCACATTTATATAGCACAACTTGTTCATCCATTACCCAATTAATGAATATCCCATTGATTTCCAATTCTTTGCTGCCACAGAAAGAGTTGCCATAAATACTTTTGTGCATGTGTGTGTATGTGTATATATATATATATATTTCCCTTTCCTTTGACCTCTTTGAGATATAGACCCAGTAGGGGTAATTCTGAGTCAAAGGATAGGCACTGTTTTATAGTCCTTTGGGCATAGTTGCAAACTGTTCCCCAGAATGGTTGGACAGTGCAGTAATGTCCTAATTTTTCCACATCCTTTCCAACATGTCATTATCCTTTTCTGTCATGTTATCCAATATGGTAGGTATGAGTTAGTACCTCAGAGTTGTTTTAATTTGCATTTCTCTAATTAATAGTGGCTTAGAACATTTTATATGACTATACATAGCTTAGATTTCTTCTTCTGAAAACTCTTTGTTCATATCCTTTGACCATTGGGGAATGGATCTAATTTCTTATAAATTTGATTCTGTTCCCAGATTTTTGAAAAGTAAGGCCTTTAGCAGAGAAACTGCCTGTAAAATTTTTCCCCAGTTTCTTGCTTTCCTTCAAATTTTGACTACAGTAGTTTGTTTTTAAAAAAAAAAAAAAAACTGATCTCTTGGGGGGAGGAGCAAAGATGGCGGAGTAGAAAGACTCACGTATGCTAGCTCCAAATCCACAACCCATAAATTTCCTGTAAGAAGAACTTCCCACAAATTCTGGATCACTGCAAGGCACACAGTGGAAAAGATTTCCGTTCCAGAGAGTCCTGGAGAGTGGTCCCCAGGGTCCGTCGCGCCCCCGGAAAGCAGAGCCCACCCCAGCGCTGCCCTGGCTGCGGCCCCAGAGGAGCAGATCTGAGCAGGCTTCAGGGACCGAACCTCCGGTGGCAGGGAAGGTCCTTCCACCCACAGGCGCTACAGGTCAGTGAGAGAGATGTCTAGGCTGGCTGAGAGGGGAGCAGGGTGTCTCTGTGACTCGGGCCCCCTGGGGAGGCAGCGGTGGAGGAAGCAGCAGAGGCAGCAGTGGTGGCCCGGGACAGCAGGCAGCAGCAGGCAGAAGTTCAGGTCTCTGCATAAACCCCCTGAGGGAGCTGAGCCTGAGAGGTGGCCCTGCCCCCACCCCAGCACCAGAACTTAAGCTCACATTGAATAGCAGCCACTCCCACCACGGAAAGCCCTGAGACTGGGAAGCAGCATTTGAATCTCAGACCCCAAGCAATAGCTGGGTGGATCTAGGCAGGGGTGGAAAGGAATCTCAGAAGTCAGGTAACTGGCTGGGAAAATGCCCAGAAAAAGGAAGCAGAATAAGACCATAGAGAACTACTTTATTGGGGAAGAGATGTTCCTTCCCCCCCCTTCATTTCTAATGACGAAGTACAATGCCTGCCATTGGAGATAGATGGGAAGGTTGAGGCCTCTCTATCCCAGACATCTGAGGTGGATGTCCGGTGGGCTCAGGCCATGGAAGAGCTCAAAAAGGATTTTGAAAACCAAGTTAGACAGGTAGAGGAAAAACTGGGAAGAGAAATGAGAGAGATGCAAGAAAAGCATGAAAAATGGGTCAGTACCCTGCTAAAGGAGACCCAAAAAAATGCTGAAGAAAATAACACCTTGAAAAATAGCCTCACTCAATTGGCAAAAGAGGTTCAAAAAGCCAATGAGGAGAAGAATGCTTTCAAAAGCAAAATTAGTCAAATGGAAAAAGAGGTTCAAAAGCTCACTGAAGAAAATAGTTCTCTCAAGATTAGAATGGAATAGATGGAGTCTAATGACTTTAGGAGAAACCAAGAAATCACCAAACAAAACCAAAAGAACGAAAAAATGGAAGAGAATGTGAAATATCTCATGGGAAAAACAACTGACCTGGAAAATAGATCCAGGAGAGACAATTTAAAAATCATGGGACTACCTGAAAGCCATGATGAAAAAAAGAGCCTAGACATCATCTTTCATGAAATTATCGAGGAAAACTGCCCTGAGATTCTAGAACCAGATGGCAAAATAAATATTGAAGGAATCCATTGATCACCACCTGAAAGACATCCAAAAAGAAAAACTCCTAGGAACATTGTGGCCAAATTCCAGAACTCCCAGCTCAAGGAGAAAATCTTGCAAGCAGCTAGAAAGAAACAATTCCAGTATTGTGGAAATACAATCAGGATAACACAAGATCTAGCAGCTTCTACATTAAGGGATCAAAGGGCGTGGAATAGGATATTCCAGAAGGCAAAGGAACTAGGACTCAAACCAAGAATCACCTACCCAGTAAAACTGAGTATAATACTTCAGGGGAAAATATGGTCTTTCAATGAAACAAAGGACTTTCAAGCATTCTTGATGAAAAGACCAGAGCTGAAAAGAAAATTTGACTTTCAAACACAAGAAGGAGAAGAAGCATGAAAAAGTAAACAGCAAAGAGAAGTCATAAGGGACTTACCAAAGGTGAACTGTTTACATTCCTACGTGGAAAGACAATATTTGTAACTCTTAAAACTTTTCAGTATCTGGGTAGTTGGTGGGATCACACACACACACACACACACACACACATGCACACACATGTACACGTGTGCGCACACACATACAGAGACAGAGAGCACAGAGTGAATTGAATAGGATGGGACAATATCTTAAAAGAAATTAAGGTAAATGGTGAGAGAGAAATGTAGTGGGAGGAGAGAGGGTGAAATGGAATGGGGTAAATTATATCTCATTCAAGAGGAAAGTAGGAGACTTGTTAGTGGAGGGAAAAAGAGGAGAGCTGAGAAAAAAACATGAATTTTACTCTCATCACATTCGACTAAAGGAAGGAATAAAATGCACACTCTTTTTGGTATGAAAACTTATCTTACAGTACAGAAAAATGGGGAAGAAGGAGATAAGCAGGGAGGAAGGGATGATGGAAGGGAGGGCAATGGAAGAAGGGAGCAATTTGAAGTCAACACTCTTGCGGAGGGACAGGATCAAAAGAGAGAATAGAAACAATGGGGGGCAGAATAGGTTGGAGGGAAATACAGTTAGTCTTATACAACATGACTGTTTTCGAAGTCATTTGCAAAACTACACAGATATGGCCTATATTGAATTGCCTGCCTTCCCAAAGGGAATGGGTGGGGAGGGAGGGATGGGGAGAATTTGGAACTCAAAGTTTTAGGAACAACTGTTGAGTATTGTTCTTGCTACTAGGAAATAAGAAATACAGTTAATGGGGAATAGAAAGTCATTTGGCCCTACAGGACAAAAGAGAAGATGGGGACAAGAGAAGGGAGGGATGATAGAAGAGAGGGCAGATTGGTGATATGGAAAATTAGAATGCTTGGTGTATTGGGGTGGGGGGAGGGGATAAATGGGGAGAAAATTTGGAACCCAAAATTTTGTGAAAATGAATGTAAAAAGTTAAATAAATAAATAAATTGGAAAAAAAAAAACCTTTACATTTCATGTAATAAAAGTTATGCATTTTATTTTTCTTGTTGGCCATAAGTGCTTCCTTAATCCATAGATCTAACAAGCAAAATTTTCCATGCTCCCCTAAATTGCTTATGATATCATTCTTTATGTCTAAGTCATGTAGTGTGAGATGATGGTCTATGCCTATTTTCTGCCCAACTGCTTTCCAGTTTTCCTAGCAATTTTTATTAAATAGTGAGCATTTGCCCAAAATTTGTGTATCTTTGGGTTTATTGCAACTGACTTTCAAGATGTTGGGAATTTTCCTTTGCATGAGATTAGAATCTCTCAGAGAAGAATAGAGTGACTATCCTCATGGATGCTTCTACTACATCCCTCTAAGCAGGAATCAAAGCCTCCCTTGGAGAAGATTAAGAAAGATCATATAGATATCTATCATTATTTTCTGTAATGGTAATTTAAATGGGAAGATCTTTCCCATTCATTAATAGGTCCATGTGACCTGCCTGAGTCACATCGAAGCCTGAGTCACAGGGTGGAGCTTGCAGAATGGATGGAACAAGAAGGGGTGGAGCAGGAAGGGTGGAGTAGAGCTAAGAGGAAGTTAGGTACAGAGTAGCCAAAACTGAAGGATGCAGGCAAGCAGGCAGCTGACTATGAATGAGAGAAAGGCTTCTTGTTTAAGGGAGCTGATTTGTGAAAAACCTAACAGAAGAAAGGCCTAAGGATGATATTGCCCTCACCATTGTTATTGTGTATGGATTTCTTTGTTGCTATGATGGATTTGGCTTTCTGGTGTCTGAATAAATTTTTTGGTTCTGTCTTCCATGTGGAGAGTTTGTTGTATTTCATGATTCACAATTGTGTCTAGCATATTCATGGTTGCCATAGGCACTGTGAATATCATGTTGGTGCTACACTTTCCCACAATGCATGTGGAAAGGAATAACCTATAAGGGCACCACATACTTCACATAGTGTCCCAGGGCACTCTACTCCTAGATCCCATTGAGGCCAGCCTTAATAAGGGGGAAGGGGGAAGGATGAACTATGGAAGAGTATGAAAACCAAGGGACAAGATTTTTGCATGAGGGATAAGGTCAGAAGTTCAGCATATAACAATAACATAAGAGGAAACAGAAAACCAGCAGAAAGACTAAAAGAAAAGTGGAAAAGAAACCAATTGCAAAGATTTCTTAGAACATTCATCAAAACAATATCTTTGGATAGACTCCACTAAATGACAGAGGTTAAGTAAAGACATTTTTTAAAAAGTTGTCTAAGAAAGGAAGGTGGAGTCCAAAGAGGAGGAGTTGTAAGGGTAGAGAATAGACTCAACTATAATCATTCCTTAGTGATCATCTGAAGCTGTATCCATAGTGGTCACCTCCACCCTTTGAGGGCCACTGAACTTATCCAACCCTTTGTCTATGAGAACAGAGAAGAAGAAGAAAGGGCTGTAGGCAGAGAACGTCATTTCTGAGTGTACAGAAAGGAAAGAATTGATGATAATAAGTACGCTTATAATAAGAACCAGATAGAAATATCATCAGAAGAATGGACAAAGGTCAATAAGAGCTGACTCAAGAGGAAAAATGAACAAGGAAAAGAGCTGTCTCATTAGATAAATATTTTGTAACAAAGGAGAATGAATTAAATTCAGGACACTTTGTAATGACAATGGGAACATCCCAAAGAACCACTGAAAAAGGTTACAAGAGCAACCAAAAAATTAAATTGAAATATCAAAGAACTAAAGAGAAATTAGAGCACTTAATGAAGAAGTCAATAAATCTTAAAAAAAAAAAGATAAGAGAATATAAAACAACAAACAGTGGTACTGCCCATAAAAATGGGGCAACTAGGTGGTGCAGTGGATAGAGTGCTGGACCTAGAGTTAGAAAAACTCATCTCCTGAGTTCAAATCTGAACTCAAACACTTACTAGCCATGTGAGCCTAAGCAAGTCACTTTACCATGTTTACGTCAGTTTCTACATCTGTAAAATGAACTAGAGAAGGAAATGGCAAATCATTCTAGTATCTCTGCCAACAAAAACCCAAATGGGGTCACAAAGAGTCAGATATGACTAAAAACAATTGATCGATAAATACATAAAAATAAATTTTGTGAAAAGTGGAACAACGAAAAATTAAGAGGCAGGAGGAAAATAATAGAATGAAAATTTTAAAAACAAGATTTAAAGAATAGATGGAAGTCCTAAAAAAACCGAAAATACTCAAGAATACTAAACTTGAAAATAAAATGAAAAAAAGATAACCAAAGAATTATAAGTCCATGAAAAACATCATGTAAAAGAAAAGCTAAATGCCATACTTCAAGAAACCATGATGTAATATTGCCCAGAAATAAAGAAGACTAGAAAATACAGATTGAGAGAATTCAATGAACATCAATAGAAAGATGTCTAAAGTGTTCAAGGAACATCACAGCAAAGCTTTAGAACTTCAATATTAAAAAAGAAATGCAAGAGGCAAAGTAAAACACTTTCACATGCTAGAAAGAACCAATCTGAATAGCATAGAATTGTTATGTGTGTACATGAAATATAAGGAAAAATTGGAATAGGTTTTCTTAAGAATAAAAAAAAAAGATTGGCACTCAAAAATAACATATCCTACAAAACTGATCTAAGCCCAAGCTTCAAAGAAAATCACTGGACATTCAGTAAAATAAAAAAATTATTTCTTCAAAATAATTCAGAGGGAGAGGAAACCCTAAAACACATGTATTGCGAATATAGCAATCATTAAATGAGCTAATATATTTGTGACAAAAATTGTTCTTAAAAATCAAAATGAAAAGCACTGTACAAAATTCCATTAATTTGATACATTTCCTTTGCTATTCAAACCAGGAAGCAGCAAAGTAAAGAAAGAGGTAAAAATTAAGCACATTGATAAACACTGATGTAAAAAAGTTAAATCCTGTCTAGGAAACTATAACAATATATCCAGAAAATAAATAACAATGACCAAATTGAGTTCATACCAGACATACAAAAAAATAGTTCAATTTTGGGGAAGCAATTGGCATAATTAATTTCATAAACAACAAAAACAATTTTTTTAAAAACCATGATTATTTTAGTAGATGCAAAAAAAACCTTTGATGATATACAATACTTACAAATGTTAAAAATCTAACAAACATAGGCAGGCAAGGATGGGTCCTTCATTAATATGACTAAAAGTATGTATTTAAAACCAAGAGCTAGCTCTGTTTGCAGTGTAAATACACTATAGATTTTCCCAGTACAAACAAGAGTAAACAAGGTTGTCTTTTCTCCTCTTATTTGACATAGGACAAACAAATACTAGCTGCAGCAATGATAAGAAGGGGGGAAAAAAGACTAAAGGTACACACATCAGCAAAGAGGAAATAAAATTATCCTTATTTGCATATGACACAGCAGTACAATTAGAAAACTCCAGAGAATCTGTGAAGAAAAAAAAATGATTTCATTAATAGTTTCAGTAAGATGACAGGACATCAAATGAATACATGCATACACACAATCCCTAGCATTTATAGGCATCACTAACAAAAACTGGGTAGAAATTATGATAAGAAAACACTAAAAATAACTACAAAATACATAACATGTTTAGAAGTTAGTCTACTAAGGATACATTTTATAAAAATCAACTATAGGACAACTACAGAATATCTAAAGAAATTAAAATACAAAACATACACTGTTCCATGCCATCATGATGAAAATTGCAATACCAACTTAATTAATTTACAAATTTGATTCTATGACAATGAAATTACCTACGGGATACTTTCTGGAATGAAACAAAACTATAACAGATTTAATTTAGAAGAACACAGAGTCTAGAACCCCAAGGGAAATAATGAGGGGAAAATATAAATGAAGGAGGCATAGCATTACCAGATTCAAACAACACTATGAAACTGAATTCATCTGGTTAGAAAACAACAATACAGAATAGTAAATGGGTGGAACAGAGCAGATTAGAACAAAATGGTAGCAATCAAAAACATTAGTCCAGAGTTTCATAAATCCAATGAAATCAATTCCTGAGGAAAAGACTTTTTCTTGTGACAAAAACTGATAGGAAAACTGGAAAGCAGTTTGGCAGAATCTAGATTTAAACCAATATCTTACACCACATACCACAAGTTCAAAATGGATACATGACCAGAAAACAAAATTTCATGTTATAAGAAAAAATAATGAGAAGAGAAAGAGATTAGATTTCTTCTTCTACAACTATGTCTGGTGGGGAGATAGGTTCAAATTTTGTTTCTGGCACTTGCTGTGACCACAGACAGAAGGGATGCTACCTTGTTGGGGTTTTATCTGTGACTATATTTAAGTATTTCAATATTTCTAGGGTCCCTTTGGAGAAATTCTTCATCTGAGACTCTTTCTCAGATAATATAGTTTTTCAGGGATTCGGGAGAGAGTTGTTACACTATAATGCAGTACAAATTTGAATAAAGTAAAGCTGCACATCTGTAACTTATTATTTCCATTAGGGAATACTTTACACCATAGGAATAATTGTGTACTTGAACAGATTCCTTCAGTGCTAATAGTTAGAAAAGAGTATACTAAGAAAAACAAGGAACTAGGGAAGGGTTGTGAATTCCAAGGACTCTGGTCTTTAGAAGAAATTTCCATCCTTCTTTGGTCTCCCAGATGGTGGCAGTGAAAATTTACCCAAGAGAAGTGACATCTTACTTTGTCATTACTATTTTGTCCCAAAGAATAAAAGCAGAAATCTGGGGCATAAAGGTCTGGACTGAAGAGGCAGAAGATATGGACCTTTCTCTTCCCTCTAACATGTCTTCCTATCTGTTTCTTTCTCCCTCACATTTCTTATTTGTTGTAGTTATTAAATTAAATGAGTCATGAATGACTTAAATTTTTATGTTTCCTCTAAGTTTTAAAACATATGATGGGAAAGTTTTATATTCCTACCTTTCAGAAAAGTTCCCCACAATCAATGGCAACTTGAGTTTTTAAGGGACAGCATGCTACAATGTCTTTGGATTCGAGGACTTTGAGTCAGATCCCGCTTCTGTAGCTTATTGCTTGCTGGACCATAGGCTAGTTATTTAACTTCTCTGGTCCTCAATTTTCTCATCTGTAAAAATAAATAGCTATTTCTCAGCCCTAGATCTAAGATCTATGACCACCCCTGGTATACATTTGGGAGCTACTTCCTACTGGTTTTAGAGGTAGAGCTGAATTTCTCTAGAATTATACATTCTTAAGAATCAAGTGCCAATATCCATCCTAGCAAGAGAGGGGCACAGGAACACAGGGAAACTTACTGGTATTTGAAGCCAGCAAAGGCAGACAGAGAAGGAGAATCTAAAAAGCAAATATGAGAATAAAGGGATAAAGAAAATGAGAGGGTAAGAAATGTTGTTTTTCGTTGCTGTTCATCTTTCATTTTCAAAGATGACCAGTGGCATCAAGAGAAGGATGAAGAAACTAAAATAGGAAAATGGCTGTCACACAAGGACATTATCTAGGTTTTCAACTCTAACATTTATGTGCTTACAAACCCCAATATTCTGTTTGGACATTAAAAACCTGCATCTGTTTACTAAGTAGACCCAACGTGACTAGTGTTAAAACTGCAGAGGGCAAATTCATGTCTGGTTTCTGTAGCCCTAAAAAGGGAAGAAGAAGTAAAAGTAGATCTGAACCTTTTTAGTTCCCTCTTAAATTCAGTCTTCTCCACCTTTTACTCCAATTTACTAAAACTTAAACAAGTTGCTTAAAGTCCAGAATCAAGTTTTTGTGTGTATTACATGACAACTTGTATGGGAGGAAAATAACATGGAATATAGAATCTCATCTAGTCCAGATTCCACCTGAAATATGAGTCCTCTCTCCAACATGTATGACACGTATTTATGTAGGCTCTTTCATTCCTCTATGGGTTCCACTCCTGACTCTGGACTTCTTTTTCCGCCATGATTCAGCAGCCTTATCATCCAGGAAGATCGTATGACCGACCCCTTTGGCCCCTTCCTCTGATCAGTCAGTTCCTGTCAGAACCTCTATTTCAAAGAAAGTGCCCCTGTCAGCCGTGTTTACTTCTCTATTGCTCGCTGGTCTTCTTACTTTCTGGAACTCTTTCTCTATCATTCCCCTGCTTAGGAAACTTTCTCTTCTGTTTTCTTCCTCTATTAGAATATGAACTCCTCAAGGGCAGGGACGATTTTAGTTTGTGCTTAGGTTTGTATCCCCGGTGCTTAGTAGATTGCTGGGCACATAGTAAGTGCTTAATAAATATTTGTTGATTTGGCTTAAAGACATTCAGTAATTAAAAATTCATCTGTGACTCTTTTTGCCAACTCTTTTTATTAGGATTTTTTTTACATTGTACCAAAGTTTGCCTCTCTATAGCTTTGAACCATTATCCCCAGTTCTACTTTGTAAAGCCAAGTAGATATAGTTTAGTTCCTTTCCCATATGTGGACATTCTCATGCCAAAAAGAACCAAGAAGATATTCAGTTGCTAAACATAAGAGGAAATCTGTGATTATACCAAATTACAAACTAATTTCACAGATGATGCCACTAATGTTTTTCCTAAAACACATTATGACCACAGCATCCTCTTTTCAATAAACTCAATTACCTTGAACATCAAATATAGACATCTCTGTTTGGATTTAAAGCTCTATATAACTTGGCCCCTTCCTATCTTTCAAATTTTCTTACACCTTCCTTATGTCTTCCACAAACTCAATGGTCCAATACTAGCCTGCTAACTATTGCTCACATATAGGCCTCCATTTCCTATTTCCATGTCTTTGTACTGGTGTAAAAGCAAGCACCTTGACACACACAGGAGGACCTGCTATCACAGATTCTTATATTTTCTTTTCTAAAAGGAAAGGCACAAGTCAACAGATAGATAACTGTATGACCATACATATATAGTTACCAGAGAGAGAAACACCAACATCTGGGTTTTCAAAGTCAGGAGGCTCCTTAGTGGCTACTCAGAGTCTCATCTGGCCAAACAAACATTTCCAAAGAGTAAGCTCTCAAAGTAAAACCTCACCTCAGAGTACTTATACATTTTTCGGAGCCAGAGGGCATCACAACCCATGAGAACCAGTGCCTCATTAACAAAATGTGTGGGTCTTCCTATAAATCTTTCATAATCAAACTCCCCTTGATGCATAGGCCCATTAATGGGTAGGGAAGATCTTCTTTAACAATACAAACACGTGTATTGTTTCTAGTTAAAACTCTTGATTAATTCAATCAAAGGCAAAATTCAATCAGAGGCACTTGATTATAGTAAAACAAAACCAGCAAAATATTCCCTTTGCTTGCCATTATACTCCACCCTTCCAGGATCCCTGGCCTTACCATCTAAATGGCCATGACTCCTGAAACAAACAGAAGCGTTATACTTTGCAATACCAAATTCAGGTGATTTAAGCAGGTCACATGGGCATATTAGTGAATGGGAAAGATATTCCCCTTAAGAAGCAAAATTATATTAACAGTAAGAAAAAATGCATTATCAGTACAACTGGTTGTTTCCAATGCCTGGAATAAAATCCTCAATCTTTATCGTGCTTTAAAGTTCAACTTAAGTACTACTTTCTCCATGAAGTTTTCCTGAATCTTCCAGTTGCAAGTGTCATCCCTCTCAAAACTATGTTGAATTAATTTTTATGTGTTTTATATATATATATATATGCTCTCCTTTGTTAGAATGCAAGATAGGACTGATTCAACTTTGTCTTTGTCATCCCACATTTTAACACATAGCTAAGCACATTAAGTGAATGATGACTAATGTCTCTTCATATGTAGATGGAAAAAGAAGTTATAGAAGAAAAAGAGTTAACAGTTCCCTCTTCTTAAAACCCTGTTCTAAATGCTTCAGTGACTATCCAATGCCTAAAGAATAATTTCACAACCTTTAGCCTGCTATTGAGACTTTCATGATCTTTAAAAGGTTTAACATACCTCTCCCCTCCTAAAATTCAGGCAATAGTCCTACTCAATCTGAATGGCAAATACATTTATTCATCCCTGGTATGTAATGTTATTATAAGTATCTTAATTTTCCCTAGAATTTTAGTAGTCACTGAAAGCCCTGCTAACACTTTATTAGACATGTGGGAGAAACAGCTATTAAAGGGCTCTGTATGGTTGCCACAAACAGTGGGTTTGATAACTCCTTCTTCTTTATAGAGAACAGGCAGGGGGCACTATATATGTCAAATATCACATATGCTGACAAATGCCATTGCTGTGTTAATTGGATTTGCTTGACTGTTTTGCCTTTTTACAAGGAAGGGTTCTATGGGAGAGTGTGGAAGGTCCTATCAGGAGATGATCGTAATGTGATTAACAAAAGACATCAAAAAGCTTTTTTAACTCAGTTTACTTTCATCACAGACAGATTTTAATTAGGGAAATTATGAAAACCCTGCTTTAACCTTTCTGGAGGCTGATCTTGCACACCACAAAGAACAATTCAACAAATTACTTTGGAAAACTCTTTCAAAACCATGATAGTAAAATCAATTTTGAACATATTTAAGATTGATAGTTCTGAAAATGGAATTCCAGAGATTTTTCCACATACTGGGTTGTCACATATCCAACCTAGAGGGCTATCAAATTGACCTATACATGTTCTCATGAAACAAATTCTTTTTACAGAATTATAACTGTGGTCCTCTGCTAAAAAAAAAAAAAAAGCTTTGGGAACATTTCTAGATTGATTTTTCGGTCTCCCCAAATCCATCACTGAGAACAACTTGTTGAGATAAAAAAGAAAAACACAGACGTCTAAGAGAATGTGATTGGGAGAAGTCCAAATGCTGCTATTTTAAGAATACCTGGAAACATATTTCATTTAAACAGAAATGGAATATGCCAGTGTTAGCATGATAAAAGGAGTCCAATTTCAATATATCAGCATATGTCATCCCTCTGAGCAATGCAAAAAAAAAGTTTCTTTTCAACTAGTCTAAGCACTAGCTAAAACAGAGAAAAACATTCCAACAGACCTCGTTGTAGATATCACATAAAAGCAAAGAATACAGAGGGCATGAGGAAGGTGGAAAGAAGAGTAATAAAAAGGAAAGTAATGGCGACCAGAAAAGTAGAGAGAAAAGAGAAGAAATAGGAGGAAGATTTACACTGAAACAGGGTTTGAGTCTGTAATCAGATGGGACTTCTTCTATATCTTGACTCTTCAAAGTTAGATGTTTTAAATCTAGCAATCCAATTCAATCCAATAAGCATTTATTATCAACCATATCCCTAAGCACTCTTTTAAAAAAATACTTTTAGGACTCAGTGCACAAACTGTCTAAAATTCATACTGTGTTCAAAATGAGACATAACCTGATATTTGGCATGTAGAATACCTGAGTGTAAAATTCTTCATTTATACCAAATCACAAAAACCAAAACATTTTGTATTCCTTAGGAAATAATGGAAAAAAGAAATAATCCTGCACTGATTACCATGGAAACACTAAAGATATCTCTGAAGACAACACATATCACCACTCTGACTTTCCATCACAAGTCTCTCCAAAGAAGTAAACTGTAAATTATATGAATTAATTCTGTGTCCCCTTTTCCATTCAAACAGATGGGTTTTGGATAAGTTCTAAGGCAAATTATGATTCATATGTAACCTTATTTCAGATTACAGGAACTTTCACTAAGAAAGATTTACAATATTGAATTTTTCCTTTGCAAATTAAATTCCAGTCTATGGAATACTGTCAAGCAAAAGTGCAGTTACAAAATTAAAAATATTTCCAAGCCCAAAGAGCAGTGCTTTCTTCATCAGCTATTCAATATTTTTTTATGAGTTGATCTTTACAATAAATTTTATGATTTTACAAAATACTATACAATAAAGTTTCTCTCCACTTCCCTTGACTAACAATACTAGGGAAGCAAATAGATATAACTCTAGTCAGGTACTCAACCTCTTGAGGTGAGTAGAGTGGTCAGTTTCTGGTACTAATTTCCTGCTTCCCCTCCTGGCAGAAATTAAAGTCTCCTTTGGAAAAAAAAGGTAGCAGAAACTCTGGAGATATTTATGCTCCCTATGAACCACATCTCAACAGACTCATGTAGACACACCTATGTGGTCAACAAAACATACACATGTACACACACACACACACACATACACACACATGCAAACATCCTCTACACATGATTGATTCTCTGATAATCCTGCTGATCACCACTGTTTCTGCCTACTTTTATGAAGGGAGGACTTCCCATTAATATCCTCTCCATGCCAGGTCTCAATGGGTCCAAATACAACTACAGTCAAGGACAGTTATAATATTCTATACAACTATACTATATTATGAAGTTTGGGCTTTAGACTGCTGTTAGTTGCATATTTAACAGCCCATTGGAGGCTGAGCATCCACCCACACAGTGGGGGGAATAAAGTTTTTTATACAATCATTTTCAGTAAATCTTTATGAACATAATTTCCTGTCCCCTAGAATTTTTCATAACTTACACACCACAGCAATATCTATATATTGTATATTATCTAGGTTACAAGATTGGGCATTTTGTATGATATTGCTTAGGCATGACTACAAATTCAATGGAGAAAATTACTGACGAGTTGTTGTGAGAGTGTGGGAGGGGAAGAGTTGCCCAGAGAGCTTTGGAAAAGGGAGACATCATTCTTCATTTCTTCTTCAAGAGAGGAGAAGCATGGTCCCAAATTCTGTGACTAACTCCAGGAAGTACAGAGAGGGGAAGACCTTGAAAACAGAAAATATACAATGGAAGCCAGTGCCTCAGTATATAGTTTGATTTCCAACTTGCTTCCCTAAAACCTTTGGAGGACTTCCATTTGTGTGAGATTGTGGTCTGTCTCTGGCTTGAGGTGACATATCGTATGCCTAGTGGGAGAGCTCAATCACTGCCTATACTGTCTGGTATATGCTAATCTATATAATTTCTCCAATTTTTATTTGCTATCTCCTTGGATAGATGGATTTTCTCAGTATTCACAATATGTGATGGTATTTTATATAAGTAGGCTTTTGGGGGGTAACTAGGCCAATGGGCATAGACATGGGGTAGCTTTCTCATTTAAGGAACAGTGACCAGGGAAGCTAGTAGCTTGTTTTTTCCTTTTGAACCTAAAAATCATCCTGTTCCCTAGAACAGCAAGTTTTAGGTAGGCAAATGGGTATAATACTAGTTGGGCACCACACTTTGTCAGAGGAAAAGACAGTAAGTCTCATGTTCCTTCTCTAACTCCTCTAAAGGCAAGAACCACAATCTTCCTAGGGGAAAGATAGGCAAAATTCCAGCAATATCTACCAGTATCTCCTCTTGAGCCACCTGTCTACACATTTAAACATCCCATGTGACTGCACATACCTTATTTATGCCTCCAGTATCTATCTCAGATAGTCCATGGTAGGTAACTTTCTGTTTTGCATTGTTATGGATCCCAGACCAGATGGATGGCAGTTTGGAGAGAAACCACTGAATTCTTCCCCTCCCACCCACTCATCCTTAGCCTGAAATATCTAATTAGAGGCATTGAAACCTGCTTTCCTTTTCTTTTCCTTTGTTTCAAAAATATTTATTTACTTTTAGTTTTCAACATTCACTTTTGTAAGATTTTGAGTTCTTAATTTTTTCCCTCCCCAAGATAGCATGCAATCTGATATATGCCATACATGTACAATCATATTAAACACATTTCCACATTAGTCATGTTGTAAAGAATAATCAAACCAAAGGAAAAAACCACAAGGAAGGGGGAAAAAAAGAAAATAGTATGCTCGATGTGCATTCAGACTCCATAGTTCTTTGGATGTGACTAGTATTTTCCATCCTGAGTCTTTTAGAAGTAACTTAAATCATTGCATTGCTGAGAAGAGCTAAGACTCTCAAAGTTGGTCATTGCAAAATGTTGCTTTTACTACATGGCTCTGCTGACTGCTCACTTCACTGAGCATCAGTTCATGTAAGACTTTTCAGGTTTTTCTGGAATCCACCTATTATCTTTTCTTATGGAACAACAGTATTACATTACATTCATATATCACAACTGGTTCAGTCATTCTTCAACTGATGGGGATCCCCTCAAGTTCCAATTCTTGATCATCAAAAAAAATAGCTGCTATAAATACTTTCTGGGTGAAGGATCAACTTTTCAGAAATAACCCGATTGGCAGAGAGCAGAGGAACACATGAAGCATTATGGAGTACTATAGATTGTGACATGTGAGAGGAGTAAGTCAAGGTCACCTAGACTAAACTATCCCCCCAATATTGCCCTGATCTTCTTTTTTAAGTGCCAAGACCCAAACTGGGAACTTGGAAACACTGACCCACCCTCTTTTTCACACACACACACACACACACACACACACACGAGATGCTTTGGAGAAACTGGACAACGTAGTCCCAAAAGAAGAGTGCTTGAGCTTAAACTTTTTAATGTTTCACTTTACTGTTCTCAACAAATCACACAATTACACATAGAAAAGTCAGTTGCCTGAATCATAAATCCAGAAAATGTGATAGAGCTATGAAACCTCCAAAATTCATGGTAAGGGTAGAACCAGTGAGTTTCCTATAGTTCTTCAGTAATTCAAAATCATATTTCATATTATCCTTGGATCAATATTGAAGCAGGATCAGTGAGGATTTCAACCTTGATCAGTTGTTTGGAGCAGCATTTTTGGTGGGTGGGCAACTATTGCAGGAGCTTAAGGGCATCATCTATGAAAGAGTTTAGGGAGCATCTCCCCCAATATTCTACAGGTATACAGAAAACAGAATACAAGCTGAGTATGGGTTGCACTACTAGCATAGTATCTCATCTGCATCACATATAAATAGATATTCACCTCAGTAACAGAAAGAAGAAAATGCATAACCACTTGTTGAGAAAATGTCTGCCTTGTTTTTATTTTCGCAACACCACTTTTACTTCAAAAAATAAGATTGTTCTATTGATTTTTTATTTTAGAAAAATATAATTATATTTTTCTAAAATATGTTATTTGTGTTCACATATTTTGAAATTTTAATTTTAATTTACAGGAGAAAACAAGCATTTCCATAATATACTATAATAAAAATGGTTGTACATGAAACTGAAAATCTATTTTGTACAACTTGCTATTCCATTTACATATGTAATAAATTTACATATAATAAATTTCTTTTTTCCTTTTTTTCTTTCCTTCTCCACTTATCCTAGAAATGGGTACAATTAGACACAAGGAGATGAGAGAGAGAAAGAGAGAGAGAGAGAGAGAGAGAGAGAGAGAGAGAAAGATGATAGACAAAATTATTCTGTACATACCTCTATCAGTTCAAAGAGTAAGATTTTACTGAAGGAATACTTCCTATGGGGATGGGGAGGATGGGGTAGTGGAGCTTATCATTCTACAGGTACATAAATTGTGTGGACAGAGAGGAAGATGAGAAAATGGTATTTCTAGATTTCAATGATCTTTCAGTAGTTTGGGGTTTTGGGGGGCGGTGTGATCCACTGACATGTGTCTCATGCATCAAACTTGGGACCACAAAAGATCACTCCAAAGAGAATCTTTCTGAACCTGGCCCAGAGAGACCACAATGCTTTCACCTTTTCCATTCTCTAACAAAGTACAATGACATGCTACTGGACAACAGATCACTTCAGAACAATCTGAAAAAAAAAAGCTGCTCCACAAATCGACAAAGGAACACGGTTAGTAAGCACTTTCATGAAAGCTGTGTTGCCACAGCAACCAGTCTAACCTCTCCTAACCTGTAAAGTGAAAATGTGCTGTCAAGAGAGGAATAGTAGCTGGATCTATGGTTTCATTGCTTTAAGGAGCTCCCATGTGAAGACACTCCCTGTCCCATTACAGGTCAGTACCTTCTCTGTAAATAACACGAGATTGGAACTAATAACCATTGCTTTTTAATTTATACCTCCTCTATGCCAGTCTCAGTAGGTCCAAATATAGCTATAGCGAATGATAATTACAAGGCTCTGTATAAGTAAACTATGCCAAAAATTTGTGTTTCTACCTGTTGCTATTTTGATATCTAGCAGTCCAATATCCTCACCCTCCGTTTGGGGTACAAACTTTCATAAAACCATTCTCAGTCACTCTTTATGGGAATCATCCCCTTTCCCCATAGGGTTTTTTTTAAAACTACACACCATGACAATGTTTATACTGTTTATGACATGGGAGAATATAAGAAAAGCATCCACAGCTTACTAAAAAAAACTGTAAAACATGATCTGAAAAGACATTTTTCCACTCTCATGAACACCACAATAAACTCTCTATAAGACTAACCATCATAGTGAGGACATGACTCTCTGTTTTATATCTTACTAGATATTGATACTTAAAGATTAATACTTAAATATTGATATTTAAAAATGTGATTGAATGTATCAAGAAATATGTGATCTGAATATGCCCTGGGCAAAGGTCAAATAGAATCGGGATTGATCCTCTACTGCTTTCTTACTGTAGTCAATCAACTCTGAAGTCAGGATTGTGCCAGAAAATCTAGGACATATGATTGCTATGCACACAGTTTATGCTTCTAATTATTAATAGCAATTTCTCAATAATTCACACCATATCAACACCTTCTGATCCATCTGATTGTATATTCATGCATGAGTCTATATGCATACTCATACATGTATTTGTATGAGTCTATGTGCATACTCATACATGTATTTCATATGCATAGAATGAATGTTAGATTCAGAGTTAGAGGATCTGAATTCAAATTGTAATTCAGACACTTGCTTGCTTTGAGCAAGGTTGCAATTCGCATCTTCCCTAAACTTCAATTTCCTCATCTGAAGAGGGATATAGAAATATTTACTTCACAGGGCTGTTCTAGGAAAGAAACACTATAAGGTGCTAAATAAATGTAAGAATTTTTTACCGAACCTGTGATTTCCTCGGCACATGGAATCCCTGAAAGGAAAATCAAATTGTCAAAAAGAAAAGAAAAGGAAAAGGAATGCACAACAAATAAAAAGAAAATAAAGGGAAGAATTAGAAAATATTTTGTCCAATTATATGCCAATCAAACAAATAAATGAAATAAATGAATATTTACCAAACCATAAAATACTCAGATTATTAAAACAAGGTAAAGAGAACTTAAATAATATAGTCTTAGAGTGAGGGGAGGGGCATTGAACAAGTCATAAAAGAACTTCAAAAGAAAAAATATTAGATGTATTTATAAGTTAATTCTCCTAGACATTCAAAGAAAAACTAATTCTAACCTTAGATAATTTTTTGCAAAAATTGGGGGGGAGGAATTCTATTAAACTTCTTCCATGAGACAAATATTGTCTTAATACCCAAGTCAGGGAGAGGTAAATCAGATAAAGAAAATTCTAGACCACTAGTGAATACTGTTACATAAATATTGAATATTGATATTAACAAAGAGACTACAGCAAATTATAATCATGACTATGTTTTATTTATACAAAGAATGCAGAGTTGGTTCAATATTGGGAAAATTATGGCTATAACACATCATGTTTAAAAAACAGTAAATCATATAGATACAGAAGAAATGTATAGATTTTGAAATATTGCCACATCCATTTCTCTTTTTGCAAAAGACTAGAAAATAGAAACAGACTGTTCCTTAATATGATAGTACTTGTCTAAAACTAAGAATAAATATTATTTGTAATAGTGAAACACTATAGTTGTTTACAATAAGATCAAGGGTAAGAAGGAGATGTTAATTATCACTATTTAGTATGATTTTTGATAAAAGAAGAAAAATAATTTTGAAAAAATAAGAATAGGAAAAAGAAAAAATTATCTTTTTCAAATGACATGATGTTTTACTCAGATAATCCTGAGATTCAACTAAAAATAAATACAAACAATAATTTCAGTAAAGTTGCTGGATTGAACATATATCCATATTAATCATGAACCTTTCTGTGAATCAGCAATATAACCAATAAGAAATAGGAAGAAAAAATTTATCCAAAATTACTAGCATAAAAGAAAGCTAGGAACCATGAAACAAGACACAAAGGAATTCTATGAACACTACTTCAAAATATATTTCCTTAAAGAAAGATTTAAATAATTAGAAAAATATTAATTGCTCATAATTGTGTCATGGTAATACAATATATGTGACAATTTTACCTAAATTAAGTTTGGGTGCCATATCAATCAAACTACCAAAGAATTACTTCATTAAACAAGGTAAAATGACAATAAAATTCAACTGAAAGAACTAAAAGTCAAGAGTTTCAAAGGAAATAATGAAAAAAGGATAAGAAAGTGGGTCTAGCAGTACCAGATCTCAAACTATACTACAAAGCAAAAATTAACAAAATGGCTTTGTAGTAATTTAAAAAAATAGAAAAGTTGATAAATAAAAGAGACAAAGTATGAAACACTCAAAAGCAATCAACCAGTAGCATAGTATTGGATAAATTCCAATGTTGGATAAATGACTGAGGTTGGTGAAAACAGTGATGCAAGGACATCTGACAAAGACTTCTGAGAAAACCGGAAAGCAGCCTGGCAGAAATTGAAGTTAGACCAAACATCTTCTACAATATGCCACAATAAACTGCAACTGGATATATGACCTAGATAGAAAAGGTTGCATGATAAACAAATTATAATAGAAGGGAAGAAGATATTTTTCACAGACATCATTCAACTGAAACTGTGCTCTATTAATTGCCAGTTCTAATCATTTTATTCTCCTTCGGAACTCTCTTTGGTATTTGACACCGCTGATCACATTCTTCTCCTGGATTCTCCTCTGTAAAATTTTATGATTTTTCTCTTTTCTGGTTCTCTTCCTTTCTTTCTTTCTGACTGCTGCTTCTCAGTTTCCCATGCCAATTCTTCATCCACAATGTATCCATGTATCCCACAGGCTCTGTCCTGAACTCCCTTATCTTTCATTCTATTCGTTCTCAGTTGGTGAGGTCATCAGTTTCCATAAGTTCATTTATCATCTCTATGAAGATGATTCCTATTTTTGCTGAACTACTACATTCATGCAGCTCCAACTGCCTATTAGATATCTCAAACTTGATGTCATAACTAGATAGATAAATAGTAGATATGACATCACACACATATAGATATGTGTATATCAAAAACCAATATGTTCAAAACAATTTATGCAGCAGATAGCATCATACTTTTATTGCAGAGGGGAACACAGTCTCCTTTCATCCTCCTGGCTAGATTTATCAGTCTGAGCATATGACACAAGACATCCTAGGAACAATAGTAACTTTCCAATAATTACTAGAGAAAGTAGTTACAAGCATGAACTATCTGGAAGTATTAGCGTACCTTCATTGTCTTTGGAAAGACACTGGAAGAACAAGACAAAAGACTGATGGAAATGTTGACCGACCTCAAGAAGGCTTATGTGAAGCTGTAAATTAAAAAGTGACAGTTTTACAGAGCTTCTGTCAAGTGTGTGAATCTCAGAAAGGCATTATTGCTGATCTAAGGAAGAGAGATTCACCTCCGACTTGGCCATCGCCAAAGAACCTTCAAGATCTAAGGACTTTTTGATGATTTGAAAGCAACAATTTAAGAACTGTTTTAGAAACACAAATTTTTGAATCATTAAATTACTTCAATAATGTATATGTGACTGAAGAAACCTAGAAGCAAAAGAGCAAGAAAAGCTGTTGCTGTAAAACCTACAAAGTCTTTTGGAGATTGGTGAACAAATCTGAACAAGTTTTCAAAGCCATGGTCAATACACATGATTCATGGTTGACCTATGCAGATCCAAGCAAATCTTTTGTCCTGACAACCTGAAAGGCTTGAGGGCTAATCTGTACCAAGGAAGCAATGGTCATTAAAAATCAATTACGTTCATCAGCTGACTTAGGCAAGATTCACTAGTTCAAAAACAAACTGGAATTCCTGATTCTAAAATGAGCCATCACAAGAAAGTTGGAAGATTATGGACAATATAGTATTTTTCATTCATGGACTTATAACAACCTGCTGACATAGTTCGACCAATGTCAAGTTAAACGCTGCTGCCATGGATGAGTAGCAGCACTATCTATGAATTCAGTATAGTCATCGAAGACTAATCTGTCTTCATGCTCTGTCCAAAAAGCTACATGACATCAAAACTATGGTGATACATAAGGGAATAATAAAGGACATCCAGGGAACTGGAAAACCAAGTATAACTAACATTTTAAGACTTTCACCAAATGGCATTCAAGTAGCACACATGAGTTTTATTTTATTGGATCAACGTTCTCCATACAAGCCTCAGATGCTTGTAGATGATCAGAGCTCCAATAGAGAACTTTGAAACATAATACAAGTCAAGAAACATAGAAATGATGTTAAAGGGCTTAGTTTCCATTCACCTTACTATTCAGACAATGGCAGAAGTTGAAGCTAATTGCAACCTAATTGCAGGAATGCCCATGAATTAGGGAATAATTGAACAAGTTTTGGTATATGATTATGATGGAATACTATGTGCTATAATAAATGATGAGGTCAATGATTTTAGAAGAACATGGAAAGACTTGTAGGAAAAAATGAAAAGCAAAATGAGCAGCATCAAAAGAACATTGTATGCAGTAACAGCAATATTGTTCTAAGAATGACTTTGAGCGAATAAGTTATTTTTTTTCTATTATAAGTACCCAAATTAACTATCAAGAACATATGAAGAAAAATGCTATCTGCATCCAGAGAAAGGACTGATAAATAGAAGTATATATAGAATAATTTTACATATATATTACATACATATATACATATATGTATCTGTGTCTAATGGTAGCTATCTCAGGGAAGAGAAAAAAAGAAATTTTTAGGATAATTTTAATTTGAAAAAATAGCAAGTTATGCATAGTAGATTTGCAGATTTACATACAATCATCTTTTTATTTTACTATGCCTGTATTATTCCATATTATTCCAAAATTATTCCATAAATTAAGAATAAAATAAATAAATCATAGTAGGTACATAATAAAAGTTTGTTGTTTAAAAAAAGAAAAGTAGTACTATCTGATGAGCAGGGGATAGGAAGCTATGGAAGAATACCTCAACAGACTCTAATTAAAGAGACTGGTTCAGATGGTTTCCAATGAAAGAGATACTTCTACCAAAGAGATATTTTATAAGGCAAGAACCTTTCCTCAAACTGAGAATTCCAGTACAGAGAGGGGTAGAAGAATGAACTCAAATATACCTACGAGTTCAGGTTTAGGAATACAAGATGAGATTCATAATCAGTGAATAACATTAAATGGTTCAAGCATTAGGGGAGAAAGATAATTAGATCACAAAAGAGCAAGATATATTTAACCCATGAACCAACTAACTCATGGTGTCATAAGTAAAAAGGAGTAGTGGTCATACATTTTAGCCAAACAATCATAGTTTTTAAAACCATCTTCTTTCTAATATACTTCTTCTGTATCTGAGACACAGGCTAATGTTTTGAATTTTTCAGTTATTCCCAAGAAGCTTCCATTTTTAAATCTAATATAATCCTAAAACATGGACTAAATATACCAAATATACTAAATATTCTATATGGATATAGACATAGATGTGTAATAGGTATACATCTGTAGAATATATACTTATACATACATTAAATATGCCAAATTTGTGGTGTTTACAGAATTTTTAAGCTATCAGAGGAAACAGTGCCTACCTAAGAATAAGAAAACTAGCCCAAGAAACTTCCACAACAGTCACCCTGTGTGCAACTGCATAACTAGTCAAACATATATGAAATTACCTTGCAAAAATCAATCCCACAAGTGTTCTCCAGTTGGCTAGGTAATCCATGAAAACGACCACCTGTTCCTTAATGATGGCTCCTTTTTCTCTAACTCTAGGTCAGATTCTGACTTTTCATATCCATAGAGTGAACACTAACTGGAGCTAAGTTGAATGACAGTCTTAGCCTAAACTTAGTAATTAGATTTACTAGAAGGAAGTGGGAGGGGGAGGAGACAGAGAGGAACTAGGTGAAATATTCCCAAGTATGAGAATCACCAAAGGAATGTTTACTAAAGGGGAGGAAGAAAAACCACCCTACCTTACTCAGCAAGGAGGCAATTAGAATTTTCTACCTTAACAATGTCCTTCTATTTTGAGGGGAAGGAAAAAACATAATCACCTGTATTATTAGAGTTCATTTTCTGAGTACAATTAACTTGCTGATAAATTTGCTATGAATGTTACAAATTATTATTCATTTCCTATCAAATTATAAGTAATTATTCTCTTTAGATCAAAAAGATGTAATTTGCTGCCCTGACTAAATTCTGACTCTGGCCATAAATATTTGGGGTCGATCAGAAAAGTGTTTTGTTTCTCTTGTTGAAATTGACAGACCTTACAATGAAAAGTAAGTGCAGGATCACAGCTGGCACTCTAATGAAGACAAAA
Source organism: Bettongia penicillata ogilbyi (assembly GCA_023548195.1). Taxonomy (NCBI): domain Eukaryota; kingdom Metazoa; phylum Chordata; class Mammalia; order Diprotodontia; family Potoroidae; genus Bettongia; species Bettongia penicillata. The sequence goes on from JAJHZJ010000041.1 coordinate 568,840, forward strand.
TGCCTAATCTCATGTGAATATCCTAGCAGAGAACAAAAAATACATTATTTTCTGGGCATTAATCACTCATTATTTCACTGAATAGTTCTACAGAGCTTCTGGCTGAGTTTGAGCCAACCTTCAAGAATTTAAAAGCTAGGAGGACATATAAATTAAAATCACTCTGCTTTTACTTCTGGCATTAGGAAGGCAGATACAATGGTCATACAGGCTAAAATGGAAAGGCTGCAGGTGTGTGGGCTGAAAGAGCTTTGCTGACAACTAGCAGAATTTCAATATACCTTAGACACAAGAATAACCACAAAATTTTACCTGAAGAATTGTTACAAAACATCTGATCAGTGCTTTTTTCTGTATCTTTGACTTCTATGTTTTTGTTAAAGAACAAAATCATCTCATACTGTCTATAAAGTTTCTAAATACTATTCCAAGGACATCACTTGCAGATGGCCATATCCCAATCTGTCCTTATGAATGTTCCAACTATTATTAACTGATTAATTGACTATACTGCTGAGATCTTCCCTGCTCTGAATAATAAGGGCTTAATATTTGTTAAATTAAACTAGGTCAAACTTCTTATTTTGCACATGAGGAAATTGAGTCAGAGAAGTTAAATGATTTATTCTAGTTAGAATTGTTCTCTCTTCAAATTTTTCCTAGAACATTTTGTCAGAATCTCTTCTTTGCCCTCATCCTACCCTATATTATATTTAAGGTTGTAAGCTCCTTGAGGGAGAAAGCCATGACAATTTTTACCTTTGTATCCCTAGTGATTAGCACAGTTTTTTGTACACAATAGACATTTAATAAATGTAGTTTTTAAACTCTTGTTGATTTTGTTGTTTATAGATCGCATTTATTTCTAAATATGCCCTCCCTTATCCAGTGAGTCTTCCCTTGTAACAAAGACTTTTTTTTTAATCCAGCAAAACCAATAATAAAGGGACCATCCTTTATAATTATACAATATTCCACACTTATAATCTTGTGCAATAATAAATAATAATAATAATAATAAGCATTTATGTTGCACTTTAAGATTTGTAATACACCTTGCATACGTTAAGGAAAGGAGATGCACTTTTCTTCTTTTCTTGGTGGTCACAATTACAAAACATTCAGTTTCATTTTATCGTTCTTGGTTATGAACATCTACTTCCCAATGACTCCACTCCCATCCCTGTAATTTTCCTGACCAGTGTGCTGATCTGTAGCTACTATATCCTTTTGTAAATCATTTCTCCAATTACAACACGATCTCCTTAAAGGTAGTGACTGTCTTAGTTTTTGTATCTGTATCCCCTAGCGGTTAGCTCAGTGTGGTCACATAGTAAGAACTTAATAAATTCTTTTTCTTGCATTCTTTCCTTCCATTTGCATAATTGTGGTCATTGAACATTTTCTTTTTCTGGTTTGGCTTGCTTTATATCAGGATGTGTAAGTCTTCTCATACTTTGCTGAATTCTTCCTCTTTCTCTTTTCTTGCAGCATAGCAATATTTCATGCTTTGATGTACTGCAGTATCTTCAGCCATTCCCTTAATCAATGAGTACCTATTTTATTTCTGCTTCGCTGCTACTGCCAAAAAAAGCATTGTTATAAATATTTGGGTATTCTTTCTTACAATGGCTTTCTTGTAGTATATACCTAGGATATAACATGTTTGCTGAATTGAGTTAAACTTTTCAAGACCATGTAACTACTTAGTGGTAGAGCAAGGATCTGAAGAATCCCTTCCTTTTGTACAGTAATTACAGTATTTCTGTATAATGCTTGCCATTTCTGAAATAATTTCTAAAAATCTGGTTTTCATATTTATAGATCCAGATAGCATAATTAGCCGTTTAAATAGAAATTTTAGTAAATACTATGAATTAATATTTTATTTGAACATAACATAAATAATGCAGGATTTATGCAAATATATAACAAGGTATTTTCCCTTGCTATCCTGAACTAATAATAAAGTGAATTTCACAGAGATTTCTCCCGTTCTACTGTTAATTTATGCTTTCAGTTCAGTTCTTATACCACTACAGCTAAACATTATGACATACCAGTTACATGTGCAAACAGGAAGTTGTAATGGTAATTTAAATGAGAAGATTTTTCTCTGTCATTAATAGGCCCATGTGACCTGCCTAGGGCACATGGAAGTGTAAGTCCTGTGAAGTCTGTGGTGGGAGGAGTTTGCAGAACTGGTGGAACAGGAAAGGTGGAACAATAAGGGGGGAAGCTAGGAAGAGTTGAAAGGAAGTTAAAGAGCCGTCAGGGCTAAGAAGGATGCAGGCAAGCAGGCAGCTGGCTAGTGTGACTGAGAGAGCTTCTTTGTGATTTTGTCTAAGGGAGCCTGCTTGTGATTTGTTTAAGGGAGCTGATCTGTGGGAAGCCTAGCAGAGGGAAGGCTTGGGGATAGTGTTGTCCTCTTCATTGTTATCGTGCATAGATTTTCATTGCTAAGATAGATTTGACTTTCTGGTGTCGGAAAAAATGTTTTGGTTCTGTCTTCCATGTGGAGAGTCTGTTGTATTTCAGGATTCAGAATTGTGCCAGGATATTCATGACCACAATGTAAATATCACATTGGTGCTCCCAAAAGGGAATTTAAGAATGAGTGAAGAAGATTGATATATTTTTCTTAGCAACAACGGATATCTATAAGTGAATTTCACAGAGTTAAATCTCACATAGAAAAGCAAAAGTAGCACCTGGATAGCACATTAGAAAAAATGTTAGACCTAGCATCAGGAAGGCTTTAATTCAAATCTGGCCTTGGACTCTAGCTATGTGACTCTAGGCAGGTCACTTGACCTCTCTCAGCCTCAGTTTCCTTATTTGTAAAATTGGAATAATAATAACACCAACCTCCCTAATATACTATGAAGATATTACTAAAGTGTTTTGCCAACCTTAAAGCAGTGCATATAAAGTCCACTATTTTTTAATTAAAAGTCACACATATAGTCTAGTTTAACCAGCTGGAATGCATAAAAAAACTGAAATAAAAACTATTCACTCCACCTCTGCCAATCAGACACTTGTCTATATAGAAGTGTCTGGGGCAGAAGTACAAATAACAGGCCTGCAACACTTCTGTGTATGGCCCAAACCAGGTTAAAATGTAATTGGAAAATATTTAACAAAAATAAAATAAAACTTAGATAATATTACCTTTTAAAACTAAGTCAATATGTGGCCACAAGGAATCCTTATGTAGGGTTTAGTGTCTCTTTTTCTATTTGAGTTTTACAACCCTGGTCTAGGATATCAAGAGATAAAGTGATTGGTCTATGGTTGCACAGTTAGTATGTGTCTGAGGAAGGACCTGAACTCAAGGTTTCCAGATGTGAATGCTAGTTCTCTGTCTACTGAGTGTTGTGGCTTTAGAACTAGGCAAAACTTTTGAGATCATCTAATCTAAATCTTTCATTTCATTGATGAGAAAATGGAGAACCAAAGTGGTTGTGATATCCCTAAAGTCACAAAGGGAATACAGCAGATCTAGGATCCACAACCATTTGTTGGACTTCAAACCCAGTTGTCTTTCCCATACATTGCACCCTGCCTCATTTAGGGTCAATTTCTGTTTGTTTTTGTTCCTCAGTTATTTCAGTCATGTCCAATTCTTTCATGATCCCATTTGGGGTTGTCTCGGCAAATATCCTGCAGTAATTTTCCATTTCCTTCTCCAGCTCATTTCATGGATGAGGAAACTGAGGAAAACAGGATTAAGTGACCTGCCAAGAGTCACACAGCTAGTAAGTGTCAGAAGCCAGATTTGAACTCAGGAAAATAAGTCTTCTTGACTCCAGGCCCAGCACTCCTATATGGAAAATAGAACATGGATATTATTCCTATACTGTATTACCTACATATTGAACAGGACAATGAACTAGATCTAAGAATCTTAGAAATGTATATATGTAGAAACCCTCCCCCCAACTCAAACCAAGATCCATTCCCAGCATTCGGATAATAATGAAAAAGAGGAGAACATAATGATCACATTAAAGATGCAAGATATGAGAGTTCTGGTGTGCTGAACTGCTGTTCTTGTCCCTAATAGCACTTCTATAGTAGTAGAGAGCCACGATGAAATCGCTAATTTCATTCTTAATCTCACACACACACACACACACACACACACTCACACGAATCCCTGTGGTCTTAATACTTAAATGCTCTCAATATTAAATATTTACGTAAAGGGTAAATTAACAATTGCTAATTTAACTTTTGAGTATGGGAAGTGTTGGGGGTTGGGGTGTCTTTTGGGGAAAAAAGAGAATGTCTCAAATTTTAGATTGCAAACATAGAATTAATAAGGCATAATAGGATGACAACTGAATCAGGCGTCAAAATACCTCATTTCAACTTTCAGTTCTTATACTTGTTACCTGTGTAACTTTAGCCAAATCACAACCTTTCTGGGTCTAAATTTCTTCATCTGAAAATGAGGATATGGGGATGGGTCTTTGGCTTCAGTTTCTCAAAGAGGAAATATATGCATATATATTATAGATGGTTGTATATACACATCTACATGTATATGTGTATTTATGTGTGTATAAATCCCAACTCCGTGTCCTGAGGGGGAAATCTTTAAGGCTTATGTTTTAATTCATGTCTAGATTCTTCTCAAATCAAGAAATAAAAAAGGTTCTCAATATATGATATGAATCAGATATGGGACAGGTATTGTATTCATTACCATAAAAGAGATATGAAGCACTCTCAAGTAGACATTGAAAGAAAAACTTAAAATGGAGTTCAGTAACTTAACCGATAAAACTACCAAATTTCCTTTCCTGGGCAATTGAGATTTAAATGCATCCGAATACAAAGTAGTTTCCTAGGAGTGCTGAATAAGTATTGTTACATTTCATCTCAGTTCTTCACTATCCCCTTAATGTCCATGTTTTCTGGTAAACCAAACCAGAGCTGGGATTCCTCACCTGTTGGGGATTATTTTTTCCAGTACAAAATCTCTCCCTACTGCCAATAAACTCCCACCAGACTCAGGACCTCCAGACCTCTCAAATTCAAAGGGTCATTGCCAAACCTGGACAAGTCCATTTCAATTACCTGTGGTCAAAAATATTCTGACAACTGATGGCCCATGAAAGAACACAAAATAGGAGATGAGATACCATCTCAAAATCACTGAGACATTAACTGCCATGCAGTCAGGGTAGGACAGAGGATGATTTTTCCTTCCCCTGTTTCTTCAAAAGAAGTCTGTAGAAGAGGAGCTAACTTGTCTCACAGGAGAGAAAAAGGGAAATGAGACAGAGTCACTCCTTTTTATAAAGGTCTACTGAGCCATCAATGCCATCTGCCTAGTGTCCAATAAAATGATTGACATTTGGCATTCCTGGTGATTCTAAGTTCTGTCACCATGGCCAGCTGGAACTGGAGCATTATCATCCCCAAAGCATTTAAGCAATGAAATAACACATGTGGTTGGCTAAAATTGGCAGGGAAATTCTTTGAATTCACCTTGCACCCCCGGGTTACATATGCATAATATATGTAGAAAGTATGAAGTCAATGGTATGAATAGGTCATACCAGTAACTCAAATATGTAGCTGGGCAGTACCCAGACATTGGCATTCAGCAGATCCTGAGCTTAGAGCTAGGATTTAGAGCAAATATACCTAGCCAAGCCAGACCATAGATCCAAAATAGAACATAGCTTCCTGAACCATGATGTTACTGATTCCCATTTCTATACCAGTACATCTTTGGTTATTCAAGTTGCTGAGTTTCTTCCATTTTCTGAAGCAAAAATAATATTGTCCTATGTGATCAAATTCTGCATTTGATTGATGTATCCAATTCTTACTCATTAATTGAAATGTATGAATTATAACGGTAGAATGTAATCTAAACTGATTATATTATTTTTTGCATTTAAAAAATAAAACTTGTTAACTTGGCTCAGTTTAATTTAAAACCAAAAACAAAAGAACACAATGAGAAAATTATTGTATAAGACAAATATAAGCATCTCAAAGTAGTCTTACGAAGGATACAGGCAATTACTCATCCACATCCAGTCTTGCCCTTGTGGGACAGGTGTTTTGTTTTTAATATTTTTCAAAGTGCTGTTAACAATTTGAAACTATTTAGAGTGATGCTGTGCTCTTTAGAAAGTTTTTTTAAGTATTCAGAGCACCAGAAAATTAGTTTGCGACAAAGTGAAAATTCATCTCCATTTGTCATGCATAGGCTTTTAGTTGAGCTAAGCCCCAGTAACTGAGTGCATACGTTTAGAAGTTATAAATAAGGTTTTCCACTGTATCCCATTGTGGCGCCCAGTGGGATGCAACTGCAGAATGCAGTGGGTAAAATTGTTTACCCCAACAGAAATAGCTGAAACATAGGAAGGGATTGTCATCTAGTGGCAAAAATAGGGAATTTAATAGATGAGAGATTTATGTTCCTGAAATGTGTGGTCACCTGAAGCTGTGTGGTGAACAAATCACAGAATTGGAATATATTCTATGGTTTGTGTTTAAGAGGGATTATTTCAATCCCTCCCCACCACAGTAATCATCCAGTGGCCAACCTTCTAAAAATGATGTTTTCTGTTTTTAACTAAACTATGTAGATCCTTGGACAATATACACGCAAATCATTTTGTTATCAGGTCTTTTTAGCTTGGAGGGACCTGCCAAATTGCACTCCACTGACACAGACTTTGAAAATCTAGGGTCTTCTCTAAGTTTCTTCAATAAATCTTTAGTGAAGAAAAATACATATATTGATGAATCAGTGAAATTTGACATTTACGTATCTTAGAGATCACCTATTAAGGATATTCATGAAGCACTCAAAAGATATAGAAGTTTCCAGTTTTGTTAGGGCTTTTTGATGGGGAGAGGGATGAAACTGAAGGAAATTATCTCTTCTAATTAAGCTGGAAAGACTCCTTTGGGGTAGATTTCTAGAACTGTTTGGATGAAGAACAGTAAGAAACTGGTGAACTGAGAAGAAAATATGGCCTTCAGCTTACAAAAAAGCTTGGAAGTAGTGATGGTGAGAGAGCAATTAACAAATTGACCTGAAAGGAATGGAAGGGTCATGGAGTCATGAATTCAAAGCTGGAAGTGATCTGAGAGATATTTTAGTCCAATATCCCCATTTTATAACTGAGAAAGTTGAGTCCCACAGACAGTAAGTGATTTGCCCAAATTCACACATCTCATATTAATAGTTTTAAGAATTTGAATCCAGATCCTTCAACTCCAAATCCAGTAATGTTTCCACAGATTATGCCATGCTATGTCAAGGGATTGATTGTGATGCAGGAGATGATAGGCAAGTAGAGTAAATCTGGGATACTTTTGTTAAGGGATTTAGTATTAAATCTCATTTTAAAAGGCAGTGGAAACTCATTTAATAAAGAAGAGTATTGAGGAGGGGAGTCACCATGAATATCTTCAGGCAAAGAAGAGAATTTAGAGCAATTTAAATGGCATGATAAAAAAAATAATCAGTAAATAAATAATTGGCATTTTCTGAGCACTTATTTAAATATAAAGAACTCTTCTAGTTGTTTTAAGGAATAAAAGAAAAATCTTAAGCTGGCTTTTGGCACTCAATATTTTTAAATCTATCTTTTTGAAAGAGATAAATTCTAATAAGCTAGCTTAGGTCTCCCTATGAATTTCCCCCAAGATACTGAAAATATTGGTAATGAATAATAATAGCTGATATTTACATAGTGCTTAACATGTGTGATCTCATCAGAACTTCACGGAAACCCTGTAAGGTAGACATTAAAATATTAAAGCTGTCTCTACTCTCATAAATTCAGGGATTCTCTCTAACAATACAGATCTAAACCTATCCAAGCCTATGCATCCTGAATCTCCTGTCTACATCCTCCCAATAAGTTCACAATAGGAGGTCCACCTTGGACATGCTATTAGTTTCCCTCACTTTCTCCTGACATTTTAAAGATACCATTACAGCACTGTGGCTATTTATTTGCCTCTCATCCCTGGTCCTCAACACATAATCAGCCCATGTTGTCTTATTATCATAAAATTTTTTTGGAATTGTTTACTGTCTTGAAGAAAAGCCTGGGGAGCAGAGTTAGCTTTCCCCTGAGTCTAGAAACTATGCCACTTATAGGAGCTCTCTTTGTGGTAGCCAAGAACTGGAAATCGAGGAGACGGCCATCAATTAGGGAATGGCTGAACAAGTTGTGGTATATGAATGTAATGGAATACTATTGTTCTATTAGAAATGGTGAACAGGAAGACTTCAGAGAGTCCTGGAAGGACTTATATGAACAGATGCTGAGTGAGATGAGCAGAACCAGGAGAACACTGTACACAGTAACAGCCACAGTGTGCAATAATTGTTTTTAATAGACTTAGCCCTTCACAGCAATGCAAGGACCTAAAACATTCTCAAAAGACTCGAGGTAAAATGCCATCCACATCCAGAGAAAGAACTATGGAATTGAAATGCAGAATGAAGCAGACTATTTTCTTTTGTTATGTTTTGTTTTGATTTTTCTCATGGTTTCTCCCATTTGTTTTATTTCATGCAACATGACTAATGTAAAAATGTGTTTAATGAGAATGGATGTGTAGAACCCATATAAGATTGCATGCCATCTTGGGGAGAGAAGGAAGAAGGAGGGGGAGAAAATTTAAGACTTATAAAAGTGATTGTTGAAAACTGAAAACAGATAAATTAATTTTAAAAAAATAAAATAAAATTTAAAAAAAAAGCTACACCATAGTGATTTCCCACCATCATGAAATCAAGAAAACACAGATGAAACTACCTTCAGGTTCTAAGAAAGTGATCTCCTCTGCAAACAGAGCTGTGGTTGGCATTGTTACTGGAGGAGGTTGTATTGATAAACCAATTTTTAAGGCAGATGATGCCTACCACAAAAGAAAGCTAAGAGAAATTGCTGGCCTCATGGCCATGAATCCTGTAGAATATCCCTTAGGAGAGGGAAATCACCAGCATATTGAAAAACTATCCACCATTTGGAGAGATGACCCTAGCTGTATGAAAGGTCAATTTCATACTTCCTAGAGTACCAGTCAGTTTCGGGGTACCAAGACCACACAGCAGAAGGAGAACTAAAATACAAAATCCTTACAATAAAAATTATTTTAGAAATTGTATGAAAAAGTTATTCTTTAGAGGTCCTCATTAGTTATGTGTTGCACTCACTAAGCCTCACTGGGTTTGACTTCTTATATTTAAAATGAGAGAATTGGACTGGATGACTTCTGAAGACCCTTTTAGCTCCATAGATCAATGAACGCATGTATATGTAATAACTCTGCACCAAGTGGGCTTGGAGAGGTTTCCTGAATGAAACCCCTATAACAACACATACTATAAATGTGCAGAAAGAGGGGTTGGGGTTGTGGTTGTGGCTGATTTGGCAGAGAGACTGAGATAAGAGAGAAACTAGAAGAAGAAAGGCATGGATTTTGAATAATAAATGGGAACCCCTGGAGCCATAAGCATGTGAGTAGACCTCTTGAATGATCTCATTCAAGAATTTCATTCTTCAGAGATCTCATTCTCTCCTTAGTTGAGCTTAGATTTCATCTCACTCCTGAGTTACAAAGTCCCTGACTCATATATGTTCAAAAATCTAATCTACTCCATATAATACCCTTGATTATTGCTCTGATAAATATTTACACTCTATACATATATATGCTGTATAAAAAAATGTCTTGTGGAAGGGAAGCTAAGTTAGCAGCCAAGTGGAAGCTAACTGTTGCCCTCCTGATCTGAGGTAGAACTATTTCAAAAATGGAGTAGTGGAATTTTATCCTGAGAAAGTGAATTTTATCCTGAATCCCCTTCAAAAAAAAGAACATTGTACTCCTCCATTACAAACATTTGGTATATATATAGAAAACAGATAAAATTTTAGCCAGCATACCTCTTGAAGACAGAAGAGTGGAATGAGTACCCAAGCATGGCATTATTCCTACACCCACAAAAGTAGAAATCACAGTCTCATCAGAGATAGAGTGGGCCCAATTTCAGATCAGATCTATATAAATAAATCCTTGCAATATGGGCCACCACAGATCTCTGCAGCACAATTATTCTATGTCATATTGTAACCTATATTAAAACTATATAAACATCAATTATTATTACCTGTTCACTGCTCTTTGCCCTTAGCCTTGAGTCTCTGTGTCTGATTTGAGTCCAACTCAACCTTTAGGTCCTATTGCTTCTTATCAATATCAACATGGTAGTTTGGACATGAAGCCAGCAGTTTCTCTTAGCTTTCTTTTGTGGTAGATACCATGGTATCTCATGGTAGCTTTGTGTTCCAGATTCTGCATGGAATATTGGTGTGATGATCCCCAGGCCCAGTATGACACTTTGTAAGTATCCAGACAACAGAAGAAACAATGAGCTTGTAGACATTATGAGTGAAATCTAATTATTCTTCTACTGTTTTCATAGTACCCCACAATAGGACAAATAGAATTTGAGAGCTAATGGGGCTATAAAGTTCATGAACCACCAACTCCATCAAAGCACTTTGTTTTAGACTCATATCTTGCCTCATGCTTATGTGTCTTTGTGTCAAGTCCAGGACCTGCTTAGAATGTAAATTTACTGAGGATGGAGGTGATAGAGTTTCTCATTACCTCTCAAGGTTATAGTGAGGACGAAATGAGATAATTAATGTAAAATGTTTAGCACAGTGCCTGGCACACAGTAAGTGTTGTATAAAAGTTATCATTATTATTGATTTCTGCATTCCCAGCACAATGCCTCTAATGTTTGCTAAATGGAATTTATAGATTACAATCTAAAAATTCCTCAGTTTCTGAACTTTGGATAACACCTTATATTATAAATTGTGTACATTTGAAGATTTACATATTTGGCATGAGGAATATTTGCATTTCTTTGATCCTCAGAAACATACAGGTAAAAAGGTAGCACAAGAACAAAGTAGCTCAGAAATATTAATAAAACATACAAACTTAGGTGACAGGGGAATGGATATTTAATTGGATAGAGTGATTAGTGAAGTCATCCCTGCTGGAGGTAAGAGATGTATAGGTCAGATGGGTTCCTAAAAGTTACAGAATCATAAGCTCTAAGAATTAAAACAGGCTGCAGAGGCCACCTAATCTGACTCACACATAAACAAGAAACCCCCACCCCCAAAACAAGAGCCCCAACAAGCGTCCACAAAGCCTCTGCTCATAGACCTCATGTAGAAAAATTAAACAGTGTAGACTCTCACAAACTACACTGGTGGAGGAATGATTGAATAAATTGCTTGTCTTGTCCAAATGGCATTCTGGAATCCTTAATCAACCTTTTATCTGCAAAAGACAGCAAAACTGTCCTGATTATTCTGGGAACAATTTCAAATAATTCTCTAGCTGCTGAAAAAACTTAATGAAACTGAAAAACTATGTGTCCTGATTTGAAGGTTGTGGAAAGCTAGATAAAATTGAAGCTCTCCAATCCCAAGGCTTCCTCAAGTTTAATTGAAAAGTAATTTTTTTTGCAGAGGAAGCAGATCAAAATGTCATAATAAAATCTAACTCTGATGGGTAGACCTTCTAGATTCAAGATTACACACCTGGGACCTTTAACATTTAGATTTTACAGTCAAATTCATTGTGTATGCCTTGTTTTTGCCTTCCTTTTGTCTTACTGTCTCTCCAATAAGATCTTTTTTTAATATGACTTTTAATATAATGCTAAAGCATAATGCCATTGGTGACTGGGAAAACACAAGAACATTGTCCTTTATCCAGAACACAGGTAAACATGCCATCATGAAATTGACATACAATATTGATGAATTTCTCCAGGAAACCAAATTTTGGCATAGTTTTCTATAAATCCTCACAACTAACAGTGTCAAAGACCTTGGTCAGATCTACAAATGTTGTGTACAGACCTGTGTTCTGTTCTTGGCACTTCTTCTGTAGTTGTCAGGCAGCAAACACCATATCGACTGTTCCTCAGCCCTTTCTGAAGTCACACTGGCTCTCAGGTACCTGACCATCTTCCAGGTGAAGGATCAGCCTGTTAAGGAGGATTTTAGCAAGAGTTTTGCCAGCAATGGCTAAGAGAAAGATCTTCCTGTGATTGTCAGAAGACAATCTATTCCTTTTACCTTTATAGAGATGGATGATGGAGGCATCCTTGAACTCCTGGGGGATAACTTCCTTTTGCCATATAACCTGGAAAATTTCAGTCAGCTTTTGTATGAGCAATGGTCCCCCTAACTTGTAAATCTCAGCTGGAATAGAATCAACACCAGGTGCTTTGCCACATGCAAGGCACCTAATGGCACTCAAAGTCGCTTCTTCAGTTGGAAGTTCATCTAAGGAGGGATTGACCCTCTTTATGTTCTAGCATGGTCATAGAGAAAGAGAAGATCTCTTGCCCACCCCTCATCCACAGCTGACACCCAAGCTTCAGTGTAACTTCTGGGAAACTCCAAAAGACTGGCTTTGGCCTTGGCATACACCACCCAGCTCAGTATCAGTTAAGTTGCAGCATTACAGAGCTTCTAGCTAAAAGAACCAGAGGTCACAGCACACAAAGTCAGTAATCAGGCCCCTAGTTCTCAGTACAAGAAACACGGGACAGAGTCATCTGTGCCCCAGAAACAGAGATCTACTTTAAAGGTCAGGATAAAGGCAATCACCATGAGCAAGAAGGAAATTAGTAAAGCAAAGAATATAGAATCTTATTATGGGGACAGAGAAGATCAAAATGTAAATTCAGAAGCAGACATCATTGACACTATACCCACATCTGAAACTTCAAAATGGAATATGAACTAGTCTCAAGCCCAAAAAGTATTCTTGGAAGAGCTTGAGAAGGATTTTAAAAGCCAAATTAGAGATGTAGAAGAAAAACTGACTAATGATTTTAAAAATATAATTGACAAAATGACAAAAGAATTCACTGAAGATAAGAGCTCCTTAAAAAAAATGGACAAATGGAAAAGAAGGTACAAAAGCTAACTGAAGAAAACAATTCATTAAAAATTAGAATTTGGAAAGTAGAAGCTAATGACTCTATCAGCCATCAAGAATTAGTCAAACAAAATCCAAAGAATGAAAAATTAGGAGAAAATATAAAATATCTCATTGGATAAACAACTGACCTGGAAAATAGACCCAAGAGAGAAAATATAAGAATCATTGGTCTACTGGAAAGCCATAATAAAAAAAAAGAACTTGGATAGTATCTTCCAAGAAATAATCCAAGTAAACTTCCTTGAGGTCCTAGATTCAGAGGGCAAAACAGTCATTGAAAGAATCCACCAATCAACTTCCTGAAAGAGATCCCAAATTGAAAACTCCAAGAAATATTACAGCCAAATTCCAAAACTATCAAGTAAAGGAGAAAATATTTCAAGAAGTCAGAAATAAACAATTCAAATACTAAGGAACTACAGTCAGGCTCACACAGGAATAGATGATATAATGGATAATATCAAGAGAATCCTAGAAAATCAAGTTTAAAACTACTTGAAATAATAAACAACTTTAGCAAATTGCAGGATATAAAATAAACACACATAAATCATCTGCATTTCTGTATATTCATAACAAAGCACAACAGTGAGAGAGTAAAAGAGAAATGTCATTTAAAGTTACTGTAGACGCTGTAAAATACTTGGGGGTCCACCTGCCTAAACAAACACAGGGATCATATGAACACAATCACAAAACTCTTTTAACACAAATGAAACAAAACCAGTTGCTCATGGGTAGATTGAGCTAATATAACAAAAAAAGACAATTCTACCTCAATTAATTTACTTACTTAGTGGCATACCAATCAAACTACTAAAAATTATTTTATAGAGTTTGAAAAAATAATATCAAAATTCATCTGGAAAAACGAAAGGTACAGAATATCGATGGAATTAACAAAAAAAAATGCTAGGGAGGGTGGTTTAGCCATACCAGATCTCAAATTATACTATAAAGCAGCAATCCTCAAAACCACTTGGTACTGGCTAAGAAATAGAGGGGTAGATAGGTGAAATAGGTTAAGTACATAAGACACAGTAATCAATGATTATAGCACTGTTTGATAAGCCCAAGGACCCTAAGCTTCTGGGATAAGAACTCACTGTTTAACAAAAACTGCTGGGAAAACTGGAAAATAGTGTGGCAAAAACTGCGTAGACCAATGCCTGACACCACATACCAGAATAAAGTCTAAATGGATACATGGTTTGGGTATAAAGGCTGATGTTATAAACAAATTTAGGGAGTAAGGAATAGTTATTTGTCAGATTCATGGAAAATGGATGAATTTTTGACCAAACAAGATACAGAGAACATTATGAAACACAAAATGGATAACTTTGATTACATTAAATAGAAAAGTTTTGCAGAAACAAAACCAATGCAATCAAGATTAGAAGGGAAGCAGAAAATTGGGAAAGAATTTTTACAATTTGTCTTGATAAAGGCCTCATTTCTAAAATATATAAAGAACTGAGTCAAATTTAGAAGAATACAAGTCATTTCCTAATTAATAAATGGTCAAAGGATATGAACAGGCAGTTTTCAGAGGAAGAAACTAAAGCTATCTATAGTCATATGAAAAAAATGCTCCTTCATTTTCAAAGAAGACCATGACATCAGAGAAATGATGGCATGACTTGCAGTTGATTTTGTTTTGAGGGAGAGAGGGCTGGGCAAGGTCAACAGCCTCACTTTCTCTTCCTGAGCCATCAGTGACCAGATATTTATCAAGGTGACTGCAGATGGCTCAGGATGCAATGGGAGACCTTGGTCTTTTTCACCTAAGGCTTATTCAGGTACGCACTTAGAGTGAGGTGATGCCCATTCGGTAAATAGGCCTCTTTAAGAAATAATCAGGGAATGGCCCCTTTAATGAGCAAAAGAAAAAATACAAGTAAATCAAGTTGGGAGGGAAAGAGCAATAGATACTGTTGATAACCCCTTTTAAACCAGGAGGGTCCAGAAAACAGTCATTAAGTGAAGTTTGGGCACTATTGATTATAAAGATGCAAATCAAAACAATTCTGAGGTACCACTTCACACCTATCAAAGTGGCTAACATGACAAAACTGGAAGGTGATAAATGCTGGAGAAGATGTGGAAGAGTTAGAACACTAATTCACTGTTGGTGAATTAGTTCACCAATTCACTGTTGCTTCCCATTCTGGAAAGCAAATTGGAACTATGTCCAAAAAGGAAATAAAAATGTGCATTGCCTTTGACACAGAAATACCACTTCTAGGGCTATATCCCAAAAAGATAATAAAAATGGGAAAAGGGCCCACATGTACAAAAATATTTATAGCAGCTCTTTTTGTGGTGGCCAATAATTAAAAATTGAGGGGATTTCCATCAATTGGAGAATGACTGAACAAGTTGGGGTATATGAATGTAATGTTATACTATCCTGCCATAAGAAATGATGAACAGACTTAAGAAAAACCTGGATAGATTTACATGAATTGATGCTGAGTGAAGTGAGTATTATACACAGTAACAGCCACAGTGTGTGAGGACTGATTTTAATGCACTTAGCCCTTCTCAGTAATGCAAGGACCTAAAATATTTCCAAAGGACTCATAATGCAAAATGCTATCCATATCCAGACAAATAATAATGGCGTCAGAATGCAGAATGACATCGAATTTTTTCTTTTGTCTTGTTTTTCTCATGATTTCTCCCATTCACTGTAATTCTTCTATGCAACATGACTAATGTGAAAATGTGTTTAATGAGAATGTATGTGTAGAGCCCATATATGATTGCATGTCACCTTGGGGAGGAAGTGAGAAGAGAAGG
Organism: Bettongia penicillata ogilbyi; assembly: GCA_023548195.1. NCBI lineage: Eukaryota > Metazoa > Chordata > Mammalia > Diprotodontia > Potoroidae > Bettongia > Bettongia penicillata. The sequence continues at coordinate 584,683 of JAJHZJ010000041.1, forward strand.
GAAGAAAATTTAAAACTTATGGAAGTGAATGTTGAAAACTAAAAACAAATAAATTAACAAATTTGGGGAAAAAATAACAAATTCAGTTTTGTTCTTTGTATGCTGAAATGTTCATGTCTGTTGATAAATGTTAATTTCAGAACCAAAAAATATTTTTTACCAAAAGGTAAAATCCTTTTATCTTTTGTGTGCTCCCAGAAATCTTTGAGCATACAACCATCTTTTTTCCTCTACTGCACAATGCACAGACTCCTCCTCCTAAATCCTGTGGTATCTCCTTTGTTTACCTGACATGTGTATTTTTCCTAGTCTGACCTTCTAACGACTTTGTCTCACCCTTTTACTGTTTTGACTGAATCCCAGCCAGGGTAGGATTGGATTCAGTGGGTGCTCCCTTCTTGGTACTTCTCACTTAAATTTACTTCTCCATCACCACTATGAAAAAACTTCTTGAACAGACAGCAATTCAGGTTCAGAACACTAGCCTTGTATGAGCAAGCACCCCAACATACACCTGGGGGCCTACCATCACAGGTTCTTAGATCTGCATTTATAAAAAGAAAGGCAATATTCACTTAGTTCAGGGGAAAGTCAGATCCCTGAACTTCAGAGAAAATACAGAGAAATCAAGATCAACAGACATGCTTCTAACTGTCTGCCATAAGAAACACATACATCATAAATCAACAGACAGATCCAGTTGTCTGACCATTACATAAATACATAGTTACCAGAGAGAGAAGCACTGATATCTGGGTTTTCAAAGCCAGGGGACTCCTTAGTGGCTTCCCAGAGTCTCATCTGGCCAAACAAGCACTTCCAGCCAGTAAGCTCCGAAGGAGAGTCTTTATACAATTTTAGAGTCAGAGGGCATCACACCTCTTGAAAACCAGTACCTCATTAACAAAAGGTTTGGGCCTTCCTGCAAATCTCCCCAGACCCATTAATGGATGGGGAAGATCTTCAATTACATTAAAATAATTAGCAATACAAGTACATATACTGTTTCTAGTTAAAGAAACTCTTGTTTCTGTACTTCTAGTAAAGACTCTTGGTCAACAAATGCAAGATTCAATCAGAGGCACTTTATACTTAAACAAAAATAGCAAAAGATTTAATTTGCTTGCCCTTACAGCCCTCAACCCTATCCCCAAACAAAACAGTGACCCTATTGTCCAAGAAAATGTACAATTTTTCACAAGTTCACTAATATCTGTCATATATTTGCCAGTAAATGTATGTACACAAACTAGAGAAAAGCAGCACTAATCACTTCCCAAATCTCCCAGGAGACCCAAAGTCACTCTGTACTGGGCCAGAACTCTCCCCAGAGTCACTGTAAATTACAGCTCTCCTGGGGCCCTAGGATCCACATATGCATTGAGGACTGGGCCAGAACCAAACCAATTTTCAGAAGCGAAAGGAGATAATATACAGAAAGAATGGCTTATTTGTCTTCCTGTCTTCTATTCAACATTGCCCTTGTGTCAGTGGGGCAGTCAAAATTACCCAGATTCCTCAGAGCATTTTCTGCATCAATCCAGTCTACTCCCACCTGGAAAATAAAATGATTAGAGTAAAAGGATTTCTTTTAATGCAGTGCATTATTCAACAGCCTTTGAGAGCTGGCAAGCTCAGGAGCCAGAGATCTTGTTTTAAGTCAATAATTTAAAAGCTCCCTGGACACTGGAGCAGTTCAAGTTGAGTCATCTGTAACTTCACCCAACAAATGAGTCACCTGGTGCTCATGCCATCACCCTGGAATGATGTTGTAACATTGAGGTAGCTAGTCCCTGACAGCAAGGCCAAAAAAAGAAACAAGTGCATGATTTTATCAAAACAAAATCCCTCAAACCTCACAGAAGCTCACATATATTCCCCCTTTCCTACAGTCTGTAACTATCTTATATAAAACATGCACACACAGGTGTAAGTGCACACTTTATATATTCATTCATGTTTTTTTCATTCATTCACTCAGAGCCTTTGGAAACAAAAAGAAAGGTCCCCTAATACAAAACCCTGAATGCTTGGTGTACTGTCATGTACTCAGATGGACGGTAGTCAGTTGTGCAGCAAATATTTATTGAGTGCCTGCTACTGCTAAGGTGATACGTCTCATTAGTAGCAGTTATATTGACACTATGATATGAGAACAAGACTTTCTTGTTTTCTCTCTCTTTTTCTCTCTCTCTCTCTCTTTCTCTCTTTCTTCATATATGTACATATATATATACACATATAGATATATATCTTTCTCCCTGTTGTACAATTAAAAGTATACAGCTTTAATGAGTCTGGGGTTAAATTGGACCTATGCACCTTTTAAAAGTTGCTACTCAGACTTTTCTTCCTCTAATAGCCTTGCTAAAGTGTTGAAATACTTCTTTTGTGGCCCTTAACTATCACTTTTCCTTTTTTGTAAATCTGCATAATATTCTTCACATAAGCCTCTGCTCTTTTATTTTAAAGATCAAACATCCTTTCACCTGAGCTGCAAAGAGTAGCCAGTTTCCCTGGTAACATAATTTGCTTCCAGTTCAGTGGCAATTGGAGCTCATTTTCATAGGTTCACCATACCCGGTAGCCAATCCTAGATCAGAAAGCCCCAGAATCCTTTCAAAGCACTATAAAAAAGTCTGTTGCTAAGGTGTTTGGTTAAATGAACCTCTTAAATATTGATTTTAATGCTTTCCTTTCTATTTTTTAAAGCTCCACTGGGTTTAGTCTTTCTTGAACACATAGGACATAGCTGCTTTGAGCTTTCAGTTCCATGCCTTTGACTTCTTCATTTCAATGATGCAAATTCATTGGCATCTTTGATCAGTTTCCAAATGAAAACAACAATTATAGCACTGAATGAAGATCATTGGGGACGTTGTCATATTTGTCCAATTACAAGTATAATGAAACATAATAGCATAAAGAAATGGCTGATTCAGCACATAAAACAAATGCTGATTTCTAAGGCTCAAAGGCACCTCTGTGTCTAGAGTTCAGTTAATGTTAAAAGGTTTCCTCCCTAATCCTGATAGAAGAATGCAGTAATCCCAGTTTTATTTTGTCTGTGCCCTACTAAACATTATCATCTCTCACACTTTCTACATTCCAGCCAAATTGGCCTAGCCTCTTTGCCCCCCCATATGCAATATTCATATCCTTCCCCATGCTTTCACTCATAGTTCACCAAGTCTGGAATGCTATCCTTTCTAATAAGCCTTTTCTAAGAACCTCCATCTCCATTCAAGTTTCAATTCAAGTACCACCTGTAAAATAGGCCTTTCTTCATTCCCCCAGTTAACGGTACTCTTTGTCCACTGCTTTGTATTTATTTCCTAAACATTTTTCATTTGCTAATCTGAATAAGCCATTGTCCAGTAGACAGAGCACTGGACCTGGAGTTTGGAAGACCTGAGTTGAAATGTAGCTTCAGACACTTACAGGCAAGCTGTATCTGGGCAGTTTTTCAGTCATGTCTGACTCTTCGTGATCCCATTTGGGTTTTTTGGCAGAGATGCTCTAGCAGTTTGCTTAATTCTTTTGTTTTTGTGATTCAATCATACTCAACTCTTCAGAGACCCCATTGAGGTTTTCTTGGTAAAGATACTGCAGTGGTTTGCCATTTCCTTCTCCAGCTCATTTTTCAAATGAATATCATGAAGTAAACAGGGTTAAATGATTTGCCCAGGGTCACACAGCTAGTAAGTGTCTGAGGCTAGATTTGAACTCATGAAGTTCTTTCTCTTCCTGACTCCAGACCCAGTGCTCTCTCCACTGTTCCACCTAGCTACGCTGTATACATTTTCTTAGTAATAGATTATTTACATGCTGTATTTTATGCCAAAGAAAATGAGGGTGACAATCCTAGAAACATATAAAATATACAAATAGTCAATCAACTCCCCCTTTGAAGGCAATTGAACTTAGGATTGCCATCAGGACAACCTTTTCACCATCTCTTCCCCACAGAACCCTATATAACCTACAAATACACGAAAAAAAAATCATGGTACCAACCTATAGTTTAAACTAAATCCCCTTTCTCCACAAAAATTTTTTGAGGTGAGTAGTAAATATATTATTATCTGCATTTTACAGATGGAAAAACAAAAGTTTATAAAGTTTAAGTGACTGACTCATAGGTATATTAACCTGAAGGTGAAAACACACTTTGATAGCTTCTGAGCCAGTATTAGGCCTGTAAGTAATTTACAACCTTTACTCTCCAAGATGATCAGAAACTAGCTGAACAGTTAATCCTCTTCTTTCTCCATCGACCATACTGCATCAAAAAAAATAAAAAATAAAAAAAAAAACTCCTCCCTCTAGAGTCCCAAAAACTGCCGAAGTTGAGTTTTTCAGGAAATCTCCCACCTCTGGCTGGGATGGCCAGTCTCCACCCAGAATGATGCTGCACAAGGAATTTTAATTACCTCTCCTTTAAGTGGCACAGTAGAGGCCCTGGAGTCAGGAGGACTCATATTCCTTAGTTCAAATCCAGCCTCAAACAATTGCTACCTTCTCATTCCCTATACAAACTCATTTTGATCTCCTGTGTGATTTTTTTTCACAAGTCACTATCATGTGCTCCTAGATTGAAGAAAGGTCAGGTGAGGAACACAATCCCCTATCCCCTTCCCCAATATTAAAGTTTTCCCTACTACCTTCTTTTCTATCTTATAAAAGCAAAAGTGGGGGAGGGAGTCCTGAGAGTCAAATAAGGACAGAGAGAAAGAGACAGAGACAGAGATAGATAGAGTTAATTTGTCGGTTAGCTCAAATTTATAGACTATGGAAAGGAGCAATTCCAGTAACAAGAGTCCATCCTCCTAAGAATTATTCTAAATTTAACAAACACCCAAAAAATTTTCATGTACCAAGTAGAAAAATAAAAAAGGATTATGTGTGAAAGTGTGAATTTCTTTGATGTGCATCAAATGATGATGGATTTTTTTGAGTATATAATAAATTCAGCATATTAATCTCAGAACTGTCCCTTTTGGGTTTTCTTTTACTCTATTTTATACATTTTTTAAAATGCTCCAATGACTCTCTTTTCTTTCCTTTCTTCTTTTTTTGTTTCTCAGCTAACTCTCTTCCCAAGTTTCCCTTCACAAATTAAGAGAAACAATCCTTATAACAAATAAGCAAAGTCAAACAAAGCAAACTTCAAACATTTGCTATGTCCAAAAGTTATATCTTGTTTTATGCCTTCAATCCACCATCCTATTTTAGGCATATGATTCATCATCAGACCTCTAGAACTGTGGTCAGTCATTGCATTGATCAGTTCTTAAGTCTATCATTTTTTCTTTACAATATTGAACAATATACAATTATATAATATTTATTAAATAAATTTGAAAGGTTAATTATTTAAAATTTTAAAATACTGATATTTTTTCAATATAACTACCATCTTGTATTACATATCACTCCAGTCAATTTTCAAATATAGTAGAAGCTTTTATCAGCAGCTTCTCAGTGACTAAAAGGATTGTCTTGGTAGTCCTAGCTTTAAGATCATCCAAAGAAACTTAATTTTGATGCATACAGGGCATATAGTTTTGATGTGACTCCACAAGAGAAAGTCTAAGCGAGAGACATCAGGTGCTGAGATAGCCAAATAAGAAAACCTTCTCTAGCAATCCATTGATTTGAGAGTTATCCAGAAATTGTCTCATGTAACACATAATGATAGGATGCCCTATTATGTTAAAAATTAATAATTCAGAACTTACAAAATTAAATAAGTAAAAAGAAATGTAAATAATTACACTTTGAAACAATGTTGTTTCTGTTTCATAGCATTTGTACCTCTGAAGTCAGTAAAACTTAAAACTTCCCGGAGACTTTTAAGATATTCTATATTACATAAATATGTATATGCATCTTTTTCCTTTTTATTGCTCTCTTTGGATTATGCTAGTCAACAATTTTGGAGTTCTCTGTGCCTTTGTATTAAGGAACCAGTGGATATAATCATATTCCACCAAGAGGCACATCTCAGATACCACCAAATAATCTAATCAGGTTGATTGAGGAATTTATCAGATTGGACAAGGACTCCCACATTAATCCACTTTACCTTTGTGTATATTTTGTTTTCCCTCAATTGAATATAAGCTGCTTCAGGGCCGAGTCTGTTCCATTTTTATCCTTCTATCCTCAGTATCTAACCCAGTGACTGATAAACCCTTTAAGGGCTTGCTGCTTTGTTGAATTGAATGAAATATCTCATACTACCAACCTGGTCCCATTCTCTCTTTCTCTGGCACATGAAATACCTAGGTACCTGTGAAATTCATATCCTTAAAAAAGATAAATGCTCATGAAGCAACAAGTAAGTACCACTACTCCAACAGTAGACTTAGAAAAGCTTAAGTGATGAGACAAGAATGATAGCTCCTAATGCTGTGAAGAGGGCCCTGGACTTGGAGATAGGAAGATCTGTGTTCAGATTCTGACTTGGTTATTTAACATCTATGCAACCCTAAAAAAAATTACTTAATTTTTCTGCTTTTCAGTGTCCTTATCTGCAAAATAATGAAGTTGTCCTCTAATGTCCCTTCCAACTCTAAATCTCTGGTTCTATGCTCCCATGATCCCAATTGATTTAATTAGCATTGCCCTCATAGCAGAGGGTGGGAGTTGGGGGAGGGGGGAGGGAAGGCCAACATAAGGGACATTTTGTATTTGACTCAATGGAAAAGTCTATTCACGTCAGCCAGTATGATGCACTTGGCTCCTGGTCTCAGCCAAAATTATAAAGTAATGAAGTTTATCTTCATTTCATCCTCTCAATTCCTGGTCTTTCTGCCAATAGCCAGTCATATCTCTTCCTCTTTTTTCCATGACAGGTGTCCATAGTCACCAGCTGCTTCTGGTCAAAATAACCCAAAATGTTGCCTCTGCCAGTGATATTATTTGCATTTTAACAAAGGTAAACATCTACAGAGAAAGGGAAGAAATATTTATTACCATGTGTCTACTATATGCCAGATATTCATAAGAACGTTTCAAATATTACTTCATTATCCTCACGCAGCCCTGGGAGGCAGGAACTATAATGAGCTTCATTTTACAATTAAGTGAAGGTTTTAGACTAGAGTCAGTGGTGCAAAAATCGAATAGAAATGGATCCTTGCAAGCAATACATTGACTTAGAAAATCACAAATTAATTTTGTCTGTGTTGTGCTGTGTTTTCATTTATTTTGTTAAACATTTCCTAATTACATTTAATCATTTAATCAGGTTCAAGCCCACTAAGGAGTTTTACTTGCTACATTCTCCCATAGACTTACAAGTTTGACATCTCTAGATTAGATAAACTTTAAAACCATTCCAGTAACAAATCTTATGATCTATCTAGCCCATTTTCCACATTTTACATATGAAGAAGTACACAGAGGTAACTTTCCCAAAGACTCATAAGCAGGACCAAGACTAGAACCCTGATCACCTAGAGAGCCTTTAATGCTTCACTACAGCAAACCATATTCCTCCTTTGGTGATGGATTTTGCAATCTTTTAACAGTTTTTAAAGTGTCCTTTGTCACATGTGTTTGTCCTGACCAATGGAGCACTGTAGCTATGCACTTCACCCTTGCTACATAAGAAGCCCATCTTCTTCCATCATATATCACTTGATGATGTCTTTTATTCATGTTCTTCAAAGTTCCTTGTTGGTTGTAGCCAGCTCACACCTATAATATGCCCCTCCATTGCCCAGTGTGTGATATTCATTTTTAATTCTTGAGGAACTCTTGTATGCCATGTTTCACTGTCCTATGACAACACTAGCAGAAAAATGGCATTAAAATGATTATCTCTGTTTCTATGAAAACTTGGGAAGAGATTTTTTTAAAGGAGCCTTTCAATTTCCCAAAGATAATACAGTCTACTCTTTAAGTCCAGACTCAACTCATCTCTCATCTGTCCTCTATCTCAGACATACATAGTAATGGACATGTTCTACAATTTTCCATTAACATGCATGTCATCATCTGGACAAAAATTCTTTATTCCCTTGATCTTTCCTTTGTAAATGATCAAGCCAAACTCTTGCATGGTTATAGATCTCTTCTAGGAGACTCCAAAATAGTCCAAGGTTTTATGCAACCAGAACATCATCTGCAAACAAGAGAACCTTACCAACCACAGAGAAACACTGCAATTTGGACTCTATACTAGATGTCTTCTAAACCTTATAGATCTAGATCTTCTAGATCTAGGTCAAACTGTTTCCCTCTTTTGTGCCTTATATTATGATCAAAGGATTACAGAATTACTTATATTTCTTATAGTAATTTTTATAGGTCTTTTTTTCATTCTTCTTTTATTGTCTTCCTTTTTTGTCCTTAAATGTCCTTTGGAAGACTCTGGTTGGCTGGTTCTCCTGCCAAACTTTCTTTAAACTGGTTTTAGCCTTCACTGCTTCTTTCTGTTTTATGAAATGGCATTACTCATAATCATCCATCATCCTTTGTGAGATTTTACAAAAGAATTTATATTCTAAACTAGGGTTGCCTTTGGATGCCATCTCTCTCCATTTGTTAATTAAGTCATATGTTTGCTGAATATGCTGTTTTATGAGAGTTCTTTGGTCTGTTTATAGCAACAGATTTATAACAGTTAAATTTCTATTTAAATGTAATTGAATCAATGCCATTGTTATTTCTGAAAGCCATTTCCTGTTATTTATCACTGATTACTTGTCTAATAATTCAGCATTGAATTGCTTCAATTGTATTCCGTATCAGAAAATATTATTTGTGTATGAGCACATGCCATCCATAGATTATCAATTTTGGGATAAATTAAAATATGACTAATATTAAGAATAAACTGAACATAATTCACTACTACAAAATGGGTATTTATGTCTATATTTATATGTCTATATATAAAGTAAGATAAAAGTAGATAGGCAGCATAGTATTGTGACTAAAGGGTTAACTTTGGAGTCAGAAAGAACTGAATTCAAGCTCTATCTCTAACATATATATTATCTTTGTGACCATGGGCAAGTCACTTAACTTCCTAGTACCCCAGGAAAATCTCTAAGACTGTAAATTACACTTGTGTTTCTAATCTGAGTTGATGGAGAGAATCTCTAAACTAGAAATTCTCATGAAAATGAAATCACAGGTCTAAAATATATTTGTGTGTGTATATATATATATGAGTATATGTATGTATACACACAAATATATGCTCAAAAGGATATCTATATAAAATTATGGATATCTATATGAAAAACATATATATCTATTTGTACATTATGTGTATGTATAAATGTACCTACTCTTGAGGGACATCAGGGACCTTTATAAACTTTACATTTTAGCTAGCTTTGTAGTACAAATCAGATAATCACACCATTAATTCTTTTCTTCCAGTTCCCATATACTGACATGTTGGGTGTAGGGTGTGTTCAGAGAGGACCAGTACCGGTACCTTTGGCGTGATGGCTGCCAAGCCCTTTTCAGGGCTTTTCCACCCTCGGTGTCCACCTGTTCCACCTAACTCTCACCTGTGGCTCCAAGAAGCTGCAGCATGTGCAGCAACAATACCCCAGTACACTGTTTTGGCAGATGGGCCAAGCCAGGTTGAGGGTAACCAAGGGTTCTCCAACCCATTGGTGAGTTACGGGGGTGTCTACTCCAAGCATGTGAAGACTTCATCTGGTGGAATGGGCAGATGAGAACAATTTGTTCCAAAGGCCATGAAGGCAGATGAAGCAGGATATGTGGAGCACTTAGAGCTTGGATAGACACCGAAGATCCCAAGGTCATCCACTGCATCCTGAGCCACTACCAATCATCTGGGCTCTGTCCTGCCACTGAGCTATGATGATTCAGGAGGACAGAATGAGGCTGACGACTTCTTGCAACTCTGCCTCACTTAAATCCACCTGACGCACAAATAAAAAAACATCACCCATACCATTTCACTATTATGCCTCAAAGTCCTGTGATGATAAGCAAGCGATGAAGCAGCAAGTGCGGATACAGTGGGAGCTGTAGTCACAACCCCGCACACAGGCAGCCCAGGTCATAGGGTCTTTTCTTACTGGAAGCAGCAGTGGGACTCGGCAGCCCCCTGTGTGTCTGAGCAGCCTTTGAAGGATCACACTGCTCACCTCCTGGTATGATGAAGGGGGCTATAAAAGGTGCCCTAAATATTGCCTGCTTACCCAACCCTGGTCTGATTAACCCGGCAGGCAGAGAATTCCACTATATGGTAGAAACACAAAAAAATGTACAAAAACATCTGCAAAGATTATTCCACTCACCATCAGTGCATGGAACAGGCACACACTAATAGACAACACAAAATCCAGTAGACCTGAAAGAAGAACTGCCCTTGTTGCAAGAGAACTTAACAGATATCACATCCAAATAGCAGCCCTGAGTGAAACAAGGTTGGCAAATGAAGGCCAGATTTCTGAGGTTGGAGCTGGATGCACCTTTTTCTGAAGTGGGCACAGTGAAGGGGAGCGCTGTGAAGCTGGCATGGGTTTTGCAATCAAAACCAATCTAATCAGCAAGCTGGCATGCTCACCAAAAGGAGTGAATGACAGGCTCATGACAATATGATTGACACTCACAAGAAAATGCCATGCCACTATCATTGGTGCCTATGCTCCCACCATGACAAACCCTGATGAAGTCAAAGAAAAATTTTATGAAGACCTAAATACCCTTGTCACCAATGTGCCAAAAGAGGACAAGCTTATAATTCTGGGTGACTTTAATGCTAGAGTAGGCTCAGACTACTAGACTTTGCAGGTAGTCCTAGGGAGGAATGGAGTTGGAAACAGCAAGAGCAATGGTCATTTACTGCTGAAGACTTGTGTATGGCATGAACTTCTCATCACTAACACTGTCTTCCACTTACATAAACGCAATGAAACTTCATGGATGCACTTTCACAGAAAACACTGGCATTTAATAGTTTATGCAATTGTAAGGAGAAGAGATAGACAAGATGTGAGAGTGACAAAGGCAATGTGTGGTACAGAGTGTTGGACTGATCATAGATTTATCCTTTCCAAGCTAAATATTGACATTCATCAAAAGCACCGCCCCAAGGCAAAATGACTATCAGAAGAATTAATGTCAACAAATTACAGCTCTTCTCTGAGTGCAAACAGTTTGGTGCTGACTTGGAGGGAAAGTTGAGTCAACACACATTTGGCAACAGTGGAGCAGCAAAGGAGTGGGCAGCTTTCAGAGATTTGGTGTACAGCACCACATCTGCTCATCTGGGTCAGAACTTACAAATACCAATACTGGTTTGATGAAAATGATGGGGAAATTCAGAAGCTGCTAAATGAAAAACAAGAACTCCACAGGATTTACCAGCAGGATAGTTCATCCACCTCTAAGAAGGCAGCATTTAATTCCATCAAAAGCAAAGTATAAGCAAAGTTTAGAGAGATGCAGGATTCCTAACTCAGTAAGACGGCTGATGAAATTCAGTTTTATGCTGATAGTAACAATCCAAAGCACTTTTATGATTCCCTGAAAGTTGTTTATGGACCAAAAACCTATGGTGCATCATAACTACTCAGTGTTGATGGGGCCATATTGATTAGTGATAAGGACATGATCCTAGACAGATGGGCTGAACACTTCCATAGTGTTCTCAACAGGCCATCATCCATCAATGCTGAGGCCACTGACTTTACCTCAGGTTGAAGGCAATCTCTCCTTAGCTGAACTTCCAACTGAAGAAGAGGTTTTGAGGGCCATTAGGTGCCTTGCATGTGGCAAAGCACCTGGTGCTGATTCTATTCCAGCTGAGATTTACAAGGTAGGGGGGTCATTGCGCATACAAAAGTTGACTGAAATTTTCCAGGTTATATGGCAAGAGGAGATTATCCCCTAGGAGTTCAAGGATGCCTCCATTATCCATCTCTATAAGGGTAAAGGGAATAGGTTGTCCTGGGACAATCACAGAGGGAATCTCTCTCTTAGTCATTGCTGTAAAACTCTTGCTAGAGTCCTCCTTAACAGACTGAGCCTTCACCTGGAAGATGGTCATATACCTGAGAGCCAGTGTGGCTTCAGAAAGGGCCGAGGAACAGTTGATAAGGTGTTTGCTGCCTGACAACTCCAGGAGAAATGCCAGGAGCAGAACACAGGTCTGTACACAACATTTGTAGATCTGACCAAGGCCTTCAACACTGTTAGTCACGAGGGCTTAAGGAAAATTATGTCAAAATTTGGTTGCCTGGAGTTCATCAATATTGTACATCAGTTTCATGATGGCATGTTTGCTGGGGTTCTGGATAATGGACAAAGCTCTCCAGTCACCAATGGAGTGAAACAGGGCTGAGTGCTTGCTCTCATGCTTTTCAGTATGATGTTTTCAACCATGTTGACAAATGCTTTCAATAAGGATGAACATGGCATCAAGGTCAACTACCATATTGATAATAAGTTCTTCAATTTGAAAAGGCTACAAGCCAAGACCAAAGTGGAGGGAGTTTTGGTGCATGATTGCAGATGATTGTGCATTCAATGCAGCCTCTGAAGCTGAGATGCAACAAAGTATAGATCAATTCTCTGCTTCCTGTGCTAATTTGGCCAATAATTAACACCAAGAAAACACAGGTGCTCCATCAGCCACTACTACATCATCCATACATGGAACCATCGATTACAACAAATGGAGAAGTTTTGAATGCTGTGGATAAGTTTACTTACCTTGGTAGTGTACTTTCCAAGGAGGTACACACTGACAATGAGGTTGATGCACGCATTGCCAGAGCTAGCTCAGCATTTGGGAGGCTCCAAAGAAAAGTTTAGGAGAGATGAGGTATTAGACTGACTACCAAATTAAAGGTCTACAGAGCCATTGTGCTGATCTCATTGTTGTATGCCTGTGAAACATGAACAGTCTACCAGCACCATGCCAGGAAACTGAATCGTTTCCATTTGAACTGTCTTAGGAAGATTCTGAGGATTACCTGGCAGGATAAATTACCAGACACTGAAGTCCTTGCTCGAGCTGAACTGCCAAGTATTCAAACTTCGCTTGAGAGAGAGCAACTCTGATGGACTGGCCACATTGTTCCAATGCCAAGTATACTCTTGCCAAAAAGACTATTTTATAGAGAACTTGCATGGGGCAGGCGATCACATGGTGGCCAGAAGAAATGATACAAGGACACTCTCAAGGTCTCTCTCAAGAACTTTGGATTTGACTGTGCAATGTGGGAGATACTGGCACAGGACCACTCAGCAAGGTGTGTCCACATAAGAAAAGGTGTTGTGCTCTTTGAGCAAAGCAGAATTGAGACAGCACAAAGTAAATGCAGGATGCACAAATTTGGGATATTCACCCCAAATATTTACACGGACTATCTGTGCCCAACCTGTGGTAGAGCGTTCCAAGCTCATATTGGTCTGATCAGCCACAGTCGGACACAGTGAAATTTCACTTTACAATGGTGATGTCATTTTTGTCCTCTTTAAAGACGAAGGACAACAACCAAGCAACCAACTGACATGTAAAACATATACACAAACATGAAATTCTTTGAAAGTATATATAGTAGAACCTATATCTATAGATGATAGATGATAGATAGATAGACAGCAGACAGACAGACAGACAGACAGACAGATAGATAGATAGATAGATAGATAGATAGATAGATAGATAAGTTTAAACATAATAATGCTGAACTTGCCCTTCCAGATTTTAAAAGATATTACAGAAGGACAATCATCAAACCTAAACTGGGCACTGAATTTAAGACATAGGTGGAATAGACCATTGAAACAGGATAGGGATACTAAAAATATATTCAAATTACAATATTCTATATTATCATCTAGAAACTACAAAATGGAAAAAAGAAATAATTTAATAAATATCATTGATATAACTGGTTATCCATTTGAAGTAGAATTATCTTGAATCTATCCTTCACATATATACTCCAATATATTCCAGATGGGTCAAAATTGGAAACTTTTAAAAATATTTTTTAAAACTATAAGAAAATGGAGTAATATATTTAGCCAATCTTTGGAGGAAAGATCCATTTCTGACTATTAAAAAAGTGTAATATTCATCAGAGAGAAAGAGCTACATTATAGCATAATGATGTAATTTTTAAAACTATTCAATAAAATATAATAAATATCAGAATTCAATAACATAATAAAATGCAGCAAGCATAATAAACACTTATTGTATGAAATATAAACTTGATACAAACAATATAAATCTAAATCTACAAAGAAACATAAACAGTATATCATCTTATTTTAAAAAATGGGAAGGTTCATTAGTATCTAAAGAGATACAAATTAAATACAATTTTAAGGTACCTTTAAGTTCCTATTAAGCTAGGAAAATTAAACTTAAAAATAAAGTTCAAAGTTGGTGAGGCAATGGGGAAACACTACTATATTGCTTGTGGCACTATCAATTGGTTAGGTCTTCCTGGGGAACAACATGACAATATAGCAAGAGCTATAAAAAATTTTTATCCAGTAATTCCACTTCAGGGGGAAAAACCCAAGAAAATAACTTTTAAAAATAGTAATTTGAACAAAGATGTTCACAGGAACACTATTTCTAAAAGCAGCAAACTGGAAACAACTTCCTGCAATAGAAGAATGGAATAGTATCACAATGTAACACAACACAAATGTGGAAAATGATAATCCTTGGGAACATGAAATACAACAGACCCAAAAAATACATATATGTGTTAACTAATATTGAAAGAATCAGATTGCTATGTAACACTATCTTCAATAAGACTATCCCACAGAGATTAGAGATGCAGTTACTGAATTTTTAAAAGGCAATAGAATCCTAAGAGATTTAAAGTTTAACTTTCATTCTGGATTGTTAACTGTGAGGGGGAGAAGGAGAAGGAGAGACAGACAGACAGAAAGAAAGAAAGAGAGAGAGAGAGCACATTTATTGAGTGTTTACTATGTGCCAAGCACTGTGCTTGCTGCTATATGTAGAAGCAAGCAAGACAATCCCTACCTCCAATGGAGGAAAACAACACAAAAGGGGAGCTGAAAAGCAAAAGGAAGAGGTGGGAGGGGACAAGGCAGTTATTAAGGAAGTGGGGAAAGTTCAGTCATGAATACAGTACCATCCAAGACAGTTGTTCATCAGAACGAGCTTTCTCCAGGGTAGCAACATAGATGGTAAAGAGGAAGAGGGGAGAAAGAGGAGGAGAAAATACAAGAGGAGGAAGCAAACAAGCCCAGGGAATCAAGTCATAAATAAAAAAGAATAGATTAAGAGAATTTTTTTCTTATTAAAAAAAATGAGAATTCTTGAAAAAATATTTTAGTTGATGTCTTGAAAGAACTAAATACTGTGTTTCCAGAATTGAGAAGAAAGCATTTGTAGTATTGGTTAAAAGTTAATTCCAGCTATGAATTTTCTCACAGCTGATATATTGTACAAAACTATTCATTTATTTGTTTTATTTTTGTTATACTATTAAAAATAATATATACAGACCCAGCAATAACTCTTCTCAGGCTCTATCTCAAAGAAATCATAAAAATTGGAAAAGGACACACACGTACAAAAATATTTATAGCAGCTCTTTTTGTGGTGGCCAAGAACTGGAAATCAAGAGGATGCCCATCAACTGGGGAATGGCTGAACAAGTTGTAGTATATGAATGTAATAGAATACTATTGTGCTATATGAAATGATGAGCAGGCAGACGGAAAGACTTAAATGAACAGATATTGAGTGAACTGAGAACCAAGAGAATACTGTACACAGTTACAGCCATACTGTATGATGACTGACTGATATAGACTTAGCTTTTCTCAGCAATGCAAGAATCTTAAACAAATCCCAAAGACTCATGATGGAAAATGCTATCCACATCCAGAGAAAGAACTTTGAAGTCTGACTGCAGATCAAAGCATACTATCTGCTCTTTTTTTTTTTGCTTTGTTCTTTCTTTCTCATGGTTCTTCCTATTCATCCTAATTCTTTTATGCAATATGACTAATGTGAAAATATGTTTAATAAGAAAGCATATGTAGAGCCTATAGCAGACTGCCAGGGAGCGGGGGAGAGGAGGGAGGCAGACAAAATTTAAAACTTATTGAAGTGAATGTTGGAAACTAAAAATTAATTAATTTTTAATAAGAATATATCCAATAATTTTGATGTTTACTGAAACTTAGGAGATTATGATATGGAGAAAAGTTCATAGACTTAGTGCTGAAAGGGTCCTTTAGCTGTATCTGGTCCAATCCATTATGTTATAGTTGAAAAACCTGAGACCCAGAGAGGTCACACAGGTGCTAAATAACAAATCTAGAATTTAAATCAATATCCTATGACTTCAAATCCAGTATTTTTAGTTTAATACAAATTGTTCATAATGAAATAAATTCATACTTCAATAAATTGAACATTTCATCAATGTAAACTCTCTCTTCAATGATCAGATTATAACTCCCATGGCTACATATGCTTTAATAAATGATTTCCTTATTTAAGACAGCAAAAAAAAAATTATTACTTGATAATCAATCACTTGATAGCTAACGATCTTCTCCATATTCACCTAGATTGGTTCCTGAAGGACAGCCACACAAAACCTTCCTGCTTTGGTAGAACCTACCAGAATTTTCACTCTGTTGACATAAACCTCAAGAACCGAGTCTCATCATTATGTCATACTGAGGAATCAGAAGAGGACTTTAGTGGAAGAATAAGATAAATGCATTCTATGAACAAATCTCTATTTCTCAATAAATGATTCTCCCTGCTTTCCCATGAAAGTTTATACCAGTTTTTAATCACATCGTACAACTGAGAATACATTTTAAGTTGTTTACTTTTTCTTCTCTCAATATGATTCTTCAGTACTTTGATGTATCTCCGATGTCATCAGCGTCAATATTGGCGTTGATCACAACCCATTCTTGCCTTCTCAGCATGACTTTCGTCTATGTCTTCCCACATATTCTCCACAAGGAACTCCCTGAATATTCTGGGCATGTTATGTCTACATCTCTTGACATTCCCTAGATACCTCCACTGGTTATCCCTCATTCTACCTATATCCCAACAGGATAACATCAGCACTCAAATACTTGAATATCTCAACATCAAAAGAGATCAATATCATAAGAAAAAAATAGGACACTTTTCTATATAACTTGTGGAATCTGAACAAGTCCTTTTGCAATTCAAATACACATTGAACTATTTCATTAGCTTATCACATCAGATGAACTTTCCCTTCCATTTACTTTCAGAAGAAGGAGAACAATGGGAAGGCAGCAATAAAATTTACAAATGACACTCATCCATCACCAGGCAACAGAAATCACCCATGCTGTTGCAGGAGGTATTATGTGGAAGCCAGCTTTCCCTTTCACCGAATCCTGAAACAGTGTCTTTTAAAAGAGTGTGTGATGTGTGTCCTTATAATAAAGGTAATAACCTGAACTGGATTTCATACTTTTTATGGCAATCACCTTATGAAGTCATTGTTTAGGTTTCTAGATTCAAACAAAGGATGTGTTCTCCCCACTGAACAAGGATCTATCTACCCTTTGTGATTCAGTGAGTCTGCTTTCACTTAGCAGTAATTCACGGTTAAAGTAAAGGATTAAGGAAATTATTCAGATGGGCCCATCCATCTTCAGTTTTCACAAGGATTGCTCCCTAGTGTTTGGGTCAATTTAGGCCTGAATCCTGGACTAACAAGGTCTTTAATACTGCCTAGGGGAGACCGCTCTAAAGTCAAATCTTCCTTTCCGTAAGATTTCCAACTTTATCATTTTTGATTTTTGCTTCTCAATATACCTAGCTCTTCACCTGAAACCAGGCCAAAGAGATGCTTTTCTCAGACATGAAATCGTTCTTTCAATATATCTAGCTATTTCTAGTCAATTCAACAGATATTTATCAAACATCTACCCTTTGCACACTGCTGGAGGGAGATACAAAATCTCTATCTTCAAGGAGTTTGTGCAACGATAAAGTAAATGCTATAAGATAGTCTATGTATTTATGTGTCTACATCTCTTGACACTCCCTAAATATCTCCATTGGTTTATATATATATATATGCATATATATAGTATATATACATGTATATATACACATGTATGTGTGTTTATGTAAAATGCTAGATTATGTAACTTGTCCTGGTTGGTTGGGGAGAACTGTTGATTATTCTTTATTGTGTGTGCCAGGTATTTCTTCCTATTGTGAATCTGTTTCTAGACAGCTGTGCCCTATGTAAAAAGTGGGGCATGAGCCATCCATAGGTCTCTCCATAATGTGAACACCAACAGATAAATGGGGCAAACAGAAGAATAGAAATAGCAGCTATCTTTAGTTTGTTGGCCCCAGAGTGTGACTATTACCTCTTCCTATTACTGGGCTGGGAGTCAAAGGCATCTGGGAAATAGGAATTCAGTGAAAGAGTCAGGAAGACATTAGGGTGTGAATGGAAGAGCTTCAGCTTCATGGGTAACCTAACTGCTGAGAGGACGATAGGGAAACCAAGCTCAAGGGAGAGAGTGGTGGAAGCCTTGACCATGAGATATTTAGACCACATAAATCCCACAAAAGAGAGTCTCCAGATGCCAATCCAGGGCAATAGAAATCAGATTCACTGGAGCAAGTCTAGTAATTATATGCAGTCAATGGATTAAAATCAGATAAATCAATTGGAACATGAAAAGTAGTTAAAAGGAGAGTTTCCAAATGCAGACCTATTAAAATTTCCAAGAGGTATCAAAAATTAACTTCCAAAGTTTGGATACTTGGCACTGCACAATGGTGAAATGTAGAAGTGAAATCTTTGGAGGCCAAGTAGGGATGGTTCTTTCTCCTTTAGGGAGCTAAGAGGAAATTGCAGGGCATCGGATAAGGGAAGTGACTAAATTTCTTACAAGCTGGAAGTCTGAAAGATGATCTAGAGGGTAGGAGGTAAGAGAGAAAGCTATAGGAAGCCCATCTATAGGCATAGAGTTCCCACATCCAGTATTAAGAGCTGGGTGACAGACTTTAGAATGACTAGAATAAAATATAGCTTGAAATTGAGACCTAACCTAATAACAAGCTGAAATAAAATAGAATTCTTATCACATTAAAATCGATACTTCTTTTGCCCTCATTTACACTCATAACAGAGCTGTGGTTTATAAGATCATAGATTCAAAGCTCACCTTAGGAGGACCATTGATCTTGTAGATAAGGAAACTGAGGCTCCAGGAGATAAAATGACTTATCTAAGGTCACACATATGGTTGGGTACATGCACACAAATAATTATAATACAAGGTAGATTATTTAAGCACGCAGAGAGCACTACCAGCTGAGATCAAATATGCCTCCTTAAATTAAGACCTCTTGTTTCTCTTATTTGTTGCCTGGATATGAAGCAATGGTTTATAGACATTTGTGCCCAAGAATTACAGGCTTTTTTCTTATATTTTGTTGCCTGTGAAATTCTGAATGTCTCAAGTTTTATTGTTTGTTACAAAATGTAGAGTGTGATAAGTATATAGGGAAGGTATAAAGAAAATACTATGAGATTTCAGAGGCAGAAAAGATTACTTTTGACCAAGGTCAGGGAAAAGAATAAGAATACTATTATTTTTCCTTCATTATGGCTGCTCCTTTCCCCATGCTTTTTCTGGTTGGAATATTTTTCATTAGATTTTCAAGACCCCTTCAAGGACATTCTTTACCAATCTTTGCTGCATGAACTTCATACCTGGCCAGGAAACTGTCATTCATGCATTTTAAACTGTAGTCCAGAAATACAAATCTCATTCTGAACCACTAGCTTCTTAATCAGCTATTTATTTTCCAAATCAGTTTTTCTCTTCTACATACTTTGCCTTTAATGGGCAACAGTGAAAACATGAAAATCACTGTAAGAGATATACACATGTAATCAATAAGACTTAGTGATTAAGTGGGGGGGGGGTGAGGGAAATTGGGTGAGTGACAATAAAGAATCAAGAATGATTCCCAGGTTGTAAACCTGAGTTTATATCTGAGAGGATGATGATGCCCTCAACAGAAACAGAGAAAATTTGAAGGAAGAAAAGTCTGTTTATGGGTAAGGGAAGAAAATAATGAATTCTGGGTGGGGCATACAATGTTGTTTCTTCAAGGGTTTTCAAACCTAACAGTGGATCAGACAGGCAAAAGAAAATCAGGGGAGTGGGAGAAGAGGATACCAAGGCCAACAAGGCCATGGGGACTAAGGATAAACTAATACCTCTGTAAATGTTGTAACTTCTCCTGTCATTTCTTTTCCCTGAAGTACTTATCACTAAATCCTCTTGAGGTACTTAAAAGATTATGTGCAAAGAAGAAAGCAAAGGCCCAGATCAGACACTTTGCCCCCTTAGGAAAGGCAACTAGTGGAAAACCCAGGTTAAGAAAGGGGAAGCAGTAGCAGTGTCTGCAATGTGCCAGTCACTGTGCTAAGCCCTGGAACAGCCAGAGATGAGAAAGTGGAAGCAAGAAGCCAAATCCTGGGGTCTGTGATGAGGAGAAAAGTCAGGTCATGGGGAGAAGCAGAACTGGGTTGTTACAAAAGGCAGAATGTGCTAAGTATACAGGAAAGATACAAACAAAATACCGTGAGACTTCAGAGGAGGAGGAGATTACTTTTTGGCCAAGGTCAGAGAAAAGAAGCTGGGCCCTGAAGAATAGGGAATATTCCAACAGGCAGAGTTATAAAGGAAGGATTTTCTAGGCATTGAATATGACCTAAACAAAGAGACAGAGGAAGGAAAGGGAAAGACGAGTTTAGAAAATGATTCGTCAAGTTTAGCTGGAACACTGAGAATGTGGAGGTAAGAGAGGTAAGATAAAACAGAAAGGCAGGCCAGAGTCATGAAAATGAATATGAGCTTTTTTCTGTAGGCATTGGAAAGCCATCAAAGGTTTTTTTGCAAAGTAGAGTGGTGTAATCAGAGCTATGCATTCAGAAGATTAGTCTGGTCACAGCCAGTGAGATGAATTGCGAGGGGGAGAGAGTGGAGGTAGGGAGAATGGTTAAGAGTCTATTGTAAGAGTCCAGGCAAAAGATAATGAAAGCTTAAACTAGAGAGCAGCAGTAGGAATAGAATGTGTGTATGAATATAAGAAATGCTGCTGAAGTAGAATTAGCTGGCCCTAGCAGCTGAGGAAAGAGAAAGAGGTAGAGAAGAGAAAAAATTACTCCTAGTTCGCACCTGGGGAAATAGTAATCTATGAACAGAAGAAAAGCAGTCAGAAATTGGAGATGGGGGTGTGCTGATGCCAGCTCATGCCATCTTTTGAGAACCAATTCTTCAATTTTCAGTGTGAGATATTTTCAAGTATCTTGCCAGAAATAGGCAAATGCTATAAACCAGGATTTGATTTATTGCTGTGTTGATTGTTTAGACTTAAAAAGTGATGGAGAAAATGTTAATAACGCAGATTTAATTTTAAAGTGTGCTCTGTGGGGTTTTTTGCTTTGTTGTTATTTTTGGAGAGCCAGTTGTTAACATTCACCAACACACCATGTTTGGAGGAAAAGGTTTTAGAGTGATAAATACGGTTTAGGACCTGTTGAGCTTTTTATATCAGTGGGATGTCCAGACAGAGAAATTCAGTAAGATTTGGTCAAGTTTCTGATTTGAGAGCCATAACTGTGGCAGTTATAATTGAAGCCATAGATAAGATCACCAAGTCAAGTCAACAAATGCTGCGCTAAGTGCTGGGCATACAAAGGAAGGAAAAAAACAGAGTCCATGCCCTCAAGAAGCTCATATTCTAAAGGTGGAGACAACATATAAATAACTACAAAACTAAGTACTAACAAGATATGTAAAAGATTGATTGGAGCTGTTGTTGTTTGCTCTTAATTCTTGAAGAGGACCAGTGACAGAAGGGTGATGACTTGACTGGCAAGTGAGATGGATTTAAGTGAGGCAGGGCTGTGCAAAGTCATCAGCTCCATGCTCTCCTTCAGAGTCATAAGAGTCCAGTGGCAAGACACAGGTTAGGATGACTGGCAGTGGTCCATCATTGATTGGAGGTAAGCTCAGAGGGAAGGTGGTTGAGCCTTAAGGGGGATGTAGAAAGGCTTCTTGCAGGAGGTGGAGTTTTGTGTGTTTGTCCTTCGTTGCTGAAGACCATGCCATCAGAGAAATGATGACATGACTTGCACTTGACTTCGTTTTGAGTGAGGGAGGGCTAGGTGGAATTTTACTTGAGACTTGAAAGAAGCAAGAGAAGCCAGGAGACAGAAATAAAGAGGGAGAGAATTCCAGGCATGGAGGACAGCCAAGGAAAATGTACAGTCAGGAAAGAGTGTCTACTTTATGGAAGAGCAAGAAGAATAATGGAGGGGAATAAGGTGTAAGAATAAGTGGAGAGATGTGGAGTACATGAAGGGGAGTAAAGTGTAACAACATTGCAAAGGGAGGAGAAGGCTAAGTAACAAAAGGCTTTAAAAGAGTATTTTATACCTGATTCTGGAAGTAATAAAGAGAGTAGAAGTCAAGGACAGAAATTTGTGGGATGCTTTCTTCAAAGAATGAAAGAAGAAAAAGACAGAGAAGTGGTTAAAGAGCTAGAAAGAAATACATAAAACTACTTGCTTATGGAAACCAATGGGAAATTCACTAGGACTCTGATCACCACCTTGGGAGAGGAGAAAAGCAGCTCTTCCTTTCATCAGTACAATTCACTGAGTAATAAAATTCAGAACAGTCCAAGGCAAAGTTTGTCTTTAGTATCCCAGCTTCCTTTTCAAAATATTTTCTACCTTCTTCTCACTGTCCAAAGCTGATGCTGAGAAGCAACATGGAATAATGTGCAGAGAGTAGGATGTTACACAAAAGACTTCGTGCAAGTCCTTTTTATTTTATTTTTAATTTATGTAATAAAACAAGCATTTCCATAACACATGAAACTGTAAGTCTATTATGTACAACTTCTTTCTTTTAAATATGTAATAAAGTTATCAAGTAAATTTTTTTGTTCCTTTTTCTTCCCTCCCCCACCCCCATCTTAGAGATAGCTAGCATTAGACCTAAATTTGTATGAGTGTGTGTGTGTATTTGTGTGTGTAAAATCATTCTATACATACTTGCATTTATCTTCTCCTAGCCTTGTAACCCTGGACAAATCATTTAATGTCTCACTGCCCCAAGCAATTCTCTAGGACTATACATTATAGATGGGTTGTCATTCCTACATAATTCTGGTGCTGAATGTCTACGACTGTCTTTCCAAAACAGTCTTGACATATTTATAACCAAGTATGAATGAGTTTAATTCCTAAAGTTCTCTTGAATCAGGAAGGGATAAGGACTGAATCTAAGGTTTCACTGGTTAAAGGGAATATCTGGGGAAGAAAACTTCCTCTACTAAAGCAGGTCAGCACCTTCTTTGTCATCTATAGTCCCAGAGAATTGCTCAAAGTCACAGAGGCAATATATGTGTCAGAGGCAGGATGTGAACTCGGGGGTGTTCATGGCCAACTCTCTACTATCCACTACACATACACACTCCTTCTGGCTAAGTATCACCAGACAAACCATAAATTCAACCTTCTAAAGAAGATTTTCACATCATTCAAGCAATCCACCTGACTTGGGTTCAAAATAAATCCTTTCCACATGGCAGTTCCCCTCTTGGTTTCATATATCAGGGGTCAGTATAACAAATTAAATGAGAAATTTCTGGAAGTTGTTGACAGAAGCTGCAGACAACACAGAAAAATTTTGAAAATTCAGAAATGCACAAAATATATGTATAGTATAATATCAACATAGTTTATCTTTTAATACAAAATAATTCCGACTTCTTCTCTCATACAAAGGAAAAGCCAAAAATCTTTATGTGGATTTTCCAGATCACAGGGGTGATATGTCCCTAACCCCCATGATGTGGAAAGGACAACTGTATAGCAAAGACATGTCTATTCAGGTTGGAGAAATGGAAAGTCAGTATAACGCTGAAGAATAAGAGGGTGAAAGATACAAAAAGAAAGAAGGCAGGTGCTAGACAATCTTTTCCTAATATGTATGTATGGCTAGAGGTTCTAAGTAGTTAACTTATTCTTTTCCTCTGTCTTCCTCTACTTCCTCCTCCCCGATTTTCTTGTAAACACTAAATCTCTTCATTGGCTTCTTGACTCGGTTGGTGAATCAGCTGCCTGATTGAGGGAGAGAGCTCACAATAAAACAAGCACATTTTTCTGGGCAGGCTGGTTGCTACTTATTTATCTACAGATGGCTTCATAAAAGCTATTCTTTCTCTTTCTGAAAAAACTCAAGCGGTAGCTCGATAGTCATTTAACATGCAAATCAGGTTATGCAGGTGGCATGCAATATAAGTAGAGGAAGAACAAGGAAATAGGAGGAAGGATGGGATGGGCACAGACACCGAGCTTCAGCTAACAAGTTTTGTTCCCTGCCTCCCTCAACCTGCAGTACTCATCTGAGCAAAGCAGCCCTACCCCGAGGCTCTGTGGCCTTTTGGAAGAAATAGGTTTGAGTTCTAAGCTTCAGTTTCTTCACTTTGAAAATGATCATAGATTTAGATCTGGAAATGGCTCTTTGAGGCCATTTAGCCAGGACCTCCTCACTTTACAGATGAGGAAACTGAGGACCACGGAGTAAGAATTCTTAGCAGTTGTAAGAACTAAGAATTGAACTCTGGTCCAGTCATTCCAAGTTTAGCATTTCCAAGTCCAGGGAATTTCCAAGTGTACCACACTGCTAGTCTGTATTTGTAAGAGGGCAATGAGATATAATTGAAAGAGTAACCAGTCAAAAGACCTGGGTTCAAATCATGCCTCAGATGTTTACCACCTTGTGACCCTGGGCAAGTCACTTTGCCTCCATAAGCTTCTGTTTCCTCATCTGTTGTTGTTGTGTTTGTCCTTCATTTTTGAAAAAGGCCATGATATCAGATAAATGATGACATGACTTACACTTGACTTTGTTTTGAGTGAGGGAGGGCTGTGAAGGTCATTGCCCTCACTTTCTCCTCCTGAGCCATCTGGATTCAATGACCAGGTATTCATCAGGATGACTGGAGATGACCCAGGTTGCAATGAGAGACCTTGGCCTTTTTAGGCTAGGCCTTTTGACATACTCACTTTCAGGGAGGTAACATCCAATGAGTCATTAGGCCTCTTTAAGAAGTAGTCAGGGAATGGTACTTTTAATGAGCTAAAGAATGACCTCTCTGGCCTCTAAGGACCCTTCCAGCTCTACTAATAGGGAGCATATCTTTATAATTACAAAGTGTTTTAGATACATTATTTCATTTGAGCTTCTCAACTGTGAAGTAGGTAATGCTAATACAGAGGTATGACTCAGCAAACAATGCCTTCACCAATATCATTTCACAGTAACATGGTTAATACATTATTTTTAAATGCCCCAAAATCACAATAACTCATTGTAACATCATTCTTCCCATTACCCATCCAAGGTAGTTCTTGCTCTCATCCAAGTAAAGGAGATAAGACACAGAATCCAAATAGGGTGCAATGAGTGCACATAAAAAGGTAAAAAGTGTTGTAAATGATCCCTTGAGAGAATGGTCACCTGGAATGATCAAGAAAAATTTAATAGAAGAGATGATTGGAAAGGTATTGGATTTGGAAAGAAAGGATCTGGGTTAGAATCCTAGCTCTTTCTTCTACTATTAGTTGTGTGACCCTGGCCAAGTCACCTTACCTCTCACGGTCTTTGATTCTTCGTCTCTAAAAAAAGGCAACTAGACTAGATAACTTTTAAGGTTCTTTCTAATGTTGCATCCATGATCTTACCTGACATGATAATAGGAAGAATTTCAAAAGTGGAAGACTGGAGCAGAAGAAGGGGGAGATGGGACATTCCAGAGATGGAGGGGAAGAGACCAACATGATGAAAAACGAAGAGATGGAAAAACGTAGCATGAGACTGGGAATGACCTGGCAGGATTATTCATAAGAGGGAAGGGAGGGGAGGGGAAAAAAGGGAGAGGAGGGGAAGAGACAGAAAAGAGAGGATGAGAGAAGAGAGGGAAAAGGAATGAAAAGAAAGGAAGGCTATATTCTACTATGGGGGAAAGAATTTATACATAAATGGAAGATAAAAAGAAATGTTTAGAGCTAGGGAGCTCCAACGACTTAGGAGAATCAGGAAATATCTCTGTAGGAGGTAGTCATCAAGCTTTGTCTTGTAGAAAGTAAAAGGTTCAAGTGTCAGGGGTCCCATATAAAGGATAATAATATAAAATGAGGGTAGAGGTAAAGTAGGTAGCATTTATACATAATTCTTTAAGGCTTGCAAAGCACTTTACAAATATTATTTCACTTTATCCTCACAACAACCTTGAGAGGAGGCTGCCTTCATTATCCCCATTTTACAGTTGAGTAAACTGAAGCTGACAGAGGTTAAGTGACTTGCCCAGGGTCACACAGCTAGTATGTGTCTGAGGCCCGATTTGAATTTTTCCAGGTCCAGTGCTCTATCCACTATAGCACCTAGTTGCCTTAAAGGCAGATTCTGGAGGGTCAGTCTAACACGTTTGGATTGAATTTGTGAGGAAATGATGAGACATTAACAATTTTTCAACAAGATCAGGAGATTAACATTCTACAGAAGGATTACTCTAGCAGTGGTATGTAGGATGGATAGAAGGAGAAAAGACTGGAGGTAAAACACATGCAGATAAAGTACAAGAATCTCGCAAGTATAAAAATTTCACAGCTTCTATCATTTTTTGCAGTCTGGCAAGTCCACATCACTTAATAATGAGATCCACCCTGATTCTCTGAAACTAAAGTCTATGATGTTTGAGCATTTAAAGGCTTGTTTGCCATTCAGCTGTATGGAAAGGTTTTCAGTCCCCATGAGTCCACGAATTAGATATGATTTCAGACAAAGCACAAACTGAATTTCCTTTTCTGTAGGAAAACAAATGCACATCAAGTCTGGCAAGTACCGGCCCCTGGATAAGCATGCCACCTAGTGGTATACAAATTCTTCCTCAGAATTCTCTCAAGCCTTCTGAAATGGAACTGTTTCTGGCCATCAGTTCAATTATCCCTTCATATGGCCAATGAATTTCAATAAATATGCCATCTGTTCACCTTCTATGTGGGAGTTCAATCATCTTCTTGGCAGAGGCAATATTATTCTATGACAATTACCTATATCTTTATCACCTCTCACTGTGTTTTATCATCATCTGGGTGACACTGAGGGGATTTTACTGTTTTCTATAGATGACGCAGGCCCTTTGGTTTCCATGGGTGGGATCCGATTGAACTTAAAGTTAAAAAAAAAAATCTACACTTACAAATGAATAGAAAAATCTCAACAAAAATACAATTTTATGTTAATAATTGATTTTCCCTGTGCCAAGGAGTCAAACTTAGAGAATTAATCTGAAGCAATAGAATCTTGTTCACTAGAATTGAGTTTTATTCAATTTAACAAACATTTACCAAAAATCTGATTGTGGAGGACATTGTGCTAAATCCTAGGGTAGATACAAAGTTAAAATAAGACCTTATCTCCACTCTCATGTGACTATCATTCCAAAAGGAGAATACTGCACTCAATTGAACAGCTAGAATACATAATAATAGGAAATATAATTACTATATATTCATTATAATTATAATGTATATACAGTAATTTCATTAATAACATTTATGATAGCAAAGTTCTATTTTAGGGTGGAAAGGTGAATACCAATTTAAGCACTGGAGGAAGTTGAATGGAGGAAGTTTTGATTTGGACTTTAAAGGATGGGTAGGTATTAAACAAGAAGAAGAAAGAAAGGAAGACAATTGAGACTTAAGGAGCCATGTGACTAAAGGTGTAAAGGTAGGGCACAGAATGAATACCCAAGAAGTATTTGGCAAAGAATAATTCCATTTGACTGGAATGTAGCATACTTGGAGGGGAATAGATTCAGATGAGTCTAGCAAGGGAGAATTACTACATCAAGGGTGGAGAAAAAGTCTCCAGGACACCACAAGTCCGCTGGCAGGGAGGATATACAGGGAGAAGACGAAGACCATCACTGCTTTGCTGTCACTATTAATTAGTAATTCATAATGACTAGATACTATTGCTCATTCTTTCTTCACACTTGGCACCCAAGAAGTCTAATTCTATGAGGTTGGGGGAAAGGGGAGAAGGGTGCTGAAAGAGGGTTTAAAACTAATTCTCCTCCCAAAATAAAGCAAAAATACCATGATAGACATTAGATTTGGATGGGGACATTAGGAATCATCCAGTCCAAGAAATCCACGTTTGCTTTTCTTTTTTCTATTTTTCCTTTCTTTTTTCTGTCATCATCCTTTTCCAGCAACTCCCTCCTCCAAAAGAACCCTTCTTTGTAGTAAATGAGTGCAGCCAAACAAAGTGGACACATTGGTCATGACTGCAAATGTATGACTCATTCTGCAACTTTGATCCATCACCCCTCTGCCATAATAGCTCATCCTCAGTTATTGATGCCTTTCATTGGTTGCGTTGATTAGAGTTTTGAAGTCTTTGAATGTTGCTTTCCTTTACGTTAATGGAGTTATCACAATGCTTAAAAAATCATTAGTGCTACAAATCCTGAAATCAAGACTGGGAATGGAGGCAAGTGAAGTCAGGTGAGGGTTAATGGAATAAAAGCATAGGGGAAAAAACCAAGAGACCAGAGGTCACCATGAAGAGGGGGCACAAATTTAATGTGACTAAGAAATGTGCAGATATACCTAGAAGGTATGGGCAGCTGCCTTCCTACCCCTAACCTTCCCTGTAGTTTTCTGACTTTTGACTTAGATCTGCTCTCTCCAATCTAATGATAAGCACAAATGGCAATGCTCCTCCAGCGTCAAGTCCTCAAACACCATGTCTAGGATACCTCCAGCAAAGGCCTGGTGCTACCTCAGCTGGGGCCTTGAAAAATAAAATGAATGCCAAAAGAGCCAGTCTCAGATTCCAAGCATTCCAAGGCCTTATATGTGGAACAAATTGTAAGGGTGTCATCCTTCAATATCTTGAAATATAGCTAAAGACTTGGTGCCATCTTGGAGTTTAACTTTGTCCAAGGAGACCTAGAATTCCAACTAAACTCTCTGCTGTGACTGCCCCAAGTTCTCCAATGTTTGGAGGGAAATAATCATACCAAAACTACTTTCCATCATCATGAGACCCTGAGGGATAGAGCTCCCAATAGATAGGCACCATGACCCATGACTAGCCAAGTCAAAAACCCGATTTGCCTGTTTGATTCAAGTTCATTCCTGTGGTAGTTAAAACTTCTTTCCCTTCTTACCTCATGCCACACTTTCATCTCCACCCAAATCAATTTAATTCAAAAACTCAATTCAATATATTTTTATTAGTACAATGCACTGTGCTTTGCTACATCAATTGGGACTTCACCACCACAGGTCAATTTTTTTATTCTGCTTTGACTGACTATATGCCACCAGGCCCTCAAGGACTATTCCAAACCTCTTTTCTCCTCAAGCTCCATTTCTCTCAGTAGATGTTTTCACTTCTTGTTTGAATGAAAACATTCAAGTCATCTACTGTGAACTCACCTGTATCTGCTACCCTATAAATCAAAACACTTCAGCATTTTTACCTGTTCACATTTCCTTTACATCTCCTCATCCCAAGGTCTAGTCAGAGACTTGAGGAAGAGAGGCTTCTTCTCCTTTCCAGGTTCAACCCTTTGGTGCCCTTGATCCAGAGGTGTGCTGATAACGTTTAACAACCAGACTCTCCCTCTTACCCTTCCACCCAAAAAAAACACATTTTAACTTTAATATGAATCATTAAAAATCTTTCTCCATCACTTTCTTAAGTCTGGACTCAAGAAAACAATAAATCAAATCCTGATTTGTAATGCTTTCTTATTTCTGAGGTGCAAAGACTCACACTGAAAATTTAACAAATGGTTCAAACTGGCTACAACATGCTTTGCCTTAAGCCTATCTCTTCTCCAGGAGATTGCTTCATCAATCATTTTCTCTATTTTGTTGTAAAATAGGTCATTGTTTGTGCTGTCTCTTGTATTAGATTACTGTCTACCCACATTTTCTTGCCTCATGCCATTTCCAGCTCCTATAATTTGGAAAGAACAAAAAACTATTCAACAGATTGCTATTTTTGCGTAACAAAGCAGAACATATCATGGATTACCTCTAATTCTAAATATTCTGTAAAATATCCAAATATAACATCATCTTTAAGACCTGTTTTAGGCAGTGAATTACCTGTACCAAAATCACCAAAAACTTGGAATTTGAGTGAACATGATTTTGTCAGAATGTAATAATGAGGTCCAGCCTGACAAGGCAAGAATCCAGGAGATTTCAATTGAAAATTTAAAGTAAACTTTGTCTTTGGGTTCTTAGTTAATGACTCCCACAGACCTAAAAGGCCTTATTCATAGTTATATTTTATCCCAAGAATCAAGTTGAGCTTTAAGCTTCTGCACTAAAGGATGGAATCTTCCACAAGAGGGCACCAAAATATGTTCAAAAACTGAAACTTCCCTTGAGAGACATTGAAGATGAAGAGCATTACTGGCACAAATAGGTTCTGAATTATGGACTTTCCCAGGCAATAATTAGGATTTAGGATTATGACTTGAGAATACCAGACACTGCTATTTTATTTATGATTGGTGTAGGAGAGTGGGGGAGGAATATTTAAAATAAAACACTGGTTTCAAAGGAAAGAAGTAATTTCAGGAAAGAAAATATGTTGAACTGCTTAGTCCTAGAAAAATCCTGTCACTGCTACTGCACAGTAAATTTGGCTTAATTAAAATTCTTATTGAAGTAAAGGGTCAAAATAGTGCAGGTTTCTTTTATCTGATAAATAAATTTCCAATAATCAAGAAAGCTAAAATCAAAGAAAAATATTTATGGGTCCTTGAAAAAAGGAAGTGATAAAAAAAAATTTGAGGAATAGTCAATTAAGTTGAAAAGATTTTGTGAAAATCATTTTTTGACATTATCAAAAATATTGGGGGGAGGGGAAAGTCAGAAAACTACCAAGAAACTTGCAGTGGTCTTTTAATGTCACTCAAAATTCATTTCTTGGATTCATATTTTTACTTCTTCCCAGAGTACCTAGTTACTATAAGTGATGATCATAGGGAATGATTTTATTTTAAAAAATCGCCCTAAGAAAAAAGCATACCAAACTAAATAAAGTCAAAGCATGTGGGAAAATTGTTGTACGCTGAGAAATAATGCTTCATATGCAAAATATATCAGAAAATCATCAATATCTACATTTTGGGTCAATTAGTAAAAATAAATCTGTCAATAGGTGATAAAATTTGAAGCCATATTTGAAATTAGCACAAAAACTACAAGGTTCACCAATTCTATGAGTGTGGTAGAAAAAAACAGATTGTCATCAAGTGTTCCCCTACTCAAAAATCTTCAATGGCTCCCTATTGCCTCTAGGAAAAAAATGCAATATCCTCAGTGTGGCATTTAAAGTCCTCTACAATCTGGTTTCCTACCTTTCCAGCCTAATTTCATACTACACCCCATCATTAAATTTATGGGCCCAGGCAAGTGGTTTGAGGAATTAACTGTTCCCCAAATTCTAGCTTGCATCTCCTGCCTCTGTAGGTTCAAACAAACTGCTTCCCATACCTAGAATGCACTGTCTTCCACTCAGAATCCTAATCTTTCTCTAAGGCTCATCCCAGGAGCCAACTTTCCCATGAAACTTCCCCTAACCCCCACAGTTATTAGTGCCCCTTTCCTCTTTGTATAATACTTCTTTTTCTACATATAGTTGTATCCTCCCAGTGAACTGTAAACTCCATTAGGGGTTCATTTTTGTTTTGTACTGTTATGTCTCTAGTACTTAATATAACATTTGTGACATAGGATGGTTAGTAAATACATGTTGTTGTTAAGGAAGTGAAAAACATGAAAGGATAGAAAATTATGGTCAAAGAGAGGATTTTGAAATCTATGTATCAGTCTCTTCATTTGAGATTGTTGGAGCTACATGTAATCTGAGGTCTCTTCCAAGTCCAGCATTCTATGATCTTCTAAATAAGTTTTAAGAGACTCCTAATAAGGTGGATGAGTAAATGAGCACTTCCCAAACTGGCTTCCTTTCAGCACCTCAAAAAAAAACAACAAATAATACCATGTAAAGCAGATCAGCAATAATTTTTGAGAGGAAAAGAAAAATAATTATAACAGGGAAGACTTAAAAGGGAGAAAGTAACAGGGAGAATAAAAGAATGAATAAGTAAAATTTAAAAGTCCCTATTGCAAAGAGATTTAGACTATTCTTTACTACCGGAAGGAACTGGAGATGTTTAATCTAGAGAAAGATAAGGCTTGGGGAGAGTATGATAAATATCCTCAAGAATTTGAAGGATTGTCATATCTAAGTAGAATCGGTTAGACTTGCTTTGCAAAGTCCCAGAGTACTGAACCAGAAGCAATTAATGAAAATTTCAAAGAGGCAAATAAGGGATTGATGTAAGCAAATGTTTCCTAATAACTAACGCTGTATAAAAGTTAAAAGGGCTGCCTCAGGAATTAGTGAGATCCCTCTCATTAGAATAGCTTGGATTAGATAGGCTCTGAGGTCCCTTCCAATTAAGTAACTCTGTGATTAAATATATGAGGAAAAAATAAATTTTTTGAAGCAAAATCTTCAAAAGAAAAGAACATTACGGCAACCAGAGACACGGAATATAGAATGGAATGAAGTTTAATAAAATAACTAAATGAAGATCTCTTTAAAAATATAGTAAGAAAGATTGGGCGGAAAGGGGGAAGTGACAGAGTACAAACTGGTCTTTCATGATCCTAAGACGCCATATCTTTCACTCAGCATAGGTCCAAGACACCTTTGTGATTTGTATTTATACCATTTTCTAATTTTTCAATGGTCATCGAATTCACTGATTCATGATTTCCTAGTTTCCTGAGCTAATTTGGATTCAAGTACTGCTGACCTAGATTCCTAATTAGCCTGATTTTATCAATGTAACTATTACTTTCACCAGCAAGATTCTTACCTTATGCTCTTTGTACTGTTAAAGAAAGCTTTTAAGTTGTATTGCTGAAAAAAGTCATCTCGTGGGGAATCTTCTGGCAATGAACCTCTTCAAACTTAACTAAACAAGTTCTTTGCTAAGAAACTCTTAGCCATTGATAAAGGGTCTTGCTGATTAGTTAATTATCAATTTTCATATCCATCATTCAGTCAGTAAAAATTTATTAAGCACTTACCTAGTATGTGTGTAGGACTGCATTAAAAGCCATGACCAGTCCTCCCTCACTTAAATCAAAGTCAATTGCAAGTCATGTCATTATCTCCCTGATGTCATGGTCCTCTTCAAGGATGATGGACAAACCCAACCAATGAGCAGTTTGAGATGCTTTAATGGGGCCCCAGTTGACCAGTTCCATTTGGGTAGCTCAACTTGTCCTCTCGCTTCCCTTCCCCTCCCTTCTCCTTTCCTCTCCTCTTCTCTTCTCTCCTCTCCTTACCTGAGGGTGTTCTATCCAAAGGAAAGCTGTCTAGTAAACATGGGGTTTACTGGCTAAATTTCTTTCTCAAAGAGCAAATCTTAAACCCAACTCACTCTGGTTATCATAGATTAGACAACAGTAGCCTGGCCAAGCACCACTTAATGGTTATTTTGTGGGCCCTCCTGGGTCATTGTGAATGTCAATAGTAACTGTTTCTCTTTTGGTCAGCAACCCTGAAGGTCTCGTCCCAGTTTGATTTTGTTTTATAGTTTTTGTTTTTTTACTAAGGGGTCCATCCCTTGACATACTTCTTAAAGAGGTCTGTTCACCGAATGGACTTTACCTCACTCAAAGTGAGAACCTGAAAAGGTCTTAGCCTAAAAGGGCCAGGGTCTCCCATTACATCCTGGTCCACCTCCAGTCATCCTGATGAATATCT
Source organism: Bettongia penicillata ogilbyi (assembly GCA_023548195.1). Taxonomy (NCBI): domain Eukaryota; kingdom Metazoa; phylum Chordata; class Mammalia; order Diprotodontia; family Potoroidae; genus Bettongia; species Bettongia penicillata. The sequence continues at coordinate 618,643 of JAJHZJ010000041.1, forward strand.
GGGCACTGGTCCCAGATGACTCTAGAAGAGGAAGTGAGGCTGGTGCCCCTGCACAATCCTCCCTCACTCAAATCGAAGTCAACTGGAAGTCATGTCATCATCTCCCTGATGTCATGGTTCCCTTTGGGAACAAAGGACAAACACATACAAGAGCTGTGACACAAAGAAAGACAAGACAGTCTCTACCCTCAAAGTCTAATGAGGGAGACAACATGGTCTTTTTAGCATGGTGAAAGTTCCCAGAACTTGTGTTTGGTTGGCATAGTCTTTGAGAACCTCCAAGACACAAGGAGGTATCAAATTATGATTTTAATGAAGGGTACTATCCATATCACTTCACAGTTGCTCAGCTGATTCCCTGTCCACTCCTTCCACCCTGAAAAACTGGGGTCAGAGGGACAAGGACAGGAAAATGAAAGACAGGTAAAGACATGGTTCCCATCACTTCAAAAATAGACAGCAATACCCCCAAAGTACACAAAAACAAGGCCATAAATCGCAGTGATCAAGTACAAAATAAAGTGGCACAAATAACAATTGGTAGAGAAATTCAGAATGAAGGCATACATGATAAAAACAATCAAAGAAGACTTAAGGGATGAGCTGTTATTCTAACATTATCTGAAAGGTCAAGATTTAGAGAGTGGAAAATGGGAGCAATTTAAACTCTCTAGGAAAAATGAACTTTATTACAAAATGAACTTTATAACTATATGTATATGTGTACATATATTTATATATGTTTATGTGTGTATGTATGTATGTGTGTGCATATATATATATATATGTATATGTAAAAGTTCATAACTCTTTTTACTATTGCCGACCATGCCTCTTGGTAATATTCCTTTACCACTTGATTGGTTTCCCCAGCTGTGCTCCACAAGTGGTGACCCACACCACGCAGGACTGATAAGCAGCGCTTGCACCTGACTACAGTTTTTGGAAAAGACAGAGAAGGTAAGGAATCACAGAGTCGAGGTCTGCTAGAATTGAAATGGGAGGTCCCTGTGCTGTCTAAGTTTTCCAAATTCTTTCTTTTGGTGCCATGAGTCAAGGCACAGCACAATACAAATATGCTATTCCCTTTGTCCATCCCTGAAATTCTGGGGGAAGCAGGCACATATCTCTCTTAAATATCCCATGCCCATGGCATTCAAACATACAGACAGAACAGTCAACTATTATAGTAATAGGTCCCTATACATTCTGCGAAACACCTTGAAAGACTAAAATATTACTGGCAAGACACAAAATTACATGATGGCACTAATTGGATGCCTTCTACCAAAAGGAAAATCTGAAGTTCCCTGGATTTCTTCTAATCTGTCCCCAGAATCTTTTTCTCCATTAATTTCTATGCTACTATCATTGTCCATTATTATAATCCTACTCAATTCTGACCTTCCCCTCCAATTTCAGCATTTTATCCACATTGACAAACTGATGTATCATTTGTCTCCATTGCAGCTAATGCAGCCATCTTATCTCTGACTTTCAGATTAAGTACTTAAAATTCCGTTAGAGTTTTCTAGCTTCTGCCTTTTCAGTCCCAGGACTCATATCCAGAGTCACAGTAATACTTGTTAAACCATGTTAACTCAGTCTAAATCACTGACTGCTGCTGATCCACGTTTCCAGTTTGTGTCAACAGTGAGCTGAAATCCGTTGTTCTTGATCACCAGGGACAAAGTAAGACCCAATTTCAGTAGAAGTTGTGAAAGATAATCAGCTAATGTGCTTGAAAATCTAAATCAATGGTTAGATTTGCAAGGATGCCTGAAAGTGATAATGCCTCTGTCACTTTGAGAGAAAACCAATTGCAGGTGGGCAAGGAGATAAGAGATAAGAGCAAGTACTATGTCCATAAGGAAATCAAGGAATAGAGTGATCTCTTTTTTCTCTACCCAAAATAAAAATGAAGTGACTAGTAGAATATTTAAATGACAGAAGAAGGAAAGTGACTTAATTAAGAGAGAAGCAAGTAGTCTCACATACTGGGAGAAAACATCACCTCCTACTCTATTAACCAACTCATTTCAAATCACTGTCAGAAAATCTCAGCACTCCAAAGCTTCTATGTGTTCGTTTTTCCTAACTCTTTTGTCTCCATCAAGGGGAAGAGGCGGAGGAGACATTTTGGCAAAAGGCTTTTTTTCAAAAAAACACACTTAGGAGAAAATCAGCATATCAAAATGAATGACACTAATTCACCAGCCACCACTCATCCCATACTGTATTATTTACCCAATGTGGTAAAATTAAAGAAATTGTTCCATGTGTTTATAGGAGTTCATTTCTTTCCTAACTTTATGCATATATAGTAGAAGTAATAGGAGATCATTGTTTTGCTTTCTTCTCTACATTTGGGACCACATTAACACCAAAGCAGTTTTATGTTATAATAACTTAAAACAAATCCGCATATTTATTGAGTAATCTCTTTAGCCCTATTTTTCTGAATGAAATGAGCCCACAATCCACAGTTTTTTTTCTCAGATACCAATTTTTGCAATGGCTTGGAGTTTATGTGGAAGATGAAGGCCAATACTGATATGTTTGGTACCAATTGGCATTTAATTATGTGTTTCCTGTGGCCCATGGAAGCCCATTTCCACAAAGAGAGCTCTGGCTCTGGACTCAGGCAGACCTGGATTTAGTCTACATGGTGTAACAGCGACAGCATTGGACCTGGAGTCAGGAAATACTGTATTCAGGCAAGTCATGTAATCTGTCTGCCTCAGTTTTGTCATCTATAAAATGGAGATGGGAAAGCTAGGTGGAACAGTAGACAGAATACTGAGCCTGTAGTCAGGAAGACTCATCTTTCTGAGTGTCAATCTGGCCTCAGACACTTACTAGCTGTGTGACCCTGGGCAAGTTGCTTAACCTTGTTTGACTCAATTTCCTCATTTGTAAAATGAGCTGGGGAAGAAAATTGCAAATCATTCCAGTATCTTTGCCAAGAAAACCCCGAATGGGGAAATGACTGAAAAAACAACTGAATAACAACCAAAAATGGAGATAATAATAGCACTTATATCATAAGGTTGTTGTAAGGATAAAATGAAGTGATAAATGTAAAGTATTTTGCAAACTTTCAAGTGATTTATCTATCTATATTTTTTGGCAGGGGGAGTGAAATGTACTCCCAAAGGATAGGTCAGGCTTTTCTCACTGGCCTGCTGTGGCCCTCCCAGAGTTCTGGAGAAAATTTCTTTAAAGAAAGCTTAGATATGGCTTGAGACAGCTAAGTGGCATAGTGGATAGGATGCCAGAACTGGAATCAGGAAGACTCCTCTTTCTGAGTTCAAATCTGGCCTCAGACAGTTACTAGCTGTGGGACCCTAGGCAAGTCACTTAACTCTGTTTACCTCAGTTTCCTCATTTCTAAAAATGAACTGGAGAAGGAATTGGCAAACCACTCTAGTATCTTGGTCAAGAAAACCCCAAATGGAGTCACAGAGAGTTAAACATGATTGAAAAACAACTTAAACGACAACAAAAGATATGGCCTATATCCAGAGTCTTCCCTAAAAGAGACTAATAGAAACCTTTCTAGGAAAGACATTCAATGTACAAAATAGATTGCAGATGTAGGATAGCTGTTTGTTTCTACCACCACAAAGGAAACACTTAAAACTCTAAAGACTCATAAGCGCTCATTGACAAATACTTAAAACATGAAACACTAATTCATCACTCCTATTATGGCTCTTCGTGGAGATAAAGAAAACTTTGTAAACAGACATTTAAAGATGACATCATGTCTGTACTGTCTAGCCAATCACAACTCCAGATTTCTGGCCAGATAGGTATGGCTTCTCAATTTTTTAAACTTCAGTCTGAAAAATCCTCTTGGTAGTGATACCTTTTCCCATAAGAAGTCGTTGAAAAAAAATCATCTTCTGGACAACCTGCTTCAAACCTTTTGAACCAAGGGGGTTGCCACCTGGTCTAGAAATGTGTCAGGACATTATCCTGTCATCAGGACCAAGGGGAAAGGAAGATGAAACAGAAGAAGCAATCAGGGATTTGGAGTCCAGTCTCAGGCTCACTTGGGCAAGCACATGTTCTTCTTGTCCTTTGTTCTTTTTTAAAGGCAATTGGGGTTAAGTGACCTGCCCAGAGTCATACAACTAGTATGTGACAAATGTCTTGGGTCAGATTTGAACTCAAGTCCTCTTGACTCTGGGGTCAGTCCTCCATCCATTGTATCACTGTGCTGCCCCTAAGCACGTGTTCTTACTGCCATGGACTTCTAGTCACCATTGATTCTGGTGGGGTAGGGTAGAGAAGTCTCCTTCCCCCTCACTGGAAGTCCAAGGGAAAGCTGGAAGAATCCTTAGCAACACAAGAGACCAGAAGCCATTTCTCTTCACACCATATTATATGCTACAGAATGGGTGCTGGTTCAGTCACCCTTTCCCTTTGGCAGAGCTCAGGGTCATAGGAACACAGAAAATATCAACCAGCAGTTGCTGGTAATGTAGCTACATGGGAGATCTCCTATTACTTCTACTATATATGCATAAAGTTAGGAAAGAAATGAACTCCTATAAACACATGGAACAATTTCTTTAATTTTACCACATTGGGTAAATAATACAGTATGGGATGAGTGGTGGCTGGTGAATTAGTGTCATTCATTTTGATATGCTGATTTTCTCCTAAGTGTGTTTTTTTGAAAAAAAGCCTTTTGCCAAAATGTCTCCCCCCCCTCCTCCCCTTGATGGAGACAAAAGAGTTAGGAAAAATGAACACATAGAAGCTTTGGAGTGCTGAGATTTTCTGACAGTGATTTGAAATGAGTTGGTTAATAGAGTATCAAATGATATATCCATAAAGAAGAGCAGTAAAGTGTGATAGCAAGCACATTAGATTTGGAGTCAAAGGAGCTGAGTTCAAATTCCAACTCCACTACTTACAACCTAAAGTAACTTATTTCTAAGGTTCCTTGAAGCTATAAATCTATGATCTTATGGAAAAAACCTGGAACTGGTGATTGCAAAACAGCAAATATTTATAAGTGTCTACCATGTGCAGAGTAATATGTTTAGTGATATTCAGGTGAATATTTAATAACTGGATTAGGTTTAATGTGCATCATTAATGTTTTCTACAACACTTTACATTTAGAGAATCAACAAAATAATAAATCAAGCACTTGTTTGCAGTGGTTGACAATTTCCCAGGAATTTAACAATTGTCTCCCAGTTCCAGAGAGCTCCAGCACAGTCCTAATTATGCTAAACCTGAGGGAGATGCAAAATTTAGATAGGAAAGGGTCTTTGTATTCATCCATATTACAGTCTATTAGGAGAATAAGAAACCTATCCAGATAGCTATTGTACAAAATATTACCTGAAAGTTGAGGGTGGAGGAAGAGCTATATGAAATTTGAAGAAAAAATTTATTATTATTGGGGAAACAAGGAAGGTTTCACAAAAGTGGTGGTATTTGAGTGGTAGGAATCCAAAGGAGAAGAGCATGGCAAAGCATTCTCATATCTTTCCCGAGAAAATCCCAGATAGGATCTTGAAGAGTTGGACATGACAAAAACAACTGAACCACAGCAACAAAAGAAATTCAATGACAAAGAGAAAGGACTTTGCAGATATGAGGAAACAGACATGACAGTTATGTGTGTGCTTGGAGAGTAGAAGGCGCTCAATTTTGCCTGAAGCATTTGATGGATGGAAGATGAAATGACCAAGGAAACAAAGGTTTGAACTTCTGAGCATATCAATTTATTAAGCAATACATAGCAATTACTTAACAAATTGGAACCAGAACCTTTCCTTAACTTAGGACTGCACCCTAAATACAAAAGGAGACAGATTTTTATACATTAAAACCAATTAACTAAAAGAAGTAATTAGCCAGGACACAAAATTAGGTAATCTGCTTTCTAATTGGAGGAAAGGTTAGGGACTTTCCAAGTTGGCAGGAGGAAAGTGAAGAGGTGCAATTCCCTGAAACAGAAAAAGAGATATCTCACCCCCAATTGCCTATGAACAATCAAAGGAACATGGAAACTGATTGATCAGTACAGGGAGAGTTTTTAGATAAGACAAATGGGTTGTTTGAGATATATAATTGTGAAAAAACTCCTTGCATCAATATTAGGATCTGACTTCGTTTCTGTTCAATATAGCCTAGGTCCTTAGTAAGGTCTCTAAGCAGCAAGCAGAAGTGCTCCAGCTTCATCACCATGCTGGGCTAGGCTCAAACAATGCAATAAGATTTCGTCCCAATTTCCACACTTGAATAAAGTTTTCGTGCAAGATGGAAGTTGGATTAAACCCATATTTGAAAAGGAAATAAGTTAGCTCCAGAATTGAGTCACAAAATGGAATCAGTGTGGTTCATTCAATTTCTCCCACCATTTGATGCTCCAATACCCACTCTCCCCATGGATCACTTATCTATATGCCAAATCTATAAGACTTTTTTTCATATAGTTATAGATGAAACTGCTTAATGGGCTTAAAAAAGACTAATTTGAGAGGGGAAATTTACGTCACCCCAGTAAACAAGAAAACTTGAACATAAACACCACGAAACAAAAGGGTGAAGTGATACAATAATGACCTAAGTATTAACTAACATCAAGTGTCCTTGCATCATGTTAGCTCACTCCCAGTGTCTACTTAATCATCACATTTTGTCTTGAATCTCAGACGTCACATGTAGTCATCTGGTCCCTGGAAATCTCTTGGACATTCTGGAATAGGCCTCATTCTCAGGGCAACTTTGAAGGGGTTCCGCTTCTCTGATTCCAAATTACTTTCAAAGTTTCCTAGATAATGCTGCTAGGAACATGATTCAATACAGTTCAATACAATCACTTACATTTGGTTTTCTAAACTTCAGAGAATTTCAGTTTTGATTGCTTTTTCTATCTTTATCTAAATCCTGTGTCTGTTATCAGAATCAAAGAAATTCATGAGAGGCTAACTGTAAAATGAACTCTCCTGTCTTTTAAAAGTATCAAATACTATTTTTAAAATGGGGAAATAATTTCACTTTCTAGTTATTAATATAATTTAATATGTAAATCCTTTAATCCAATTTTGAGTACATAGTTATTAGAGAAATCAGTCTATTCCTGTTGCTTTCTCAAATTTTACCATCCCATTTAATTAAAACTTTTACACCTTCATTACACCTTCATCTTATTATTTTGTGTAATTCCCCTTCTAGGTGGATATCATCCTAGTATTATAATTTAACCATAAATACATATAAAATTGTAAAATTTTTCAAAATTGCATCCTATAATAACTCAGAAATATTCCAGTCTATTAATTAATAGATTTAATATTTTACTTCCAAAACTTTTACTGGTCACCTGTCCTGGTTATATAAATTTGCTATGGAAAGAGGGACATAGTTGTAACAGTGTCAAGATTCATCCCCTCAAGCAGACAGAATGACTTGATAAATATCATAACCAGGTGAAAACTCCCTTAGTTCTGTTTATTCCATGCATGAGCTGTATCTGACAGCCAATCATGTTGTAACAGATACCTGTCAAAGGCCAGGCTCAGAATTAACCAGGTAAGGAAATTTCCTCTTCAGAAAGGAAATAGCACAATGGCAAAACTGAGTCAAATGGATCCTTCCTTAGGTTATCCCATCAATGTGGACCAGACATTCACCTGTGACAATTCTCAGACTGCAGCATATGTCATGACAATTCAGACAACCATCCTTGCAATCAAAACTAAGAACAAGAGTAAATTATAGGACCAAGAGTTTCTACCTCAAATAGAAAAATTTGACTATCCATAACTTGGGGTGTGGATATTATTAACTTCTCAAGTTTCCCTAACCATTTCATTTCATTTATCCTTTACTTGTAAATTAAAGCTACTTCCTAGGATTTCAGACATATAGCAAATACCTAAAAGTTGACTTATCAATTTATTGATATTACAAATTTAAACTACCCTATACCACTTCATAATTTTTATAAATGATAGTCAACGTTCAAGTGAAAACTCAATCTTTGTTAAACTATTATTACTATTATTGTCTGTTTTAAAATAAAATACAATCCCATTAAATATTTAACACTTTTTGAATTATTTTAAAAGTTCAATTCAATCTAACGGCATCCATATTTTAAAAAGTTGTCTTTCAACAGTATTTCTGATACAAAGGCTTTCTAAATATCACAATATAAGAGAATTTAGAAACATAATAATAGTAAACACATGCATTTTAAAAATGAAACCAAACTTATGACATCAATTCAGTCAAATATACTTCCAAATTATCCTCCATAGAAAAATCCTTTATTATCTTTGGTATTTTAAATTAATCACATATAAAACCTGCTTTAGAGTTATCAAACATGCAACAATTACATCCAGTTAAAGAGATAATAGTAATAGCAATAGTCAACATTTATGTAGCATTTACCCTATGCTATGAAAGAAGGGACATGGTTATGAGTGTCAAGTTCACATACCATATATGGGTATATTGCCATATACCACTGTGTCAAGCACTTCACGATCATAACATCATTTTATTTCTCATCACCACCCTGGGAGGTGAATGCCATTATTGTTTTCCTCTGTATAGATCAGGAAATTGAGAATGTAGGGGAGGGCATAGCATTGGATAAGGTTGGCAATGTAGGGTGATATCCGACTGTGGAGGGTCTTGTAGACAAAGGAGACAACAGGGAGCTTGTGATGACTTTTGAGCAGAGGAATCATACACTCGTGTCTGTGCATGAGGAAAATCAGTCTAGCAACAACATGAAGGATGATTTAGGAGCTGGAAGTGCAGATAGCACAAGGGATTATGAAGAGATAAAGAACTCCATACAATGCTAATATTTGTTGTACCTAACTGAGAAAAACTTAGAATTCAAAAGCTTTGTTCTTCATTTTTAAAGCTCCTAAACTAAGATTTCATTTCTTAATTTACTCCAACTGCAAAAATTTTCTTCTTTTTGCCAAGTCCCATGTGGCTATTTACCAAACATAGATCTGCACCTGTGCGCAATTATCCTTTCATCCACAGACATTATTTACAAGTAGAACTAACTCTCAATGTTTTCCAGAAAAGTCAGAAGAAAACTTAAAGCCACCGCCCTATACTAACCAGATTCATAAATTAGATGTGGCCTTATGCACTATTGAGCTGATAATCAAGGTCCAGCAATCATGTCAAAAAGTACACCTAAAAGGAAAGAGGGAAACAAGGTATGTCATAACAGCATAAAGAAATGGAAATCATGAAGTAACAATCTATCCTGGAAGAAAACACTCCATTACAGTTATGGCTCACTTCAAGAAAAGTTAAGCTTTATTTCCTATAGTCTCTCTGGCATTTAATGAGTCCCCAGTGAGCCTGAGATATTTCAATACCATGTTCTGAGTACTCTGATAGCATGTTTTATTGATTTTTTTTGCTGCAAAGGATGGGAAGAGCTATTTCTCTTTCCCATCAGCTACAAAAAGAAAAGATGGGGAAGATGTGGCTAGACAGTAGATGATGCAAAAAAGACCTCAACATTTTACTGAACTGCAAGTGCAATTGAAATTAACAGGATGAAATGGTAATCTAAAGAGCTGGTGTGATCATGAACTGCATTAACAGAAACATTATGTCTAGTATGAGGGATATCAAAATCCCACTGTAGTCTGGTTAGACCTCATAGATTAAAATGCATTCACTTCTCAGCACAACACTTTTCAAAAGATATTGAGAACCTGGAACCTGCCAAAGAAGGGAAATAAGGTGGTGGAGATGACTCAAAACTATGCCATATGAAAATTATTTGAAGGAACCAGGAATGTTTAGTCAAAGTAGCATCATAGAAGCACAGAGAATCTTAGAGCCAGAATAAAGCATACCTTATGAGAGAATCATGGATGCTCCCTGAAGAGCAGTGTAAATCCTCCTATATACAGATAAGAAAACTGAGGCCCAGGAAAATTAAATGTATCAGAGGCAGTATTTAAACCTACAACTTCTGACTCCAGAGGAAATGCTCTCCCTACTGTACCATGATATCTCCCCAAGCAAGAATCCCCTCTGCAATATCTCTGATCCTGTTTCTATGCTGTCCTATTTGTTTTTATCTGTTAAAATGTACTTCTCTCTACTTCCATCTTCCATCCATTGCTTCTAAGTCTGCTTTCAAGGACTAGGAGAAACAAGTCTAGTATGTGTTCCACATCATGTCCCCCACTAAAGTCTTCTCTTCTGCAGGATAAACATTCCCAGATCCTTGTACAGCATGGCCTCTTATTTTCCCACCATCCTGCTGATCCTTCTCTGAACATGCTCCAGTTTATCAATGTCCTTCCTAAAATGTGGTACCCAGAACTGAATCATGGTGCAGTGGGCAGAATACAGAATTTTGAGTCAGAGTACTACTTGTGTTCAAATATCAGCTCAACTGTCAATGCCAGTCTGACATCGATGGTGGTAATGTGTGTACTGTGTAGGTGTGCCAGGTGACTCTTGAAATGCTACAACAGCAGCCTACATCATCTTGTACCTTGCCTTTTGTAACCCACAGGAAGGTTGAATATCATCTTATATTCAATAAAGTAATGAGGAAGTATTGTCTGTCATTTACTGGCCAGGAAACTGTCCTCAGGTCAGTGTTCAAGTGGTTCCATTAAGATGTCTCTCTTAAGGTCACAGAAGCTTCTATCTAGGAACACAGACATGTAGCCACCCTGTCTTTAAATGGCAAGCAAGAAGGAAACCCTTATTAATCAGGTTCTGGATTCTAGCATACAGGTTTATGCCTCTCCCCACAAAAAAAATGATCAGGATTACAAAAAATAGAAGAATCTATAGGTCTAGAGACATCATCCTCATACCCGGGAAACTATCTAGCTCAGTCCCAACTTTATATATTTATATTCCATAGGTAAACAATTTTCTAGGCCTATGTTCATTTAACAGAGAAGAAACTGGAAAAGAAATAGACCAAAGGCTCCCACATGAAGCTTCTATACAGCATTTTAGAGCATCCTTCCACACTTGTACACTGTGAAAAGTAGATAAGGGAAATCAGTGTTGTATCCCAGGGCCTGTTCCAGGTACTGGGCTGGAGCAGTGAAAGCTAGGGATGAATTACTGGGAATGCTATGATTTGGTTCAATATCCTGGCCTTCCCATAAGCACTGAAGTTCCCAGAGGTTGTTCAGGCTCTCCATGCATCCCAGACTCTCTACTCCTCATGCTTATCTCACACTGGTTTCTTTGCCTCTTGATCCTAGGCCTCCAACCTCCTACTGCAAAATAGGTATTTGTTTATTTTAATTAAATGCTAATTTAAGTTATTATTCATTTTTTCATTTACATTTCTAGCTAGCAAACATTTATTAAGAACCAATCATTTACAAAGCATGGCTGGGAACAGGATACAGTGGTTAGAGAACCAGCTGTAGAGTCAGGAAGACAGACACACACACACACACACACAGATGTGTATATGTATATGTAAAAAGAAACATACATATGTGTATAGATAGACACGTAGATAGATAGATAAGCTTTATGACCCTGGTTAAGTTATTATTTAATTTCTCGGTGCTTCAGGCAATTCCCTAATACCATAAGTTGAAGAACACTTGAAGATCTGAATTGGTAAAGTGAATTTCATCATTGGAAATTCACTGCAACAATGAATTTTGGTCTCTAGACCTAAAAGATAGGAAGGTAGAAAGGCAGAAAGGGAAAGAGGGAGGGAGGGAGGGGAAAAAGGGAAGGAGAGAGGAAGGAAGAAAGGAAATGAGGAAGGAAGGAAGGAAGGAAGGAAGGAAGGAAGGAAGGAAGGAAGGAAGGAAGGAAGGAAGGAAGGAAGGAAAGTGGAAAGAGAGAGGGAAGAAAGGAGGGAGAAATAAAGGGAGGGGAAGAAAGAAAGGAAAGGAGAGAGGAAGGGAAGGGAGGGAGGAAAAGAGAGAAGGAGTGAGAGAAGAAGGAAGGTATAAAAAGAAGGGAGGGAGGGAGGAAGGAAGGGACAAAGGAAGGGAGGAAGGAAAGAGGGAAGGAGGGAAAGAAGAAGTGGTGAGGGAGGAAAGGAGGGAGAGAAAGAAGGAAAAAATGGAGGGAAGGAGGAAAATGTGCAAGGCACTCTTCTAGTTAGCAAAAGATAAAATGATTAAAAAGAGAAGGGAAGAAAAATGGCTACCCTATATTCTACTAGGAGGATACAACACAGCACAAATGATTTCCTGGTTTCAAACTGACATTTCTGTATTGCTAATGACCTGTTTCAATAAAAATAAGTAGTGGCAACCACTTCTGGTTAACAAATGGTGATGTGACAGGCCATAGAAAAGCTCAACTCTTCCGTGAAAACCCCAACAAAAATCTAACAATGGTTACAGAACACTAATAAAGAAATATCAAAAAAAAAAAACAGCCATTCCACCCATCCCAAGACTTCAGCAAAAGACAGTGGAGAGTCGAGATATTAAACCTGGGAAACCAGCTTCCAACTCAAGCAAATAAGGAAGAGAGACAGGGAAAAACATCAATTTGGAAAAACGAGCTCCAAGAGAAGACAAAAAGAAGGGGAGGAGCTCAAACTCTCATCAATGAAGGCGAACAGAGTCATCCAAAGCATCACCAATAACAATAATAAGGTACCTGAATCTAAAATCTGGCAGTGGTCAGTCTGAACCGAAGCAGGGGAAGAACTACTACTGTTTAGGGAGACAGGATCCATCTAGGCACACATTAGAGCACTAGGAGCCACAGAAGGACACAGGGCCAACTCAGTGATTACATATCATTGTCAGGAAGGCCAGAGATCATCATGATCTCCAACACCTCACTGTGGTGCATCAGGGCCCAACTCCAGATTGAGGAGAGAGAAACCACAGCAGACCAATAAGAGATTTGTTCTATATGTTAGAGTGGGGCTTCTTTTTGTGGATAGTTGGATGAAACAACCACTGAGGTCCCTTCCAACGTTCACATTCTGTAATTTTGTATTGGATCTAACTTTAAGAACAATTGACAAGGACATAGCACCAAGGTTTAGTCTCAACCAAAAAAGTATGAGGAATAATGACTGAGCTATCACCAGTCATCTTGACTTGCATCTTGCTACTGGACTGAAGGAGACAGTGAGGCTGATGATTTTGCATAGCTCTGCCTCACTTAAATCCAATTCATTTCCAAGTCAGGATATCACTCTCCTGATGTCATTGGATCTCTTCAGGAATGAAGGACGAACAACAAGGAGGAAAAACAAGAAATTATCTACCATTGGTACCCCATCCAGGAGACAGAGACCTGCTTCAAAATACTGGTGCCTCCAGAAAACACAATATAGATGACCAATAGAGAATGACTCCCATAACAGGTAGTAGAGAAACTGGGTGGTCTAGAAAGGTAACCCCAAAGAGAAGCTGTGACCCTAACAAAATCATAAATTACAATCACCTGCTATCCTTAGTGAAAATATCTAGGAATATCAGGTGAAAGGATAGGAATATAAAAGAATCAAGGAATTCAGTCCCTGCAGCAAGACAGCTATTCCAGAGGAGGATTAATATGGCGCCAATCTGAGCCAAGATTTTAATGGAGAAGAAACCAAGTCTGGTTATACCATTAGGGAATGTCTGCCAAGATTGCCATGACCCACTAAAAAACCTCTGCCTAAGGAAAAGGAGAAGGTAGATCTAAAAGCAGTCAAATTGAGGTAAAGCCAAGATGGTGGAGTAGAAGGACTGACATGCTCTAATTCTCCTCTCCTTGCTCATAAAATATCTGTAAAAAATGACTCTAGACAAATGCTAGAGCAGCAGAAGCCAAAAAATGACAGAATGAAGAGATTTCCAGCCCAAGACAGCCTGGAAAGCCAAAAGGAAAGGTCTATCACATGGACTCAGAGCAAACAGCCCAGCCTTGGCTGCAAGGACTGGAGCAGGCTTCAAAGTGTAAAATGACAGATAGCAGCTGCAGTTTCCAGATTTCTCAACCCACAAATACCAAAGACAACATCAGAGGTCAGTAAAAAAGTTCTTTCACCTGAGTGAGAGGGGAGTGAGATCCAGCCCCAGGGTGGCAACAGCCACTGTGGAAGTACCGTCCACTTTTGGAGCCCTCACCCTAAAGATCCTGTGGGAATCAAGTTGCTGATCTGGATCTGCTGACCTGAGTGGCAGTCCTGGGGTGAGGAGGAGTTCTCATGTGGTGGAGCTGGTAGTGGTTGTGGAGAGGGAATCCTACTCACAGACCCTGGGTAGAAAATAGTGCTTGTGCTTGCTCACAGACCAGAGTAGGCCAGGAGAGGAGTAAATTCCTCTCCCTTGATTGTTCCACCTTGCAGAAACTGAGAACTTACAGGTCCCTAGAGTATACCCTTCACTTTACAAAGAACTCAAAAGTCGAGTAACTGGCTGGGAAAATGCCCAAAAAAAGGAAAAAAATAAGACTATAGAAGGTTACTTTCTTGGTGAACAGATATTTTCTTCCATCCTTTTGCATGTGGAAGAACAAAGCATACAATCAGAGGAAGACAGCAAAGACAAGGCTTCTACATCCAAAGCCTTCAAAAAAAATATGCAGTGGTCCCAAGCCATGGAAGAGCTCAAAAAAAATTTTGAAAATCAAGTAAGAGAGGTGGAGGAAAAATTGGGAAGAGAAATGAGAGTGATGCAAGAAAATCATGAAAAGCTAGTCAATAGCTTGCTGTAGGAGATCCAAAAAAATCCTGAAGAAAATAACACCTTTAAAAATAGACTAACCCAAATGGTGAAAGAGGTTCAAAAGGTCAATGAAAAGAAGAATGCTTTAAAAAGTAGAATTAGCAAAATGGAAAAGGAGGTTCAAAAGCTAACAGAAGAAAACAGTTCTAAAAAATGAGAATGGAATAGATGGAAGCTAATGACTTTATGAGAAACCAAGAAATTATAAAACAAAACCAAAAGAATGAAAAAATAGAAGACAATGTGAAATACCTCACTGGAAAAACAACTGACCTGGAAAATAGATCCAGGAGAGAAAATTTAAAAATTATTGGTCTACCTGAAAACCATAATCAAAAAAAGAGCTTAGACATCATCTTCCAAGAAATTATCAAGGAAAATTGCCCTGACATTCTAGAGGCAGAGAGTAAAATAGAAATGGAAAGAATTCACTGATGACCTCCTGAAAGAAATCCCAAAAGGAAAACTCCTAAGAATATTGTAGTCAAATTCCAGAGCTCCCAGGTCAAGGAGAAAATAGTACAAGAAGCCAGAAATAAACAATTCAAGTACTGTGGAAATGCAATCAGGATAACACAGGATTTAGCAGCTTCTACACTAAGGGATCGAAGGGCTTGCAATATGATATTCCAGAGATCAAAGGAGCTAGGATTAAAACCAAGAACCACCTACCCAACAAAACTGAGTATAATGCTTCATGGGAAAAAATGGAATTTCAAATAAATAGAGGACTTCCAAGCATTCTTGTTGAAAAGACTAGAGCTGAATGGAAAATCTGACTTTCAAATACAAGAATCAAGAGAAACAGGAAAAGGTAAACAGGAAATAGAAATCTTAAGGAAGTCATTAAAGTTGAACTATTTACATTCTTACATGGAAAGATGTTATTTGTAACTCATGAGACCTTTTTCAGGACTGGAGTAGTTAGAGGGAATATATATACATATATACATATGTATATATATATATATATGTAGGTGTGTATGGGTATGTATGTATGTCTATATTATATATGTGTAGGTATATATATATATATACATGGGTGTATGTGTGTATGTATATGTATGTATATAAGCATATAAATATAGGTACATGCATACATAAACAGAAGGCACAGAGTGAGCTGAATATGAAGGGAGAATAACTAAAAAAATAAAATTTACTGTTGAATGGAATGTACTAGGAGTAAGAGAAAAGGAGAGGTAGAATGTAGCAAATCATCTCACATAAAAGAGGGAAGAAAGAGCTTTTATAATAGAGGAAAAGAGGGGGGAGATGAAGAAAATAATTGAGCCTTATTCTCATGGAATTTGGTTTAAGGAGAGAATAACATAAACTCAATTGGATATGGAAATCTATTTTACCCTGTAGGAAGATGGGGGAAGGGGATAGGAGAAGGAAGATAATAGAAGGGACAGCAAATTGGGGGAAAAGATAATCAGAAGCAAACACTATTGTGGGAGGACAGGTGAAGGGAGAGAATGGAATAAATGAAAGGATGAGGGAATAAATAAGGATAGGATAGAGGGAAATGTTGTGCTTTGCATTGTTACACATGTATGACCCATATTGAATTCCTTGTTTTCTGGATGACAGTTGGTGGGGAGAGAGGGAGAGAATATGGAACTCAAAGCTTTATGAAAGAATGGTAAAAATTCTTTTAGCATGCAACTGGAAATTAAGCTATATAGGCAATGGAATATAGAAATCTATTTTGCCCTACAGGAAAATAGAGGGGAAGGAGGATGGAAGCAGGGGTAATAATAGAAGGGAGGAAAGATTGGAGGAAGGGGTGGATGGGTGCATGTTGTCCTGGGGTAGGGGGTGGGGAGATATGGGGAGAAAATTTTGAATTCAAATTCTTGAGGAAGTGAATGTTAAGAACTGAAAAATAAAGAAATTAATAAAAAAAATAAAAGCAGTCAGATTTCCATCTTTGAGTTTCATACTCTCTCCCTTCCTCTCCAGTCACCCTCATTGAGAAAACTCTCTCTGTCATATCAGAAAGATGATGAAATAAAAGATTCAACTAATAGAATATTAGATACTCCTAACTGAGAAGCAAATAACAATCTTACCAAGCTATATCAGTGTCAAGATGAATTCCTTCCACAGTCCACACAAACTGAACTACTTATAAAAGAAAAGTCATCTCTTAAAGGAAATCAGATTGAAGATCATGCAGAGGAGGGAGAAACTACATTGGACAAATAAGAGATTTGTTCTGTATATTATAGTAGGAATTCCTTTTGTGTATTGGTTGGACTAAACAACCACTAAAGTCCCTTCCAATACTCACACTCTGTGATTCTGTATGTGACTCAACTGTAAAAACAATTGACAGGGACTTGGCATCAATCTCAGTCTCAATCTCAGGTAGTCTCAAACTGAAAAGGCATGAGGAATAATGGCTGGGGTATCCCTAGTCATCTTGACTTATTCCCAGTTTTTAATTAGTGCCAACTTTGGAATGAGGTCATGGGCTAAGGAACAACTTCAGGACTGGTGGATAGGTTCTAATGAAAAAAATCTTTCATGAAGTCAAGGTGAAAGGAGAGCATGTTTCAAAAGCTTCTCGTTGTCCAATGTAGTTGTATTTGGATGATCAGTGGGTGAACTTTTCAAAGCAAGTGACCTGGTTTCTGTAGCCTATGCAGCATAATGGGGAAGTTCTATTCCCCATGCAACAGGCATCCTCTTTCCCATACCATCACATGCCTGGGCTGAAACAATTTTTCTCATTTCCCTTTTACTATTTGACTACCATCTCCTATCAAGTTGGATGAAGAGAGTTTCAAATTATGATTCCCTCCCTCTCCAGGTCCATTTTTATTTCTCAAATTATACTAGTTATTTTCTGACTCTGACTCCTATCCTTTCTAGATACAAGAAAATTATCTGGAATGCCATCTGTCATCCTGAAATAGTCAATCTGGGAGCTATTTTTACCAGGCAATTATCAAACAAATTGAGCCACTGGAAAGTCACAGCTGTTACTCTGTGTTACCTCAATACAAACATGATAGAGCACATGCTGATTTGGTGTTTTTTGCTTTTTCTGTAATGTAGACTAAGGTCATGCTAATTTTGCAACCCACCATCAGTACACCATATAGAGTTCATAAGGTAAATTCATAGAATTAAAGATTTCTAGAGTTTTACCCCATGCAGACCTTTGGGTAAGAAGGTGACCTAAATAATTATTGATATTTTTTTATTTACTGAAGAAATGGAAGTCATCTCTTGGCTATAAAGCAAATTGCTGTAAAAGTAATCCCATTTGCCCACTTTCATTTGGTTCAAAACTAGTCCTCTGCCAAACCCCACTAAAAACCTTTATAATGCATAAAAATTTTGGTGGTAGTGATGGTGGTGGAGGTGGTCATTTGTGTTTGATTCTTCAGATCTCCTTTGGGGTTTTCTTAGCCAAGATGCTAGAATGGTTTGCCATTTCCTTCTCCAGTTCATTTTACATATGAGAAAACTAAGCCAAATAGGGTTAAGTGACTAAGTGACTTACCCAAGGTCACACAGCTAGTGTCTGAGGTCAGATTTGAACTCAGGAAGAGTCTTCCTGACTCCAGGCCCAGTGCTCTATCCACTGCACCAGAAAATGTTTTAAACAATGTCTGTCTAAAGCCATAGTTATGGTGCTTGTGTAACTCTTTAATAATCACTGTGTCTCTACTCTACTATAGCTTCCCTTTCTCAGTTCTTAGGTATTTTGTGCCTGAGGTTCCCTGATTTAGTTTTTGTAGTCCCATGCATAATGATGTACAAGAAAGCAAAGGCCTGGGATAGAATATTGTATCACCAAGGCATTATTCACAGCACTGACAGCTACTATGAATATTCCAGCGTAGTTCTGAATCACAAAGTATAACAGACTCTCTACAGAAGGCAGAAGAAAAACATTTATTCAGACACCAGAATGCCAAATCCCAACACCAGAAAGCCAAATTCATCATAATAACCAAGAAGTCAATATACTTTAACACTGCAGGGGACAATACTATTTCCAAGCCTTCTGACCCCGACTGGGGCCTTCCCACAAGCAAACAATCATAATATTAGCTGTCTGTCTGCCTGTGTCCTCTCTCCTCTGCTCTAACTGCTCTCACCAACTTCCTCCCAGCTCTGCTTCCCCCTTCTTATTCCATCACAGCAAGCTCCTCTTACCACATGTGACTTAAACTTCCATGTAATTTAGGCAGGTCACATGGGCCTATTAATGGGTGGGAAAGGTCTTCAAATCAAAAATATATAAACAATATATTGAAAAATATATGAAAAATATATCAACAATACAAATACACAGGTTTACACACCCACTTTCACATGCACACTTTCCAATAGCCCCTAGAAAACCCAAAGGCATATATGGCCGTTAAAATAATAATGCTCACTTCACACTCACATATGGAGCTTCAGACATCTGAGAACTCTGATAAATTGTTCAGCACCCAACAACCTCCCAAACTTCATGAACCAAAACAAACAAAAAATAACAATAATAGTTAGCATTCATATAATGCTTTAAGATTTGCAAACACTTTTCAAATAATTTCTTACATTATCCTCACAATAATCCTGGGGAGAAGGTGCTATTATTATCTCCATTTTACAAATGAGCAAATTGAGGCAGCAGTGGTTAAGTGACTTGGAAAGCATCATACAGCTTAGTGTCTAAGGCAGGATTCATACTCCAGTGTTACTGACTCCAAGTCCAATGCTTTATCCATTACTTTGCCTTGTTGCCCCCTATTAATGGGTAGAATGGTACATTTTACCAGTAGGTAACCACATCTTCCCCTTCTGAATCATCATGGCAGAGGGACTTGCTTAGCTCAGTGAACTATGTCATACAGGGCTTCCCAAGACAGACTGGTCATTTTGGAGAGTTCTGACAAAAGGAGAAGAAAACCTTATGGCCAAGATAATGGACAGAAGGGCCTGACATTGACTTTCAGAGTCATGAAGACTTGGGCACCCAACTGAATGACTGAATGACAACTTACATCTTGTAAATTATGTGCTCAAAAAAAGTCGAGTTCAAGGCATCAAATTTTATAAAAACAAATGTGTGGCCCCGTATGCCAACTACAAGCTTGAAATTCTACATTTCCAGCATTCATAAAGAAAAGCACATAAATGTTGGGTTGTTGTTGGTGCTGTTGTTTTAAAGTGAATTTTGCAGTGTCCTAAGGCAAAATTATTTTATGGCTTCTTTCCATTTATTAGAATATACCCAAAGTCTTTGTCATAAGACTTTTGGGAGCTCCTGTATTATCCCAAATCCCTAACCAAACTAACCAAATTATTTTTTCAAAGTATTTTGCCTCTTACAACAAGAATCTGAAAAAAAGCAATTTGTTCTCTTTTTCCAAATATAAAGATAAGCTAGTTACACTTCTAAATTGAAATTATGCACCAAATATAGAATAATTAGAGCTGAATTTGCAAGATAAGACAGAAATTCCAAAAACTCATGAAATAATTTCAGACAACTTAGATCCTCAGAATTGCCACTCAGTCCATCACTGCGTTGAACCAACCTATGTGCCAGGAATCATGAGCATCAACAAATTCTTAGGTTTATAATTCAAGATCTAGCTACAGGGATCACTGATCACTTCTCTAATAGCAATGTAGACTACAATATAGCCACATCAATATGTGCTGTCTAAGTGAGTAGGTGCAGCTTATTGGTTACATGGATGGATAGCTCTGGAATATGGCCACCTTTGTAGAGAGAAAAGCCAGGGGGCATGTATATACTGGGCAGGATCTAGAAATACCAGCAGGAAGGGTGTTTTTTAATATTGGGTTCATTTTAATGAAGTTGGAATTTTTAAACTGAAGAATAGAAGACTTATGGAGAGGGGGTGCTAGAGAGGTATGTCAGATTAGTTGTAAGCTACACGAAAAATCATCTCAAATACCTAATAGCTAATAAATTCATTTACCTAAGCAAAATATTAAACAGAAACTAGATAAGTTATAGATATTGGAATATGCCAGGAAATACATAGTGAATGAGCTCATGACCTAAAAAGATCTCAGCTCTAACCAAAGGCTTTCATTTCATCCAAGGGAAAATTCTCCCTCTGAAGTTTCTAGGGAAGAAAGCAAATCAGCAACACGATTAAAGAGATGTGTTCTATATATCTATAGCTTCAAAAGTCATTCTTTCTCTCTTCTCTGGAGTCTCTGAAACTCCACGTGTCTCTGTCTCTCAAGAACCTCTTACACCAATTCACACCTCAAGTAGAAAATGCAGGATTGTCTCAGAATTTTCTCTGTCAAGTAGGAGACAACTCGATAAGTTGCCTGTCCTCTACCTCTCTAGAGTAGGATTCAGGGTTACTGTAGCGACTCAGCCTGAGCCACCCCTTACACCAAATGGGTCAAAAGACATCGAGTCTGCCCAATAACAGGGAAAGTAACTGGAGAAAGGGAGGAGAAGGAAAGATGAAGGAACACAGAATGCAATAGCTATAGGAGAAAGGAAGATTAGCCCCTTAGATAAAAGAGACTGGAAATTCATGAAGAAGTATTATGGTACGGAAGGTTATGAACCAAAATTAGAGAATCTTGCAGACTCCTCATATATCATGGAACAAAAATAAGAAAATCCATAATGGTTCAAAAGAGAAATAAAAAGCTCTGGGAAAAGAAATTAAGACTGAAATTAGAGCTCTCAGAAGTCAGAGCCTTCAAAACATAATTAAAAACACGAGCATATTTTAATTTAACACACAACAGAGAATCTCTCTAAAGAAAGAATCTCTAAAACACAGAATAATATATTTGCAACATAAAATACTTCAATGGAAGAAATTTGGCAGAAGCAAAAGTCAACAATTTCAAAAGAATACATAAATTCTGTATAAATCAAAGTAAATTACCTTAAGAATAAAGTGTGCAGAGATAATTTAACGATTATAGATCTTCTTAAAAGACATAACAAATGGGGGAGGGTGAAAAATGCTGTGCTGTAGGATAGCAGTTCTCATTCAATGATCCATGAATTCCTTGCAGATTCATAAAGATGACCCTACGGGTTCATATTAAAAATTCTTTAATGGCACCTTAAGCATTAAATAATTGTCCAATTATATTACACATATATTATATGTATACATGACACATATATAATATATATCACATATATTTTCTCTGTGACAAGCATTTGTATATCTTAAGTATTAAAGGACTGTTTCTGCAGCAATTCAAAACTAGCATAATTATGTGCACAATGATTTTGGTGTTTGTGCAACAATCCTATCAAACTAATTGCTTCTAAGTATTCTTGCAGTTTCTCAACCTGCCATCAAATTGTTTCCAAACTTCCACAAGGATCTGACATTTGAGTGCAAACTGATTCCCACTGGATGGTTAGGTGCATAAATATAACCTCAATTTCTGGACACTGCACAGAACAGCTCCCCTATTCCCCCCTTTACCCTATAATTGTAACTCATCAGCTCTGTAATCATGTGATCAAGATGTTATGAACATCTGCATTCTTGCACTGCATATGTCATGATATTTTAAAACAATGATCATTGGGAGTACATATCTTGGGACATCATGGTCAATAACAAACATTCTATAGAAGCAAATCTCATATCACCCAAGACCTTTGATATTAGCAATATCACTTATACTGCTACAGTTGTGAAAGATGAATTGGAATTGGAAGAGGTTTGAAAGCAATCAAAACAGTAGAGAGCTTCTAATTCATGCCATATTGGATTAATTTGAATGAAGCTGGAATTTTTAAACTGGAGAATAGAAGACTTATGGAGAGGGGATGCTAGAGCCAGCTCAAAAAATCAATTTGTTAAATTTTCAATATGAAATAGAACAAACTCAAGATTTGATTTACTGTTCTGTTGATTGTCGAGAGACTTTTTAAAAGTGCTAATAGTGCAAAGAAAGCTTAAAAGTACATGTTTGTGT
Organism: Bettongia penicillata ogilbyi; assembly: GCA_023548195.1. Lineage (NCBI taxonomy): Eukaryota > Metazoa > Chordata > Mammalia > Diprotodontia > Potoroidae > Bettongia > Bettongia penicillata. The sequence continues at coordinate 641,313 of JAJHZJ010000041.1, forward strand.
ATGTATGTGTATTTCTGGAGAAGCTGGTTGTTAAATATTTACTTGCATACCCTTATATTGCTCTATAAACAATGCTTGAGCTCAGTCAGCAGAAATGTAGTAGAAGACTTAGGGAATGAAGATATGAGGCCTTGTGATTACAGGTTAATAAAATAATAATAAACCCAGCATTTATATAGTGCTTTAAGATTTTAAAAGTGCTTTATATCCATTATCTTATTTGTCTCACAATAACCCTGCTTAGGGAAGATATGATATATGTGTTCAAGTCTTTGAAGGGATATAACACGAAAGAAAGTCTTTGAAGGGATATAAGATGAAAGAACTACTGATTCTGATTTATTATAAGTAATAAGTGGAAGTGGCAAATAGGAGAATCAGAGGTTAAAGTAATGAAAAATTTTCTAACAATTAGAGCTATTCAAAATGATAATGGACTGTCTCAACAAGTATGTTCCCCTTCACTAGAGGTCTTCAAGTCAAGGCCTAATAACAAGTAGTTTGTAGAAAGGATTCTTGCCCAGAATTGGTTGGACTAAATGATTTTTGTGTCTTTTCCAACTCTGACATTCAATTATTCATGTTCTCCATAGTTTTAAAAAATCAAGAACAGGTGAGCCACCACATTCACATCCATTCTTTCAGTACCTTGGACACCACCTCACCTATCATGTTAGCCAAGTAAAAGCATGAAGGTAGTCTTTTACCAACTCTTTGCTTATTTGGGGTTTTAATTCCCTATTGGTCATTTTTGTTCAGTCTCCTCAGTCTGAATATTTTGTTTCATTTAGAAGGAAAGGCAGAAACAAAATATGAACTGGATAAATCCACTATCTTTTTTGTTAGTTAGCTTCATCCCAGGCACCCCATAGTAGTGACCCTGTCCTTTTTTGATCATCTTATCTCCAAAAAGCCCTGAGGAGGGGGGGAAAGGAGCCTTTTTGTTGTCCTTAGCAGTCTCACTTTTTCTGAGCTTTAGCATGCTCCCAGAATTACTCTCATAGGGTTACTACTCTTTTGTATTTGTATTCAAATTACATGCCCTTACTTCCATTTTCTTTACTTCCATGTCTCTTTTAAAATCAAAACCCATCACCACATCACACATATCAGTTTGGCTAACATAGCAAAACAGAAAAGTCATCAATTTTGGAGAAGATGTGGGAAAATTGAAACTCTAATGCATTGTTGGTGGAGTTTTGAACTGATCCAACCATTTTGGAGGGTAGTTTAAAACTATGGCCAAAGGGATATAAAACTGTGCATACCCTTTGACCCATCAATACCACTTCTAGGTCTGTATCCCAAAGAGATCATAAAAATAGGGAAAGGACTTATATGTACAAAGATATTTATAGCAGCTCTTTCAGTGGTGGTCAAGAGTTAGAAGTTGAGGGGATGCCCATCAACTGGGGAATGGCTGATCAAGTTGTGGTATATGATTGCAATGGAATATTATTGTCCCATAAGAAATAATGAGCAGACAAACTTCAGAAAAGTCTAGAAAGAATTACATGAACTGATGCTGAGTGAAGTGAACAGAACCAAGAGAACATTGTACACAGTAACAGCAACATTAGGCAATGACTAATTTTCATAGACTTGGCTCTTCTTAGCAATGCAACTCTAAAGATAATTCCAAAAGATTTATGACAGAAAATGTTATCCACATATAGAAAAAGAATTATGGAGTCTTAATGCAGACCAAAGTCTATAATTTGCTCTCCTTTTTTGTTTATTTCTTTTTTCTTTTGGTTCCTCTTATAAGTTCTAATTCCTGTTTACAACATGACCATTGTGAAAATAGGTTTAATGTGAATGTATATGTAGAGCCTATATCAGACTGCATGCCATCTTGGGGAGAAGAAAAGGGAAGGACAGGGAGAAAATTTAAAACTCAAAATCTTATGGAAGTGAATGTTCAAAACTAAAATTAATTAATAATATATTTTTTAAAATATTAAAACCCATTAATGAGTGAAAACTCTTTGATATTTCCAATTTGTCCAACTAGGAATTGCTGATCATCAGAATTTTACTCTCAAGAGCTTCCCATCACCAAATTTTAAAGTCAAAGGTTCCTATGAATTCTCTTAAATCCATTCTCCTAAAATCAAATGTGTATGAACAGACATGTGCTGACAAATATTTATCACCTTGCTCTCCAAAAATAAGTGTACCTATAACATATTTTCAAGTTTAATCTGCATTATTAACATTTTCTCTATGACTTTCTTAAGTCTAGAAAATAAACAAAGCAATTGCCCTGATTTGGCACAATTACTGATTTCCAAGGTGCAAATGCTCACCCTGAAAATTTAACAATTGTCTGTCAGAGAGCTAGTACAAGCTGGCTCCAGCAAATCCCTGTTAGGCTATTCCAACTTTCCACTAATACATTATAAACTCTAAGATGGAGTCATTATTTCTTCCAATGTTTCTGTCATTTCTACTTCATCACATATGTTTTCCTTATTTCTAAGACTCATCCTAGACTAGCTTCTACATATCAAACTCTTTGCCAAGTATGAAAGGGGGAGTAGATGTCCCTTGTCAAAAGTCATTTTGAAATCAAAGGTGTCTTGCCCTGATAACAACAGAAAGCTGTTTCTTCAGACCTCAATATGATGCACATTGAAGTCCATTTGTTGTTGCAGCCAGAGCTGAGCAAAAGATCAACAAGGTATTCTGTCTTCTTATCACAAACAGCTAGAAGGCAATCAGCCTCCGTTGTAATTCCAACATTTCCAGGGATGATTAAGAAGGCAGGCTCTTAACAGTAAGTCTAATGAAGGAAGTACCTAAGTGTGAAGAATCACAAAACATTTTTTATATTAGGTGTGCTACAAAGTCCATAGAAGAGATGTTCATGAGGAATTTAAAACCTAAGACAAGAAATACCATTACTGGCAAACAGAGAAAATGTGTAAACTTTTAATGAATGCATAAATTAGATATTTACAGTTTATACTGAAAGCTGTCCTGTGCAGAGGCCAAACAAAACAAGAATTCCTGAGGGAGGGCAAGATTCTTCCATCTGAGATAACATTGCACTAAGGGAATCAAACCCAAGAATGCAACAAATCATCAGTTAATTTCACAGCAATGAAAAATTGCATAAAAACAAAAATACATATTGTCCAGTCTATCATATCCAAATGACAGATGCCTCTTGGAGTAAATTCTTCAATGTGCATATCATATAGACAGGTGCTACAGATGGATAATGAATTGAGGAGGAAGGGGAGATCAGATGGTATCAAGTTGGGATAACTCCATAAGACTTACAGTAATTTCAAACTTCTGCTGCCACCAAAGGTCATAGTTTGAATACCAGTATTCTACTGGTGATGTGGAGTGATTGTGAATCATGAAGCACTCCTGTCTGGGAAGAATCAAAATTATAAGTAATTCAAAGGGAAAGGGAAAAATGCATGGTTGGCTCTATATGTTACCTTTGATGACGGGTATGTGTAACAAATAGTGATGTGGAGTAGTCATGCATTTTAAGGACCATTCAAATTCTGAGTGAACTATAGTAAAATATGGTTGAAAAGAAAAAACAATGCCAAGAAGTGGCAAACTCTTGCTTCAAAATATCCTACTTAAGTCTTGGATAACATGCAGAGATCCTCAAAGGGACTTGGCAGTTATTGTTTATTCCTCTGAAGTGAGGAGTAGGCTCCTTAAAGGTGGAAAACCAATAAAAAAGATCAATAATAGAAGCTATTAATAGTCACCATGAAGGAAAATATTTACTAAGAGCAAACCAAAATAAAGATGAGTACTGAAGACAAGAAAAAAGTAATTTTGTTGAAAATAATGACCACATTTATATAGCTCCTACTATGTGCAAGGCACTATGGTAAGTGCTTTACAAGTATTGTTTCATTTGATGTTCACAATATCTCTGGGAGGTAGGCACTATAATCATTATCCCCATCATGCAGTTGAAAATCCTGGGGCAAACAGGTTAAGAGATACCCCCAATGTCACACAACTAGTAAATAGCTGGGGCTAGATTTGAACTCAGGTCTCCCTGACTCTGGGTCTAGCACTCAATACACTATACCCAGTCCACTATAAGTAAGTTGATGAAACTTACATTTTCATTCAAGGTTATACCAAGAAGAAACCTAGGTGAGTCTAAAATATAATCATCTTCATAAGACTGGAAAACATATACCCAAAAAACATCCTGGGAGCCCACAAGTCTTGTTTTAATCAAGGGAATAATGAACTCTGATAAATATATCAATATAAAAACTTCTCTGGGCTTACTCCTCTAAACATACTGGTGCTGGTAAGTTGGGTCCCCTAAAGGGTAGATTTTACTACTTCTAGGAATCAAGGAGACATCCTGTGGTTGGCTATTCTACCAACAGCTCACAAGCATCACCCCCTTGCCCTCATATTTTCCCTTAATAATCTTTCTCAGGCAAAACTGCCACTATTCATTGAGTCCCACCATTATTGACAAAAAGATCTTGAGCTAAAGAGATTTTTGGCTTATAATATTTTTCTAGTGGAAAAAAACACAATCTCATTTCTGTTGGAGAAATATAGGTAGGCCCTGCTCTCTACTGTTTATAATACTATTTTCTTTAATTATTTCACACTCTTCCATTAATGTTTCAGCTCACTAATATAACCATGAAATGCAGCATGTGTTTTCAACCTAAGCAAAACAAGAAATAAAATAAATCCAGTTTATAACAGCAGCTGATATTTATGTAGCACTTAATATATGCAATGTACTTTGTAATCTCATTTAAAACAATATAAGCAAATAAAAATGTTAATTAAATTACAAAATATGTGGGGATGGTATTTATTTTTAACATTGAGTAGGTTGTATAGAGGCATTTCAAAGACCATTAGGAAATTATCATTGAAAATTTTGAACGTTAGATAATCGGATACTTAAATAGATTTGTGAATTGTTCTTTCTCTCCAACATTTCAGATTACATTAAACCCATCCGGCCTGCCTGTTGTATGCGACCCTAGCCCATGTCCTCCCATTAATATCCCACAGATGTCCTCCCAAAGAGGTAGAGGCCTTCCTTGATTTCCCCTAACACTGTGAGGATATCAGGAGAGTAATTGCCCAAGCCGTTCTACTTGTCATCCTTCACCCTAGACACATGATCAACTCACCACCCATTTTCCTGATTTATTCCTGTTCCTTTTCAAAATTCATCATGTCTTATATGTTGCAGCTTGATCACAACTGCCATATGCAGGGGGTGAAATGGATTCAGTTGTGTTGCTTGCCCTTTGTTTTTGAAGAGGAACAATGACACCACAGAGTGATGTCATGACTCATGTGAAATGGATTTAAGTGAGGCAGTGTTGTACAAAGTCGTCAGCCTCACTCTGTCTTCCAGACTCATTTAAGTCCAGGGGTAAGGCCAAAGTCAAAACGAATTGGCAATGGCCCAGGTTGCGGTAGATAACTTTGGTGTCTACAGTGTGTGACCAAGCTGCTGAAATGTCTTACCTGGGAGTGTCCATTGGGCATACTAAAGCTTTTTGGAGTCACAGGTGAGCATTGAGTTCCAAAGGTAGATGGGCAGCCCTGAAAAGGGCTCAGCAAGCCCTCACGCCAGAGGTTCTAGTCTTTCTTGAATACCCCCTACATCTCAATTGTTAAATTTTTATTGTCAGCATTTATACCTTTAAAATAAGCAAAGGTTACAAATCGAGTTTGATTTGTTGTTTTGTCCATTGTCTACACTTGAGAAAGTGATGAAGAAAATGTTAAATGCATATTAAACTTAAAATTGTTGGTTTGTTTAATTATTTTTTTTGTTTTTCTGGGGAGAGTCAATTGTTAACCATTGACCAGAAAACCACTGACCATAGGCTCATCCATTTCTTTCTTGTGTGATACTCATTTTCAATTCTTTAGCAACTATGTTTCATATCTCATGTAATACTGGTGGAATGTTAGTATTAAAAAGATGGGCCTTTGTTCTGCAAGAAAAGTTTCAGATCAGTAAAGTTTAGGAAATTTCCAGAAAGCAGCCTAGCCTGCTCTCCTATTTAATCCTGGGTTAAACTTCTTATCCATCTGTACTGTCTGTCTATTCCACATATACATACTGAAGAACACGCTCTATAATTTATCCATTCAAGCACATGTCATAATCTGGGAAATAGATTTCTAAGATATCTAAAGGAAAAGGAGATTCTTCATCCACTTAAGTCTTCCCTATTTGGAACAGGAAACAATTTTGACCAGTTATAGATCTACATTCCAGGAGGCTCTGCAATGTCCCAAGGCCTGATGCAACTAATATAATGTCACTGACAAAGATGACAAAGACCAACTAATATAATATATAGTAATATATAAGATATAATATATCACTGGCAAAAAAAAGGGTAACTAGAGCACCTTATTGTTTACAGTGAGTCTCTATTCAATTTGCTGTATCTAGAACAAGACATACCATCTCTCAGCCCAGGCATTTTTCACTGACTCTGCCCTAGGCATAGAATTTTCTCCCACCTCATTTCTATCTTCTGGTTTCCTTCAAATTCCAACTAAAGTTCCCACCTTTGAAAGGAAGTTCTTTGCCAATCCCTCTTAATCCTAGTGCGTTCCTTCTGTGGATTAGGGCAGCTAGGTGGTACAGTGGATACAGCACCAGTGCAGGAGTCAGGAGGACCTGAGTTCAAATCTCACCTCAGACACTTGACACTCACTAGCTGTGTGACCTTGGGCAAGTCACTTAACCCCAGTTGCCTCATCCTGGGTCATCTCCTGTCATCCTGATGAATATCTGGTCACTGGATTCAGATGGCTCTGGAGGAGAAGTGAGGCTGGTGACCTGCATAGCCCTCCACTCAAAAACAAAGTCAAGTGCAAGTCATGTCATTATTTCTCTGATGGCATGGTCTTCTTTGGTAGTGAAGGACGAACACGCACAATACTGTGGATTACATTACGTTACATTACTATTCATCTATATATAGAGATTGTTTGCACATAATTGTTTGCATTTGTCTCCTCCATTAGATTGTGAGTTTCTTGAGAGGAGAGCCTATCATTTGCCTTTCTTATATCCAGAGCTTATCACAGTGTCTGGCATTGGGTAGGCTCTTGATAAATGTTTACTGACTAAGTAACTCTCCATCACAATGACAAAAAATTTTAGAGAACATCCATGTCTCTGTTTCATTCTTCGTCTGATGTTTATGATCAGAGAGTCACTAAACAAAATTATCTTTATTTTTATATCTTTCAAGGAATCATTAAGCATTTTGATATAGAGAATGAGATATGTCATTGGGAGAGAGGCTTTAAAGTCACTATTTTGCCCTACTGAATCAAATGTTTTTTTCACAATCAACAGACAAAAAGCACAATGGAATCTTCAATTCTCTACATTTTTCAGATGGCAAAGATGTAATCACTGAAGAATAAATCTGCCTGTTTCTGATCATTGAGTCTCATTGAGAAGCCTCTCATTGAAGGTGTTGGTGAATCTCATAAGAACTCTGCAAAGATGGGAAAGTAGACGTATTGTTCAGTCGTATCTGACTCTTCATGACTCACAAAGTAACAAAGTAATTTGCTATTTCTTTCTCCAGTCCATTTTTACAAATGTGGAACTGAGGCAAACGGTGAAATGACTTACCCAAGGTCACACAGCTAGTAAATGACTGAGACCAAATTTGACTTCAGGAAGATGAGTCTTCCTGATTCTAAGACCAGTGCTCTATCCACTTCATCTCCTAGATGCCCCCAATTCAGGGTCAAATCCAATTATTTTTCTTACCTTTATTCTCTCTAGTTAGTGTTATTTTACATCTGCCATAAACTGGATAATAAATGTAAAGTACTCTGAAAATTTTAAAGTATTTAAAAAAACACAAACATAAAGAAATTGAGAGGGCAGGTAGAAAAAAACTGTTCCTTTTCCTAATATAGTTTTTTTGGGTCACTAACATCTATTTAGCAGTGAGAAAAAACAAATGAAACCCAGAGAGACTTGATCCGGTCACTGAAATGTCCCAGGTGAAGTTGTGTAGGGCTCAGAGCTGAAAATGACCTTAGCAATCATCTAGTCCCATTCAGAAGAAGGAAACAACTTGGCCATGGTCACATAGTAGCAGAAACGGACATTGAACTCAGGTCTTTAACATGATTTTCCCATGTCTGTTCCAATATGACTGTTCCAATACTTTTCTTCCCTTTCCATCAGCTCTCCCACACCTCCCCCAGCCCCCAACTTAAAAATGATAATCTAGTCTCCGAATTGCTGAGAAGATAATAAACATGAAATTTCTCAACTCTGCTTCTTTATGTCTTATAATAGAAAAAAACACCTAATGTCAAATACAATGCTCTTTTTCATGCTGATTTCAAAAAGATATGTTCCTTATCTTACAGTTGTGATATTTTATTGATCTAATAGGTGTGGGGGGAAAGGGATAGGAAGGGAATGGTATATTAGATGCAGTGCTGCAGAGCAAAAACAAAACCAAAAAGCCACTGGGAGACAGTTGCACCACCCGCAGGGTCATTTCCTACTTCCTCTTTCTCCAGGCTAAATAGCAACATAGCAGGTAAATCCTGGAATATTTTTTAATTATAGAAATTACAAAAAAATGCAAAAATTAAAATCTCTATATGTTCTCTCTCCCTGGCCCTTCCTCTCTCTCTCTCTCTCTAGACCATCTGCAACTGATACCTCAAATTTTTCTCATTCTCCTCATAATGGTATGATCTGGCTTCTTACCTCATCATCCAATCAAAATTATTCTCGCAAAATTACCAATTATCCCTTTTGCCAAATCTAATGGCCTAATCTAACCTCCTTGAACTCACTGAAGCCTTTGTCACTTGATCACTCTCTTCTTTTTAACACTTTCTTTTCTCTAGATTTCCATTATTCCATTCTGGTTCTCCACCTATGAATTTTATACTACTTTTCAATCTCCTTTGCAGGAAATTTATCTAGGTTGTGCCCACTAAACATGGGGGTCACTCGAGGCTCTCTCCTGGATCCTCTTTTCTTGCATGCTATTTCAATTGTTTATCTCATTAGCTACCATATATTCAATTATTCTGATGATTCTCAAATATACCCATCCATCCCTAACCTCTATCTTAACCTCTAGACTGGCAACTGCCTGTCAAATATCTCAAATGGGATGTGTCATAGACATCAACATCATCTTTCCAACAAAATCTTACCACCTCCTTTTACTGAGAAAGGTGTCACCATACCCCAGGTCACTCAGACTTACAACCTAATTGTCATTCATGTATTAAGTCCTATCTATTTTGCCTCTAAAACAGCTTTTATATGTATCCCCTTCCCTGCTCTGACACTGCCATCATTCTGGTGTAGGCTCTCATAACCTCATACATGAACTATTCCAAGAGTCCACTTTTTGGTTTTCTTACCTCAAGTCTCTCCCCATTCCAATCTATCCTCCACTTAACTGTCAGATTGATTTTCCTAAAATTCAGATCTGACCATTGTACCCAATAAGCAATAAACATCAGAGGTTCCCTATTACCTTGAGGTTCAAATATAAAATCTATTTGTCACTCAAACCCCTTTATGACTTCCCATCTTTCCAGTCTTCTTACATCTTACTCATCCCCACATACTCTGCAATTCAGTGGCGTTGGCCTCCTTGCTGTTACTCATACCAAAGCACTCCATCGCTTAACTCTGGGAATTTTCACTTGCCATCTCCCATGCCTAGAACTCTCTCTCTCTCTCTGTCCTCATCTCCACCTCCTTTGCCCCCAGGTTTCCTTCAATTCACAGCTAAAATATCATCTTCAACCAGAAGCATCTCCTGATTCCACTTAATGCTAGTGTCTTCCTTCTGTTGATTATCTATAATTTATCTGGCATGTCTTTTTTATATACAGTTGTTTCCATGTTGACTTCTCCATTAAAGTATGAGCTCCTTCAAAGCAGGGACTGTCTTTTTCTCTTTCTTTGTATTCCCAGTGCTTAGCATAATCCCTGGTACATAGTAGGAGTTTAATAAATTATTGTTGACTTGACAAGACCCTCTCAGTGCTCTCAATCTCAACTCATCCCCCAAATGGGATATGATACTGTATTTTAATGGTCATAAACTCTATTGATACAATGAAATACATAGTCTGTCACTCATCAGATTGGAAAAGTTGGTAGATGGAAGGAAGGAAGGAAGAAAGGAAGGAAGGAAGGATGGAAGGGAGGGAGGGAGGGAGGAAGAGAGGGAGGGAAGGAGGGAGGGAAGAAGGAAGGAAGGAAGGAAGGAAGGAAGGAAGGAAGGAAGGAAGGAAGGAAGGAAGGAAGGAAGGAAGGAAGGAAGGAAGGAAGGAAGGAAGGAAGGAAGGAAGGAAGGAAGGAAATGAAAAAAAAAAACAAAGAGGCTGTGGGAAAACAGGCACATTACTATATTTTTGATGGAACTATGAACTTGTCCAGCCATTCCAGAAAGCACTTTGGAAGTCTGCCCCCAAAAGCTATTAAATTGTGCATATATTCCCTTTGACCAAGCACTAGGTCAACTAATAGATCTACACTCCAAAGAGATCAAAGAAAATGAAAAGGATCAATAGGTAAAAAAAAGATATTTATTTATATCAGTTCTTCTCATGGTGTCAAAATATTACAAATTGAGGGGATGCTCATCAATCAGAATATAGATGAACAATTTATGGCATACGAAGGTGATAGGAAATGATCATGTTATGAGAAATGATAAAGAGGATGGTTTCAGAAAAACTTGGGAAGATTTGTATCAACTGATGTAAAGCAAAATTAGCAGAACCAAAAGAACAATTTATACAATATCAACAATACTATAAAGACAAACATCTATGAAAGACCTAGCAACTCATAAACACGATGGACCAAATCACTTTTTCGGAGGATTCATGATGAAACATATTATCTGCCTACAGATAGAGAGCTGATGGACTCAGTGCAAATTGAAGGATTTACAGGGGAGAAAATGACTAAGCTAAGAATTTGTTTTGCTTGTCTATACATATTTGTAACAGTTTTTGCTCTCTTTGCTTTCTCAGTGAATGAGATAAGGAAGATGGAAAGAGGGAGAGAGAAAATTTGAAACTAAATAAAATAAAATTGAATTTTTTAAGAGTGCCTAACTCTGTGATGATTTATAAATTATCCTCACTTATAAATAGAAAAAAAGTCTTAGTATTTCCTTTGTTCCTGGATTGTCATTTTAAAGTCTCTGTTTTACAACATGGTTGCACTAACTTATATTTGATTCTCTGATCAGCACACATTCTGTATCAGCATAGCCCTTACCTCCCTTCAATCATGATGTGAACCACAATGAAATTTCTGTATAATCCTGCCTTCTATAGCAAAATTTTATAGACCAAGGCTAATACTGACCAGTCCAGTAATTCAGGTAGAAGAGTAAAACAAAGTGAGATATGTGTAAGTCATCTGACAGTTCACAAAAGTCTATTTATCTATAACATGGGAAAGATATCCCACAAACATAAAGGACTGGTTCAGGTGTACATTCCCTTCCCCACCCTACACGCCACCTCTATCTTGTCTATCTGCACCTTGTCAGTAGGGTTTAACAAGTAGCAGTGGGACACCTGTCAAGTTTAAGGGACACTAACTTTTCATAGATGGGTCTCATTTATGCCCATGGGTAAGCAGAAAGTTGAATCATCCCATCTCGAGTCTTTTAACCTCCTAGAACAATTAAGTATTGGGGAAATATTTCTTGCCTTTTATAGAAAAAAAGTTAACCTCACCTGGATGACAGATACAGTTCTTACCACATTTCAAACAGAACCATAAGAAACAATGGAAAGGGAAAATAATGAAGGCCTGGCCTCTCACTGACAAGTCACAGCTTTCCTCAGTAATTCACCTTTTATATCTCTCCACTATGTTTGTACAATGACCTATAAAGTTAGCAATGTGATGGTTATTCGTGACTATTATAATAAATGCTTAGAAAACAAAGAGACCCTGTGAGCTTACTCAGGTATGATCTTTCATGTCATTTCAGCTTTCCCTGTCTCAGGAAGAGTCTGACCTCCTCAGTACAGGTTCAGAGAAGGTGAAACTCAGCAATGACAAAATAACGCAATCCTCACACTACCCACCTCAGGGGGTTGTGCAAGAAAAACACTTATAACTTTCAAGTACTAGGCAATTGTGAGTTGTTACTATTAACATAGATATAATTGAGGCCAGTTGACCTCAGGGACATGATCTGGAAGAAGTAGATTAGTCTGAAAATGGTAATGGGGGTAAGGAATAGAGCTAATAAAAATGTAGGTCTAGCTCCATTTAAATTTACATAAAGACAAGAGAAAACTTTTAAGACTCATGTACCTTGTCACTTTTTGTTTATTCTAAAACTCTGAATGTTTTCATTTAATAGTAAGAAGTAAAAATCTAAATAAAAGCTTATTGATGGTTTCAGAGACAAGCAGGCAGAGGGGAGATTGGAAACCTAGATACCTTTCTTGAAGAGTCTGGGGGGGAGACAAGATGGCAGAGTAAAAGCAGGGACTTGCTTGAGCTCTCTCCCAAACCCCTCCAGATACCTATAAAAATGACTCTAAACAAATTCTAGAGTGCAGAATCCACAAAATGATAGACTAAAACAAGTTTCCAGCCCAAAACAGCTTAGAAGGTCCACAGGAAGGGTCTATCACACTAGGCTGGCAGTGGAGTCACGCGGCATACATAGATAGGACCTCAAGGAACTGAATTACTGTGGTTTCCAGACTTTTCAGCCCACAAACACGAAAGGCAATATACAAGGTCAGTGGGAAATCTCTATTGAACCTGGATGAGAGAGGAGCACAGTCAGACCCCAACCTCAGTGTGGAAGAGGTGGAGGTGGCAGAGGTGACAGCAGTGGCAGCTTCCAGAGCTCCAGAACAGGTAATGTGAGGATTGAGTGGCTGATCAGAGGACAGTTGCAGGAATCTCTTTGCTGGCACTGAGGCAGGATTCTCTTGCTTTGTCCTGCTTGGATCTGGGTGGCAGTCCTGGGGTGACAAGGAGCACTGGTGTGTCAGAGTTTGTGGCTGCAGTGGAGAGGGAACCCTCCTCACAGGTCCAAGACAGAAAAGAGGGCTTGTGGTCACTTACAGACCAAAGCACAGTCCAGAAATGGAGTAAACACCTCTCCTTTGATCATATCACCTTTGAAGAACTGAAAACTTACAGGCCTCAAGAAGTATCTCTGAAAACAGCTGCACAAAACCCCTGAAGCTTGGAATAGTACACTACTGGAAGCAGAGTCCTACCTTGGCAAAGAGTTAGAAAGTCAAGTATTTGGCTGGGAAATGAGTAGACAGCATAAAAAAACTCAGACTCCAAAACTCAGAATCTTCCTTTGGAGACAAAGAAGATAAAAAAATACAACCAGAAGAAGACAACAAAGTCAAAACTCCTACATCTAAAGCCTCCAAGAAAAATATGAATTGGTCTCAGACCATGGAAGAGCTCAAAAAGAATTTTGAAAACCAAGTAAGATAAATAGAGCAAAAATTGGTAAGAGAAAGGAGAGTGATGCAATAAAATCATGAAAAACAAGTCAACAACTTGCTAAAGAAGATCGAAAAAATGCTGAAGAATATAATACCTTTAAAGATAGAGGTAACCCAAATGGCACAAGGGGTCCAAAAAGCCAAGGAGGAGAAAAATGCCTTAAAAAGCAGAATTTGCAAAATGGAAAAGGAGGTTCAAAAGCTCACTGAAGAAAATAATTCCTTAAAAATTAGGATGGAGCAAATGGAAACTAATGACTTCATGAGAAATTAAGAAATTATAAACAGAATAAAAATAATGAAAAAAAAAGAAGAAAATGTGAAATATCTCACCGGAAAAACAACCTACCTGGAAAATAGATTCAGGAGAGATCATTTTAAAAATTATTGAACTATCTGAAAGTCATGATAAAAAAGAGCCTAGACCTCATCTTTCAAGAAATTATCAAGGAAAACTATCCTGATATTCTAGAATCAGAAGGTAAGATAGAAATTGAAAGAATCCATGGATCACCTTTTGAAAGAGATCCCAAAAGGAAAACTCAGGAATTTTGTAGTCAAATTTCAGAGTTCTCAGGTCAAAGAGAAAATATTGCAAGCAGCCAAAAAGAAACAATTCAAGTATTGTGGAAACACAATCAGGATAACACAAAGATCTAGCAGCTTCAATATTAAGGGATCAGAGGACTTGGAATATGATATTCCAGAGGTCAAAGGAGTAAGATTAAAACCAAGATTCACCTACCCAGCAAAACTGCATATAATACTTCAGGACAAAAAAAATGGACATTCAATGAAATAAAGGACTTTCAAGCATTCTTGATGAAAAGACCAGAGCTGAACAGAAAATTTGACTTTCAAATACAAGAATCAAGAGAAGCATGAAAAACTAAATAGGAAAGAGAACTTATAAGGGACTTACTGAAGTTGAACTGTTTACATTCCTACATGGAAAGATGATATTTGTAAGTCATGAGACTTTTCTTTGTATTAGGGTAGTTGGAGGGAATAAGATATATTTATATGGACAGAGGGCACAGGGTAAGTTGAATATGAAATGATGATATCTAAACAATAAAATTAAGAGGTAAGAAAGGAATATAGTGGGAGAAGGAGAAAGGGAGAGATAGAATGGGGTAAATTATCTCATGTAAAAGAGATAAGAAAAAGTTTTTACAATAGAGGGTAAGAGGGGAGAGGGAATGAGACCACACTCTCACTGGATTTGGCTTAAGAAGGGAACAACATACACACTCAAATGGGTATCTTAACCCACAGGAAAGTAGGGGTAAGGGGATAAAAGGAGGGGATGATGGATGGGAGGACAGATTGGGGGGGAACAGTCAGAAGCAAACACTTTTGAAAAGGGACAGGGTCAAAGGAGAGAATAAAATAAATGGGGTGCAGGATAGAATGGAGGAAAATATAGTTAGTCTTTCACAGTATGACTATTATGAAAGTGTTTTGCGTAACTACACATGTATAACCTATATTGAACTGCTTGTCTTCTCAATGAGGGTAGATAGGGAGGGAAGAAGGGAGAGAATTTGGAACCCAAAGTTTTAAAAACAAATGTTAAATTTTTTTTACATGCAACTGGGAAATAAGATGTATAGGCATCAGGGTATAGAAATCTATCTTGCCCTGCAAGAAAGTGAGGCAGAGAGGCATAGGAGGAGGAAGGGCAGACTGAGGGAAGGGGCAATCAGAATGCAAGTCATCTTTCGGCTGGAGAAAGGGGAAGATGAAAATGAAGAAAAAATAAACTCTGCCCACCCAGGGATGCCAAAAATAAGTCTATGTGAAAGAGACTTAGACAAGAAAAAAAGGTGAAAACCTGACAAAAGCAATGGGAACCAATAAGCCAAGTTCCCATTGGTAAAAGAAAACAATGCACGTTGAGTAGATTTAACAAAGTTTGGGAAAGTTCGAAGAATTATCCCAGAATAAGCTAAAGGATCCTTAGTGCTATCTCCTGCCTCAGTTGTCTTCCTGGAGTAGGGAAGTCCTCAACAGAGTTTCAATTCATTATGAAAAGTTATCAAGACTCCTCAAAACTGGCAGAGAGCACCACAACTCCTTCAGTGAGGGCAACCTAGAACAGCATTAAACCCCTAGATCTCTAGGACAGGCTAATGTCCATCAGGATGACAGCAATCGATGAAAATTTGAATCCTCAGTGAGATTAGAGACTCTCTCAGAGATAACTTGGTGGGTTCATGCTTGCCTAGAGTAATGTATATTTAAGATGATAGAATAGAAAGTATGCAAGATTTGGAATCAGATGATATATCTCTGCTACTTACTTGCCATGTTACCATGGCCAAGTCACTTCTCTTTGAAACTCAGTGAACTCATAAGGTAGCAGTAGGACCAGGTGCTTTGTAGGATTTTTCAACTATAAATTCTATGATCTGTATATGACCATGTACAAGTAAAATTACAACACACAAAAGTACACCCAAGTTTAAACACATGAGGAAATTCTACTCATTTTGTAGATATTATTAATGAATCTTCTATTCAGGACTTCTTTGGGTTACAGGTACATCTCTGTGTCACAATGCTATCTGGAGTTGGCTGAAGTAAAAATAACTCAATCTGAAAGTCAGAAATCCCTAGGAATGACCATCCAATACAAAAGAGGATTCAAACAGTATTTTTTTCAAGAACCTTAGGGGGAAAAGAGAAGAAAGAATGGAGGGAAAAGTATTTTATACATGAACAAGACACAAATCAATACAAAATAGTTTGAGGAGGGGGAGAATACTAGATCTCTAACAACCGGAGGGATTTAATTAATGGATTTGTTTGAGAGACGGGACCTGAGTCTATGCAAATGCCCAGAGATGTGAGATAGAATGCTGAGTTAGAGGATCAAGAAATTTGGTTCTTCGTCAAAATGATCCATGACTGATTATAATGGAGGAATGATTTTCTGACAAACCTCCAAGAAAATATGACTTAAGTCCAAGTCTCCCCTGGTAAATTTTAGCAACCTGCTTGGGAAGGTAGTAGAGAGAGAAAATTTCTATCTTAAATCTAAACAATCAACAAAACAATAAACCAAGTCCTAAATTTTAGTGTTTGCTGATTTTTGTAGTAGAAATTCTCACCTTGCAATTTTAAAAATCAGATCTTGAGCTGGCTCCATCACACCCCTGCTTGAGTCCATCTTTACCTGTGGACACTGGACAGCTGGCAGCATCAAAGTTCAAATCAAAGACTATCTCCAATGGCTGTCTCATCTGCATATAACCAACCCTTTTCCATGTTACATTTTCTTTGGTTTCATGTGTGGGAGTGCTAGAGGGGCCCAGACCACCTCAGCATTAACATTTACCTAGAATGATAGAGATGGTTCCTGAAAGGATAGAAACAATGACTCATAACCACATAGAAAGCTGAAAACTCTTTAGGAAATTATAATTTAGTATTCCATTTTTGTCTCCACAAAAATGGAACTGTAAGAAAGTAGTTGAAAGGATACTAGATTCACAGTCACAGGACCTAGGTACAAATTCTGACCTAGGTACAAATTCTGGTCCTCAGCTTCTCATCTGCAATGAGAAATTGCCTTCCAACTCTAAAATCTATAATATTTGTGAGTCCCCTGAAGAGCTAGACAACATACTGAAACCTGTCTCCCTTAGTGATTTTCCACCTTCATTTTCAATATTTTTATCAATTTTTTGAGAACCATTCCTATTGGAGCAATTTCTTCCCTTTGGAGCAATCTCCCCATTCATTGCTACTTTTTTCATAAGTTTCTATATCATTGTCCTCTCTCTGGCACTTAAAGCTTTCACAGCCCAGACCCTACCTCACTGTCCAGCCTTCTTACCCAGTATTTCCCCTCATGTCCTCATCAGTCTAACCCAATAGGCCTTCCTGCTATTCCTCATACTCAACATTCCATTTGCATCTTCTCACTGGGTGCCCCTGGTACCTGTAATTTGGAATCCCTGGTGTCCTATATAAGCACAAGCCTAGTAACAAGAAGGCTTTCCTACTCTCTCCAGCTAATAGAACCTTCTCTTCAAAAAATTATCTTGTATCTCTTTTTTATTTTATTTTTAATTTATGGGATAAAACATGCATTTAGAATATACAGTTGTGTTATTTTCTAGATCTTGCTTTGTGCAGTTCTTCCCATACTTTTGTTCTCAGATTCCCATAATATTCTTCTACCTAATCTCTGGACCTATTGCCTCTGTAGACTTAAAAATCTCACCTCGAAATAGCCTATTCACCAGAACAACATCCTTTTCCTCAGGGCATGTTTATTCTTTCCAGGACTAGCATCTGCTTATTTCTTTCCTTTCCTCCATAAAACATCTTGGACCCAGATGGTTCTGGAGGATAGAGTGAGGTTGGTGACTTTGTATAGCCCTGCCTCACTTAAATCCAATTCACTTGCAAGTCAAAACATCAGCTTTCTGACTTTCTTCTTCAAGAAGGAAGGACAAATAATGACAACAAAAGAGGGCTTTTCAAAGTCTTTAGGAATGTATTCCATTAGAAAATAAACTTCTTGAGGACAAAGAATGTTTTGTTTTGTCATCTTTTGCCCAGTTGGGAATGTTTGGTACAGTTCATACAATAGACATTTAATAAAGGCTGTCAGTTTGGATTGGCAGCATGATTTCTCCATGTAGTGGATAGAATGTTGACCTTGTAGTCAGAAAGAGCTGACTTTAAATCCTATTTTAGACATTTATCATTTGTGTAACCCTAGACAAATGACTTAACCTCTCTATGCCTCAGTTTCTTCATCTGTAAAGTGAAAGAGTAAGACTTGATAGATTTGAAATTCCTTTCTAGCTCCAAATCTATGGTTCTCTGATCTTTCTGTAGTATAACTGTTGAGTGCTGTTGAGAGAGAGAGAGAGAGAGAGAGAGAGAGATCTCCACCCCAAATGTTCACATGGACTACGTGTGCTTAACTTGTGGTAGAGACCTCTGAGTTCATACTGGTCTTGTCAGCCATGGTCAGACAGACAGTACCTTGACCCCAACATATTGATTTCATTTTGCCCCTCTTCAAGAACAAAAGACAGCAACCAACCAATATACATTACATATATACACATGTGCATGTGTGTGCATGTGTGTTCATGTGTGTTTATCTTACATATGCGGAAATAAAGAGGTTAAAGAATGTCTTTGATATCACAATGTTAGTCAATGACAAATAAGAATTTTTGAGTACCAGAAGAATATTCCTTTTGATTAGACAGGACTGGCACTTCCCCAAATTCCCTATTCCCATAAGGAAGGATTAGCACATGAAAATACATGCCAAGATGTAATGTGAGATGATAAAAAGTCACCCTATAGGTTACAAAGAAATGAGCCTTTCAAGTTTTCATTTAGTTAAATCACTCCATCTCACTGAAGGTGACCTGTCCCACTCTTTCCTTCCTTGTGGGAGTTTCCAGCAATTTCTTGAGAAGTCTTCAGTAATTTGCATGGTCTTGCCCAAATTCCAACAGAGAAATGTGAGTAATAGAAAAGCAGAGGGAAAGGGAGTAGAAACACCATTCTAGCTCACCCAACAGGAAGGACAAAGCTCAGGAATCAATCAGTCATTAAGAAGAAGTTGTTAAGCTTCTACCACATTTCAGGCATTGTGCTATGCACTGGGGATACAAAAAGAGGCAAAGGGCAGTCCCTGTTCTCAAGGAACGCGCAATCTAATGGGGGGACAATATGCAAACAAATATATATAAACCAGCTATCTCAGGTTAAAAGGAACATAATGGAGGAAGTCACCAGAATTAAGAGAGTTAGGGAAAGCTTCCTATAGAAAATGGGATTTTTTCTTGGGAGTTGAAGGAAGCCAAAAGGCAGAGAAGAAGAGGGAAAGCATTCCAGAAAGGGATAATAGCCAGAGAAAATGCCCAGAGCTGTGAGATGGAGTGTCTTCTTCATTAAATAAAAGCAAGGAGGTCAATGTCACTGGATGTAAAAGTGTAAGTAAAGCATAAGAAGACTGGAAAGGTGAAGGTGTGAGATGTGGAGCAGGACATGTAGGTATTTGAACACTAAACAGAGGATTTTGCATTTATTCCTAGAGGTGATAGGGAGGTACTCGAGTTTATTAAGCATGGGAATGACATGGTTGCATCTTCACTTTAAGAAAATCACGGTACTAGCTGAGTGGAGGATGGACTGGAGTAGGGAGAAACTACTGAGCAGGCTATTGCAATAGCCCAAGCATGAGACAATGAGGGGGACACTAGGATATTGTCAATGTCAGAGGAAAGCAGAGAGTATATTGCAGAGATGTTGCAAAGGTGAAATCCATAGGTTTTGGCAGTAGATTAGATAAGGTCGGGGCAGGGAATGGAGATAGGAAAAATTCAAGTATGACAGCTAGGTTATGAACCATTATCTAGAAGAGGATTGGGAGTAGCTTTAAGGGAAAAAAGATAATGAGTTCAGTTTTGGACATATTTGGTTCATGATGTCTCCTGGACATATTGTTTACAAGAAACATGTTTAAAATATAAAGATACAAAGTTAAAATGAGAGGCTGGAACAAAATGTATTTTGCTACAGACTATTTTTAAAAAGCAGGGATAGCAATTGGGATGTCAGACCTGGCAACCACAAAATAACAAATAACACTAAAAGCTAGGATTTATAGAGAGATCTAAGATTTATAAAGCACTTTAAAAATTGAATTCATTTTATTAATCTCATTTTACACACAAGAGAACAGAGAAAGACAGGTGTTAAGTAATTTGCTTAAGATCACATATCTAGTAATAAGAATTGATATTAATAAAAAGAGATAAGCAAGGAAACTACAGTATGATTCTAAGCACCATAAATAATATAAATACTTTATATTGACATAGCCACTGGAAAAAATAACAGGAATAAGAAGACCATTCCTTAATATGGTAAATATATAAAACCAAGAATTAGTACTATCTCTAATAGAAGACAGTAGAGCCTGAAGATTTTAAATTATTATTTATTTTTAAATACGAGCTACAATAAAGACTTATTGTTTCATATGTAATTCTATTTTTTGGTTCTTTTATGTGAAAATCTTCATATTTGGTGATATTTATCAATTTTAAAATTTTAAAATTAAGATAAACAGATAGAAGTGACTTTGAAAATAAACATCCAAGAAGTAAGCTATTACAGAAATGTTACAAAAGGAAGAAAAAGGGAAAAGACTTATTAAAAGCAAAAAATTATTAGTACTTATTTCTAAGGAACACAGGGAGTTCAAACACTTCAAGAAACATTACAATAGAGATCATTGTCATTCTTTCCATTTACTTACTGATCCCCTTTCTTCCACGTTTTCTTTCATTTTTTTCATCTCAATAAAAATGTCAGAAACTGTCAAATATCTCAAGTGAAAAGATAATTCTTGCAAGTGATAAAGAAATTCTCTACAAACTCAATTTCTACCCTTGAACTTGGTCTTAAATAACATGGCATAGAATATATAAATATAATCTTGCCAATGTTGTATTTTCTTTGGTAACATAAGTTGCCATCAAAATATTTTAAATACATATAGCAGAAGGTTGACAAGGGAACTCCCAACCAATTCAACACTCCAATACATTTGATGGCATTATTGCTCACAGACAAAGGGATATTTCTTGTGGCACTGGACATGCATCCTGGTTTGGTGCTTTAGAAGGAAACAGTATTGATTGGGGTTGCATGAAAATAACTGGTATCTGAGGTAGGAGAACTATACCTGTCCCCCTCTACCCAGTGGTCTATGTTTAAAAAGTAGAAATGACTCCACCTTTTCTCTTTATTTCAACCTTTTGAGAACATATCCAACACTTTGTCTCTGTGGCAATGGTGGATGCAAGCACATATCATTAATAAAAATATATGTTTCCCAAGAGAACCCCAAGTCACAGTTTGTGACTATGTTATCCTTGAGCACAAGACAGTATGCAGTGATCCTGATAAGTAACCTTAGCAAACGGAAGAATTCAGAATTCTAGAAAAAGTTTCCATTCTTAAAGGAGAAAAGTACCAACACCAGGTGGCTTCTACAGTGGAAAAACTAAAGAAATCCCAAACATGCAAAATGGATAGAATGCTGAGGTTGGAGTCAGGTAGGCCTGTAATTTATGTGACCTTGGGTAAGTCAAATGCTAGTTGACTGACAAACTCTCTCAGCAGCAGTTCCTTATCTGCAAAATGAAGGGATTACACTGCATGCCCTCTAAGGTACTTTGCAGCCCTAAATCTATGCTGCAATGATTCTCAGCACAACAAATAGAATTTCTGTGAAAGTAATGGTTTGGACACAATAATTAAGAAATGACAGGTAGGCTTTTTTTTTTAATTATAGAGATGTCATGGGTCTTCTTTGAGAATGAATGACCAACAATAATAGCAATAAATGAAATTAGAATTCAGGAGGAAAAATTTGGGGAAAATATAATCTTACCCAAGTAACAAATTGATTGGAAATTATTCAAATCCTCCAGAGGAAAAAAAATGGATTATTGATAGAATCAAGAACTTTCAAACATTCCTGCTGAAGACCAAAACTGAGTAAATGACAAATACAGGAGGCAAAAGAAATCTAGAAAAGAAATGCATTTGGATGGTTGGAAGGGGCTAAGCCCTGATGAAGTACATATATTCTAATAAAAGGAGAAAAGCAAGTGTCCTTTCAAGATTCTAATGCCTTCAAAAGTCACAAAGGGACTTAAACAAGGCAAACATAGCGAACAGGTGTGATTTTGCTCTTTTTGCTGGTTTTAAGACAGGAAAGAAAAGCAAGGGGAAAAATACTATAAAGGAAAAAATGAGGAAGAAACAAGAGGAATTTATTTTTCTCATAATTGAGTTTCATGAAAAGAAGATAATACAAATATGGAGGACAGGTTGAAGGAGGTGGCATTCTGATGACCTTACTCTTCTTTGAACTGGATAAATTAGGGGACACAGAAAGAAAGCGAGAAAGAGAGAGAGAGAGAGAGAGAGAGAGAGAGAGAGAGAGAGAGAGAGAGAGAGAGAGAGAGAGAGAGAGAGAGAGAGAATTTGATGTAGAAATACATTAAATTCAACAGAAAAACAAGCAAATATGAGAGGACAGTGAAAGGAGACAATATTATAAGAAGGGTAGCCAAGGAATACAGTTACCACAAAATCAAACTTTAATTTCAGAGGGTTGATTATAAAGGGGAACTAAGAAGAGATTAAGTATAACAACCCAAGACAGAGATCTGGATGAAGAAAAGAAGGACACAAGAAGAGATAAAGAACAGTTCAATGATAGATTACTAGTGTTGGCAGATTTCTTCTCTTTCTTTACATTCTTCTTTGCAAAGGAGCGGGGAGGGTGAGAGGGAAAACAGCAAAAAGTATAAAAGGTATGATGGAAGGAAATATACAACTAATCTTAACCACAAAGTGAGAAGAGATAAACTCATCCATAAAAAGAAAAATGGAAGCAGATTGAATTATAAAACAGCATTCAACAATATGTTGTTTACAAAAAAAATATTTGAAATATAAACATTCTCAGAATTAAACTGAGGGAAGTAGAGTTTGTTATGCTTTAGGAATTCTTGTTTTTTCTTGGGAGGAAAATAAAGTTGCATTCTTTGGAATGGTTATAGATCCCACTTAGGAGGCTTTACAATATTCTTAGACTTTAGGAAATCTGCAGAACATTATCTGAAAATGGGAACTGTAGGACCTCATCATCTATAGGGAATCCCTCTCCTTTGGATTCTGTACATGCTCTGTGATAATGGCTCGAGTAAACCTGATGTATGCTTTGATTAACATTAACAATCACAGGGTCATTTTAAAAAATATGTGCCCTATATGATATTATTTTCTAAATGTTCTAAATTTCATTTCTTTAAAGTTAAGGCAAAGCAAGCATTTATTAAATGCTTATTATGGGCCAGACACTGTACTAAGCATTGAAGATACAAATATAAGTAAAAAGATAATTTTTGCCCTAAAGGAGCAAACATTCTAATGAGAAAAGACAACACACAAGAGGGAGCTAGAAACGAAAAGGAAGCAGATGAAGCTGCCCACGGGATTATAGCGTTAAAGTCTAGAAAGTCAGAAGCTGCAAGTTTGACTAGCCTAGGTCCCTTCCCAAAATAGGGAGGTACTGAGAAGAACTCACCATTTCAATTTGCATCAATTTATACAAGACTTCTTATACAAGCTTCTCTGAAACCATCTCACTTATCATTTCTTGCAGCATAAATAGTATTCCATTAAATTCATATTCCACAATTTGATCAGCCATTCTCTAATTCAAGGGTCAGCAAAATACAGTCTGAAGGCCAAATTTGGCTGTCACCTATTTGGGGCTTGGGGCTTTTCTTTGGAGGCAATTTGTGTTATTTGCCCAATGTCACACAGCTAGTCTTGCCACGTGCTTTTGTACAGCCCATAAACTAAGAATGGTTTTTACTTTTCTTAAAATTTTAATTTCATTTTAAAATGCAAAAATCATTATTATTTCTCAGACTTCACAAAGTAGGCAATGAGCCAAATTTTTCCCTTGAACCATGATTTACTGATCCCTGTCCTAATTGATAGGCATCTCTTTAGTGTTTAGTTCTTTGCTACCACAAAAGGAGCTGCGATAATGATCTAAGACAATTCCAAAAGACTCATGATGGAAAATGCTAGCCACATCCAGAGAAACAACTATGGAGTCTGAATGCGGATTGAAGCATACTATTTTCTCTTTCTTTTTTCATTTTTGCTTTCTCGTGGTTTTTCCCCTTTTCTTCTGATTCCTCCTTCACAACATTACTAATGTGGAATATGTTTAATGTGATCATACATGTATAGCCCATATCAGGAGGCTGTTTTGGGGAGGGAGATATGGAGAGAAGGGGAGAAATGTTAGAACTCAAAATCTACTAAAAGGGAATATTGAAAACTAAAAATAAATAAATAAATGAAATACAATTTTTTAAAAAAGGAGCTACTATAAATGCTTTTATACCTAGAGGCCATTTTCCTCTTCCTGTACTTTTTTTACATCTTTCCAACAGTCTTAAATGATTTTGACATATGCTCAGGAGCCAGCTTGCAGGAGAGCCTTTAAGATGGCATCTTGATCTACCTAAATCAATTCTTTTTATAGCCAACAAACAATAATCACAGTAGTCTCTACCTACTTTTGTCTATTGCATGATTTTAAATGTAGTCTTCTATAGAGTATTGTTTCCCAAGCCCTGTCTATATTTCCTTTCCATACCTTCATCAGTGTATGTATTATTTTTATAAAATTTTGCAGAGGGATAAAATATCAAGAATCCCAAAGGAAATAATTAAAAAGGGAAAAGGGAAAGAGGAAGAAGGCCTCCATCTGAAACTGTTACAAAGTAGTAACCTTCAAAACCATCCAATACTGTTTAAAAAATAGAAGAGTTAATCAATAGACAATTTTGATCAAATAACCTTGAAAAGTTTCTTTGCAAATAAAATTAATCTAGTTAAAAGGAGAAAATAAACATTTTTAATATCTTTATAGCAACATTCTCTAATAAATGTGTGCTATTCAAGAAGCATAGAGGATTGATTTAAAATATAAGAACAAGAGCCATTCTCCAATAGATGAATGGTCAAGGGACATGAAAAGTCACTTCAGAAATGAAGAAATGCAATCTATCAACAATCATGTGAAAAAAAATGCTGCAGATCATCAATAGTAGAGGCAGCTAATAGATGGCCCAGTATACAAAGCACTGAACCTGGAGCCAGGAAAATGAGTTCAAATTCTACCTCAAAAATTTCCTCATCTGTAAAATAGAGATAATTATAATACCTGCCTTCCAGAGTTGGTGTGAGAACAAATGAGATTTAGGAATACAAAAGAGGAAGATAAAAAGAAAATATTATATGTGAGCCATTTAAAATAAACAGAGAACAGTAAGAAGTTCAGAAGAGAACATGGAAAAGCAAGGCAGGGTTTGAGCTGACATGTTAAATTTCAGTTATGTTAAAAAAAAACCCCACAAACTGTATCTTGTGAGGGGATATCCGTACATAACAGAAGTTCATAGCTTCATACACAATTCTATTTTTTTGTTTTTCTTTGTAAATTGACATATTCACATCTTTTGAAGTTTACCAAATTTGTAATAAAATTGAACATTTTAATTAAAACAAAATATCTTGAGAAAGTCTAGAGGGCACATGAATTCTCCTATAGGATGACTTGTTCCAACAGCTGAACATACCCAGAGTTCCCTAAGCCTATTCCTAGAAACTACAGCTCTTGTCTGTAGTTAATATCCCAGTTTAACACCACTGGACATGGGTTTCTTTGAGCCAGTCAGGTCTTCATGTCACTGAGGAGTAGCCACCTCCTCCAGAAAGCCTTCCTTGAGTCCCTTCTTCCTTAAGCCTCCAAATGAGTAAGAACCATCCTTTACAGACCTACACAGAAGAAACTTGCTTCCTCTCTATTTATGTAAACATAAATATAAATACGGACTCTTGATCCTCATTTATGTAAATTGCATATTAAGACATATGAATTGGTGTGTTATCCCCTCATGAAGTATAAACACCTTTAGAGTAAGGAACCACATCTATGTCTTCATATATGCCCTACATGTAGCTAGGTGGCTCTTTAATAAATGTTTCTTGTATACTTTCTATATTCTTTTGACTTAATGGGCTTTCATAAATGTGATTATATTTTCAAAAGCGCTGAAAATAACCAATGATGCCAAGTGCCAATAATGTCTTTGCCAGCACAATGACCTTGCTCTCTTCCATTCAGCATTGTTTCCACTTACCACATGAAATTCACTACTAATCATTTCCTAGCCAACAAGATCCTGGCTTTGGGGAAAATATTTAGGGTTCGGGCTTGTGCACAAAGCAAGGCTCAAAGGTGTCAATACTTTTATTACATATCTTATCGTTATTTTATTTTCTTATTAACTTTATTAAAAGATATATACAAAGAACCCACACAGGAACTCTCTGTGGCCAAGACAAACCTCAAACCGAAAAAAGACAACAGGAGTCTAACTGATACGTGGGAAGATAGGAGGGCCTCCTGGGGATCTGCCATTCAGAGGAACTATAGCTTCTCAACCTGACCAACCAGGTTATCTGTCCAACGCTATACAGCCACTTCAACTCACCGTGGAAATTTCCAAGTCTCATCCCCCACCCCCAACACACACACACACACACACACACACACACACACACACACACACCAAAGGACAGAGCAAGATCCCACACTCAGATGCAACTGGGCCAGAGCAGCTTCGGTGATGTATATATATATATATATATATGCAGTGCCAAGCACTGGTTGCCAGGGAGGTAGCATATCTCTCTCTCTTGTTTCCCAAACTCCCGGGGGCAGAGGCAGATGCCGGGAGCTGGAGGCAAATGGGGGAAGGGACCAGTGGAGGGATTTGGTATCTCAACGACGTCCGCCTACCCACATCAATCCCCTCATCCCAATTCTGCATTGCCAGGACACTTACTGTCAGTAGCCATGGCTTAGCCCAGCAATGCGCAGCGCTGGGCTCTCAGGGCTCCTGCAAGGCCGCCCCGGTCTGTCGAGCGCGAGCTCTCCCTGCCCGGTCCTCGGCCGCTGCCAAGCGCCAGGCAGCGCTCCCTCCTAGTCCTGCTCTGCTCTCTCTGTCCTGGCTTCCCAGCGCGGCCGCAGCAGCCGCCGTTCCCCCGGGTCTCAGCTGCTGGAGGCAGCAGCAGTGGGGCACAGCGGAGCTGACCCCACGAAGGAGCGGCCAGACACCTCACTCGGCAAGCCCAGTGAGGGATCTATGTCTCCAGTTTCGCATTCTCTCTCCTCCTTTCATCCTCTTCGTCCCCTCCTCCCGCCCCCAAACAATGCAACTGGGAGATTCTTGAGGGCTTTTCTGGCCCCAGAATTTTTGAGGATGCCTTCCCAGCTTTGTGCTTCTTTACAGCTTTCGAAACCCCTCAAAATCCTGATGAAAAAGAGGTGACACCTCTTTTGCTTGTACCTACCCAACAGATAAGAGCATATGGAATTGCATCTGGTCATTACATTAAATCAGAGTTCAGTCTTTCGGGGTTGTTTCCCTTTACAATGTTATAGTTGTGTTCATCTGGTTCTGCTCATTTTACTCTGCATCAATTCATGTAAGTCTTCCCAGGTTTCTCCTTCCTTTTCACCGTTTCCTACAACACAATGTCATTTCATTACATTTATATGCCATAATTCGTTCAACCATTCCCTGATGGATGTCCATCACTAAGTTTCCAAGTTTTTGCTGCTACAAAAGCACAGCTTTTTTTTTGTACAGATGAGGGGATTTTTTTCCTCTTTATTTTATCCCTTTGAGGTATAGGCTTAGTAGGCGTATCACTGGGTCAAAGGGTATGTACAGTTTAATGTTTGTCCATCATATCTGATTTTTTGTGAGCCCATCGGGGATTTTCTTGGCAAAGATACTGGAGTGGTTTGTCATTTTCTTCTCCAGTTCATTTTACGGATAAAGAACTCAAGAATTCAGGACTAAGTAACAATATCAGGGTCAAACAGTAAGTTTCTGAAGACAGATTTGAGGCCAGAAAGATTAATCTTCCTAACTTCAGATCTGATGCTCTATCTGCTGTGCCACCTACTTTAGTTAGACTCTTACAGATCTATTTTTTGGAACTGTAAACATCCTTTGGGCTCTTACAAATTATCTACTTTCCTCTACATTGTAAAGCTGAGAAATCGCACTCAGTAAAGCTTGGACCAGAGCTCATCTTGATGAACTCCTGGTAATGTACTCTAGAATTATACTTGCTGTTTTAACCAAATTCATAATATTAACAGTAAAGAA
Organism: Bettongia penicillata ogilbyi; assembly: GCA_023548195.1. Lineage (NCBI taxonomy): Eukaryota > Metazoa > Chordata > Mammalia > Diprotodontia > Potoroidae > Bettongia > Bettongia penicillata. The sequence continues at coordinate 669,680 of JAJHZJ010000041.1, forward strand.
ATTCTAGGCTAATGATGCAATGACATGAAAACAAATAATCTAGGCATTATGAACATCAGATGAGTAAGAGTTTTATCAACAAAGATCTAAATCTTTATTCTTTATCTAAATATTAAGTTTAACAGGAGAATAGGATGGCAGTAAAAATTTACCAAAAGTTAATTATGAAAATATCCACACTAAGCATCAATTTCATTGTATTGAACATTTATTAAAGAGTCAACATAATCCTTTCTTCAAACCAAACTATACTCTCAGTAAAAAATTTTCGAGAATTGAGAGATCCACAAACAAATCACAAATAACCTGCACCTTTAAGTCATCAAGGTTAAAAAAAAAGATTTTGTGTATTTCTAGTGAAACTACATTTCAAGGTTGCATTTTCCAGAACATTCCACTCTTCCAATTCAGGTACATAAAATGCCAACCAGGAGAGAGGTATTTAGAATACACATAAAATGATGCTGAGAAGTACACTGGTTCCTTAGATTTAAGCAATAGGTATAAGCCTTGAATTTTTTTTATGTGACTGTAGTGATGTATACACACTGTGGTGTCACCACAATAAAAGGAATTCCTTTAAACACTTATATGACGCAATAATCTTAGTCTCCTGGGTTTTCTTAACACATAGGTGACATAAAGCTTGTGCCTAACAAGAGTTATTTTGAAATCAATATTTTTGTCTTTGTATTTTCAAAAGACTTAGAGTCAAAGAAACTCAATTTGCTATCCAAGGCCCAACTAGCTAAGCACATAGGGGTCATTCACCAGCAAGCTGACCATTAGATGATGAATTCTTTGGCTATGACAACACATTAAACAAAGAAAAATGAAAAATGGTCCCTGAGTACAATATGGACTACTTCTAATTCCACAGGGATAATGGCTAAATAGTGGAAAAGGCAGTTTTCAGACCTTTCATAAACATTATCTTGTTATGGATACTCTAAATATGAGATTATTCAAATCCTAGATCTTATGCCTCTTCTCCCCAGTTTGCAAAAAGAGGTTTACTCAGAAACTAAAGCAAACATTTAGAAAACATGGTATGTTTCTTTCATGAAATATGAACATGAAAAGTCAGAGTAATAAATAACCATTTAAACTGATCTATTTGAGGCATGATAGTACAAAGGAAAGGGCACTGGAATGGATATAAAAGGAAGGAAATGAACATTTATTAAGCACCTACTAAGTGCCAGGCAGTGGACTTTACAAAAGTTATCTCATTTTATTCCACAAAAACTCTAAGAGGTAGGTGCTGCTACTATTCAAATTTTACTGTTAAAAAAACTGAGGCAAACAGATGCTAAGTGACTTTTCCAGGGTCATACAACTTGTAAATGTCTAAGGCCAGATTTGAAATCAAGTCTTCCCGAATCCAGGTCCAATACTCTTTCCACTGTACAACCTAGTCTTAATTAAATTCTATTTGCCTCAGTTTGCTAATCTGTCAAATATGCATAGTAATAGCACCTACCTCTCACTAGTAAATGTTTGATGCTAGATTTGAACTCAGGATGATGAGTCTTCCTGATTCAGGTCTAGCACTATTGCATCCTGGGCCATCTCCAGTCACCTAGATGAATATCTGGCCACTGGACCCAGATGGCTCAGGAGGAGAAAGTGAGGCTGGTGACCTTACACAACCCTTCTTCACTCAAATCAAAGTCAACTGCAAGTCATATCATCATCTCCCTGACATCATGGTCCTCTTTGAGAATGAAGGACAAACCACAACAACAATATTGTCCAACAACCAACTAATGGAAATATCATTGTATGAATTGAAACTTGTCACCATTGATATTTTGTTATTTTGATGGATCTGTGATCTTATAAAGGTAGGTACCTTTTTAAACTATTCTATCCTTTTTCACATCTCTTGTTCATGACCTTCCAGTAAGCCTCAACATGTGCTGCTCCAAAAATGATGGAGGTCTCCTTAATATCTTCACAATGAATGGATATTGGGGCAGCTTGTGGACTATCCCTCATTCTTGTCACATGACCAGTCCACATCTTTTTACAGTTATCTCTTGGACAACAATGTTTACAATGATTTTTTTATGCAATTCTTCAGTAGTAACAATGTACAGCCTTCTCTCACCCACCATGCACCTCTCTTATTCTTTGGGTAATGCTCAATTTTAAGTCTTTGGAAATTGTTGGCTTTCATACTACACAGACAACCAGCACCACTAGGAGAATATTACTGTTAAAAAGATGGACCTTCAATGCAGAAATATGTTTTGTTTGACTATGTTTGTAACAGGCTTTTGTTTTTTAATTCTCATTTTTAGGCAGGAAGGATTGTTTGGGGGAAAAAAGAATGTAGATCTTTACTGACTGAAAAAATATATATATATATATATAATTTTTAAAAGATGAGTCTTTATCTCAGGGCAGAAGCTTGAAGTCATTAAAAAAAAAAAGCACTGTGAAATTTCACAAAAGCAAGCAGCCTATTCTCCTCTAACTATGAATCCAACTCACTGTATATGTATAAGATATGCATACTGATACATTTAGGGGCTGTCTATCCAACTCCATATTGCAGTCTAGACAATAGAAATTCTTCATTCCCTTGGAATTTTTGCATAGATAATTAAACTCAACTTTTTGAATAGCTATTGAAATGTTGCCATATTCTGCATATTCTACAATCATCAAAGTATAATCTATACACCATGACATCCATAAGACCCCGCCACCTGTTAGAGTCTGTGCTAGATAGCTTCCATGACACTGGAAAACACCTTTGGCAAAAATACATCTCTTTGATTTATATTTTGCTTCACATTAATAGCAAGATAGTCACTAAAAGTTGTTACCATATAGAAAAGACTGCCTCCCACATGTTATATAGGGGTGTCATTGCATGGCTTAAAAAGGTAGAATAAAAGATGGTGGAACCTGAATTTTGTCAAATTCCCCTCCAAAAATTTTAAAATAACAAATAAAATTCTGCAGCGGCAGAACCAACAAAAGGTCTGAGTAAAACAATTTTCTGACTCAAGACAACTTAAGACATTGCAGGAAAGGTCTATCTCACCAGGGCAGTATTCAGTGTGCCAGTAGCAGGCCTTGGAGGTAGCTGCATTTTCATCAGCAGTAGGTTCAGGAATTCTCAGTTCACAGATTAAAAGGGTTCAGGCAACTGGTCAGAAAGAGATTACAGGGCATCTTTTGCTGGCACTGGGTGCAGGACCTTGTTGCATTGTCCATACAAAGCTCTAAGTGGCATCTTCAGGGCCAAAAAGAATGTCTGCAATTGCTCACAAGGGAGAAGAGGGCCTGGTCTGAGGTCCAAGGCAGAAAGGAGCACTAGCACTTTTGGTCACAGGAGAGCATTTCCAGGTCCATCAGGAGCAAAAACATTTGTAACCTCAGAGGAGCAGGGATCCTGGTCACAGTTCTGGGGCAGAAAAGAGTGCTTGTGGTGGCTTGCAGACTAGAGGATGGTCCAGAAGAGCAGTGACTATACCTTGTCTCATATCATACCTCCTTGGAAAAACTGAAAACTTACAGACATCTAGAACTAGCTCTGAAATCAAGTAGCACAAAAAACCTGAAGCCTAGGAGTAAAACTTTTCTTTCTTCCCTGCAACCAGAACTCAACTCTAACAAGTCAAGAAAAAGACTGGCAAAATGAGCAAAAAAAAAAAATTTGACCAAAGAAAGATAGTATGGTGACAGGGAAAATCAAGGCACAAACTCAGAAGAAAACAAATTCGAAATAACTATATGCAAAACATTACAGAAAAACAGAATTGAATACAAGCCCAAAAAGAATTCCTGGAAGAGCTCAAAAAGGATTTTAACACCATATAAGAAAGGTAGAGGAAAAGTCTGTGAATAGAAATGAGAGTGATGTAAGAAAATTATGAAAAGAGAATCAAGGAGTTTGGTAAAGGAGGCACATAAAAATATGCCAAAGAAAATAATATCTTAAAAAACACAATTGGTCAAATGCTAAAAGAGGTACAAATCAACTGAAGAAAACAATTCCTTTGAAAATACAATTAACCAAATGAAAAAAGAGGTACAAAAACTCACTGAAGAAAAAAATACCCTAAAAACTATAATTGGGCAAATGAAAGCTAATGATTCCATGAGACAGCAAGAAAATAACAAAATCAAATGAATGAAAAAATAGAAGAAAATGTGAAATGTCTCACTGGAAAAACAACTGATCTGAAAAGTAGATTGAGGAGAGATAATTTAAGAATTATTGGATTACCTGAAAGCCAAGAATGAAAAAAACAAAGAGCCTAGACATGATATTTCAAGAAAGTATTAAGCAAAACTACCCTTATGTCCTAGTATCAGAGAATAAAATAGAAATTGAAAGAATCCATCGATCACCTCCTGAAAGAGACCCCAAATTGAAAACTTTCAGGAATATTATAGCCAATATTGTAGCCAAATCCAAGAGTTTACATTAAGAATAAAATACTCAAGCAGTCAAAAAGAAACAATTAAAATATCATGGAACCACAGTCGGGATCACATAATATTTAACAGCTTCTACATTAAAGAATTAGAGGGTTTGGGATATATTACAAAAAGTAAAGGAGTTAGGATTATAACCAAGAAAAACCTACCCAGCAAAACTGACTTTAATCCTTCAGGGGGAAAAAATGTATATTTAGTGAAATAGAGGACTTTCAAGCATTCCTGATGAAAAGGCCAGAATACAAAATATGACTTGAATACAATGACTTTTGAATACAAAATGTGACTTTCAAATACAAGACTCAAGGAAAGAATAAAAAGCTCAACATGAAAAAAAATTGTAAAGAATTTTAAAAGATTAAACTGTTTGCATTCCTATATGGAAATATAATACTTGTAACTCCTAATAACTTTATCATTCTTTGAGCAGTTAGAAGGAGTATACATAGACAAAGGGCATGAGTATGAGTTGACAATGGTGGGATGATGTCAATAAATTAAATTAAGGAGTGAGAAAGAGGCATGCACTGGGAGAAGGAGATCAAGGTGGAATGAAGAAAATTATCTCATACAAAAGAGGCGTGAAAAGAAGAGTTTTTACAGTAGAGGAAAGATGTGAGGTGGCAGGCAATACATGAACCTTACTTTCATAGGAATTGGTTCAAAGAAAAAATAACATGCACACTCAGTTGGGTATAGAAATCCATCTACAGATAAGAAAGGGGAAGGGCATAAGAAAGGGGGCTGATGGGAAGGAAGGGGAGATTAAGGGAGGCAGTGATCAAAAGCAAGAGGGACTTTTGAGGAGTGACAGAGTAAAAAGAAAGAAGGATAAACAAGGGGCAAAATAGGATAGAGGGAAATAAATAGTTAATAATCAAAACTGGGAATGTGAATGGGACGAACTCATCCATAAAATGGAAGTAAATAGCAAAACGGATTAAAAACCAGAATCCTACAATATGTGTTTAACACACTTGAAACAGAGAGACAAAGGTAAGGAACTAGAGCAGAATCTGTTATGCTTCAGTTGACATAAAAAAAGCAGGGAAAGCAATTGTGATCACAGACAAAGCAAAAGCAAAAAATAGACCTAATGAAAAAGATACAAACAGAAACTATGTTTTGCTAAAAGGTACAATAGACAGTGAAGTAGTATACTAAACATATATGCACCAAATGTCATATCATCCAAATTCTTAAAGGAAAATTTAAATAATTTACAGGAGGAAATAGACAATAAAACTATACTAGTGGAAGACCTCAACTTTGCCCTCTCAGAACTAGATCAATCTAATCAATAAATAAGAAAGAAGTTAAGGAGATGAATAGTGACAGCTGGACAGCTTGCCATAAGTTTTCTAGGGTAGTATCCAATTCAGGGACCCAGTCAAGAGACGCAGATTTGTGGGGGTTTATAAATGGGGGCCATAACCATAATCAAAAGGGGACTGTGAGTTCTTCAGAACCCAAAAGACCAATAAGTCTTCAGGATTCCTTTTTGGAATGTCAGTGTCAGCAGCTGATTCCTGATTTGGAATGAGTGTCCTGTGTCTAGAATCATCTGAGTTCTTTGCATCGACTGTATTCTCAAGCATTTTCCTGAGTGGGTTGAATTCTAAATTTTCTTGGTGTTCATTTCCCATATATTATTCTTGATATAAGTCACCATAGGACACAACTTCTGTGGCCTTATGTGGTCCAGTTAACTTTATGTCACCAATACAGTGGTGGACTCCGATGTCCACTGGAAGGGAGGCTTCTTTCAGTTCTCTGCCCACAGAACTGTGACAGTATTAAAGTAGCCCTAGGGAGGGATGGTGAAGGTCCAATGGATTCCTTTTGAGATTAAAACAAACTGCTCCTGACTAGCTTCAGCCACAGGATTGAGGGGGAGGGGGTAGGGAAAGAATTGATGCAGGACTGATCGCACCACATCACTCACCCTGGTCCACCACATTGACCAGGTCAAGAACAGCTAGAGTGTTTGGGGTGACATTTCTGTTCAGTTTCCCATGGTATACTCTAAGATGCCAGGTGTTCTCTGACTTCATAACGAGACACACCAAGTTGTGGCTACTGTAGCTTCTCATCTCCATCACTAAAGAAGAAAGAACTTGCACTCCACTAGGGACCCAGTGACTTTTGTTGTTAATTATGCAGAATGGTTCAGGTAACTCCAAGGGTTTCCATTTCATCCTACCCACAATGACTAGTATAGAGCTTGCTGAAAGGGTCCACATGGGTACTGATGTCTAAAAACTCATCATGTCCATTCCCACAATATACTCCCTCTGATTAGCCACTACAACGGTGACATACACAGGGAATTTCCCATCTTTTTCCACCTGAGAAGGGAATATCCCTCCCCTCAGTGGTCTACGGACCATTGGAGCATTTCTATGCACTCATTTGAAGTCCCCCGGTATGATAGTAATCTGGAGTCCAGCAGCCTTTGGATATTTGGCATCTCCCCATCCAGGTCACCACAACTCAGACACACAGTCTTACCTGAGGTCCTGAGCCTCGCCTTGGCCCTAGGCAGACTCATATTCAAAGTCCTCCTTACTAGAGTTTTGAGTTTAGAACTGTCTTTAGGACTTTGAGTTCAAGAGTCTGAGAGAAGTAATTATTTCTCTCATACTAATAGCCAATTATTGAATTAGGACTATGGTTTTTTTCTCCTTCCTCTTTCTTCATTCAGACATCAGCCCCTCTAGGTTATCCAGTCTTTGAAGGGCAGGGTTGAATGATGAAAGATGAAACATAGGGTGAGCCACACTCAATTGGGGAAATTTAGATCTTATCAAAAGGTAAAGAAATTCTAGTTCAGGGGAAGTGGTAAATTATAGCACATTATGTTTTAGTCTGACTGATCTGAATAAAAGTGAATTCCCTTTTTAGTCTAGATTGCCCTAGACAGGGTGTGGTGTGGGCAAACATAAGTCTCTTTGTTCAAGACTGAGTCAAGGCCCCCAGTCCCTCATTAGAATAAGCCCACCTCTCACTATAATATTCATTTACTCATCAATTGTTTACCAATCAGAGTTGATTGCCACCTAAGACACCCACTCTTCCAAGGATGTAGCATTGAAAAGCCTCCATGAGGGGTCTTTTGGTTTAGAAGAGATAGTCAAATAACCATTTTATTATCTGCTAGCCATAATTAATAAAGTGATTGTTAATTACCAAGAAACTGTTATGTCTTAACTTTTTGTCACAAATCCTAGACGATGCTTTACGTTTGGAAGGAGCTGAAGGTCTCTTAGTGTACTTACCCCAGATCTTACAAGTTTCACTAGGACCCTCATAAATTGCTTATCAATCTCATGTTTCAGAAGCTACACCCAAAGCTCCTTGTGGGAGAGTGTCATCACCCTGGCATGTTAGTAGATGCAGGGTCTCCTTCCACCACCCTCAGAGAATATACTCACACCCACAGCTATATTTGCCCTGATGGCCTCTGCTTTACCCATCTCCAGCTTAGATTTCATCAGCTAATTTGTTTCTATCTGTTTATTTGGCAAGGAAGACCCCCTAGTTAAAGCTTGCCACCATTCTAGTGGGGTTCTACTAAGAAGTAGGGATCTCATTGTCCCTTAGACTGGCTAGTCATGCATTAAACCATCCTACCAAGCCCATCCCTTTCAGGAACTTCATTCCCCCTCCTCTGAAGATCTCCACTGGGAAGGTAGGTTCAATAGAAATACATTTTATGGATCTAAGTATGAGTAATTCCCTATCTCATCCACCTAAAGAGGGACAAAAGGTGATCCCTGTCTGAAATCACTAACTGACCTGACTATGTAGCAGTAAGTTCTCAGAGAGTTCCATAAGACAATGAAAGTTCCCTGCAGTAAAGGTCTCTGCATTTGATGATCAGTTAAATCATTCCCTCAGAAACTACTGTTCCAGGGGGCGGAGCCAAGATAGCGGAGTAGAAGGACACACGTTTACGAGCTCCAACCCACAGCCCATAGAATTAATGTAAAAAGAGACCCCCATAAATTCTGGACCACTGAAAGGGGTACAGAAACGGAGTGGAAGAGATTTCCGTGCCAGAGAGCCCTGGAGACCCGTCCCCAGGGTCCTTCGCGCCCTGGAAAGTGGACCCCACACCAGCGCTGCCCTGGCCGCGGCCCCAGAGAAGCTGACCCGAGCAGGCTTCAGGGACGGAAGCTCCGGCAGCCGGGAAAGTCCCTCCGCCCACAGAAGCTACAGGTCAGTGAGAGAGACGGCTGGCTGGCTGAGGGGAGTGGGGTGTCTCCGTGACTTGGGCACCCTCGGGAGGAAGCGGCAGCGGCAGAGACGGGGGCAGGAAGTGGCGGAGGCAGAGGCGTGGGCGGCAGCAGAGGCAGCCGCCTCGGCCCGGGACTCCCCCAGCAGCAGGCAGGATCTTCATTACTGAAAGTCTCTGCATAAACAACCTGAGGGAGCTGAGCCTGGGAGACGGCCCTGCTCCACCCCACTCTATTACTGAAGGCCTCTGCATAAAGCCCCTGAGGGAGCTGAGCCTGGGAGGCGGCCCCCCCCCCCAACCCCACCCACTCCGTTCCTGAAGGTCTCTGCATAAAGCCCCTGAGGAGGCCAAGCCTGGGGGGCGGCCCTGCCCGCACCCCAGCACCAGAACTAAAGCTTGCTGCGGAAAGCCCATTTGAATCTCAGACCCCAAGCACTAGCTGGGCGGATCGAGGCGGGGGTGGACAGGAATCTCAGAAGTCAAGTAACTGGCTGGGAAAATGCCTAGAAAAGGGAAGAAAAATAAGACTATAGAGTTTTTTCCAACAAATGCAAATGATCCCCACATTCGGATCTGATGACGAGGACGTATTCTTGCCATCAGGGAAAGACATGGAGGGCGGGGCCTCAGGACCCCAGACACCCCAGGGGGATGTCAGGTGGGCTCAGGCCTTGGAAGAGCTCAAAAAGGATTTTGAAAAGCAAGTTAGACAGGTGGAGGAAGAACTGGGAAGAGAAATGAGAGAGATGCAAGAAAAGTATGAAAAATGGGTCAATACCTTGGTTAAGGAGACCCAAAAGAATGCTGAAGAAAATAACACCTTGAAGAATAGGCTCACTCAATTGGCAAAAGAGGTTCAAAAAGCCAATGAGGAGAAGAATGCTTTCAAAAGCAATATTAGCCAAATGGAAAAAGAGGTTCAAAAGCTCACTGAATTTAATAGTTCTCTCAAAATTAGAATGGAACAGATGGAGTCTACTAATGACTTTACGAGAAACCAAGAAATCACCAAACAAAACCAAAAGAATGAAAAAATGGAAGAGAATGTGAAATATCTCATGGGAAAAACAACTGACCTGGAAAATAGATCCAGGAGAGACAATTTAAAAATTATGGGACTACCTGAAACTCATGATCAAAAAAAGAGCCTAGACATCATCTTCCATGAAATTATCAAGGAAAACTGCCCTGACATTCTAGAACCAGAGGGCAAAATAAGTATTGAAAGAATCCATCGATCACTACCTGAAAGAGATCCAAAAAGAGAAACTCCTAGGAACATTGTGGCCAAATTCCAGAACCCCCAGCTCAAGGAGAAAATATTCCAAGCAGCTAGAAAGAAACAATTCCAGTACTGTGAAAATACAATCAGGATAACTCAAGATCTAGCAGCTTCTACATTAAGGGATAGAAGGGCGTGGAATAGGATATTCCAGAAGTCAAAGGAACTAGGACTCAAACCAAGAATCACCTACCCAGCTAAACTGAGTATAATACTTCAAGGGAAAATATGGTCTTTCAATGAAACAGAGGACTTTCAATCATTCTTGGTGAAAAGACCAGAGCTGAAAAGAAAATTTGACTTCCAAACACAAAAATGAAAAGAAGCATGAAAAAGTAAACAGCAAAGAGAAGTCTTAAGGGACTTACCAGAAGTGAACTGTTTACATTCCTACATGGAAAGACAATATTTGTAACTCTTAAAACTTTTCAGTATCTGGGTAGTTGGTGGGACCACACACCCACATGTACACGCATGCACGAACACACACATACACACATGCACACACATACAGAGTCAGAGAGCATAGAGTGAATTGAACAGGCTGGGACCATAGCTGAAAAGAAATTAAGGTAAATGGTGAGAGAGAAATGTAGTGGGAGGAGAGAGGGTGAAATGGAATGGGGTAATTATATGTCATTTAAGAGGCAAGTAGGAGACTTTTTAGTGGAGGGAAAAAAAGGAGAGCTGAGAAAAAAAAAAACACTTAGTTTACCCTCATCACATTTGACTAAAGGAAGGAATAAAATGCACACTCATTTTGGTATGAAAACCTATCTTACAGTATAGGAAAGTGGGGGAGAAGGAGATAAGCAAGGGGGGGATGATGGAAGGGAGGGCAAAGGGAGGAGGAGCAATTTGAAGCCAACACTTGGGGAGGGACAGGATCAAAAGACAAAAGAGAAACAATGAGGGACAGGGTAGGATGGAGGGTAAGTTAGTTAGTCTTACACAACACGACTATCAGGGAAGTCATTTGCAAAACTACACAGATAGGGCCTATATTGAATTGCCTGCCTTCCCAAAGGGAATGGGTGGGGAGGGAGGGATGGGGAGAATTTGGAACTCAAAGTTTTAGGAACAACTGTTTAGTATTGCTGTTGCTACTAGGAAAGAAGACATACAGTTAATGAGGAATAGAAAGTCATCTGGCCCTACAGGAGAACAAGAGAAGGGTGGGATGACAGAAGAGAGGGCAGATTGGAGATAGGGAAAATTAGATGCTTGGGGTATTGGGGTGGGGGGAGGGGAGAAAAGGGGAGAAAATTTGGAAAAATGAATGTAAAAAGTTAAATAAATTAAAAAAAAAAAAAAGAAACTACTGTTCCAGTGACTCATCAGGTTGCTTGCTTGAACTTCCCTTGTAACTTAGAAAGCCTTTTTTTTTTTAGTAAAAGCTGGCACACCCCTTACTCCCTCAGTAAAGGAAATCACATTTTAGTGTGCAGTATTAGGGTAAGCCTGGAGCTGTCTTCATCAGTGGGAGTATCCAAATGTCTTCCTATTGTTCTCAAGCTCCTCTTGTAGCTCTGCTTTCAGATACAGTGCAACTTTTGGGTCAAGTCCAAAAGTTCTGAGCTGCAGACCATTGGCTTCCAATCTCTTCAGGAAGGCTCCCTTCATATATGTGGCCTCCAGATCAATTAGTTAACCCTCAGCCTTCAGAGCAGTCTGTGTACTGTACACATGATGCACATAGCTGAAAGCTGTTTCTAGTTACTTAATGCAGTGAACCAGTTTACTTTCATTTCTCTCAAGCTAGCAGTCCAACCTCTACTGGATGGCATAACTTCTGCCAGATGACCAGCAATAACCAGAGAACTCCAGACCTGATGGTATCAATATCACCCATCCCTTGTCAGTTTCCTCCAACACTCATTGAGTTACAGACTCCCCACATATGACCAAAAGGACCCTAGCAATCATTAATCACTGGGAGGTGATTCACCATTAAACATCCCATCCTTTGGATTTGCAGTGCCTTTCCCTCAACTCAGCCATGATGTGAGGTACTGGACAATCTTGTCCCAAGCACCAACTTCACCAAATTAGCAATGTGCATAATGCTAGCACCTTGTTTGTTGTTCCTGTCAGATTCATGACCTCATTTGGGGTTTTCTTGGCAAAGATACTAGAGTGGCTTGCCACTTCCTTCTCCAACTTAATTTATAGGTGAGGAAACTGAGGGAAACAGGGTTACGTGACTTGCCCAGGGTCACACAGCTAGTGTCTTGAGGCCAAATTTGAACCCAGGTCTTCCTGACTCCAAGCCCAGCACTCTATCCAATGCGCCACCGAGCTGCCATTAGCTCCCTGTTAGTTCAGGTTCAATTTGGGTCATTGAACAATTAAAAGGAGGTTTACTTTGTCCCAACACAACAATATCCAACAAGGATACAGAGACACTTACTTTCAGTTTTGGTAGATGTGGCTTCCCTTCCCTCCTTATGGAAAAATGTCTGATCAACAGGTCAGAATATAGTAACTTGATACTCAAGTGGTACTCATCAAGTCTGAGAGGTCCAGAATCCACACAAATATTTACATATTTACATACTTCAGAGATCAGAACGCTGTATCAAGGGAAATAGGAGCCAATTCTTTGAGGAAGTTTTGTCTCCTTTTAAGGAAAATTAATCCCTGGGGAAGGTAGGGGATGGGGAAGAAGATGGGAAAGAATGAGCCTAACTAATACTGTAAAGCCTTGGGGGAGGCACAGCCCTGACCCATGTTGTGGGGGAAACACTGGTAGACAATTAGTCCTATTATATATCATCATAGCTTGGATTTCTTCCCTTGGAAATTGCTGGTGTCTTTCAATTATTTAGAAATGGCTTATAGGCATAAATTTTAATCAGGTCCTTATATATCTTGGAAATAAAAACTTTTATCAAATAAACTTGCTGCAAAGATCTTTATCCCTAAAGTTATTTTCCTTCTATTTATGGCCACATCAATCATTTTTGTGCAAAAATGTTCTAATTTTATGTAATCAAAATTATCCTGTTAATCTTTTGTGATTATTACTCCTTGTTTGGTCATGAATTCTTCCTATACCTACAGATCTGAAAGGTTAATTTCTTTTAATGTTCTTCTGATTTGTTTATAATACAACCTTTTACATCATGTATCCATCTGACTGTATCTCAACAATTTTGATGTCATACTTTATCTTTAAAGTCATTATCATTTATATGAATCTTGGTCCAATAATTCTTAAGAATAATTTATTTCACTTCTAATTGATTTTTAATCCTTTAAGAACCCCTTATTGAATTTTTACTGTATTGTAGTCAATAAAAGATGTTTAATATTACAACTTTTCTGCATTTGGTTGTGGTTTTTATCCCCTATTATGCAGTCAAATTTTGTAAGTGTCATGCACAGCTGAGAAACATATATCTTTCCTTCTAATCTGGGGCAGCTAGGTGACACAGTATTACATGACCGCTTTTATTTCTTTTTCTTTGAACAGGAAACTGGATTTTTGCTTAGATATTCTTGAGTTTTCCATTTGAAAGTTCCTTCAATAGGTAATTAGTTTTTTAAACTCCTGTTCTACTTCTAGGAATTTTAAATGATCTTTTGGCCAATATTCTTTTCAGTTTTGCTTACAGGTGTTTTGGAGTCATTCTATTCTAGGTTTGTACCTTAGGCAACCTTACCATAATAACTCTAGTTTTTTGTTTACCCATTCTTCTGTATTTCCCATATTGGGACTTTGGACAGAGCTAAGCATTGAGCATTTCTGGTGGGACCATCCTAGCCTTGTATGATCCCAGTTTGTCTTACTTATTATTCAAGGCGCAGACCTGTGGTCCTGACATTCATCCAATGTCTAGGTCCCAGATTTCATCTCCTAGATGAACAGTCATGGTTCTTTTCTCCTGAAAGGGTCTGGATACAAGATCCCCCTCTCCTGGTTAAGATAACAGCATCAACACCACCACAGTCCCAGTGTCTTGGAGTTGTTTAGATTCTCACACTTACACTTAGCTCCCAAGTAGAAGTTTGGGGGGTGGGGGGGAGGTCCTTGGAGGTCCCTTCTCCCTGGTTAGAAGAAACAGAACTCTCTGCTCAGAGACTGAGTCCCGAACCTCCAATCTACCCTCCTCAGCTGCAACAGTAGTACCAAGGCCCTTTTCTTCACCCAGGAGCTGAGTCAAAGATACTCATTATCCTAGTTCTGTATCCAGGATCTGGTTTCATGATCTTGACTTGCCCTTGTTCCATATTTCCTGCCCCTAGTCACTTGTTTGTAGGTTGAATTTTTGATCTTGTGCTGATGACTCTGAAGTTTCTCCTTTGATTTCAGATTACTACTCAATGTCAGTCAACAAGCACTTATTAAAGGTTTATATTACTATGTGCCAGGCACTGTGCTTGGCGCTGCAAATATAAGCAAAAAGCCCTCAAAGGGCTTACATTCTAACTGGGAAGACAAAACATGAAAGTAACCTGAAAGGGAAGGGAAGGTGAGGAGAAGGGGCTGGCATGGGGAATGATAAGCCCAGCCTGGTGGAAAATGAAGAGCATGTGCCATCTGGCACTTTTCTGAGATCTCTGTTCATGTAATTCTGGGGAACCTGGATTGCACTGTTTCCTCTTACCTTGCCCCCTTTGGCTGTTTTTTCTGCTAGGTGCTTTTTACCCCTCAACACAACACTTGACTTAAATTTGTCAAACTTCCTTAGAAAACAGAAGGGATTTGTCTTAGGAATATATTTACCATTTTTGGCAGCATCAATTTAAATCAGGTTGCACCTGCCTCACTTTCATTCCATTGTTTTTCATGTTTAATTCTTTCTTTTGGTTTGGTCTTGGCTTTGCTCTGACAGGTCAGAGGTCTGATTGTAGAGAGACCGCTGATTCAAAAAGAACTCCTCTACTGGCAAGCAGTAGCTTTCTGTCTATCTAAATAAAATTCACGAGGGGCGGAGCCAAGATGGCGGAGTAGAAGGACGCACGTTTACGAGCTCCGAAACCAAAGCCCATGGAATTGGTGTAGAAAGAGTCCCCCATAGACTCTGGGTGAGTGCAAGGTGTGCAGAGGCAGAGTGGAGGAGATTTCCGTCCCAGGGAGCCCTCAAGACCCGTCCCCAGGGTCCGGCGCTCCCCGGAGAGTAAACCCGACCCCCAGCGCTGCCCTGGCCGAGGCCTCAGAGAAGCGGATCGGAGCAGGCTTCAGAGACGGAAGCTGAAGCAGCCGGGAAAGTCCCTCCGCCCACAGAAGCAGGTCAGTGAGAGAGGCCGGGCTGAAGGAGAGGGGAAGCAGGGCGTCTGTGACTCGGGCCCCCTCGGGAGGAAGCGGCGGCGGCAGGGACGGGGGCAGGAAGCGGCGGAGGCAGAGGCGTGGGCGGCGGCTGAGGCGGCAGCGGCCCGGGACTCAGGAATCCCCCAGCAGCAGGCAGGATCTTCATTACAGAAGATTCCCGCATAAAACCTGACGGAGCTGAGCCTGAGAGACGGCCCTGCCCCCAGCCCGCTCTGTTGCTGAAGGTTTCTGCTCGGGACCCCCAGGGGAGCTGAGATTGGGAGGCGGGCCCCCCACCCCGCCCCCACCCGCTCCATTCTTGAGAGTCGCTGCATAAAGCCCCCCGAGGGATCAGAGTCTCGGAGACAGCCCTGGCCCCGCCCCAGCACCTGAACTAAAGCTCACTGATTGACAGCCAGCAGGAGAAAAGCCCATTTGAATCTCAGAGGCCAGGCGCTGGCTGGGCGGATCCAGGCGGGGGTGGAAGGGAATCTCAGAGGTCAAGTAACTGGCTGGGAAAATGCCTAGAAAGGGGAAGAAAAATAAGACTTTAGAGAGTTTTTTCCAACAAATGCAAATGATCCCAACCTTCGGATCAGATGGGGAGGACGAGAACGTATTTTTCCCATCAGGGAAAGATGTGGAGGGCGGGGCCTCAGTACCCCAGACACCCCAGGGGGGTGTTGGGTGGGCTCAGGCCTTGGAAGAGCTTAAAAAGGATTTTGAAAAGCAAGTTAGACAGGTGGAGGAAAGACTGGGAAAAGAAATGACAAAGATGCAAGAAGAGTATGAAAAAAAGGTCAATATCTTGGTAAAGGAGACCCAAAAAAATGCTGAGGAAATTAACACCTTGAAAAATAGGCTCACTCAATTGGCAAAAGAGGTTCAAAAAGCCAATGAGGAGAAGAATGCATTCAAAAGCAAAATGAGCCAAATGGAAAAAGAGGCTCAAAAGCTCACTGAATTTAATAGTTCTCTCAAAATTAGAATGGAACAGATGGAGTCTAATGATTTTATGAGAAACCAAGAAATCACCAAACAAAACCAAAAGAACAATAAAATGGAAGAGAATGTGAAATATCTCATGGGAAAAACAACTGACCTGGAAAATAGATCAAGGAGAGACAACTTAAAAATTATGGGACTACCTGAAAGCCATGATCAAAATAAGAGCCTAGACATCGTCTTGCATGAAATTATCAAGGAAAACTGCCCTGACATTCTAGAACCAGAGGGCAAAATAAGTATTGAAAGAATCCATCGATCACCACCTGAAAGAGATCCAAAAAGAGAAACTCCTAGGAACATTGTGGCCAAATTCCAGAACTCCCAGCTCAAGGAAAAAATCTTGCAAGCAGCCAGAAACAAACAATTCCAGTACTGTGGTAATACAATCAGGATAACCCAAGATCTAGCAGCTTCTACATTAAGGGATCGAAGGGCGTGGAATAGGATATTCCAGAAGGCAAAGGAACTAGGACTCAAACCAAGAATCACCTACCCGGCTAAACTGAGTATAATATTTCAAGGGAAAATATGGTCTTTCAATGAAACAGAGGACTTTCAATCATTCTTGATGAAAAAACCAGAGCTGAAAAGAAAATTTGACTTTCAAACACAAGAATGAGAGGAAGCATGCAAAAGTAAACAGCAAGGAGAAGTATTAAGGGACTTACCAGAAATGAACTGTTTGCATTCATACATGGAAGGACAATATTTCTAACTCTTAAAACTTTTCAGTATCTGGGTGGTTGGTGGGACCACACATACACATGTACATGCATGCACACACATACACACATGCATTCACATGCAGAGACAGAGAGCACAGATTGAACTGAATAGGATGGGACCATACCTTAAAAGGAATTAAGGTAAATGATGAGAGAGAAATGTAGTGAGAGGAAAGAGGGAGAAATGGAAGGGGGTAACTATATGTCATTTAAGAGGCAAGTAGGAGATGTTTTTAGTGGAGGGAAAAAGAGGAGAGCTGAAGAAAAAACAAACAAACAAACAAACAAACAAACAAAAGTTTACCCTCATCACATTTGACTAAACGAAGGAGTGAAATGCACACTCATTTTGGTATGAAAACCTATCTTACAGTATAAGAAAGCGGGGGAGAAGGAGATATTGGGGGGGGATGATGGAAGGGAGGGCAAAGGGAGGAGGGAGTAATTGAAAGTCAACACTTGGAGAGGGACAGGATCAAAGAGAAACAATGAGGGGCAGGTGAGGAGGGATGGCAATTCAGTTAGTCTTACACAACACGACTATCAGGAAGGTCATTTGCAAAGCTACACAGATATGGCCTATAATGAATTGCCTGCCGTACCAAAGGGAATGGGTGGGGAGGGAGGGATGGGGAGAATTTGGAACTCAAAGTTTTAGGAACAATTGTTTAGTATTGCTGTTGCAACTAGGAAAGAAGACATACAGTTAATGAGGAATAGAAAGTCATCTGGCCCTACAGGAGAAAAGAGAAGATAGAGACAAGGGAAGGGAGGGATGACAGAAGAGAGGACAGATTGGAGATAGGGAAAATTAGATTGCTTGGGGTATTGGGGTGGGGGGAGGGGAGAAAAAGGGAGAAAATTTGGAACCCAAAAATTTGTGAAAATGAATGTAAAATAAATAAATAAATAAAAAAATAAAAAAATAAATAAATAAATAAATAAATAAATAAATAAAATTCACTTTAATTTGTGCGACATTATTTGGTACCTACCATGTAAATGTTTCCCAGTTCTCCTCTTGAAGAAAATATTTATGTAAGGCTTCTGTTTAACCCTAAATCATGCTTTCCATTATAATTTTTGCCACTCTCCTTATATGTTCACCTTTTCACTAGAGTTATCAAGTACATACTAATTTAATTTTATGGGTATAATGAATTTTCTTTCATAGAACTTTTATTTCTGATCCTATGGCAATATATGTAGTACACATGACAATTATTTTCAAAGTGATCCTCTAATAAATGCTTATCTGAGCACTGCAAGACAACCAAATATTCTATGCAGTATGTGTCTTATTGGATTAGAACACATGATAAAAACCAATTGCAACTCCTTTACTTGCTTCAAGAAGAACAGTGCACCTTGTCATTTTACTTCAACTTCCTTTTGTTTTCAGATTTTATTTATGATGAAGATGTCAAGATTGATATGATTCAATTCCTCTAGTTGTATAATCCACTTAATGGTCAATGAATAGCAACTGCATATTTAAGAAACCAACAGCTAAGTTAATTTTTATTATAGACTGCCCAGGGTTCTTAGCACTCTCTGGCACTCTGTCCAACACTGTCATCATCATAAGAGATTTGGAAAAGGACTCCAAAATACTTAGGGTCATTTTAGTTTTTGATTCATTTTATGGATTGTCATGGCCAAAGAACCTTTCACATCAAGTGGATGAACTACTGGTGAGAAGTTTCTCTTAGTTTATCATTTTTATTTTGAAATAGATAAAACCATTGTCAGAAACATGAAGTCTTTCTATCATGACTGACATCATGAATATTTTTGTTCAATAAACAGCAGCACTTAGGATATTAAATATTAAAATTTTATTTGGAAGGTTTTAATAGCTCCCCAGAAGTAATACATATTAAAATATGCTTGTACTTGAGATTAGTCAATGTATTATTTAACTGGTCTGGGTATTTAAAGTTCATTAAAACAAAAGAGGCTTTAAAGTAACTGATGTGGTATACAAAGTTAGGTTGATTATAAAATAGCAATTGAGCTATGATCTTGACAGTAGAAACTATCAACAGGAGCTTCATGTAAAAATAAAAACAAAGCATTTCAATTTAACATTTATTAAGAACTTTCTACATTCATACTTTCAACATTTATTAAGTATCTACTTAATAAATTAAGTATTAATTAGCATTGTGCTAAGCACTGACATTTATAGTCTATGAATAACAAAGAAAAATATATTTATTGCACTTACCCATGAGATATATGATGGTTCCATTCAAGTCATAAATTAATCCAATGTACATCTCAGTTAAACTAAAGGTTCATTTAAAATAAGAATATGTAATAATTAACATGGCCACAATTCTGTTAAGGCAATTTTGAGAGCATACAAATACCAGGAGAAACCAATTTCCAAAAGGATTGCTATGGTACTCCATAACAAACAAGGAATAGCTGACTTTAATAGCTGCTGTTTTCTTCATCACATAAAGATTTTAACTATCCAGAAATTCAAATTTCATATAACTCTGTAGTCCAGGTTCTTTGTTCAGCATCTTCTTTTCTTCTTAGGTGCTGAAACCTCTATAAAGGCATAAGAAAATTTAGAAGTTCAGTAGGTTTAAGTAGATGACACCAGAAAACAAACAATGCTTCCTTAAATTTAGCTGTAGTGTATTATCTATGGTTTCATTTTTTAGGACCCCAAAACAGAAAGATAAGTATATTTATTGTGGTAATTGACAGCTGATTCCTTGGATACTTTTATTTCTTTATACTACACATAAACTACCTACACAGCTTAAATACAGGTTTTTAATTGTAATATTGAAAATATTAAATAAGAGTACAGAAATAAATTTTCAAACCTTAACCATATTGGCTTAAGAATCTAAGAAATTACCACTTTAATCTACAAATAAAATTTTCCTACAGAATGACTCTACAGATTCAACATTTATGTTGAAATTTAGTCATCCAAAAACATATGTTTAGGTGAAAGGCTACTCGAGAGTTTTATCAGAAGAGTTTTTACATTAAAATGGAAAATTCTGAAATACAGGAGAAAAGAAATGTGAGAACATTAGGTTTCTTCAGTGGTTTTATAAATGTTCTGCCTAATCATACAGAGCAGGAGCTCTAGGAAAAGAAAGAGAGTGGGGGGAATAAATATTTATTATTTGTTTATTATTTACTTACTATGTGCTAGGCACTGGGTTCAAATACCTTACACACTTACTAGTTATGTGACACTGGTCAAATTATTTAACCTCTATTGGCTCCAAGTTTCCTCTGTAAAATGAGGGAGACTGGACCAAAGATTCTCAAAGGTCCCTTCTAGCTCTAAACTATGATCCTATGCTGGTTTAATATTATAAAAACTAAAACAGAACAGACCATACTGATAACAAAAACAGTAAAAAAACATCAAGCAACTGATGCAAAAAAAGCTTTTGGCAAAATATAATACCCTTTTATATTAAAAAGAATAGGAATAAATGGAATATTCCTTAACATGCTAAACTACCTACTAAACTAAGTAGCTAGCATTATCTATAATAGAGAAATACCAGAAATGTTTCCAATAAATCAGTCCATTGTCATTACTACTATTCAGCATAGCTCTAGAAATACCAGTTTTAACAAAAAGACAAGAAAAATAAAGGGAACGAGCATAGACAAAAAGGAGACAAAATTACTACTCTTTGCAGACATGATTTTTTTACTCAGAAAAACCTAAAATTCAACTATGAATTACTTGAAAAATGTATTACTTTAGCAAAGCAGGGGGACATAAAATAAACTCACAAAAATCAACAATCTCTCTGTATTATCAACAAAACTCAGGGGAAAGAGATAGAAAAAGAAATTCCTTTTAAAATTAAGACAGAATGGAGAGTACCCTTACTAAGATACAATAAGGATTATGTGAGTACAACTACTAAACATTATAAGATTAAAGATAAACTGAAATAACTGAAAAACTATTAACCACTCATAGCTAGGCCATGCCAATATAATAAAAATACCAATAATATCTGAACTAATTTACATTAGAATCCCAATCAAACTACCCAAAGATTACACTATATAACTAGAAAAAAATAACAGCAAAATTCATCTGAAAACACAAATATAACCCAAAGGAAAAAACATCACGGAGAAATTCAAGAAAGAAGAAAAGCGTTCATATGCATGAAGTATTTTTTGTTGTAGCAAAGACCTGGAAACCTACTGGATACCCATACACTGGGAAATGATGTAAAGTCATGGTATGTACAGGTAAGTAAAACTGCACTATGAAGAAAGGATGAAAGGGACAGACTCAGCGAAGCCTAGAACATGAATCGATCGAGGGAAGGAAGCAGACTCAGAAGCACCATTTACGCAATGATTACAATAGGGCACAGTGGATAGAGTGCTGGACTCTGGTTTCAGACACTTACTAGCTATGTGATCCTGAGAAAATCACAGCCTTGTTGGCCTGTTTTCTCAACTGTAAAATGAGCTGGAGGAGGAAATGGCAAACCATGGCAGTATCTGCCAAGAAAACCCCAAATGGGGTCAAGAAGAGTTGGACATGGTAGGGAGGAGCCAAGATGGCAGAGTAGAAAGACTCACTGTATACTAGCTCCGAACCCACAGCCCATAATTCCTGTAAAAAGAACTCCCCACAAATTCTGGAGCAGAGCAAACCACGCAGAAACGCAGTGGAGATTTCTGTTCCAGAGAGCCCTGAAAAACCGACCCCAAAGGTCTGTCACGCACCGGACAGCGGAGCCCACCCCTGTGCTGCCCTGGCCGCGCGGCCCCGAGAGGAGCAGATCCAAGCAGGCTTCAGGGACGGAACCTCTGGGGGCTGTGAAGGTCTCTCCACCCACAGGCGCTACAGGTCAGTGAGAGAGACGTCTGGGCTGGCCAAGAGGGGAGCGGGGTGTCTCCATAGCTCAGGCCCCCTCAGGAGGCAGCGGCAGAGGCAGCGGTGGGCAGGCACTCCCGGAGCAGGCTGGAGCTCTGCTCCATTACTGAAGGTCTCCGCATAAACCCCCTGAGGAAACTGAGCCTGGGAGGCAGCCCTGCCCCCACCTGAGCACCAGAACTTAAGCTCACATTGAACAGCAGCTGCGCCCGCCGCTGAAAGCCCCAAGGCTGGGGAGCAGCGTTTGAATCTCAGACCCCAAGCACTAGCTGGGTGGATCTAGGCGAGGGTGGAGAGGAATCTCACAAGTCAAGTAACTGGCTGGGAAAATGCCCAGAAAAGGGAAGAAAAATAAGACCATATTAGGTTACTTTCTTGGGGAACAGATGTTCCCGCCTTTCATTTCTGATGACGAGGAACAATGCTTACCATCAGGGAAATATGTGGAGGTGGGGGCCTCTGTATCCCAGACATCCAAGGTGGATGTCCAGTGGGTTCAGGCCATGGAAGACCTCAAAAAGGATTTTGAAAACCAAGTTAGACAGGTGGAGGAAAAACTGGGAAGAGAAATGAGAGAGATGCAAGAAAAGTATGAAAAACGAGTCAATACCTTGGTAAAGGAGACCCAAAAAAATGCTGAAGAAAATAACACCTTAAAAAATAAGCTAATTCAATTGGCAAAAGAGGTTCAAAAAGCCAATGAGAAGAATGCTTTCAAAAGCACAATAAGTCAAATGGAAAAAGAGGTTCAAAAGCTCACTGAAGTAAATAGTTCTCTCAAAATGAGAATGGAACAGATGGAGGCTAATGACTTTCTGAGAAACCAAGAAATTATAAAACAAAACCAAAAGAATGAAAAAATGGAAGAGAATGTGAAATATCTCATTGGAAAAACAACTGACCTGGAAAATAGATCCAGGAGAGACAATTTAAAAATTATGGGACTACCTGAAAGCCATGATCCAAAAAAGAGCCTAGACGTCATCTTTCATGAAATTATCAAGGATATTCTAGAACCAGAGGGCAAAATTAGTATTCAAGGAATCTATCGATCACCACCTGAAAGAGATCCAAAAAGAGAAACTCCTAGGAACATTGTGGCCAAATTCCAGAACTCCCAGCTCAAGGAGAAAATATTCCAAGTAGCTAGAAAGAAACAATTCAAATATTGTGGAAATACAATCAGGATAACACAAGATCTAGCAGCTTCTACATTAAGGAATCGAAGGGCATGGAATAGGATATTCCAGAAGTCAAAGGCACTAGGACTCAAACCAAGAATCACCTACCCAGCAAAACTGAGTATAATACTTCAGGGGAAAATATGGTTTTTCAATGAAACAGAGGACTTTCAGGCATTCTTGATGAAAAGACCAGAACTCAAAAGAAAATTTGACTTTCAAACACAAGAAGGAGAAGAAGCATGAAAAAGTAACCAGCAAAGAGAAGTCATAAGGAACTTACCAAAGGTGAACTGTTTACATTCCTACATGGAAAGACAATATTTGTAACTCTTAAAACTTTTCAGTATCTGGGTAGTTGGTGGGACCACACACACACATACACACACACACACATGTACACGTGTGCGTGCACACACATACAGAGACAGAGAGCACAGAGTGAATTGAATAGGATGGGACCATATCTTAAAAGAAATTAAGGCAAATGATGAGAGACAAATGTAGTGGGAGGAAGGAGGGTGAAATGGAATGGGGTAAATTATATCTCATTCAAGAGGCAAGCAGAAGACTTTTTAGTGGAGGGACAAAGAGGAGAGCTGAGAAAAAAACATGAAGCTTACCCTCATCACATTCAACTAAAGGAAGGAGTAAAATGCACACTCATTTTGGTATGAAAACCTATCTTACAGTACAGGAAAGTGGGGGAGAAGGAGATAAGCAGGGAGGGAGGGATGATGGAAGGGAGACAATGGGAGAAGGGAGCAATTTGAAGTCAACACTCGGGGAGGGACAGGATCAGAAGACAGAACAGAAACAATGGGGGGCAGAATAGGATGGAGAGAAATACAGTTTGTCTCACACAACACGACTGTCATCGAAGTCATTTGCAAAACTACACAGATAAGGCCTATGTTGAATTGCCTGCCTTCCCAAAGGGAATGGGTGGGGAGGGAGGGATGGGGAGAATTTGGAACTCAAAGTGTTAGGAACAACTGTTGAGTATTGTTGTTGCTACTAGGAAATAAGAAATACAGTTAATGGGGAATAGAAAGTCATCTGGCCCTACAGGACAAAAGAGAAGATGGGGACAAGAGAAGGGAGGGATAACAGAAGAGAGGGCAGAGTGGTGATAGGGAAAATTAGAATGCTCAGTGTATTGGGGTGGAGGGAGGGGATAAATGGGGAGAAAATTTGGAACCCAAAATTTTGTGAAAATGAATGTAAAAAGTTAAATAAATAAATTTATATTAAAAAAACATTAAAAATAAATAAATGGAAAAATAAAATAAAATTTAAAAAAAAAGAATGCTTGAAAGTCCTCTATTTCATTGAAAAACCATATTTTCCCCTGAAGTATTATACTCAGTTTTGCTAGGTAGGTGATTCTTGGTTTGAGTCCTAGTGCCTTTGACTTCTGGAATATCATGTTCCATGCCCTTCAATCCCTTAATGTAGAAGCTGCTAGATCTTGTGTTATCCTGATTGTATTTCCACAATATCTGAATTGTTTCTTTCTAGCTGCTTGCAATATTTTCTCCTTGACCAGGGAACTCTGGAATTTGGCCACAATGTTCCTAGGAGTTTCTCTTTTTAGATTTCTTTCAAGTGGTGATCAGTGGATTCCTTGAATACTTATTTTGCCCTCTGATTCTAGAATATCCTTGATAATTTCATGAAAGATGACGTCTAGGCTCTTTTTTGGATCATGGCTTTCAGGTAGTCCCATAATTTTTAAATTGTCTCTCCTGGATCTATTTTCCAGGTCAGTTGTTTTTCCAATGAGATATTTCACATTCTCTTCCAGTTTTTCATTCTTTTGGTTTTGTTTTATGATTTCTTGGTTTCTCAGAAAGTCATTAGCCTCCATCTGTTCCATTCTCATTTTGAGAGAACTATTTACTTCAGTGAGCTTTTGAACCTCCTTTTCCATTTGACTTATTGTGCTTTTGAAAGCATTCTTCTCCTCATTGGCTTTTTGAACCTCTTTTGCCAATTGAGTTAGCCTATTTCTCAAGGTGTTATTTTCTTCAGCATTTTTTGGGTCTCCTTTAGCAAGGTGTTAACCCGTTTTTCATGCTTTTCTTGCATCTCTCTCATTTCTCTTCCCAGTTTTTCCTCCACCTGTCTAACTTGGTTTTCAAAATCCTTTTTGAGCTCTTCCATGGCCTGAGACCACTGGATATCTATTTCAGATGTTTGGGATACAGAGGCCCTGACTTCTATGTCTTTCCCTGATGGTAAGCATTGTTCTTCCTCATCAAAAAGGAGGAAACATCATCTCTTCCCCAAGAAAGTAACCTTCTATGGTCTTATTTTTCTTCCCTTTTCTGGGCATTTTCCCAGCCGGTTACTTGACTTCTGAGATTCCTCTCCATCCCTGCCTCACTAGTGCTTGGGGTCTGATATTCAAATGCTGCTTCCCAGCCTCAGGGCTTTCAGTGGGGGGTGGGGCTGCTATTCAGTGTGAGAGATTAAGTTCTGGTTCTCAGGTGGGGGCAGGGCCACCTCATAGGGCTCAGTTCCCTCAAGGAGTTTATGAGGAGACCTTCAATAATGGAGTTCCTGCCTGCTCCAGGAGCCCCTGGACGCTCCTTCCCTCAACGCTTCCTCCCGAGGGGGCCTGAGTTATGGAGACACTCCGCTCCCATCTCGGCTGGCCAGACAGGGTCTCTCACTGACCTGTAGTGCCTGTGGGTTGAGGGACTTGAGCGGCCAGCGGAGATTCCATCCCTGAAGCCTGCTTGGATCTGCTCCTCTCGGTTCTGTGGAACCAAGGGCAGGGCTCCGGGTCTGGTGCGTGACGGACCTTTAGTGACGGTTTTTCAGGGCTCTCTGGAACAGAAATCTCCTCTACTCCATTGCTGCGTGGCTTCCACTGCTCTAGAACCCGTTGGGAGTTCTTTTCATAGGTAATTTATGGACTGTGGGTTCGGAGCTAGCATATGTGAATCTTTCTACTCTGCCATCTTGGCTCCTCCCCCTATCCATGACATTTTAATGAAATGAAGTTTATTTTTAATCAATTTAAACTCTAGTTGAATTTCACACTGATATTTAGTTTAAAAAAAAAATAACATTTCATGTGGCCGTTACTTTTTCTATTCAAAGAACCTGAAAAACATTTATACCTAAAAATCTAATGATAAAATAATCCTTGTAATTTGGGAAAGATATTTTTGGAAATTCCCAGGAATTAGGGAAATCTATGAAAACTGTATTAGGTCATATTAAGGACTTCTTTCTATGATTTTGGCATATTCACTGTACTATTATCCTTTATTCTTTAAAGTGGCATGATATATGGAATGGATTAATGGTGTAATGTACTGAAAGTATTACAGCAGTGAGGCAAACTATCTGCATAATGCTCAGGGAAAAAGGCCTTATCAAAATGAAATATTTGGAATTTTTTGGCACTTCAACTTTACTCAATTCACTAAAACTCTCATTTTCTTCTTCCTCTTTAGTAATAACTGGCATACTCAGACATGAAGCCTCCTTCTTTATACTCTGCTTGCCACTAAGAGAGAAACATTTGGAAAATAGCATTTACATATCTGTGTGTATCTATGCACAGACAATCTGAGTAGGGCAGAACACAGCAGGACTCTAACCTAACTAGTTCTGTAGACAATGCTTACCTTAAGGAAGTAAGATTGTATGAGCTTTTTTTTTACCATTATATCGTAATGGTGACACACATTAAGTTTGTAGGTCACTAAAACCTCATGTCATTTTCAAACCATCATGTCTCCCTGCCTTGTATTTATTTTGTTTTTGAATCCCCTGGAGTATTTTGTATTTATCACTATCAAATTTAATCCTATTAGATTCTGCCCAATGTTTTTAGCTTGTAGATATCATTTTGGATGTTGAGCCTGTCATTCAACATAGTGGCTCTCTCTGCTGGATCTGCGTCAACTTCAACTTTAGTAAATATATCACATATGCCTTTATCCAAATCCCTGAAAAAAATATTAAACAGCACATAAACAACACAACAGTGACATTTTCCTGGTCCTTGGCACCAGAGACTTCCTGCCAAGATGATGCCAAACCATTAATAACAACTCTGGCTGCTGCCAGTTCAATAAAGACTTTCACCCGAGGTCATAGATTTTGTCAAATGCTTTGCTAGATAAATTATAGCTCCCTCCTTTCCTTTACAGACCTGTTTAATGACATTGTCAAAAATGCAAAATAAGGTGAAAGGATGCTGATTGGTTCTTTATCATTTCCTTTCTAAATTTTGCCAGGAACCAACTGGCCTACATTTTGCAAGGAATAGTTTTCCCTTATACAAAAATATATTTGTCATTCTCCAAGTTCTGAAGCACCCCTTCCATTTTCCATAACCTTTCAAAGATCATGATGAGCAAGCATTATCACTAGTTTTTTCAGGACCCTGGAAAACAGGTCACTGAGGTCACTACCCAAAGAAGCTATTCTAAATCTTTCCTTCTTTCAAGTCTTCCATACCTCACCTTCCCCTCTTTCTTTTAGCTGAGAACCCTAACTCCTACTATACTTAGAAAATTGAGGCAAATAGATGTGAAATGTCTCTATTTCTCTTCATTTCAAAACCCCTTGATATCATATCCCACTCTCTCCTCCATTCCTCCAAGCACAGACAAAAAGGTGGCCATTCTTGTTACCAAGGCCAGCTCCTCAATATATATAACTTCATCCTATCTCCTCCTATATTCTCCAGCAAAATGCAATTTCTACCATCATCTCCCTCTAAAATTTTCTGAATCTCCTTATCTACTCATTCCTTCTCTGCTAATTTCCAACATGCCCAAGTCTATTACATCCTTAAGAAACTTTCACTAGACCATACATCCCTGCAAGCTGTCATATCTCTCCTTTTCACAATCAGAATCCTTAAGGAAGTTGTCCATACTCACTGCCTCCACTTGTCTTTTCACTCCTCAATCATTTTCAATTCTAGATTCCAACATCATCACTCAACTCAATTGCCAATCTGATCATCTTTTCTCAGTTTTCATCCTTCTTTTACTTGCCTGCTACATCTGACACTATTAACCACCCTCTCCTCCTGCATACACTCTGCTGCTCTCTGGGTTTTCATGACACTACCCTTTCCTATGTCTCCTATCTTGTGACTACTCCTCTGTTAGCATGATCATACTTCCAATTCCTCTCCTAATTCACCAACTATATCACAATCCATTAACTATGGATGTACCCTAAGATTATATGTCTTCATCTTCTCTCTACAAATTCTCTTGATAATCTCATCAGCTCCCCTGGATTTAACTATTCTCTCTATGCAGATGACACACATCTATATATACAGGCCATATATATGAAGCCCTCAGCTTCAGTTCACAACACCAACTTACTGCTGTATATTTCAAAGCCAATGACCTGATATATCCCAATCTCACTATGTCCAAAATTAAATGTATAACCTTTCTTCCAAACTCTATTTTCCAGAAAAGGCACCACTAGGCTTCCAGTTTCCCAAGTTTGTAGTGTAAGGCTACAACTCCTCCATTCCTCATTCCATATATTCAACCAGTTGTCAAATCTTGCCATTTTTCCTACACAAGATCTAAGTCTGACTCCTCTCTACTAACACAGCTACCACCTTAGTTCAGGCCCTCGCTACCTCTCCACGAGGTTATTGCAACTAACTGACTGATTTGCCCTGGCTCAAGTTTCATCCTACTCCAATCTATCTCCTCCATATTATTGCCAAAATGGTTTTCCTTATGTACCCAACTGTGTTACACTCCTACAAAATCAACTCTGGGAGTACCTCCTCTATTTAGCATTTAAAGTCCTTCACAATCTGGCCTCAATACATCTTTCCAACTTCACAGAACACTATTCTCCTTTTCCCTTACACACACACACACACACACACACACACACACACAGAGTCTCTCTCTCTCTCTCTCTCTCTCTTTCTGTAAACCAGCATAAAGTGGCCTTTATGTAACACTCCATCTCCCATCTCCATGCCTCTGTACTGGTCTACCCCATGCCTGAAATGTATGCCCTTTTTACTTCTCCCCCATAGGATCCGATCCCTCAAGCACCATCTTCTACATGAAATCTTACTTGTTTTTCCCAAATGTTAGTTCCCTCCCTCCCATTGTTACTTAAGTATTTTGTACTTATTTTCCTCATATTTACTCTCTATATAATTTTAGTGTCTTTCCTATTAGAACATAAGTTCCTTGCAAGTATGAATTGGTTCATCACATTTTATCCATAACTCAGTGCCTGGAACAAAGTAGGCACTTACGTTTGTTAGTTAAATGAGTTTTTCTGTAATTTTCAGCCCAAAGGTCATTCTCTGAAGAAAATTAGAAGCAAAACCTACATTTACTCATTCAAATCAATATTTATAAAGCATTTATACTCTGAATTAGGTACTATGCTAGGTGCTAAGGATACAAAGAAACATATGGAAAAGTCTCTGTCCTCAAGTAGGGCAATACAAAACACAACATGTAAAGTGATAGGCAATTACAAGGTAATATGAGGCAGGAGAAAATTCTAACTACTAGGGAAATCAAACAAGTAGAACTTCAGACTTTTTTTTTTTTGTAAAAAGCAGTCACTAGGAAGAAATATGTTCCCAGTACAGGGATAGCTTGTGATAACATACCAAGATGGAACATGGAAGGTAAAGTGTGGAGAGCAGCTTAAATGCCCATTTAAGTGCGATGTGTGAAGGGAAATAATGCAAAATAAGTTTTGTTGGTGAATGGCAATACCAGAATTTATAACTTAGAGGCAAAAGGGAAACACTGGAAAGCATTTAGGAAAGAAATTCAATCTCCCTTAGAAAAGTTCCTACCTCTTTTTCTTGATCTATGCAATTCAAATAATCTTTTCAGACAATTCCCCTTTGACTTTTCAAAGGAATTATGTGTTTGTGTCTTCAGAATTTCATTAGGGGTGCCCCCCTTCCCTATGGAATTAATTGTCCCTACAGAATCTTAGGCCAAGGGATTCTATTTATGTTTTCCCTGAACTTTCTAATATACTCTCCTCAAATTTAATACTATACCATCTTCCTTTCCCTCACTGTCAAAAAATGCCAAGATGGAATGCTCATTCATAGGAACTCACAAGATGGTTCCCCATCATTTTGGTCACAGCAAGTAACTGGTCCTTTTCAAGAAAATATTAACTTTTGTTTTTGAGAGAGTGAGGTGAACTTAGTTGAATTCAATTCAAATAAATGAAGTTTTCCATCAATAATGTAATATACCTCTATGCCAGGTTGTAATCTATGTCCTTGAAGAGAGCTATCAAGATAGTTTGTAACATACTCTCATATTTTTTCTGTCTCCAATAATCTTGACCCAAACGTTCTTCACAACTCCCCTCTGATTCCTAGATTTCCCCCACATACCTTTAATTTCCAGTGTCACTCTATTCCCATCCCATCTTCCCCAGCTCCCATTAAACTATCCTTATCCTTTTAAATAAGGTACCCTTCCAGAGTCATAGTCCAATCACAGATTCCATGCTATCAAATCTTAAGCACATGTTAGAGAAAGAATATTTTAGTTGGGGGGAAATAAATCTTTTCAAAAAAAATGTGTGTGAAGAGTCCTAGATACAAGATCTGAGAACCTGAACTCCCATCCTAGCTCTCATACTTTCGGCCTGTCTGTGACACTGACAAAGTTACTCCACATTTCTGGGTCTCACTTTGCTCAACTATAAAATGAAAGAGTTGTGCTCTGCGATCTCTAAGAACCCTGCCAGGTTTAGCTCTATGAAAAGCTAAATGTTTAGAATAAAAACACAATTATAATAACTGCAACTTCTCTGAACCAAATATATATATACATATATATATACATATATATATATATATATATTTTAAGGAAACATGTAATATTATGTATGCACTTTGCACAATGTCTCAGGAGTCTTCTAAGTCCAATTCAACCTATTTTCTTTAATTCTTACATCAAGGGACAGAATTATTTTGATAAAGATAATTGGACTGAAGATACCACTAATGAAATAGAAAAAAATAAAAAAGTGTGGCAACCATCAAGAAACAACCATTAAATGTTTCTCAAATTCTATGAAAGGCCCTAATTATATAAAGATATTTATGATGACCTCATATTCTTACATGTTTAACACATAAACCCTCATTAATGATCATTGTCAAAGCTAGACAGCATAAATCTATGCTTCACTTCCCACCAAAATTTTATACTAAATAATGCAGGCATAATGTAGGCATGGTTCTCATCAATAATTATTCAAGATTTTGAACTAAAATTCATAATGTAATATATGCTAATGAAAAAAGTGTTGAAAGAAAAAGACAGAAGGAAGGAAGGAAGCAAAGAAAGGAAAAGGTTAACAGGAAAAAAATTACTATGTCTTACATAGCATGACTACAAATCCTAGGTGACCAATTTCTAACAAACTTAGGTTAAATTATATTGGCTAGTAAGTAAACATTTTAGAATACTATTTTTTTACAACTATATACAACATTTAAAAACTGTTTTAAGAGACAAAATTTTATCTAATTATATTTAGATTAAATTGTTAACATTAACTGCAACTATTTCAAAAGAAAAAAGAGGAACAAATTTTAAAGGGCTCTAAAATACACTAACGCTGTAGCTAAACCAAACACAACCAAGAGTTAGGACATAAGCAAAAAGTCCTCTGAAAAGCCAAAATAGGGCTCACAAAATACAGGCACTAAAGCTAATTTTCTCTGAGAGGAAAGCCACTCAGGCTCATTCTGGGAATATCTTACACATAATTTTCATGGACTTGGTTATCAGGTTTACAGAGTCATCAAAGATTAAAAGCACTTGGCAATAAGGAAGGGAAATCACAGAATCTGAGAACTGGAAGGGACCACCTCAGAGTTCCTCTATATCTAAGGAAGAATCATCTACATTACTCTTCTATATAAGAAAAAACAAAAATTATCATTTAGCCTCCACCTGAATAAGGAAAACTTACAACCTCTTGAGTCAGACAATTTCACTTTTGGAGATCTCTACCTATTTTTAAAGGAAGATTTTCTTTTTTATTGAGCCAGCTAAGTGCCTCTTGCAATTTCCACAATTACTCCTCGCTAATTTCAAAGGCAAAACAAGTTTACTCATCCCTCTTCCACCTGACAGTCCTTAGAATTTCCTTCAAATATCAGAAGATGCTGTTATGTTACATCTTGAGTCTTCTGTTCTGCAGCTGATCCTGCATCATTTCAAGTTCTCTTGCCATCTTAGTGGCACTACAGGTAGAAACACTAATATTATAAGGTAGGAATACTTTTATTATAATAATAAAATAAGTGACTGGGAAAAGACAAAAAAATCTGAAAAAAATCAGACACAAACTCAAAAAGAATAGCCACCCAAGATCATTTAATGTAAACACAAACACATCCAAATAAGTCTCAGAAGAACACTGTATTTATATGTAGGAAAATTTATGACTATGATGATTATTGTACTTGTGTGTATGCTTGTCACTCATACAAAAACAAATGAAACCTAAAGCATGTAATGTGAATTATGATTTTAATAGTCTGACTTGGTTTGCAGGGCCAGCTTCTCCAGAGTTTGCTTGTTTAAAACAATCCTTCCTCAGAAGCCAAACACCCAAAACAGGAAAACCATTATGATGAACAGAAAAGTAGGTAAGAAGAGTTCTAGCTAACACAGTGAGTTTGTTATAGTTTGTTCTGGTACTTGCCGGTAGCACCCAAGGGGACAAAAAAGTTAAAATTACTGACTCTGAGTACGTAGTTTTTGTCCTAGCTCTGTCCATCACAACTATGTAGATGTGGGCAAAGGACTCAACTTTCTTGGTCTTGTTTCTTTGTCTGCAAAATAGACTAGGTCACAGTCAAGATGTCATTCAACTGATGTTAAAGCTTACAAGGTTCCCAAATACAGTGAAAAGGAATGTGGTTCACAACAAAGATATAAATCACTGTCTCTTGCTTCTACAAAGACTATATTAAGTTACCTTTAACTTGAGATGTTTCCTCTTCTGAATCCAGTTTTCCTTTGTTTCTTATATTAGAAGGTGTCTTGACTAGCTTTTTCACAAATTCTGATTCAAGTGGCTCAAGTTTAACTTGACGATGTCTTCTTGATTTGGATGCCTGAAGAATTAAAATTACTAAGTTACAAGGCATCCAGGTTTTAAAAGGGATACAGAATAGAAACATATTCAATACAAAGAGCAAGTCAAAAAATATGTTCAAAGCAAAAAACGTTCTATCAGGAAAATTTTACAGGAAAATTTATTTTAAAAATTCCAGTAATTTTATAACTCACATCCTCTGTATGTACGCTACACATCTATCATATACCAATTATAACATTATCCTTATCCAAAGAAGTTATGCTTTTTTTACCCAACACAACCCACTCATTCCCTTTATTCTAGTCAGGCTAATTTCCTACTCTCTCCCACAAAGGCTATGCTCATTCCAGCCTTTACGCCTTTTACTCAAGCTATTACTGTCATTTAGAATATCCTGCCCCTCCACCAAACCAAATCCTACCCAAGTCCTCCAAAAAACTTGCCCTGACGACTCTAACCCACAGAAATCTTTCCTTTCTCTGAATTCCTAAAGCGCTTTAAGCTTGCAGTAAACCATATAGTATGAAAGACATCAATAATATTATAAATGTAAAATCAACAAAACATAATAATAAGTGTAACCTCAGTTTCTTAAGAACTATTTCTTCTAGCTGTTCACACCCACAAACAATGCATAACTGGCAGCGGAAATATTTAAAAAACTCTATCTGGTCTGGTTAGAAAATGAGGTATTGCAATTAAGAAAACATTGCCATTAATGTAAAGTAATCGATTTAGAACTAGACTTTGAAGATCATCTAGTCTAACCCCAGTTCAACATGTATATGAGGAAACTTCTGTTTTCTGAAACCGCAGAGGACAATTAATTCACCTAAAATCATACAAGTAGTGAAAGCAGTAAGTGTTCCAGTAAGCAGTTCCTCCAACTCCAGTTATTTCCCCTCTAGCACACTAGTACAGAGCTTATCTTCTAGTGGATTACAAATTATTTTTTATAATTAGCAAGCAATAAAACATACTAAACTAAAACTACATCCAAACAAAATTTAACCATTCTTTGATGATTCAGAAGATATTTAATTAGTGTCTTGAACCCAAGGAACTTTATATCAACGTAATGAATAATAACTATCACAAGACAATAGAAGGGTAGCTCTGGTTAATTTTTTTTTTAATTAACCAGTTTTACTGATGGTGTCTGAATACAGGTTGAAGTACCTTTTTATTTTTTCTTGATTTTTTTTTGTCTCTGATCTTTAAAAACAATGTGGTTATGTTTTGCACAACTACAATGTATAACCTATACTGAATTGCTTGCCTTCTCGATGAAGGTGTGTGGGAAAGGAGGGAGAGAATCCAGAACTCAAAGTTTTAAAAACAAAGGCTAAAAAGCATTTTTACATATAACTAGGAAAAATAAAATACTAAATGAAACGTAAAAAAATTAACTAGTTTTTGTGCTTAGGAGACAAGTACAGAAGTAGACTACTGTCTGTGAGATCAGAGGATCTGTGATCTGATTTCAGGTCTGCTGCCACTTACTCCTGGGCCATCTCAGGCAAGTTCCTTAATGTCTGTGGATCTCAACTGCATCATCTCTAAAGTGAAAGAGCTGGGCTAGAAGATTCTAAGGTCCAGTCTAGGTCTAAATCTACGATTCTACGATTATAAAAATGACAACACTGGTGAGATTCTGGCTACAGTATTTTATGACAATGAAAAATAACTGATTACTAACAAATAGGTCTCTTTTCAAGGTCAAGTTCAAACTCCATTACAATGGATTCTATGAAACTCTCAAAACTGGGTCAAACAATGTTAATGTTAAAAGTGTTCACATGAACAACAAATCAGAACATCAGGTGAAGCTGAAAAATCTTTATCAAAGAAAGTTAATTTCTGTGATATTTGCAATAACTGCATTTGACCCACAGGGAGGACTCTAAGACAGTTTATAATTGTGTGTTTGTAGGATTTTAAATGATCTACTAGCCAGGAAACCAACATTCAGCCTGTGGACCAATCTGAGGGGAAAAAAAAGTTTAGCTAAAGAGTTATTAGCACATGTAAAAAAGCAGACTACTAGGGGGCCTGACCACCTGTCACTATTACTATATAACTGATTATAATACAGTGTTAGGCTATCAAACTTATATCAACTGGTAGTTGTTTTACGTTGAATGTGAGAAATCACAGAACTATATAACTATATGGTCTACACACATAAATTTCTCATCATATGAATATACTCTTCTATTGCATACAATAACTGAGATTAGAATAAAAAAATCTAAATTTCAAGGAAGATTATTAAACAAATAAAATGACTTAAAAATCTAGCAATCAAATAAAAAAGAAGAGTACTTAAATTCATAGCTAAAATTCAATCAAATTCAATCAAACCAAAAAGGAGAGTACTTAAATTTATAGCTAAAATGCTTAAAATCCCTTAATAAAAAAAAAATGACCAAAATATTCTTTAAAATGTTTGTTATTCTGTTAAAAAAAAAAACAACTAATTTACCTGAGTGACGATTGAATAAGCCTTGGATTTTATTTTAGCTAATGTTCCAGCTCTTTCAGAACCCTGCAAACAAACAAATTAAATTAAAAATAAATAGCAACACCACCAGAAGAAATTATTTTATATGCAACTAGTATCAGAAATGGCATTTAGGCAAGATCAATTAGTGAAGCTATTAAATTCCACCAAGACTTTAAAACATCCTCATCTTACTGAAGTTCCTCATCTCATTGAAGTTCACCAGCATTTCCAGGCAAGACAGAGGGCCAGCATATGCACTCTATCCATCAAACTCATCCATGTTCTACTAGAACATTGGATTTTGCCCACAGGTTGATGGTTTTGATAGGCAAGCCTTTACTTTATCCTGCCTGGAAGAAGGCCTCTATGTCACTTCTCCATACGAGGGCTCCTGTGTGCTCTCTGCTTCTTATTTCCCTTTTATGTGTGGTCTTCCCCCTCAGCACACAAACTCTTTAAGAACACGCCTGGTATTTATTTTTCCAGAGTTTAGTACAGTGTCTGTGAATACTTAATAAATACTTGTTTATTTAACTTAGCTCACTAAGAATGGGCTCCCTCCTAATGGCACAGCTTCCCCTCAACATCTTCTCCAGTCTTGGTTGTGCTATGTGGGAACCAGAATAGTTCTCACTCCCCACTGCTATGTGCAAGTTCTCCCTCTATCGTTACTCTGTAACTTCTTCTCCTTTAAAGTTCATTAATCCATTATCTACAACCCAATCAAAATTCTAGCAACTGTTTTCTATAGACCTCCAGAACATTCCCTTTCTTTCCTCAATAAGTTCGGTACCTGGCTTACAGTCTTTCTTTCCTACTCCTACCCTAACGCTAGTGGACTTCAACTTACATAGTGATACTCTCTCAAACACCTAACCATCCCAGTTTCCCAACTTGATCATTTCTCATGACCTGGTCTATCCTTCATGACCTACAATCCCTCTAATCTTCAGGTTTTTGCTAGGCTGTTGCTGCTGTTCTGACTGCACTCTGTTCCTTTCCCTGCCTTTACACTTTGGTGATCTCTATTCTACTCTCTATCATCTACTCTTAGATCCCTTAAACTATCATTGACTGACTGAGCCTTGAGTGATCCTAAACATGGATAACTTCTACCACCTGCCGCCTTAGCTCCTATTCACGTGCTAATGAATGGATCAAAAGGAAATCAGGAAACCAAGTGGGTCCACCACAAATTCATGTTATCTCATCTCAAATGGGTCCTCACTGCAACCAGGCAATCATTCTTCCTAATCAATTCACCAACACACTCTCCAAATCTTCTTTAAACTTCTCTTGGCAAGATCTTCCTCTCAGCTGAGGACCTTGCTGCATACTTCCATCAAAAACACTGAAGCTGGGGGCGGAGCCAAGATGGCGGAGTAGAAGGACGCACATTTACGAGCTCTGAAACCAAAGCCCATAGAATTAATGTAAAAAGAGACCCCCATAACTTCTGGGTCAATACAAGGTGTGCAGAAACGGAGTGGAAGAGATTTCCGTGCCAGAGAGCCCTGAAGAGCCGTCCCCGGGGTCCGTCGCGTCCCGGAAAGCGGACCCCACTCCAACACTGCCCTGGCCGCGGCCCCAGAGAAGCTGACCCAAGCAGGCTTCAGGGACGGAAGCTCCAGCAGCCGGGAAAGTCCCTCCGCCCACAGAAGCTACAGGTCAGTGAGAAAGAAGGCTGGGCTAGAGGAGGGGAGCGGAGCACCTCCGTGACTCGGGCCCCCTCAGGAGGAAGCAGCGGCGACAGAGACGGGGGCAGGAAGCGGCAGAGGGGTGGGTGGCAGCTGAGGCGGCAGCGCCCGAGACTCAGGAATCCCCCGGCAGCAGGCAGAATCTTCATTACGGAAGGTTTCTGCATAAAACCTGAGGGAGCTGAGCCTGGGAGACGGCCCTGCCCCCACCCCACTCTATTACTGAAGGCCTCTGCATAAAGCCCCTGAAGGAACTGAACCTGGGAGGCAGGCCCCCCACCCCGCCCCCACCTGCTCCATTCCTGAAAGTCTCTGCATAAAGCCCCTGAGGGAACTGAGCTTGGGAGGCGGCCCTGCCTCCACCCCAGCGCCAGAACTAAAGCGTGCTGCGGAAAGCACATTTGAATCTCAGAGGCCAAGCACTAGCTGGGCGGATCCAGGAGGGGGTGGAAAGGAATCTCAGAAGGCAAGTAACTGGCTGGGAAAATGCCTAGAAAAGGGAAGAAAAATAAGACTATAGAGAGTTTTTTCCAACAAATGCAAATGATCCCGACCTTTGGATCTGATGACGAGGACGTATTCCTTCCATCAGGGAAAGATGTGGAGGGCGGGGCCTCAGTACCCCAGACACCCCAGGGGGGTGGCGGGTGGGCTCAGGCCCTGGAACAGCTCAAAAAGGATTTTGAAAAGCAAGTTAGACAGGTGGAGGAAAAACTGGGAAGAGAAATGACAGAGATGCAAGAAAAGTATGAAAAACGGGTCAATACCTTGGTAAAGGAGACCCAAAAAAATGCTGAGGAAATTAACACCTTGAAAAATAGGCTAAATTGGCAAAAGAGGTTCAAAAAGCTAATGAGGAGAAGAATGCTTTCAAAAGCAGAATGAGCCAAATGGAAAAAGAGGCTCAAAAGCTCACTGAATTTAATAGTTCTCTCAAAATTAGAATGGAACAGATGGAGTCTAATGACTTTACGAGAAACCAAGAAATCACCAAACAAAACCAAAAGAACGAAAAAATGGAAGAGAATGTGAAATATCTCATGGGAAAAACAACTGACCTGGAAAATAGATCCAAGAGAGACAATTTAAAAATTATGGGACTACCTGAAACTCATGATCAAAAAAAGAGCCTAGACATCATCTTCCATGAAATTATCAAGGAAAACTGCCCTGACATTCTAGAACCAGAGGGCAAAATAAGTATTGAAAGAATCCATCGATCACCACCTGAAAGAGATCCAAAAAGAGAAACTCCTAGGAACATTGTGGCCAAATTCCAGAACTCCCAGCTCAAGGAAAAAATCTTGCAAGCAGCTAGAAAGAAACAATTCCAGTACTGTGGAAATACAATCAGGATAACTCAAGATCTAGCAGCTTCTACATTAAGGGATCGAAGGGCGTGGAATAGGATATTCCAGAAGGCAAAGGAACTAGGACTCAAACCAAGAATCACCTACCCAGCTAAACTGAGTATAATACTTCAAGGGAAAATATGGTCTTTCAATGAAACAGAGGACTTTCAATCATTCTTAATGAAAAGACCAGAGCTGAAAAGAAAATTTGACTTTCAAACACAAGAATGAGAAGAAGCATGAAAAAGGAAACAGCGAAGAGAAGTCTTAAGGGACTAACCAGAAGTGAACTGTTTACATTCATACAGGGAAAGACAATATTTCTAACTCTTAAAACTTTTCAGTATCTGGGTAGTTGGTGGGACCACACATACACATGTACATGCATGCACACACATACACACATGCACATACATACAGAGATAGAGAGCACAGGTTGAACTGAATAGGATGGGACCATACCTTAAAAGAAACTAAGATTAATGGTGAGAGAGAAATGTAGTGGGAGGAAAGAGGGGGAAATGGAAGAGGGTAACTATATGTCATTTAAGAGGCAGGTAGGAGGTTTTTTTAGTGGAGGGAAAAAGAGGAGGGCTGAGAAAAAAAAACAAAAAACAAAAAACAAAAACAAAAAAACAAGAAGTTTACCCTCATCACATATGACTAAACGAAGGAGTGAAATGCACACTCATTTTGGTAAGAAAACCTATCTTACAGTATAAGAAAGTGGGGGAGAAGGAGATATTGCAAGGGGGGGATGATGGAAGGGAGGGCAAAGGGAGGAGGGAGCAATTTGAAGTCAACACTTGGGGAGGGACAGGATCAAAAGACAGAAGAGAAACAATGAGGGGCAGGTTAGGAGGGATGGTAATCCAGTTAGTCTTACACAACACGACTATCAGGGAGGTCATTTGCAAAACTACACAGATATGGCCTATATTGAATTGCCTGCTGTCCCAAAAGGAATGGGTGGGGAGGGAGGGATGGGGAGAATTTGGAACTCAAAGTTTTAAGAACAACTGTTTAGTATTGTTGTTGCAACTAGGAAAGAAGACATACAGTTAAGGAGGAATAGAAAGTCATCTGGCCCTACAGGAGAAAAGAGAAGATGGAGACAAGAGAAGGGAGGGATGACAGAAGAGAGGGCAGATTGGAGATAGGGAAAATTAGACTGCTTGGGGTATTGGGGTGGGGGGGAGGGGAATAAAAGGGGAGAAAATTTGGAACCCAAAAATTTGTGAAAATGAATGTAAAAAGTTAAATAAATAAATAAATTAAAAAAACAAAACAAAACACTGAAGCCATTCACCATCTTCCAAATCTCACATCATTCAGACATCTTCCTCTATCTGTCCCTTAACTTCTACATCAGATTAAAAAGATGGCTCTTCTCTTTACCAAGGCCAGCCCTTTACATGCCCCCTTAATCCCATCACCTCTCATCAAGCCAAACAGACTGTCCCCCCCATCATTCCCACTCTCACTGTTATTTTTCAATCTCTCTCCACCCTCTGGTTCCTTTCCTGTTGCCTACAACAAACATGTCCATGTCTCCTCCATCCTTTAAAACTTCCACTTGATCCAAGCATCCCCAATTAGCTATTTTCCTGTTAACTTTCCCCTGCTTCTAAAGGCTACCATCCTTAAGAAAGTTGTCCGCACTGGATGCCTCTTTCTCCTCACTCTCTTCTAAACCCTCTGCAGTCTGGTTTCTGACTTCATCTATCTAAAATCATTAATAATATTTTAACAGTCAAATTCTCTCTCACATACCCTCCATGTCCAAATTCTATCATTTCTATCTTTCCTATCTTAATACTTCTAATTGGTCTAACACACACTCTCTATATCCAAATTCTGTCATTTCTATCTTTTCTATCTTAATTATTTCTTGACTATATCTCCTCTACACTACTAACACAATCACCATCCTATGTAAGCCCTTAAGTACCTCTCTTAATTTTCTCCGCACTCCACTGTATCCTCTACTCAGTCTCCAAGGTGATTTTCTAGAGTATAGGTCTGACTGTATCACCCTTCTACTCAAACTCCAGTGGCTCCCTAATGAAGTCCTCTGGCACTTAAGAGTCTTCATAACATGGCTCTACTCTACATTTTGATCTTCTTACCCTTTACTCTGCTCTTTGCACTCTATGACCAAGCTACACTAACTTATTGCAGTTTCTCAAGCATGATACTCCATCTCCTATCTGTGCCTTTGCATTGGCCACCTCATATGCCTGCAATGCCATCTCTCCTCACCTCTGCTTCTTAGTTTCCATGGACTCTTTTAAGATTCAGTTCAAATCCCACTTTCTGTAGGAGGTCTCTTCCAGCCTACCCAAATGTCCAGTGCTCCAGCCCTCCTCATTATCTATCTATTCCATTTATCTTACATGAACAGAGGTAATGCTATGAGCTCCTTGAGGATAGGGACTGCTTTTGTACTTTAGTACAATGAGCCTGGTATAGAAGTCCTTAATAAATGGCAACTGTTGACTCCAGTATCAAGCCCCATGATTTTGAATGTTTGCCATGTCCCAGATTTGAAGAAAAAAAAAAAGCTGTGTATACACAGATGCTACCCAATCATCCCTCTCCCTTCCCCATTCCAATAAACTGTCAGCATTCCCACTCCCTATATTAAATTACAAAGCATCAGGAAAAGAGCAAGGAAACCAGATGCTTCATCACAAAACAGCTAGTAACCCTGAATTTGGACTTCAGATGTAATTATTTAAATACTGACATAAGATCACTTTCTTTAACATATAAATACAATGACCTGAAAGTTAATCTATTTGTTCCACAGTAAGAAATTTTAAAAAATATTTTCCTTACTTCCACTTCTTGTGAACTTCCTTCCTTTTCTCTTTGGTCATCTTCACTTTTAACTTTTACCGATACCTTCTGTGACAACAAAGAATAACATTTTAAAATTCAAAGTAACTCAGAACAAAGATAATTAACTTTAGAATGAGA
Organism: Bettongia penicillata ogilbyi; assembly: GCA_023548195.1. Lineage (NCBI taxonomy): Eukaryota > Metazoa > Chordata > Mammalia > Diprotodontia > Potoroidae > Bettongia > Bettongia penicillata. Next base: position 711,396 of record JAJHZJ010000041.1, read on the forward strand.
AGCAATTATTTCTAATGATTAAACATATTTCTTAAAAGTTTTAAAATCCTATTTTTCTAGGATTCTCCACAATCTAAAATTAATTCACAGTTAAGCTTCACTCAGGTATCACACTGAATGATTTCTAACTTACAGTAACATGAAGTATTATTTGAAAGCAATGAGAACTTAATCCTATAAAAGAAATCAGATTATAATACATTTTTTCTTTCTGGTTTCCTCAAGTGCCAGAACATCTGTTCATTTTTCACAACTCAGTAAAAAATAAATACCTTGTTCATATAGACTGATCATCTAATCTGATTTGGCTGAATAGTATTAAAAACAAAACATTTTAAAATCCTTGTTATCTAGGACTTTAGGGAAATTAAAGGAATGACTCAAAGTTGTTAGTTCAAGCTACTTCTGTCAGCAATGAACAGTGAAAAGAAAACTGATGCTTCTGACCTATGTGACCCTTGGCAAGTCTTCTTCTGGGTCCACTCTATCCTCAGTAAAATATGGATTTGAGGTTAGATGGTCTTTGGATCTACTTCTAGCTCTAAATGCTATGACCCTGGGTGGCACCCTCCTTTCTACCATTAGCTTTGCTCACCATCTCTAATTAGCTACCAATCTATACCCTGAACCCAAAAACTAAGATGTCTTAGAAAGATAACGTATTAAAAATATGCCAGGATTTCAGATAAAACAAGAGGAAGCCAGCCAGCAGGAAGTCTCTGACTTAATTCTAAAGCCTAATGTTCTTCATCAAGGTAAGAATCAAACTAAGTAAACCACCTAAACAAATAAGCCATTTATTTTTCAACATGAATGTCCAATATTTAATATTCAGTACTCAAAATACATACTGCATATAACATTAAACTTTATTTTTAATTTTTTAGAAAATTCCACTTTCCAAAACAAACATTATCAGAAAAGAGACAGCACCTGAAGTTACCTATCAGAATGTAAAGAATTTGTAGTTGATATTGGATGTAGATGCCTCAATAATTCAGTGCTTCAACTTCAGTAATTCTTGCAGCATTAAGCTGAATAGCAAGTAGAAAACGTGGACAAAGGATCTCAAAAATATAATTTCTAGAAATTTAGGGATGGCATAATGCCAGTCAATGCAACTTTTAAGGTAAGGCCTTGGTAAGTAATTTGCTTCTAGAAAATAATTTATTAATTGTATGCCATCTCCGGGAGGGAGGAGAAAGGTAGGGGTGAGGGAGAGAAAAAGAAATCTAAGTTATATGGTAGTGATTATGGAACACTGAAAATAAAAAAAAAATAATAAAAAATTAAAAAAAAAGAAAATATAATTTATTATTATGGGGTTCAATTCAACCACATTCATTAATCAACTATTGTATTCAATGCACTTTGCTAAGTGCTGCTGACACAAAGCCAAAAACTTAAGAATCCTTCCCTTCAATGAACTATTTGGGGAGGGGGGAAGGGAAGCGGGATTGAGGACAAAAAAAAAAAAATATATATATATATACATTCTAATTTTCGAAGAAAAAGGTAATAAATAGAAGGCAGGGAGGAAGAATTAAGGGAAGACTTCATAGAAATGGAGAAGATAAAATCTGAAATATGTTTTTAAGGAGAGACAAGGACTTCCTGAAATACATATAAGAGGGCAGTAAGAATGTATAGGGGGCAGGAGACCAATGTCAAGTTCATATAACAATAAATAATGCAATTTGAGAAAAAAATACATTAAGAGGAATAGTATAGAATAGAATAGGGCTGGAGGGGTAAATATGAGGCCAGGCTGAGGAATTTTCATCTTATCCTAAAGAAAATGGGTAAGCACTAACAATTTAGGAGTGTATGGAAGTAGAGAGTGCCATGACCTGGAAGTATTATTATTTCATCAATGTGTGGAGGATGAAATGAAGAGCACGGAGACTAATTAGGACAATATTATAGTATTCCAGGACAGAAGTGATGTAGGACAGAAAGTAGGGTTTCAGAAAAGAGTATTTCAGAGATGTTTAAAAAAAAGAATCAATAAGCCTTAGAACCTAATTAGAAGGGGAGTTAAAGCAAGGGAAGCTGAGTTAACATGTGAAGTTAAATTAATAACTAAGGTGAATTTAAACACAGCTTCAAAAATTTTTATTTCATAAACATGAACAAAAATCTTGCTAACTTCATATTGTAGAAGCTATGAGTACTATATATTGAGACACAGTAATGAATGGATATATTATATGTATTATTGGTAACCAATATTTATGAAAAATTAAGACTCACTTTGGTTACTACCTTCCTCATACTTTTAGTTGAGTTATTAAAGAGGCAACAACCACATACCTTTTTGTCTTCATGCCATTGTTTATGTTCTAAAACCAAGTTCTTAATGTTAACTAAGAACTCATCTTTTATCAAACTGAGGGCTTTGTCAGGCTGTGATTTATCAGCTGAAATTATTTGCTTCATTTCCTGGTAATGATCATGTATATTCATAATTTCCTGGAGACAAAAGATAAATATCAATATATTTTTGACAATATGGGAGTAATATTTCTATTTTCTACAAAAAAACAAAAAATTTCAAGCAATAAAATTCTATCCTTTAAACCTCTCTGGATAAATCAGGGGATAGAAAAAAAATGTACACACAGGTTTTGAGAATGATAAAATTGCAAAAAACCAAAAGAAGATGAAGACGAAAGGAAAGCTGGATCAAACCAAGTTCATAGCAAAGAAGGCCATGATGAAGGTAACCCCACCTTGTTTTACAAGATTGCTCAAGAAGGGAAACATATTAAAACAACAAAGGGAAAAGAGTCACTGATAATATTGCACAAAAAAGTGACAAAAGGACATCCAATAGAGATCTTGAGCTTTAAGGAGAGTAGTTAAAAGTCTTCACTACAGGAGACTAACATATATCAGAAAGAATAAAGAGACTCACTGGTGATCTAGAGCAGTGCTTCTGTGGGGTCTCAAAAAAATGTAGCAGCAGTAAAAGGTTTCTGAATGTGCAATGACCAAAAATTACTTCAAATGAATGAATCCAAGGTATTTTGAGTAGCACGTGCAACTCACTGAAGCCTTGGTTAAACGTAAAAAGTGGTCATGAGTGGAAAATGTTTAAGAAGCCCTTATCTACAGCATGAGAGCAAACCCTCCACTGACAGCGTTATCTTTTGGAACTGCTTCACCACCTGGCATTTTAGAAGGACTTGATTTCAAAGGTGTCAAGTTTAAGCTCGTTCATCTCATTCATCAGATGTTTACCACTCCAAATACCTGACCAGAACTTTGCTACCTCTACATGCCACTAACTCATCCCCAGATCCCCACATTTTCAGTAACAAGTCAGAGATTGATTAACAAACCCCTAGAAATATACCATGCTAAATCATCAAAAAAATCCTGGAGAGCTGGGCCCCCCATTAACCTTTCACATGGGCGGAAAACTCCCACCTCCTATGGCAGAGATTTGCCAGCTACTAGGATAATACTTTCCTCCTTCCTATTTCTTCCCATATTCTTGGTCAACGTTAGGATCAGAAATGGAATTAGAATTAAAAACAGAAATTGAATTAAAATTAGACACAGAGGCATGGAATTAGACAGAGAGATTCCAATTTCTCACAGGCCTAGGCTTCCACACACTATATCTTGACCCCTGCTCTATCATTAATGGTCTTTTCTTCATCTTAAGTCTCTTTCCAACTTCTGGTTTACACAGATGCGTGTGCATGTGAACATGTATGTTATATATATACATGTGTGAACTGCATATGTACATGTGTGTATGTGTGTGTGTATAATCCTTAGCCAACCTCTCTAATATGGCTCCATCTTTCATGTACTCTAATACAATGGATGTAGAGGAACAGTTAACCTTTTCCTTGTTCACTGCTTCCACTTTCAGACTCTCTCACTCTATCCCCGTAACTGGGTAATCTCTCTTTTGAGGTTCAGTCCATCTAGCTATATCACCTTACCCAGATCCCATACCAAAAAACAAAACTGATGAAAAGCTGCAAAATTAGATTCAGTTTCATAAAATCTACGTGAATCATGGGTTTCTGAACTCCTACTAATTGTGCTTTGGGAAAAAAACTGGCCAGTAGAGCAAAGGGTTACAGTAATATCAATATTACCAAGGAGGTCCTCTCTCAGCTCCCGTCACTCTGTATGGAGGGCTGAGAGTGTTGCACAGGTAGGTACAAATGCATGATACCAATTATGTTCACTGTTCCCCAATCTAAAAATATTTTTGAAGTCACCTATCATGTCCTTCTGTTTCCCTTCCTGACACAATTCCATCTAGTGTTAGGTTGCAGCTCTTCACCCATGTAACGGAGTATGTTTACACAGCCCATGTGATTGGCAAGCTAACAGTGGTTATATAGTTGACTAGGCAATGCCTTTGGAAAACATCTGTTGTTCAGGAGCCTCCAGCATTTTTAAGTTGGATTCTGGGACATATCAGATACCTTCTCAGGGTGAGGGGCACTCTAACTTTAACACTAGCCATCAGGTAGAGTACAAGGTCCCTGATGGAGAATATGGGGAAAAAAATCCCTATTTTAAGCTCATATGGGATAATGGAAATAGGTTGAATAAGAAGGTTCAAAACCATTCAGTTCCTTGTCCCTTAACAACATGACATGTCTGAATGATAAACCCGTCCAGCTGAATGATACCCTAAAATATCAAACAAAGAAGCAAATATGTAAACTAAGAGACTAGATGAGGATGAGAGGGGCCAATAAACAATTAATGGACAACTACATCTAGAGCCCATGCACCTGGGGACCAACTAGCATAAACAGGTGCTGACTGTAAAGGGGATTCAGTAGCTTATATTTTTACTCTGGAATTCTGGGTCATTTAGTCCAATAGTGTTTCAAGGCTAAAGACGAGAAAGAGCCTAAGAGTCAAGAGAAAGTGAGAAAACAGCTCTTAGGGGTTAATTTGAGACATCAAATCACCATGGTAAAGCAAAACTGGGCAAACCAAGGCTCAGGTTTTAAATGTGGGAACCTAAAGCAGTTGGTTTATTCCTAAAACAGTTCTGTGCATGCTGCTTGCCAAAATGTCTCCTCTTTAACCATGCTCAGAGACTTAGAGCTAAGAATACACCTTGCTGTCTTCCCCTTACTTCTACTGAAGAGACAGAATCCCAAGTCCAAGGTCATCAGAGAGGTATGCTCAGAATAAGGTACAGAAATGAGGGGAGATCTGTCAGACATTATGTCCAAACATGAGAGTCACAGTAGATAGAAAAGTCAGGCTTTCATGTGACTCAAGCAAGAATAGATCACAAAGAGGACTGGAGTGGTCCCCTAGTTGTATTTAGCCCTCTGAGAAAAGTATAGTATGAAGGAACAATAGGAAGAATCTAGGGAAAGCAATAAGACTAAGAAGCATTTGAGAATGCTTTCAGGTTTGATACAAATATTAGCCTTAAAATGTTTGATTTGGAAAAGGAGTTTCAGTAGTGTCAAAAAAAATACTGGTGAGGAAATTTCCTCTAACAATGAAGATCAGTAATACCACTAAAAAAGGGATAAAGTAAACACAAAATAAGTATTCTGATTATATAATATTTAAACAATCCTATACAAAAAATGGATACAATTAGAAAAAGAAGCAATAAATGGGAATATTTGTAGGAAATCTTATAAAGACATGATATCGAAGATATATAGGAAATTGGAGAGGGGGTGGTGTGTGTGTGTGTGTGTGTGTGTGTGTGTGTGTGTGTGTGTGTGTGTGTGTGTGTGTGTGTGTGTAGTCCCTTGGGGACTGCCATTTTAGTCAGATTATAATACACAATCAAAGAAAAAATTTAAACATTAATCTTGGGCTCTTCAAATTTTAACTAAGGACCTATCATTAAACTGCATCATATTTCAAAATTTATAGTAAACTGAGAGTACTTATAGTACTTTACTGTGATGAGTTAAATTAATCTAGGAAAACAGCAGCACCTAGTAAAATTCTCTGATAATCATTCAGAGAATACAAATAAAATTACCTCTAGTGTGTCAGCAGTGATAAGCTTCATTACCCGGTCATTTGGTTCCTTAAATTCCTCTGTAACTTCAGTTCGTGGATTATTTTTCTTCATTCTGTATGAAAGCTACATAAAATGGCAAAAATTTAATGCAGTTGGCTGCTTAGAAAAACAGGTGCATATTTACAGTGCTGATATAAAGAGAGCAATAAAAATACTATACTGGAAAGTAAAAATAAATAAAAAATAGTCCTACATATGGGTAGATTTATTATTCAATGAATCCTAAGTCTTTCAGTCTTCACATTATGCCTTTGAGATAACCTTCAGCAACATAGAACATAGCCAAATTTAGAAATACTAAAAGATGCCACATTAAAGCCTTCCTAGAAACCCAAAATACAATCAAAATGTAATTACTCTAATCAATAAGCCCATTTTGAAGTGAAACAAAATGGTTATATAGCTTAATCACTTTCAAATAGTCATATTTTGCTATTCTGCTCAATTAACATTGCCTTAAAAAGACCTTTACTTTATGTCATTCTTAACTTATTCCATGATTTCTACTGCACAACTATACTCAAAGATTCAGGATAAAAGCACATGTATCATCAGGATTGTACCTTGGTACATCTGTTTTTACATGCAGGCTCTAGGAACACACTACAAATGTATGTGTATCTTCATTTTAAAGACAAAATTAGGTTTTAATCAGAAAGCTTTTCAAGTCATACTTTTTAAGGTTATTCAATGATATTGGTAATAATAATTTAGTGTATTTCTTTTTTAAATATATTCTAGGCATCTAGTGATACTTAGTAGACAACAGAGATGCTTTCTCACTGTGAAAAAAACAAATTTATTGTTCCATACATCAAATTTCATGGAATATAATACCACATAGGTACTTATTACTCTTCAACAATCTCTTTACTCTAGCACTACTAATTCCCTATCTCATTCTCTATGGCAATTGTCCAAAACTCTTTTCTTTCCCCACCACTCTTACAAAAGAGGTACTAGTCCTACATTACTAAAAAAAGTGAGGTTACCCTAGGTGAACTTCCTCAGTTTCCTACCTTCATTACTCAAACTTTCCCAGCATCATCACCTTTTCTCTCCTGCTTCCCCTCAGATCACATGAGAGTTATCCCTCCACCTCAGTAAAGTGAACCATTCTGTACATCTCCTCCTTGGTAGCACTTTCTCCTACCCACCCTAGAATCAACTCCTCTGATACATCTTCAGTCATTCCATCAAAACTGCCTCCTTCCCATCTGCTACAAACATGAACATTTCAAGTTTAGAAGACTTACCTTGATCATTCTAATCAATCTAACTACCATCCCATCTATGTTCTCCTTTTCACTATTACACTTCACTTCTTGAAAACGCCATGGAAACCTGTTGTCTCTACTTCCTCAGCAAAGACTCTCTCAACTTCTTACAACACTTCCGTCACCTCCATTCTATGGCTTTATCAAGTCACAAATGACCTCCTCATTGTCAGGCCCAAGTCTTTGTTTGTCCTTACCTTCTCTGATTCACAGTAGCTTGACAACCATCAACTCTCTCCTTTTGTAACTTCAGAGATACCACATCCCCTGGTATTTTTTTTCTCTCTACCTACTCTCTCTCCTTGTTCTTCTCAATTCTCCTATGTAGGAACTCCCCAGAGCTCTTCCCTTGGCCCTCTTTCCTCTATTCACTCCCACAGATTCAATTATCCCTTCTAGGCAGTTGATGCCCACATATATATTTCTAGTCTTGACTTTTTTTAAGCTCAGTTCTAGTATCTCCACCTGATGATAGTATGTCTCTATCTCTATCAAAGGTTCCTAACCTCTTTTGTGTCATAAACCCATCTGGTGATCTGATGAAGCAAGAATATCCTTCTGAATAATGTTTTAAAAGGCATAAAATATGTAGAATTACAAAACAAACCAGTTAAGTTGAAATAATTACCAAATTTTAAAAAGAAAAAAAGGTTTACCTGACCTAGATATGCCATCAGCACTTCAAACTCAACAAATCTGAAACTGAGTTCATCATCTTCCAGACTAAACCTGCTCTTCCTTCTGACTTCATTTCTACTTCTCAGAAAACCAGTCCCATATATAAATCTTCCATGACTGTAAACTGAGTTTTTTTTTTTACCTTTCCTATCTCTTTTCTGTTATTATCCAATTAGTCCTATGAAGTCTATCAAAGAAACATCTCTCAACTTTGCCCCCTCTTCTCTAATGTCAATACAATCACTTATCTGGAATATTACAAAAGTCTTCATAGGTTTTCTCGCCTCCAATCTCTCCTCCTTCCAATTCATCTTTTATACTTCTCTCAAAATACCCTTTCTTAATTCATAAACATGATCAGATTATTCCTCTGCTCAAAGACCTTCAGCAGCTCTTTATTTCCTGACTAGTAGAAGTCAAGACCCTTTACCTGGCATTCAAAGCCCTTCAAAATCCAGTAACATTATTACCTTTCCAGCCTTATTTTCTACTACTCTTCTCCTAGTTCTCTACGCTCTGTTGTATTCCTATCAATCCTTCAAAAATCACATTTTCCAACAAGCTTTCCCTAATATCTCTCCTGTTTCCACTTCAGACCTAAGACTTCAAAAAACACTTTGATTTGTAACTCTGATACATTTCTGTGTTCCAGTAAGATTGCTGAATAAATTGTCATTCCTAGTTCCAGTTCCCCATAGAAATTCAAAACAAGATATTCACTAAAGTAAAGCAAAAGAACAACAAAAAGAAAAAACCCTCATTGAGGAAACACTCTAACAAAAAATAGTAAAGAAACTAAACAAAAAACCAAACAACAATAACCACGATAAAACGAAGAAACACTCTCAGGTAAAAACAATTAGAAAAGGGATCTCCAGAAGAAAGCCCTTCACTATAAAGGAGAAAGGAAAAACTGCAAGAAGTCTCAAGATGACTGATGAGTTAACAAAAGAATTAGAAGGAGGAAAGAAAAGGAACAAAAGCATCTCTCCTCAAGATTTCAAAGATAAATCTGTTTTGTAAGTGATGGTGGATAATTCTAATGCATTTATGTGATACTATGTGCTATAGTGATCTGTACTGCTATCACAAGGCCCTACTAGTTCAGGAGCAAGGTGGCACAATGGATAGAATGCTGGGCCTGGGATAAGGAAGACCCAAGCTGAAATTCAGCTTCAGATACTTGTTAGCTGCATGACCTCAGGCAAGTTACTAAACCTGCCTTCCTCAGTGTCCCCAGCTTTAACATGGGTTAGTAGGGTTGTTGTAAGGATAAAATGAGATATTTGCAAAGCACTTAGCACAACACCTGGCACATAGTAGGCTCTATATAGAAATGCTTATTCCCTCCTCCTTTCCCCTTCTCTACTAGATTTTAAGATCTACAAGAGCAAGGGCTATGTATTATGTGAACTTTTTATCCCCCCCCCACAGCTTAGGACATAGCAAAGGGTTAATAAATGTTTTTGAACTGAATTATACTATGTCAACATACAGGTTTAGGCATTGCTGTAAAATGGAAGGCCTTGTCTACTCTCAGCTTCCTAAGAATGTAAGAAGCATCATAATGTTGTGCGCTTGTCAGATCCCGCTGGAATTTCATAACTTCATCCCAATCCTTAAGGCATACTCTAATCTAAAAGCAAGAAAAGAAAAATGTCATTAAATATATATTTCAATATACATTACATGCATGCAATTAACCAGAACACTTTGCTACTAATAATAGTTTACAAACTGTTTCAGATTACTTTATGAGAACATTGTAAGATATTACCTTTTGCTTTGGCTGACAGAGTTGTGTATTATACAGTCCATACATAAGATACAAAGCACCAACTCTGATCTGAAAGGTGTATGGAGGTAGAAAATATTTCCAAGCCAGAGCTAAAGCTTCCTTTGAAAACTTGTTCTTTTCCATATGTCTCATTCTGCCACTAGAAAATAAGAAAGCATATTACGACTAAAAAGAATTGGACAGCCATGTTTTTATAAGAGAAGAAGAAAAAGAACAGGTCTCTGGATTCACATGAAGATAAACAATACGCTAAAAGAACATTAAGAATTATGAAGTCCTTAGTAAAAGACTAAAGATGGTAATGGGAAATGTGGTATTTTCATCACTGCTGTTGATCAAAGATGATGCCTTCAGAAGAGCAAGGCAGAGAACTAGGAAGAGTCTGAGAAAGGAATTTGATTTCTGGAAGACAGGTGAAAATGCACAAATAAGGGCTCTTGGCCAGCAATACAGTGTACCTAACAATATTTGGTAGAAAACATTATTTTCCAGGAGTCTTAAAAGAGTAATCAAAAGAGTTTATACTAAAAATGGGGTGAGACAGTGGAGAAAACTTCCAGGTCAAAGACCATAAAGTAGCTACAATCTAGGACGAAAAACTATAGAGAAGGCTGATAATTCACAAGAAACAAAATTCAATTAAAGTCATTGTCCCAAATTTCTTTATACACAAGAAATATAAAAGATTAGATCCTAGTACAAGACACATTTCACTTCGCATTTATTGCTAAGATTTAATGGAATGAAACTTTTCAGATATTCATCTGGGTCTATGACCTCATTTATTTGAGAGCTCCCTCTCACAAAGTCCATCTATGCCTACTCTTCGTATGTGATTCCTGCCTACCTCCTTCATTAAGTTCACCACCCAACATGCTAGAGTATTTCCTCCATTTCTCATGACACTGATAAGGTACCAACTAGTGCAGCACTCTAGTCCTCATCCTCTGCCCTTGCCAGGTGACTAGTACCTCTTCTCTTCCTAGATGACCTTTTTTTACTCCTATTTTTCAAAGTTTCTCAGTGGTTATATACTGCAGCCTGCTGACACCCATCACACTCTCCCATGCACTCTAATATTTATTTTTAACTCTTTAGAAACTGTTAAACTCCCTGTCTTCTTACCATACAACAATACCAGTAGAATGCTATAAAAAGATGAGCCTTGTTTTCACGGAGCTTTTCTATTTTCCAAAGGCAATCCAGTTTGTTCAACTCCCAAGTCCAAATTTCTGTCAATCTTTCTGTACAAGATATCATAGTGATGAATACATGTATTTTACAAGTTGGCTGGGCAAAGGGCTTACAGTCAAGTAAAAACTCGATCCTTTCTTAAAGGAAAGAAAAACATAAAGCACCATTGTAGTATCAGAAGAGATACAAAGAACTTATAATTCACTGCTTGTCACTCCTTTTGCTGCTTCTAATTAATACCTCTACCATTTTGCTCCATTCTTCTACTTTCCTTTTTCTTCTTATGTCTCTTACTGCTTCTCTATTTCTCAACTTTGCAAGAATAACCCTTTGTTTCAGGTTACATTATTACTTCCACCATTACTTACTCACAGTCTTAAGCCCCTTTACTGACTTCACAATCCATCCAGCTTGTTCTTCTTACTGTTACTCACATAAAATATTACATCTTCTGCATCCATATCTCTAGAATCTGTCCCCTTCTCACTTCTGCTTTCTAGAATACTTTGTTTTCCCCACAACTGAACTCAAATGCTACTTCCTACATGAGGGTTTTTCTGATACCCCCAACTGCCAGTATCTTCCCCAAAAAAGTTACCTTATCTTATTCTTTATGTCATTTATTCTGATAAGAAAGCAAACCCCACAAAGGCAGAGAGCATTTCATTTTTGTCTGTGTATCTTATGTGCCTGGAACATATTTGGCATTAAAGCATGGTATTTAAAACTTGACCATGTATGTCCATGAACTTGGACGGGGAAAAAAATTACATGTTTATTTCACTAACCTTTGGTCTCTTTTGTAACATTACATATTTTATTTCTTTAATTTTTCCCAGTTAAAAAAAACTGTTCTCATTCTCTCCCATTCCCACTCATTAAGGGTGAAAAACTTTTGCAACAAATATGCACAGGCAAGCAAAATTAATTCCCACGGTGACCTTGTCAAAAAAAATTCTCATTAAACAACTTGCTGCCCTTACATCTGTCATAAGGTGGATAGCATGTTTCCTCATCAATCTTCATGGCCAGTCACTGAACTTATCAGAATTCTTACAACTTTCATAGTTCTATTTCTTACAGTGTTGCTGTATAAATTATTTTTTCCCATTTTACTCTACATCAGTTCATGTTTCTTCCCATCCTCTATTTTTATGGCAAAATTTTATTCTATTATATTCATATACTATTCCCTGCTCTTAGTCTTTGCTACTGCAAAAGAGCTATAATTTTTTTTAACACATGGGTCTTTTTCCCTCTTCCTTTTTAACACTCTGGGGTGATGAGCCTAGGAGTAATATCACTGATCACAGGATATTTAGTTTAATAATGTTAGGGGGATAGTTTTGATTTGCTTTCCAGAATAGCCGAACCAAATTCCAATCCCTCCAAAAATGTATTAATGTGACTATTGCTCCACAGCCCTTCCAACACTTGTCATTTCTCTTTTTTGTTAACTTTGCCAATCTGTACTACCTCAGAGTTCCTTTAATTTTCATCTATTAGTAACTTGAAACATTTTTTCATGCGGATATTGATAGCTTACAGTCCTTCCTTAAAAAACTACCTTTTCATGTCATTTGAGCATTTTATCAATTGGGCAACGGGCTCTCATTCTAATTCTGGCTGCACTGGTTTTATCTGTGCAAAAACTTTAGTTTTATGCAATTAAAATTTTATCCTCAACAATCCTGTCTATCCCTCGTTTGGCCATGAACTGTTCCCCTATCTATAATCTTACATATTTTATGTAATTAAAAACAAAGTGTCTGCAAGGTTCCATCATGCTGCCAAAACAGTCCATAGCACAAAAGATTAAGAACTCCAACATTAACTGAACTTTTGTTGAGCAACAGCCATCTCCAACCAATAAAAGCTGTGCAAGATAACCTATTCCTCGAATCTGGGCTTGACCACAAATGAAAAAAAGATGTACATTAAATAATAAAAAGGTATCTGAAATATTGTTAGGGAGAAAAAAGACCTCAAGGGATGATATGCTTCTCAAACACGGCAGACAACAGAAATACAGAGGGGATGAAGGAAGATAACGGGCAAGGACATGACAGCGAAGAGACTAGGAAGGGCCTTCTTTCTAAAGGCACCCAAAGAGATGGAGGGAAAGGCAGAAGTCTGGTGGAAGAGCGAGCGCAAAGGGAAACCACCCCGACTACAGCTGCATCAATGCTTTCTGTGGGACCACCAAATGGGAAGGGGGAAGGAGGGGGGCAAAATAGGAGTGTGTGACGTGTCCGTGTCAAACCAAGGACTGGCAGGGAGGGGAAGGTGACCCCCGGGATCTCTCAGGAACAGAAAAAGCTGCAGGGTAGTGAGTGAAGAGGAGGCCTTGTTTTTGCAATGGGAGGATGTGCATGGGGTAGTAGCACCACCGGGTCCCTGAAACTCAAGATCCTTTATTCAATCCAATTCTGGCATTAAAAGGGAGCTTTAGGAGCCCGAAGAACCGAGTACAGATCCTGACTCTTCCTGAGCTCACAGTCTACGTCCGTCATTCACCACCAGTACCATCTTGGGCAAGCCTGGCCTCAGTTTCTCCCTTTGTAAACTGAAGGGATGGCCCTAGAAGACCTCCAAGGTCTGCTTCCGAGCTCTGCCTGCTGGAACGTGTGAGAACACAGAGAGTAGAAAGAAGACGGAGAAAGAAAACCGAGGTGGAAGGAGGGGATGGGGGGTGGGGAGGAGGGGGGGTGTGGATGGGGGAAGGGGAAAGGTGTAAAACGGAAGGAGAGAAGGAGGAAGCTGGGAGAGAGAAGAGGAAAGCGTGGAGGGGGAGAGCACACTGAGACCGGAGAAGGGGAAGCAGCGGAAGCTGGTGAGGAGAGAGAAGGAAACTGAGGCACGGGAAGGAGGGCGCTTGCGGACGGGAAGGGAAAGGCGAGGGGACGCGAGATGGGGGGAGACTGGAGAGGAACTGCCGAAAGGCGGATAATTCTGGGCAGGAGTTGGAAGGAGAAACGCTCACTAGAAGATAGTATGAAACTTCATGTCCCTCCACAGCGAGGTGAAATCCTCGAATCGGACGCTGTCGGTGTCCTGGAAACGCGTGAGAAGCGTGTCGAAGTCCGAGTGCAGGCCGCCGGGGGTGCCCATGCTGCCGCTGCCGCCGCCGCCCCCTCTCGGTCGAGACAGCCCAGCTCCTAATACCAAACAGGTCGCAGTTTCCGAGGAAACGCAGATCCAATCACAGCGCGTCGCTCCATGATTACGTCATGACGCAAGCGCGTTCTTATTACGTAGCGCGCCGGCGTACTGACACCCGCAGACTATTCTTGCCGGAACAACTCCTCCATGAGGTTAAGGTTATAGTGCATGTGTGAGCTTCCGCTTCCTTTTCCCTCCTCGCGACCCTTACTTTCTTAAAGAGCCCGTTAAGCAGAAATGTAGAAGGGGAGGAGGAGAGGGAGATCCTTATATGCCCAATGCGAGAATTTATTTTACTTAACTATACATATTTGTTAAGAGGGTTTTGTCTTAATTTTGTCTTTTTCACCACCACCACGCCACGAGGAGGTGGGAGGGAGGCAAAGTAAAAGATTGTTCATTGAAAAAACATTTTTTTTTTTAAATTTTAAGATCATAATGGAAAGCCACAAAATTCCCTAACCACTAAGAATCAAATGAGATAGCACATGTAAAGGACTTCGAAAACCTTAAAGTAAGGTTAGCCATTAGTTCTCATTAGCTATTAATAATTCACATTTCCAATGGCACCCTACAGTTTACAAAGCACTTTCCTCACAATAACAATGAGGTAATTAGTGCAAGGAACAATGATGATATCAATAATGACATAAACTGCTTTAAAACTGTACTAGCGTTTTGCCCGTATTATCTCAAGAGTTAAACAGGTATTATCTTCATTTAACAGATGAGGAAACTGAGCCTCGGGGACATTAAGTGATGGGCTCAGTGTCAGGAAGCCAGCCAGTGTCAGAGGTGGGATTCAAAATCACGATTTTCTGACTCAGCTCAGCTCTCTATCCACTATATATTTTCATTTTACAAATGAAGAAAATGAAACCCAATTCACTAACTTGCAAAAGACTAAAAGTTTCAGACTCAAAAATGAATATGAACTCTGCTCTTCTGGTTCAAAAGCCCTTTCCACTAGGAATCTTTTGATCAGTTTTCCTTTATCTTCTAAAAGTGGCCACATGTTGGCAAGGCCCGGACTTTTCCTCCAACTCTACACTTAAGTGACCCTTAGATCATGAGGGTCTACTCCCTGAAGCCTGCTCAGATTTGTCATTCCTGAGGGATTATACTGAAAATGCAAAATAGTCTGTGCTGCCAGTCCAACTCTTGGAATTTAGTTTTCTGCCATGAGGACTTAGGGTTAGTACTATGTGATAATGAAAAGCTTTCTGGTTGGCTGAAGATCTGGAATACTGTCTTAGTAGAGATTTAACCATAAATGAGTGTATTCATAGAAGGTTCAAGGAGACAACAGCTTGTTCTCTTTACTAGCTTGGAGTGAGGAGAATTGCTTTGAGTTGCTTCTCCCCACCTGACAATTCTTTGGTTACTTTTATGTCTATCCTTTTGACAGACAAGCAAGTATTCTGAGGGGTTGAAGGAGGAACTGGGGAGGGTACCAGTTGACTGGTGAGACTGGAAGACCCATCAAAGTTCTCAAAAAAGGTTGAGGCAGCAGTTGGAGCTTATAGCAGCCACGTCCGTCAACCCTGTCAGTCAATAAATATTTATTGAGCATCTTTTATATGCCAGGTAATGCTACACACTGGAGACACAAAAAGAAAAGACAGTCCCTGCACTCAAGGGACTCACAATCTAATGGGAGAAGGACATCCTCCCACAGTAATATCTTCCCATAGCAGTCTACTTGATCCAGCCCAACAGTGGATTGTCCCATCAATTAATAATAATAATAGCTAATATTTATATAGCACCTATATGTTACAGGCACTATATGCTACAATTATTATCTCATTTGAAACTCACAAAAACCCTAGTAAGTAGGTAAAATATCTTCATTTTACCGATGAGGAAACTGAGGCAAACAAGGGAAAAATCCACTCCCTCAAGTTTGAAAAAGAATAGTCTAAAGGATTTTTAAAGGAGTTTTATTCTCTCACTTCTCTCAACCTCTACAATGCTTACACACTATCTCACACAGTTTAGCATGCATTTCATCACAAAAGATGATATAAGTAAATATTTCCTATTGTTGTCATCTAATTATTTCATGAATGTTAATCTTGTCTTCTCAAAAAGACTCCTTTTCATTATATGGCTAACAAACAAGTTACAAATCCAAATGTCTCCAAAGCATTTCAATTACACATTATGATGCTTCTCCAGAAACAGCTTCTCCAGACCTTGCCACACCGGAGGTTCACATCCTCTGAGGCAGCTACTCACCAATCTCAACATCTGACACTCAAAGATAAAGACAAAACGACCCCTCCCCTCAAAGAGGCTATATTCCACTGGGGGAGATATGAAATGTCACAAGTAGATAAATACAAAGTGATTTCAGGGAAACAGCTCCAACAACTGGAGAATTAGGGAAGTCCCATCCATGAGGTGACTTCTTACTATACTTGGAAGGAAGTTAGGAATTCTACAAGTGAGCCAAAAAGATTTCAGGCAAATTTCAGATGGTGTGCCACTTGTGATGAGGCACAGAGCAGGAGATGGTATATGTCTCTCTCTCTCTCTCTCTCTCTCTCTCTCTCTCTCTCTCTCTCTCTCTCTCTCTCTCTCTCACCATATACTAAAACAAGGTTAAAATAGGTACATGATTTAGCTATAAAGGGTGATGTCATAAGCAAATTAAGGGACCATAGAAAAGTTTGCCTGTCATATCTATAAACTAAGGGAAGAATATATGACCAGACAAGAGAGAGGATCACAAGAAGTATAATAGATAATTTTGATTACATGAAATTAACAAATTTTGCACAAACAAAACATTACAGCCAAAATTAAAATGAAAAGGAGAAACTGAAGGGGGAGTGATTTACTGTGAATTTCTCTGGCAGCACACCAAAGGAAACTGAAAATAGAGAAGGGAGGATGGAGAGGATGGAGAAATCCCAAAGTAGTGCAACCAGGTGAGAAATAAGATAATGTCTGAGCTGAGTTCTCTCCTTAAACGGAGGTGCAAAGTTGATGGCCCTATTCTCCAATCAGAGAGGAAAAGAGCAATGATGAGATGAAGTACCAAGACTGAGATCTTATAGGATGACAAGGTTATTCCAATATCCCAAATTTAGTCCAATGATACCTAATCAAGAAACCCTTCAATACTGTACATGTTATTTATGGCTCAGGGTCCCTGGGTTTATACAACCAGGTCCCATCTTGCAAACAACTCCTAAAATACTATTTTCTCTGTTTCACATCACATCCTCCTAGAATTTACTCCAGGATACCTCCAAATACAAGCTCAAATCTAAGTCTCTACTGATGTGCGCCAAAAAGTGCCCAGCATCCATATAGCTATGAGTATGGTCCTTGCAAACACTGGACCTAACTAATGGGAAAAGGGCTCAAGGAAGGTATGTTAACTAACTGCTAAAGGCGTGGAGCTAATGAATCAGAAAAGGAAGCAATCACTTCATAAAAGTTTGTGAAACACCTACCACTTTGCCAAACGCAGCGCCAAGCACTGACGATACAAAAATAAACAGGAGGCAATCCGTGCCCTGCAGGACTTAACAGTCTGAAGGGAAAGGCAACACGCAAAGATACTTACAAACAAGCTCTCTACAGGATACATAGGAAATAATTCACAAAGGGAGGGCACTGGAATAAAGTAGGGTTGGGGATACTTTGTAGTTAAGACTTAAAAGAAGCCAAAGCAGCAAGTCACAAAGGGAGGGCACTGGAATAAAGTAGGGTTGGGGATACTTTGTAGTTAAGACTTAAAAGAAGCCAAAGCAGCAAGTCGGGAGCGCTGTTAAGGGCCACAATAGGGTGAAGAATAACGCGCCACGCTTTACAAGTCAGCTTACTGAGTAAAAGACAAGTGTGGCTGAGCCGGGACGGGCAGTAAAACCCTATGCTTAGACACGACCGGCCCGGCGCCGACGCTGCGCTGCCGCTTCCGTCCACCGGGCCGAGCAGGGGCGCCCCAGAGCGGCCGAGGCGGAGGGGGCTGCACCCCCTGCCTGGTGCGGAACTCGCGGAGGTGAGATGTGACGTCTCTTTTCGTGCCGATGCCTTCCCTCAACCTCGAGCCCGTAGGCACCTGGAGCTCCACGCGCACCTTTCAGAACCATGGCCACGGAAAAGAAAGCAGAGCCTGAAGCCCCGCGAACACAGCCCGCACCTTCTTCACCCACCAACCGGAGCAAGCCCGCACCTTTAAAACCAAACTACACGTTACGGTTTACGTTAGTGGGACACACTAAAGCGGTTTCTTCGGTAAAATTTAGCCCTAATGGAGAATGGTTGGCAAGTTCTTCTGCTGATAAGCTCATTAAGATCTGGGGAGCCTACGATGGCAAATGTGAGAAAACAATATCTGGGCACAAACTGGAAATCTCAGATGTTGCTTGGTCTTCAGATTCCAACCTTCTGGTGTCTGCCTCAGATGACAAAACTCTTAAAATCTGGGATGTGAGGTCGGGGAAATGTCTCAAAACCCTGAAGGGACACAGCAATTACGTCTTTTGCTGTAGCTTCAATCCCCTCTCCAACCTCGTGGTCTCCGGCTCTTTTGATGAAAGCATAAGGATATGGGATGTGAAAACAGGGAAGTGTCTCAAGACTTTACCTGCCCACTCTGACCCAGTGACAGCTGTGCATTTCAATGGTGACGGGTCTTTGATAGTGTCAAGCAGTTACGATGGTCTCTGCCGCATCTGGGATACTGCGTCGGGTCAATGTTTAAAAACTCTGATTGGGGATGATAATCCTCTGGTATCTTTTGTGAAATTCTCTCCGAATGGTAAATACATTCTTACTGCGACTCTGGATAACATCCTTAAGCTATGGGACTACAGCAAGGGAAAGTGCCTGAAGACATACACTGGTCACAAGAATGAGAAGTACTGTATTTTTGCTAACTTTTTAGTCACGGGTGGAAAGTGGATTGTGTCTGGGTCAGAAGACAACCTCGTTTACATTTGGAACCTTCAGACAAAAGAGATTGTGCAGAAGTTACAAGGTCATACGGATGTCGTGATCTCTACAGCTTGTCACCCTACGGAAAACATCATTGCATCCGCTGCATTAGAAAATGATAAAACTATTAAACTCTGGAAGAGCGACTGTTAAACCTTTTCAATATTATGTTAGAGACTGTATCAGGAAGTAGATCCTATTGGGCAAAGAACTTAAATATTTGAGAATGTGGTTTCTTGGCCCAAAGCAAAATCTCTTTTATCCTTCTGGGACTGGATAGCCTGGTAAGAAATGGCAGTATCTGCTTGATTTGACAAATAGATTTTTTTTCTAATTTTTTAAAGGAAGGAAACAAGTATTTATTAAGCACTTATTTATGAACATGCTAGGTGCTTTTAAATATCTCATTTGAATCTTACAACAACCTTGGGAGGTGCTGTTATTACACCCATTCAACACTTAAAAACTCAGGCAGACAAGCTAAGTGACTTGCTCAGGGTCACAGCTATTAAGTGTCTGAGGCAGGATTTTGAGCTCAGGTCTTCCTTCCTCTAATTCCAGTGCTCTATCCACTGTGACACCTAGCTAGGGGAAAAATTTGCTTATATTACTAGGCCTCCAAAAGCTTTGGTGATAGTTCGTGCAAATGATCCTGATGCTGTCAAAGGAAAAATTTCCATTTATTTTTTGTATAAGTCATCAACAAAAACTGGAATTTTTAATTTTTAATACAGAAAGATTTCATCTTGAACTTTTCCTTAACTAAAGCTTCTGTATCTTTTTTAAAGGTGTCATTTACCCATTACACATGCATCTCTAATTCTGTAACTAAATACAACCATGTAAGTTTCTGACTTTCTGTCTCCAAATTTCACTGAGTTTGTAGTGAAATATCTTTTTACTTTCTATATAGTTGATTATTTCTTGTTGTATATGTGTATATATATAATAGATCATGTCATGTTGCAAGTTGTCCACTTTTTCCCATCTGACCACTAATTTAATTCTTCTTACAGTAATTTGAAACATATTTTGATGTTTTTCAGAGAAAAAAACTCAGAACATTGTAAAGTTTTCCTATGTAAATGCAATTTTATATTGTAAAAGTTCATAGTATAGAACTTTTAAGTACATCACTGTATACTTCAGTCTTAAATATTTTCCCTCAAGGGTTTACAAAGTAAGCCATAAAATTTTAAATTTTTCTAAATGTGAGATTTTGTATTAAAAAAAAAATGTTATGTGTAGTAATAGAGAAACCACCCAAACAGAAGCAACTGTCACAAAGAAAGGAACCTGGATTCCAGGTGTAAGGGTCTGTGGGTCAGTTTGTCATGAGTCAGGGCCAATGCTATATGGTTGAAACCTCAACTACAGATCCTAAGGTGGTAATCTTTATATTCTTTCTCTTCTTGGGTTCTTTCTTGGAAGCTTTAAACCTCTGAGCACAGGAAAGTCTGTTCACCTTTCTTTAGTGTTAAACAGTTACCTTGTATTTATCATAAACAGCCAGAGTAAAAACCTTGTAAATACAGTTGGGAGAAGGCAAGGTGGGAGAAAACTAAGCCAAACAAGAGGTAAAGATCAACCTAACACAAAGGTGTTTTCATTAGAAGCACTGGCATGGCGCTTAGAGTTAACAAAAGAATAGTTACAGATCTTTTGGCACTGTTTTACAGAGTGTTAATGGAATATTTACTTTGGGAAAGCCATCTGCGTAAGAGTGTAGAGAGTTAGGGCAAAGGGCAAAAAGAAATAGTTAAATGACCTTCATCATGCTATTATGGTTACAGAGCCACCTAAGGTAAAAAAAAAATACATTCATCATGTACAGGATAGGTTTTATTTCAGAAGACACCGAAACTGCAGAAGATACAAAGGAGCTCTTAGGCAAAATAACAATCAAACAATCAATCAACATTTATTAAGATGTGCCAGATAAAACAGACTTTTCTGGGTTAGGCGGGATTCAGGCTAGTCCCTAAATCATTTATGTTTGATACTGGAGCAAAATGAGATGTTTAAAAATCATTCAAAAATTAACAAAAGGAGATACATACTTAACCACAGGAAAGGCTATTTAACAAGGGTATGACGGGATACTAATTGTTGATTCAGTTTCTTTGACTGAGTAATCCACCATCTTGGTCAGTCAATCACAGACCAGGCTGTAATAGTAATTTAAATGGAAAGATCTTTTTCATTAATTAATAGGCCCATATGATCTGCTTAAATAGTCTGGAAGCCTGGGTCATATGTGGTGGGAGGAGCTTGCTGATGAGGCAGAACAGGAAGGGTGGAGCAGAGCCAAGAGGAAGTGAATAGGATCAGGTTAGAAGGGAAAGAAGCTGGCCAACTGACACATTGTGACAGTTGATAGTAAGAAGACCCTGGCTGAGGGAGGAGAGGTTTGAGAATGACTTTGCCCTCTGCTGTGATTATGTTTATTAACTTCTTTGTCACCATGACAGATTTTGCTTTCTAGTTCTGGGATTTGGCTTTCTGGTGTTTAAATAAATATTTTTCTTCTGCCTTCTATATGGAAGGTCTTTTATATTTTGCAATGGAGAACTATGTTGGCATATTCATATTCACCACCAGGGCTGTGAATATTACTTCTACTAAAATTATTTGTTTCCATTCTAATTTGATTAAATTGGGCACATTCAGGGTGGTATGGCAAATTCCATTTAAATCTCAGTTTAAGTTACTAAGTTCTAGCTAGGAGATAATTTGCTTGAATTTTACCTAGATGTATAAATTTTATAATTCTGCATGTTAGTCATAAAGTCTAGAGTTAGTTTCTAGAAAGACCCACTATTAGTCAAAATTTCTATATCATTGTAGCAAGACACCAAGGTTTGACTAATTTACCATTTCTTATATATGATTATAATAAAAACAAGGCAGAAAAATATAGGCCAATGAATTTGACCTTAATTCCTGGGAAAATCCTCAAACAGATAATTACCAAAGTGGTTGAAGAACATCTGAAAAAGAGGAGACCATGATGGGCACAAGAAGAGTTCATGCCTTAGTGTTCTATTTAAAAAAATAGTCATCTTAAACTATCCCTTTTTGACAGTGCTAGTGAATGAGAGCAGTAATATGGATATAATTTTTTAAAAATATATACAACAACTTGTGGAGAAGATAGAAAGGTGTGGGCCAGAACTGTTTGGATGGCTGATTTCAAAGTGTAGTATTTGATGGTTCAGTATTAATGTAGTAGGAAGTCTCTAATGTAGTACTACAGGAATCTATGTTTGGCCCTTTGAACATTTTCATCATTGGCTTTGAGAAAGGGTTGGATACCATGTTCATCAAATTTGCAATGACACACAGCTAGAAGGGATAGTTAATATGATGTATTTTAAAGTTGGGGTACAAAAAGATTTTCAACATATTAAAGCATTGGGTTAAATCTAATAAGATGACATTCAATAAAGGTAAATGTAAAGTCTTGCACTTGCTTACAAAAATATCAACTTTACAATTACAACATTGGGAAAACATAGTTAGAGAGCACCTGTTCTGAAAAATATCCAGTGATTTTAATAGGATTAAAAGCTCGATATCAATCTGCATTGTGATGTGGCAGCCAGAAAGCATAATGTGATATTGGGCAGCATTGAAAAACAACTCAATGGAAGTAGGAGACGAGTTCCTCTAATCCATCTTCATTAGAGTTCTCTGGAATATTGCATTAAATTCTGGGTGTCACAGTTTAAGAAGAATTTTAATAAGTGGGAGAGTATACAGAGTAAGACAACTAGGATAAAAATATGCTTAGTTAGAGGAAGTGAGTATGTTTAGCTGGAAAAGAAAAGATTTAAAGATGGGGAGGGGTAGTGGTGTCAGAAAAAGATCTTCAAGTATATGAAAGGCTGCTGTATGGAGGAGAGATGAGACTTGTTCAATATAGCCAAAAGAATTAAATCAGAAGTGATCTAGTATAAAAAAAATTTATTCTAGATATTGGGAATTTTTCTTTTTTTTTCTTTTTAATAATTAGAGCTATCCATAAATAGAATGACTTTCCTTGAAAGTGGTTTCCCCTTCCTTGAAGATCTTCAAGAAGTTAGATGTTGGCTATATCGTAGTGGGAATTCTTTTCATAAATTTATTGGACTACATTGCCACTAAGATTCTGTAATTTTGTGTATCAGTAAGCACCCCAACATACATGGAGGAGGGGGCCTGATATCACAGTTTCTTAGAAAGGCAACTTTTGAGGGGTTAACAATCACTTTAATCAAGCACATGTATCATTCCTTTAACCAAGCACATATATCATTCACCTAGTTCCGGGGAGTCAGCACCTTGAACTTCAAAGAAAATACAGAGAAATCAAAGATCAACAGACATGGCTTCCTCTGCCTGAATTCAACAGACAGGTCTAACTGTCTAACATAGTTCCCATAAAGGGAAGCACCAATATCTGGGTTTTCAAAACCAAGGAGCTCCTTTGGCAGTTTCCCAGAGTCCTCATATGGCCAAATAAACACTTACAGTCAATAAGTTGCAAAGTAAAACCTCAACTTAGAGTATTTATACCTTTTTTAGAGCCAAAGGGCATCACAACTGGGAACCAGTGCCTCATTAACAAAAAGCTTGGGCCTTACCACAAATCTTCCTTAATCAAACTTTCCTTAATGGGTAGGCCCATTAATAGTTGGGGAAAATCTTTAATCACATTATAATAATTAACAAAACAAATACATATAGTGATTTTAGTTGAAGAAACTCTTGTTTCTGTACTTTACTCCCTGTAAAGAGTCTTGATTGATAAGGAAAGATTATACTAAAACAACAACAGCAAAAGATTCTATTTTGTTTGCCATCGTATTTTGTAAAATTAAATTTCTCTTCAGTTTCTGCTTTCAATATAACCAGATTTCTAACTAAGTCTGGCTTGTTTTGTATATTTTTGAGTTTATAGAGTGAGTTGCAATGCTTAATTTATGAGACAATGCTGAGGTGATAGGCTACATACCCTTGAAAGGGCTAATTAGAACCAGAGCTTTTTGGGAAAGCTGTGTATGGTTCCAGAGATTCTTAGGGAGAGACATGTGGAGAAATAGAAAGACTTTGGACATTATAGAATGTGGACATAGAAGGGGAGCTAGCTCTACAATATGGGCCCTTTTTTCAGTTTTCCTCCCTAGACACTTCACAGAGAGAGAACTCATTGAGTAAAATCCAGTTCCCTCTCTTGGTATGGACTGGGAATGTACCTTATTGCTATCTAAACAGCTCAATCATATTTGTGTATTTTCTGGTATATTCTAATCTGTGTAACTTCCCTGATTTCTGTCTGCTTGGATGAGCAATTTTACAGGATAAAAAATATAGCTGTGTAACCATATTTGGTGAGAAGGATTTAAATCAAGCATAAACTATGACCCTCCCCTGTAAGAAGATCAGGAAAATGTTTTTGGTTCTTAAACTACTGTATCTCTAGACCAACAATACTGGGAATGGGACAGATAGATATAAATCTTATCTGTCTTGGAAAGAGGCCAGAGAAAGAGGAAGAGCACAAAAGCAATCCCTTTACTGCTTTCTTTATGGCAAAAAAAGGATATTACAGAATTCCTTGGAGAGGATGGACCAGATTCTACAGAAGTCTATCCCCGAGTGTTACCTAAGAACCTCATCAAAATGTTTAGAGAATCTATGTGGACATATGTATCTTACACATGGCAATACATCTTAAGTTCTGAAATTTTAAAACCTAACTAATAACATATGTGTATGTCTATCCCTTTAAGATATGCATTCCTTGTATTAATCAAATAAGGCTGGTAGTGCCAATTTCTTTTTCAGTCTTCATTTTTACAAATTAAAAAATTGAGGCCCAGAAAAGTCAATTTCCCAGTCATACAGCTGGTCCCTGTCAGAGTCAGGCTTCCTGCTCAGGACCCCTGATTCTCATTGTGGTACTACTCTAGTGTTGCCAAGTAGGAAAACTCAAATAGTCTTTAAATAAGTCAATTATATTTTTTAAAAAAAACAGACAAGCAAAAGTCATTCTCTCCGAAGATGGAGAAAGATGGGGGAGTCCATGAGCTTTGATTTGAAATACTGAGAGATAAGGCTTCATATTTCCCCAAAGGGACAAAAAGCCTGGGAACATTTGAGTTTCAACTTACTGAAACAAAGCTAGACACAAAAAACAAAAGGGAAAGAAAGTAAAAGGAGTGGTAGATTCCCTCCCTCTTGACTAATTTAGGCCCTTTAAGAACTAATTTAGTTCCCAAGGGGGTGGGGGAACAAAACAGGGAGAGAAGGAAGAATTTGAGATGCAAAGAAGAGAAGGACAGATGGGAAGAAGTAAACTCAACCAAATTGAGTTTAGGTAAGTTGGAAGTAATCTTTTTTGCAAATCTGATAGCAAGAAAATGTTTGAGCTCAATATTTCTTATAGCACAGTAGTATTCCACCACAAGCATATAACACAATTTGTTCAGTCATGCCCCAATTGACAGGCAACCTCGAAATTTCCAGTTCTTTGCCACTACAAAGAGAGCAGCTATAAATATTTTAGAACATAAACGTTCTTTTCCTTTTTCCCTAGTTGTCTTTGGAAATAGCTCTAGTAGTGGTATTGTTCAGTAAAGGGGATAGGCAGTTTAATAACTCTTTGGGCACAATTCCAGGTTGTTTTTCAAAATGAATGGATCAGTTCACAATTCCATAAAGAGTCCCAATTTTTCCACATCCTCTCCAATATTTATCAAATCAATTATTTTAGTCAGTCTAATAGGTATAAAATGATAGTTCAAAGTTGTTTTAATTTGCATTTCCTCTAATAAATAGTGATTAAGAATATTTTTTTCATGACTTCAAATTGTCTTTATTTCTTCCTTGGAAAACTGCCTGTTCATATCCATCAACCATTTATCAATTGGAGAATGACTCATATTCTTATAGATTTTACAAGGTTCTTTATTTGAGATATGAGACCTTTACCTGAGAAACTGTCCATAAATTTTTTCCTCCACAAGTTTGTGCTTTCTTTCTGACCTTGGCTACATTTGTTTTAATTTGTATAAAAACCTTATTATCCCTTATACATTATATTATCCATTATACAAAATTATTATCCAAAATTATCCATTTTACCTGATTCTGCTCTCTTTATTCATAAAGTATCACCTATCCATAAGTCTGATAAGTATATGTTCCATGTTCTTAAAATTTTCACATAATATCTCTTTATATTTTAGTCATGTATCCATTCTGACCTTATCTTAGTAAATGGTGTAAGATATTGGTATCTGTCCAATCTCTGCCCTACTGTTTTCCAGTTTTCCCAATAATTTTTGCCAACTAATACATTCTTACCCCAAAATCTTAAGTCTTTACCTTTGGCAAATACAAGGTTACTATATTCATTTGCTACTGTAAATTGTGTCTATTGTGTTCCTGTGACCTACCTTTCTATTTCTTATTCAGTACCAGATAGTTTATAATTTACTGCTTTTCAATGCCCTTTATAACCTGGTCCCTTCCTATCTTTCTAGTATTCTTATACCTTATTTTCCCCACCCCCAACTCTGTGGAGAGGTCGAGTGGTGATGTCAACCCTACCCTTAACAGTAATATAAGCCAAAATATCTGCACAGACCTCTCCAAGATTAAAGAGGGACTATCTAGAACGTCTGGCTGTTACATGCCTAGGACCCATGAATCTCTCTCCCTCTCCGCCCTCATCCTTCCTCTATTGTGAGTTCTGCACAGGTTGGAGGTAAAAGTGGAGAGTAAACAGAGCCAGAAAGAGAATATCTTGTTTGTAAGTATTTGTTTGCATTGTCTTCCTATTGGTCTGTGAGCTCCTAGAGAGCAAGGATTGTTGTTTTGGGTTTTTTTTTTGCCTTTTTCTCCCTAGCACTTAGCACAATCCTGGGCACAAAGCAGATGCTTAACAAATGCTAGTTTACTGATTTTCTGTTGTGGGGGTCCTGTTCTTCCACAGCATCTTAAAATCCTTAAGACTTAGCGCTTCACCATGGATGGACTCTCCTTAGAAGGAAATTGAACTTGGGGCTCCTAGACAGATAAAACCCAAATGTTCTAGGGAGTCTCAAGTCCTTGTATACATTTAGCCTTACAACACTGTTAAAGGTAGTGTTGGAACTATCTTTTTGGCTCTGGTACCTTGACTTGCTGTGAATCAAGCAATCAGAACTGAGTCTCTGAATCAGTTATGGCCACTGTCCTAAGCAATTTGTATGAAGGGAAGAAATTATCTCAGAAACGGAGGGGAAAAACCAAGTCTTTGGATTCTAAGATATTGAAGGAAGCATGGCATTTCCAATACACTTTTGAAGACCAAAGGGAAAGCTAAGTTGTGGCAGAAAAGGGAGATACCAAGGAGAGTCATTGGCTCCATAGGCATCTTCAGAGTAGAGGTCCCAGGGTGAGGGAGAACTGAAGAAAGGTCAGTTCTTTCCCCAACTTCCCCTCTTGAAGCCTATTTATCCATAGACACTCTGATATCTCCTGTTTCCATAAACTGACTTTTGCTTCAACCACAAAGAAGCTGGGAGCTAATCAGGGACAACATCAAATACAAATTTAGGCCAAAAGTCCACTCTTTACCTAGGTGTTATTAATTTTCTTAATGGAGAAGAAAATGAGTAAGTCTTTATACAGTACCTACTATATGTAAAAAATTGTGCTAAGTGCTTTTACAAATATTATCTCAGCTGATCTTCACAACAACCCTGGGAGATAGGCATTACTATCATCTCCATTTTATAGCTGAGGAAATTGAGGCAAACAGAGAAACTCAGGCATAGTCTGTTTGCCAGAGTCACACAACTAGTTGTCATTGTTCAGTCATTTCCAACTCTTTGTGACCCCATTTGAGGTTTTCTCGGCAGATACTGGAGTGGTTTGCCATTTCCTTCTCCAGCTCAGTTTACTGAAGCAAACAAGGTTAAGTGACTTGACCAGGGTCACACAGCTAGTAAATGTCTGAGGCTAGATTTGAACTCAGGAAGATGAGTCTTCCTGACTCCAGGTCTGGCCCTCTATCCATTGTACCACCTAACTGCTCACAAAGCTAGTGCCTGGGATAAAATTTGAGCACAAGTCTTCCTGGTAACAGTCCCTATCACTCTATCTAGTCACCGGAGTGACTGTGACTGAACACAGACTTTTGATCTAAAATAAACTCCTTAAATCTGAAAAGGCAGAAAACAAGTGAACTTTGGGGGTCATTATGTTGCCTGATAGGTTTAAAGCAAGCCAATTATCGTAGAGGTATATAACTATAAGACCTGGAACTTCCCAGGAAGGAATGCATTGTGGAGCAGCTATCTAGAAACCATCCTCTCTAGATCACTCACATTCCAGAGAGTCTCTTCTTTATCTTACAAAGATGCATATAGATATTCAGCTTTATGGTACTATTAACTCCCCCTGGAAGAACCACACATTTATGAGTGCTATTCAAGCAAACCCTCTTTCCTTCAGATACAAACCATCTGAAAAACTTACTATAATGGCAGATTGCAAAGTACAGATCCCCGGCTCCTTCGTATAGTGGCTTTTAGTTTCTTGCTATGTATCCTCCCAGTACTAAGAGCTAAAAATATCATCTTCTTTCCTTTCTAATAGGCACAGTGTTCAGGTAATTCTCCTTCTCTTGATAGAAGACTGAATCCATGAAATGTTATTACCAAAAAAAAAAAAAAAGATAAAACACATACCTGACACCATGCTACCCAGAGAATTTCCCTTTATCTGTCCTAAAGATCATATACTAAAGAAACAACCCTTAACAACTTAAAATGTTCAAGCTACATGGTTGAATATATACTAACCTCCGCCATGTGCTTCTCCAAAATCACCCAAACCTCACTCCCCCTGCAACCCCATACAACTGTTGCACTTTCAGTGAGACTCTGTTAAGACCTTAGCCTAAAATGGCCAGGGTCTCCCACTGCATCCTGGGTCATCTTCAATCCTCCTGATGAATATCTGACCACTGGACCCAGATGACTCTAGAGGAGAAAGTGAGGTTGGTGACCTTGCACAGACCCTCCCTCACTCAAATCAAAGTCAACTGCAAGTCATGTCATCATCTTGATGTCATGGTTCTCTTAAAGAATGAAGGATAAACAACTTGCACTCTCAGGATCTCTCTGGGAGGAAAATGTAAAAGAGAAAAGTCTGATTCTTTGATGAAGATATTCTTTTATATTATTTTAATGCTCTGTCTGGCATTTAAAGTCCTTCATAACCTAGCCCCACCCTATTTTTCCAGTCTTCTTAGACTTGACTCTCTGACACGTACTCTGATCCAGCGACACTGGCTTCCTGGCTACTCCATGTATAAGACATTCCAACTCTCATTTTTTCCTGGTTCTTCCTCCTCTATCTTCTTTTAAGTCCCAACTAAAATCCTATCTTGGATAGGAAGTCTTTCACAACCCCTCAATACTAGTGTTTTCTTTGTTAAATATTTCCTATTTATCCTGTATGGCTCACTTGCCATATATTTGTTTGCATTTTGTCTCCTGTGATAGACTGTAAGCTCCTTGGGACTGCTTTTTTGCCTCTTTTTGTATCCCTGGCACTTAGCACAGTGTCTGGCACATGGTAGATGCTTAATAAATGTTTATTAAGGTCTACTATGTGTAAAGGATTTTATAAATACCTGGGCTTTTAGTATAATTTAGTGTATATAATTTATTTATGTATATAAATTATATACTATAAATATATAAATTATATATTATATACTATAATTTGGTATAATATAAATTGTACTATTATAGCCCTAATTACAGGAATATGAAAGTAAAGATTACGTTAGAGTGTATGAATATTGCCCTTCCTACAATTGCAACATTTCTCTGTCTTTCTCATCAAGAGTATGTTACAGAGGACTTTCAAGGGACATGTGGTAATCCTTGGACACCAAGTCACTTAACTGTGGCCTCTTCAAGGGACAGTCTTAACCTTTATATCTCCACAGTTTAGCACAATGCTGGGCACATAGTAGGTTCTTAATAAATGTTTACTGGCTGAAACTTCACCCACATCTGTAAAATGGAGATAAAAATATTTGTGCTACCTACCTCTTATGGTTGCTGAGAGCAACTTGCTATAGGAATATGAATTCTTATTATTGTTATACTTTAAATATGACACAAAAGACAAGAAAAACTGAAACTTTGAATCTTTGAGATCCAGCTCATGTATCCTATAAAATGTCTTTTCTGATCCTTCTACTTATTAGTACTCTCTCTCTTTGAATAATCCTGTATGTTATCTACCTTGAAGCAAGGATTCTTTTCTTCCTTTTATCTCTATGTCCAGAACATAGCACAGTGCCTTCATGCTTGGTATATTGAAAGTACTCTATGATATGTCAAAAACATAACATCAGTAATTCCACTGAATTTACAGTTAAGTGAAATGGCAAGATATTTCCCACCTGCTTTTGTCATAGTAACCTAGCTTGGCAATTACGTCTGGGTAATTTCCATAAGCATTCCCTTAAATCACAGAATAAGCCCAACTTTCTGCTTTCTCAGTACGGAACTGATTTTGAATACAATGTAAATAACCAATATTCAAATCGCTGGCATCAAACATCCTTACTTTGTGACCACCGTCGGCTGCGCACACCAATCATTGGCAGGAAACAAAGTAGCTCCACTGTGTGTCCCCATCTGTTGTATGAATGGAGTTTGTGGGAGGCAGAGGCTGCATCAGGTTCTTAAGGGTAACTCAAGATAAAAGGCGGTCCTGACCCCTCATAGCCCTCTTCCCATCCAGAAGGCTGGGGGAGTGAACAGCCCACTCCCAACATGCACAATCACACGTAGACGGCCAGGGAGCTTGGAGCGGACACATGGTGAAACAGCAATCGGCCGGGCCCTGGGCCGGAGGGGCAAGCGGCAGGGGAAGGGGCTGCGGTGCTGCGGTGGAGCACGTACGGGGGCGTGGCCTGGAGCTGCACGAGGCGGAGCCACGAGCGAGTCTCCCGGAGTGGCTGCTGTTTAGCATCCTGCTCCTGTATTTCCCTGAAACCGACACATTCAGGGGAGAGGCTCACCGGCTTTCACCTCTGTTTGGGGTATAGTCCTGATGGGGGCCAGGATCGTTTTACCAAGTCTGGTCTTTGCGACACTGAAGTGAAGAGGACGTCAGAGTGGAAGAGCGGGCAGTTGAAGGTATTGAAAGGAGGGAGGATATCGGTCGAGAACTAGACCTCTTCGTTAGCTACAGGTAAGAATAAAACTACATCTGGGAGGCAGGCTGAACCCAACAATCCCTTCCCACCAAGTTAAATTTTCTCTTTTATAAAGAGGCAAATGTGTTGCAGGGGAGGGAGAGACCGCTAGGTTTGGAGCCAGAGGAGCTGAGGTCCAGTCTTGGCCATGATTAAAGTAACTGTGTCCATCGCAAGCCACCTAACCGCTTCTGGGCAAGTTTCCTCATTTGTAAAACGAGGGGATAAAACATCGGTGTCAGTCATACAGGATTGTCGTGAGGCTCAAATGGGAAAAAAAAAGTAAAAGTGCTTTTCAAACCTTAGTGGACTAGATAACTGCCAGCTATTATTTAGATTCACCTGGACTAAATATTCAGCTTTGGCAGGGATGGAAAAGGCATGGATTATGGAACTGCTTAAAGAAGGTGAAAAAAATCGAGGCAGTTATTTTCGGTATTAATTGCATTTTTGCCAAACCGAACTAGCAAATTGTTTGCAAAGGTTGTCACAACAGTGCACTTTCAGGGACTTCTGTAAAAAGTTTTGTTCTTAAGCTTTTAATGTTTCATGTCCACTTTAGATGTTTCCTGTAAAAGAATTTTTGTTTGGAATGGTACCGATAGTTATGATCAATTCAAACTAAAACCAAAGTAAGTGTCATTTTAATGTCATATTATACAAGTAAAACAAGATTCCCAGATGAAACCTGGATTAAAAGGAAAAAATTACCAAACTAGGGCTCAGATATTACAATTTCTGCCTAACACTAGTGTTTATTCTTACGCTCTCTCGTCAGTAAAGAAATCTGGACACATCAGAGAACAGGGTGAAATCAGTGCTCAACAAGCATTCATTGAACAACCATTATGTACTTAACGAACAAAAAGGCCTCAGTTTGGATTCTGGTTCTGTTAAATTAGTTGCCATTTTAGGCAAATTAACCTCAAGGGCTTGTTGTCTAATCTGTAAAACAGAGACAACCAGCTTAACATGTAACAACTAACAAAAACATGTAACAAACTCAAAATCTGTGGTGCTCTAGTATAAACTATACCATAATCACCATTTGAGTTCTTCGAAATCAGATTAACCAAATTTCATTCTCATTTGAAAAATCAATATATTAGTGTGGCCTTCGTATGGCTTTTTGTAGGGAGATTTTTCCAAAAAAGCAAAGGTTAGGCTACTTAAAGTAAAATGTAAAGTTCACATCAGGTAGTGTAGTGCACCTTGGGACCAATCTATTTTTAACAGGTCAAATTTTAATTAGCTCAAAGAACCTAGTATTTCCTATTGGAACAATAGTGGATTTTGTGTGGCTATGTCCCCTTCCAACCATCTGTTATCTTTTAACCTTTCTGCACCAACTTAAATCCCTTGCTCTCTTTCCTGTGTTTTCCCAAATATGTTAATTTAACATTTGAATACTAATTTACAAGCAAACACTTTCAGTGTGAAAATTATGAAAAAATTATTAGGCACTTGCTATAGGCAAAGTGCTATACTAAGCACTGGGGATACAAATGGAAAATCAAGACAGTTCCTAGCTCACATTCCAGAAGAGTTCCAGAACAGGTCATATGAAAAGGCTCAAAGGTCATGAGGGTGCTTTTAGTAAGAGTGGTCCATACAAGATTTCATAAAACACAACTTTACACTTTCTTTGTGAAAGATTAGTATCAGCTAGCTTTTTTAAGGTAACAGTAAATTTAAGGAAGCAAAACTTTGAAACTCAGACCCTCAGTTCTTTCTACCATAATTGCATTTTATCTTAGCTCTATATTTTAAGATAGTAACACTTTTAAGGTTTGGAAAACACTTTTATCTCATCTTATTTAATCCCCAGGACCCTGTGGGGTAGGTGCTATTTCCATTTACAGATGGGGAAACTAAGGCTGAAAGGTTATGTGACTGGCCCAGGGTCTACTGCTCATAAGAACAGACCCAAAAATCTGAATTAAGTTTTAGAGTAATTTATCAGGTCACTTGACAGAGGAGTGACCAGGAAAGGAAGCTGCCTCTCTACTCAGATTCTGAAAGACTTACATTATGTAGAATTTTGATAGAGGTTTCCCACACAGGAACCCATGAGCCCCACAAAAGCAGTTAAGCAATGTTGCCGAGAGGGTGGCCTGAAAATAAGGCAGACTTAGATGTAACTGTAACCCAAAACAGAAGCTTGGGGTGAACCCTTTTGGAGTTCCTGGGTGTGGTAACTGAAAACAAGAATGCTTTAGGTAGATCTGGGGCCTGGGGGAATCAGAAACACCTTGTAGCCATGTCTGGCATTCCCAGTACTAAGTCCCAAGTGGCGTTCTGGATGCTGACAACCTTTAATCACGAGGCTGGATTTAAACAGTATAATAATTTTTCCCCAACAGTATAATACTACTTTTTCCCATAGCTACTGTCTGAGGTTATATTTGAACTCAGGCCTTCCTGGCTCCAAGTCTAATACCTCCATTTATGTTTCTAGTTATAATCTTCAATGTCAGGTCTTACTTATTTCATTCCCACATGAATTGAAAATGCCAAACATAATTTTGCTTCCAATTATCCTTTTGACAATTTATTAGATCCAGTAAATCTTATTCCTAAATTGGGTAAATTTGTTATTGAGTCCGTTTCACTTCCCAGATCTTCTTTGTTCCTCCCTTAAGAGTCTCACTTTATTGCTCCATTTAACATAAGTGACCTTGGATTCTCTATGGCACAAGATCTTCAGGTCTATCAAGGTGGAAAGGCTTTCAAACGGGTTGGCAAGACACTATGGCTTTATCATCTAAAGACCACCTAAATTCAGAAAGGCTGATCAATCACTCAAAAGCTTAGCTTCAAGATGATTTTTTTTTTTTGTATTTTGGGCCATAGCAATGTCTGCAAGGAAGGGTTGGCAATTCATGTCAGTTAACACCCAAACCAGGATAGCTTGATGTATTTTGCTTATCAAAATTATTAATTATTCAAAGGCATATTGATCAATCAAAGTTAAAATGTTCTTCAAAATAGGCTGTATCAAGAAACTATTCTGACAGATAAAATCTATCACTTTTTATTTTCCTTTTAGAGTATGGATCAAACAATTATTTTGACATCATTTTTATCTATGACTCAATTCATTAGGTTTAATAACCTGAAGTAAGGGACTTGATACCTTTGGCACCGAATACCTTATTTTTCCATAAGGCACATTATCACTAGACTTTAGACTTTATGTCAGGAAATCTGGTTTCTAGTCCAGGCTGCACGTACAAGTTGTATAAGTTAAGAAAGCACAAGATTTGGAGTAAGAGACACTGGATTTTTGCCCATCACTAACAGTGCAGTCTTAGGCAAGTAATAACCACTGTAGAGCTTAGTTTCCTCATCTACTGGACCAGAACAGGAGTTAACCTTTTTCTGTGTCACAAATGGACCTCCCCGCTTGGCACTCAGGTGAAGCCTATGAAACCATTCTCAGAATAAAGTTTTACATGAAAAAAATACAAAAGAAACCAATTATATTGAAAGTTATTAAAATATGGGAAAAAAAGGTTCAAAGGTTAAGGACCTGTGTATTAGATAATCACAAATGTCCCTTTTAGTTCTGTTTATTAATATATACAATATCTATTATTTCTTATTGACTCACCCCAGCCAAAGTACTGACATTGTATCATTTTAATATTTATAATTTTTAAAATATCTAAACAAATATTCCCTAAAACACATCTCTTTATGATAGGATAATAGGGCTTAATATTACTCAACATGACACGGATTTCACAGAATATTACTTAAGATGATAATACAATAAGAGATAACTTTAACAGTAGAAATAGTCAAGACAAATTTGAATTTTGCAAAATACTTAAAGGCAAGTGAACAATTTTAAGAGTTATGGCTACATTAGGATTCAAATACTGTTTGTTGATGAAACAATTCTTAGAGGGCCTGGTCCACATAAAATGTTTATTGATGTAACAAAACAATACAGTTAGTGTTAGATCCAACCACAAACAACAAAAAGAATAAGGAAATGAAAAATTTGTACAATACCCATAGAAAAACAAGATGTTTAATGTGACAACTACATATTCCTAAAATAAGGTTTCTAAAAATATATTCAGTTATTGAAATCTATATAAAAACATGAAGATGTTAATAGCGACAAAGTGCATGAAACCAAAACGTCAAATATTGAGCAACTTTGCTAACAACGCATGATTTATTATTTATTTATACAATCTGCTCAAAATATCACCTATACCACACAGGGTAAGCAGAACATTTAGATTTAATATCTGTTACACAATATTAGCATAAACTTGCACAACTACAGGTAGGGTTTTGTTGTCTTTTGAACTGGCAGTGACTACAGAAATGTTAAATCTCTCTAAGTTAAGAGAATTTATCCAAATAAATGCTGCTAGATCTTCCAGATAAAACCCCTGTTTTTCTATACAATGTAAATAGCTTCACTCATTTTAATCATAAACCATACAGCATTTAAGAACCATTATTATATGACCAACAATGACATACTCCAGATTTAACAACTTCATAGGCAAACAAAATTTTCTTAAAAACTAGTCTTATAAATGCAGAATATATTGCATGAGGAACTGCTGGTATTTTTTTTTTTTAAGAAAATATATTGTGCGATTGTGGCTACGACTTACTGCTGATAGAAGCATTATTGTTTATGAAAAAATTGAGTAAAACTGTAAAAATTTTTCAACTGCCTATGATCATGATGAAAGCTACTGCCAGTTTAACTATACTGGCATTTCATTAATAAGAATTCAACGAGGGACAAATTCCCTAGCCAAAAATAAATAAATAAAAAGGTGCATATTTTAACATTGCTACGATAGTGTACTATATGGTTTAAATACCAAAGAATTATAAAAACGCACTGTTTCTGATCCATTAAAGAACATACTAAAAAGACCATTAAAGTAAATAAAGTAGAAAGGGGACCAAAACTGAACTAACTGAATTTGTGCAGTATTGTAGCCAGGCTTCTAAAATCAGATATAGAAAATATAAATAGACTGCTTTAGGCGATGATTCACCACTGTCCAAAAGGAATGAGTATTGTGAAAAGCTCAGTTAAGTTGATCCAAAGCTCTCTGTAATTCTTCACCTTGCAGCAGGTTTCTATTTCCTTGTATAGGAACATTAACTTCACAATCATAACTGGTGAGCTGTGGTAGTCCACTTTCATCCATTGATGGGCCCAGGAGTCTACTTACTAAATCTAAAGAAAAAAACATCTTTTAGAAAAAGCAGATATGTTACAAAGCTGCGTAACAAACTGACAAAACCTTGTCTGATAACTAGTTTTGTAGCCATCCATATTCACATTTTCTTTAACATGTAGAGGTGTAGAATACTACCCAAAGGAAAACCTTAAACACTCAAAGTAGGTAATTTGTATAAATCTGAGGCAGCAGCTGATTGTCAATATACTGAGAAGGGAAAAAAAGGGCAATGTTTAAGCACGTAGGTATTACTCTACTTGCTTAGGAAGGGAGGAATCAAATAAAGAGAAAGAATGGCAACAAAAATATTGGAAAAATATACAGTTCTAGAATTAGCCAATATGGATTTTATTCTAGGCTCTGCTAAGCCTATCTAACTTTAGGATTGTCATTTATTTTCTGGGCTCAGTGTTCTCATTTAAAGAATGACAGAATCTGAGAACTGGAAGGAACCTTAAGGACCACCTAATCTAACCCACAAACTAAAGTTCCAACTACACATATCAAACAGGTAGTCAGCTAGCTTCTGCTTAGAAACCTCCAAGGGGTGGGGGGAATCTTCCTCTCCCCACCTCGCCCTCCCTGCACCTATCACACTTTTGGGTGGCTCTAATTGTTAGGAAGATTTTTCTTACATCAAGCTTAAATCTTCCTCCTTGACACTCCTACCTACTTACTCCTGATTCAGTCCACTGGGCCCAAGTAGAAAAAAGCATCTAACCCTTCCAATATTTAATAATAAAATAATAAATAATAAATTAGAAAATAAGCCCTTCCAATATTTAAAACTAATGTCTTTTGGGTCTTCTCTTTTTGGTTAAACATGACCAGTTCCTTTAACCAATCTTCGTAAAATGCTTTATATATATATATAACCAATCTTCATAAAATGCTTTATATATATATATATGAAATATATAATCTTTAAGATTCCTTCCTGCTCAAATTTTACAAACATAAGGGCAAAATGAATAGTTCCATTTTTCTTTGGGTTGAGTATGCACAATTTGCCTCCATAATTTTCTTCCACATTAACTCCAGGAGCTCAGACATGCTGAAGATAAATATAAATTTTCAAAGCTATTTTACCTCATTCACATCCATTACTACAAATGATTATTTTAATCACACCTCATTTTTCTCAAATTTGTTTTAGTTACTTGTTTCATGTAATGCTGTAAGGAAAAACAGAGAAAACTAACCAGAGGGTATTAAGATGACTGTCTTTTGCTCTACTCCATTCTGTTCATTAGATTTGCATCCTTTTACACGTTTCCAAGAAAGAGATATAGTAGCTCCAGGATCATCTGGTTGCTGATGTAATGATCCCTAAAAACAGGAAGATAACTGAAATTCCACTCAATGAAATCTTTACAGAGAAAGCTAGGAAATCACTCCTAAACCAACAATATATCAGGATACCATCTGCTAGACTATGCTAATTCCTTATCCATTCTTTTAACAATATGCCATTGTGTTGAAGAGATAAAGTTATTTCTATAACGAGAGGACTAACTGCCAACTATGCAAAAATCAATCTGTGGAAAATGATTTCAAACAAAATTTATTAGGATATATTTAAATGACAGCTATATTCATTGATTTATTCAGCTAGTACTTCTGTTCCTTATATCAACAAATGAAAGGGTTTGGAAAACAGAAGACCACAATAAGTATATTCTCAAATTTGGATAAACTGTCAATATTTGGAAAAAGAAATAATTATTACATAGTTCAGAAAATCTGTCAGGTAGAGAAGTATATATACACAAACCAACACTTACAATTCCTACTGCTTGAAAAAGTGAACCTTCATGTTCCATTTTCCTTTTTCTCTGAGAATTCTGCAAAGCTAATATCTTTGGATTAAGCTCCTCATCTATAGCAGTAGTTCTGAAGAGAAAATAAAATCATTCTAATTTGAATAGGCTATAAACAACTTTAAATATTAGCAAGCCTCATTTATCTGGCATGTCAAGTTTATATTACTGAAGTACTGAAACTTTCTTTTAGCAATTATTTTGAATGGAGAGCTTTCAAAGGGGTGCCTCCAGTGTTATTTTGGTATGTAGCACTTATTTCTTGGTTCCAAGTTACATTCAAGAGAATACAGATTTCAGGATAAAGAACCTGTAGGTAAGCAAGGTGATTCTTCTATCTCACCACAGCTGTAAGCCCAAGTTTTAAAGATATTACACTTTTCTTGGTCTTATGTGATTGTCTTTAAATAAAGCTACAGCTTACAAGTTCTCATCACTGCATGGGGCTGGTCCCCGCTACCCCACAGCTTAATTAAAAAAATTTAAAAAGACCCAAAATCACATTCTTGCTTATAAATGTAAACACCTATCAAATACTAAAAATTACACAAATTCTTGATGAATGAACAAGGTCCTAGAATAACAATGTTTTTTGTCCTGTGTATCTTTAACCACTCCCAATTCAGTGGTTTTGTACATGCAGCAGACATGCACATTTTAGTGCATACCTAATATACAGAAAGGTAGTTGAGGTGATCCTGAACGATTATGTAACTGCAGACAAAATTAAGTACTGTACATTACTTCTGAAATATTATCTAAAGTAAAAGTTGAAGACATAAAAGCTGACAAAATAATGCACAACAATTTCAAGGCTTGACAACAGCTTGGTTCTCAGTGTCTCTTTTTGATATCCTAGAGATGGTTGAGGAGCAAGTATCATGTAAGCTGATCCTTGAAAGAAGGGAAACTTTTAATTACAATTCGGAAACTGAATTTTTGACACCTCTATAACTAGAACAAAGGCATAGTAATAGAAGAAAAAATATGAATACAATGATGAGTGATACAAGAAAAATTTAGTAAAATAAATAAACTATAGCTAAACCATGATAGGCCTTGAGTACCTTGGAAAAGAGAGTTTGTACTTCTATTCAGCTGGCAAAGGGGAGATGTTGATTTTTTTTTTTTAAACAAGGCAAAGTAGTGATATGATCAAAGCTATGCATTAGAAAGACAGTATGAAGGATATTATGAAATCTGGAACAGAAGTTCTGGGGACAGGGAGAATGGTTAAGAAGCCATTACAGTAGTTTGAGAGGTGATAAGAACCTGAATTAGCACAGTGGAAAGCAGTATAGAAGAGGACAAATTTGAGCTAAGATCATCAACAGGACTGGTGAGTGGCGTAAGAGAAGAATTAAAGATAAAACCAAGGGTTCAAGCATTTTCCAATGTTTACTGGATTGTCAAGGCCTGGATGAATGGAACAACAGTCATGCCTTTAATAAACGAATGGAATTTAAGAAGATAGTAGGTTTTTGAGGAAAGGTAATGAATTCAGACAGAGAGATGATGGAGTCAAGGAACAGAATGAAAATACATTTCTGGACACAACCAACATGGGAATTTGTTTTGCCCAATTATGTATATTTGTAACAAGGGTTTTTATTTCCCTTTTAAAACTTGAGGTCTCAGATTTGGGGAAAAGAGCTCAGGAGGAGAGATTTCTCTCCCTATTTCAGTTCATATTCCACACTTCTGCCAAAGTGATTTTCCTTAAACACAGATCTAGCCATGTCAGCTCTCCTACTCTGTTACCTTCAGTGGCTGCTCTCTATTTCCTCTAGGATTCAACATAAACTTCTGTTTAGTTTTTAAAGCCCTTCAAAACTTTGCCCAAACTTATCTTCCCAACCTCACTGTACAATTAATCTTCCTCTTGCACTTGGCAACACAGCCAAACTGGCTTGCTCTGATTCTTACACATGACACTCCACTCCATCTTTGAATCAATACCTTTGCATGGACCCCTTCCCCATATTTCAAATACACTCTCCTCACTTGTGCCTCAAATAATCCTCTCTTCCTTCAAGATACAACTCATACATTATCTTCTACATAATGATTTTCCTGATACCCTTACTATTGTCTTCTTCAAACAATTTTATATTTATATATGTATGTAACATACGTTGTTTCTTCCAAGTGGAGATGATTTCATTCATTAACTTGTATCCCTAACACCCAGAATAGTGGCTGACACATAGGCACACTTTAATACTTACTGGAAGAGACAGGGAGGAAGAGATATAGTAAACTGTAGTAGCAAAGAAACCAAGAGAGTGACAGAAAAAAGGAAGAGGTGGTAAAACTATGTTAAATAGAGCAATAGTTTCCAATATTGTCTCTGTCATAGCTGGTTGAAAATATACTCACTTTGAATGTAACCTAGAGTCCTCAATTTTATCTTTGACATCATTAAAATGAAAAATTCTAAAGAGAAAGTTTCTAACTTATGTTCATAGAACATAGAAAAAATACTATGAATAGAATTTAGATACTTAGCTTATCCCTAATAAATCTCTTTAAGGCACAGTGTTGCTGAAATACTAAACATCTGCATTGAAAAGAAGTACCCTTGTAAGTCCTAAGTGAAACAGAAAAAAGAAACTGAAGCATCAACAAGATGAAAACTACACAATATATATATACACATTTTAGTTAATGGTCCATTTGTTTCAAGTTAAATGGTATGTCACAAATTTTAAAAAGAGACATACATACAAGAGATACATCTTATTTCTTCTTGTTACCAAACTCAAAGAAAAATAAGAGGGGAAGGATGATGAGGGAATTTAATGTTAAGAGTTTCAATAAAGATTGAGCAGCAAGTCAGGAACCTCAAAAACAGTTGAATAAATAATAAAGCAGAAGAGAGGAGAAAGCCTGTTGATACAAGAGAATAACATCAGTATAGCTAGGGTAAGTTGACAGCTATGATTGGAAGTACACTAGGAATAAGAGTAAAACACTTTTCTAGTGAGTTAAGGAAGAACCCTAGGGTCTAGGATATCCAGAAGGTGGTACAGGAATAAGAGTAAAACACTTTTCTAGCGAGTTAAGGAAGAACCCTAGGGTCTAGGATATCCAGAAGGTGGTAACAGCTAGGGTAGTTACATAATAATTGTAGGAAGTGCAAATTAAAAACAAATTCTTGGTGTAGCTATACACATGAGCTCTGAAAATAATACTGACACCCTAAGGAACTAAAACAAGGGATTAGATAGTGGAGGTGTCCTAACTGTCCAATATTTACTTCAAAGAAAATGACAATGAAGTTAAAAAGAAAAAAAAGTAAGAACAGATTTAGGAAAGCAGTTTTACACGTACTTGATTTAAATTTCAACAAAATTATTCTGAAATACAATATGATGCTATTATAAAAGTCTCAATTTTCTCAATAACAAATTAAAGATTTTTTATGTAAAGAGCATTAATACCTTTGACTCAAAGCAACAGACAACAGATTAGGACTTCTTGGATGAGACTTCTCCATTTGTTCTATCATCATTCCTTTTCCAGCTCTGTCAGGAGAGACTGTCCGACTTTGATTCCCATCATATGGTGATGCTGGGGCACTGGCAGTTTCATTAATTACATAAACAGAATATGGAGATGCTATCAATACTTTATTGTCATCTGTACCTTCTATCTTCACTGTTTTAACTTCATCGCTGGTAGTGTGTTCTTGTGTTTGAGATTGCTGAAAAATGTTAGGGGTGCTCACACTTGGAGAACTTGTAGAAGTATTCTCTAATGGTGAAAGCTGATCAAAGGAACGCAATTGAAAGTCATCATCCATTGGGATATAAGGAGCTAACATTTCCAAGTCTAAATCAGTGTCCTTAAAAAAAAAATACACAAGATATTTTGCCATGAGAACAAAGTTTTCAATTGGTAACACTAGCATAATAATTATCTGTACTTTCAAAACATTACTAAGAGTATACCATAACTAGTCACTTAAACGATACGGAAAAGAAAAAGTCTTGAAATTTCCTAGCTCTGCCATGTACATGTAGCAGACAGAATGAGAATCGACTCTTAATTCATACTGAATGAATATACAGAAAGGTATTTTGGGAAATATAATTTACCCCAAAACTAAAAAAAAAAAAACAATTACATACCTGAGTAGAAAAAGGATTCTTTGCTTCTGTGTCTTCTGCGAAAAGTTTCTCCACTAATTCCAACTTGAATTCATTGGCCATATCATTATCCACATCAAAACAATATTCACTGGAACTGCTAGGCTGTAAAAATAAATTAAA
The DNA here is from genome assembly GCA_023548195.1 of Bettongia penicillata ogilbyi. Classification (NCBI taxonomy): domain Eukaryota; kingdom Metazoa; phylum Chordata; class Mammalia; order Diprotodontia; family Potoroidae; genus Bettongia; species Bettongia penicillata. Next base: position 754,079 of record JAJHZJ010000041.1, read on the forward strand.
CGAATTATACTTATTATTCTCCCCTATCTCCAAATTTTGTCAGATTTTAAAATGTACGCAAAATATTTCTTGAAGAACATATAATTTTATATCCATTTCTTTGGTGAGGCTTTCACTGATAGATAAGAGAAGTCAGTAAGTTTATATGGTAAGCAAGTTTATCCTTTCAGTTCTGGAGATAGTAAAATAGTGCCCAATTGCCCTTCAGAACCTAGCCAAGCCCAGAAGACTTTTATCATGTGTTTAGAGCAGTTAAATAATGATAAACTTGTAACACTGGCTGATAAATAGATGGCCAAAAAAGTGATGAGTTGGACACATACACATATCACAGTTTTTTCTGTATGTCTAAAGTCAAGATTTGTGTGATGTAGTACTGCCAAACTATATATACAGGTTGTCTTATTGTTAACTTCAGGCATCACACCTAATTCTGCTGCCTATTCCTAACTGGCTAATTGTCCTGGAACATAAAATAATGATGAGGTAGGACATGCTTTAAGAAACTTGATTCACCCTAATTTCTTAGAATTACAAGTTCCTTGGCTGTGAGAAATGTTATCATTTCATCTTTGTATCTAAGTGCCTCGAATGGTGCATTGCAAATGGAAGGGGCTTAATAATGATTCAGATTTCCTCTCATCCTTAAAAAAACTTTCACTAGATAATGATTACTATCCCTCTCAAGCTACTAGTCTTCTCTTTTCTCCTTTTCATATCTAAATTCCTAGAAAAAAAAAAAACCCTACACATAACTCCACTTCCTTTCTTTCTCAACCCCTTAATCTGGTTTCTGACCCTACCGTTCTACTGAAGTTTATCAAGTAAAGCTACCAGTCTTCTCCCTTTTCCTTTTTATATCTAAATTCCTAGGAGAAAAAAAAATACCTCCACTTCACTGTTTTTCAACCCTTTTGTTATCTGACTTCTGACCCTACTACTCTACCAAAGGTTAAACATCTGCTCTATTACTCTACTGCTGAAATTACCCAGTGATCTTAATCACTAAATCCAGTGGTCTTTCCTCAGACCATGTGGATGTCCCATCATCATTTCTAACTCAACACACTTAAAACAAAACTCAAACACATGCCTTTGCTCCAACCTGATCTCTCTGAAGCACTTGAAATTACTGACCACACCCCTCTTCCTGGATATAATCTTTTCTTTGTATTGACATTTTTATTTTAGGTTTTGAGTTCCAAATTCTATCCCTACCTCCTTGAGACAGTAAGCAAATGGATATAGGTTATTTATGTGCAATTATGTAAAACATTTCCACATTAGTCATTTTGTACAGAAGTCTCAATTAAAATTTAAAAAACAAACAAAAGATAAGCTCTTTTCTGCTGACCACCACAACACTACTCTGAATTTTCTTACCATCTCCCACCTTCCCTTATAGGTAATTTTTTATGTCATTATCTACCTTCTACCTTCTAAGTGTGAGTATTGACCAAGGCTTTATCCCATGGCCTTTTCTCCTTTCTGAACTGGTTTTGCATCATCATCTTTCTGCTGAACAGTTCATCCTAGACCTATCATAAATTCAATAGTCCAAAATAAAACATCATTTTTCCTAATAATTCCACTCTCCTCCAAATGTCCCTATTTCTGTTAAAGGCACCACTAGAAATTTTTTTTTTTCACTTAGATGCACAATCCAGGAGTCAGGGGAAAACTCACTCATCTCCAATATCCAGTTTGTCAAATCTTGTTCCTTCAACTTCCATGTGTCTTGTCACCTATCACCTTTCCACCACTTACACTGCCAATACTCCAGTTCAGGCCCTCATTACCTTTCTTCCAGACAGTTTTAATAACCTCCTAATTGCTTCCCTGCTTCCAGTTTTACCTTTTTCAATCCTCTCTACAAAGCTGCCAAATTACTATTGCTAAGATAGAGCTCTGCCTATGCTACTTTTCTACTCAAAATTCTTCAGTGCCTTCCAGTCTGCTGCCTCTATGATAAAAGTACAGAATTCTCAACCTGGTGTTTGTATAATCTAGTTTCAACTTTTTTTCCAAACTTAATTTATATTACCATGAACTGTACATTTTAAGTAATGCATAGGGTGTTTCACTAATTTCATCTTTGCCCTCCCCACCAATATTTGAAATACACTCTTACTTCTACCTCTCAAAATACTTAGCTTCCTGACTGTTCTAGTTGGTACTCTCTTCCTCTTAAAATTATCTTGTTGATTATTTATGTTTGCATATTTATCTCCTTTTAGGAACATAAGTATTTCATGTCATAACACTGAAGTGCTTTAGTTGAAAATAAAATTTGAATCAAATTTCTAGAATTAATTTCTTATATAGAAAAAACTTAGTTTTGAACAAAAACAAAAATATTCCATTCTAGTGTAAGATACCAACCTCAGGTGAACTTTGTCTAGTGCTTGCATCAGAAGGACTAGCTGGACGATCCTGTATTTGAGGCATGGTAAATGAAAGTTCCAGTGGCTCTTGATTTGGCTCTAATTTCAGTGCAACTTCTTGATTGAGTGCAGGGTCAGCATTGCTACGAAGCGGTTTTGTAGTTTCAGAGGTGGGTAGTGGAGACATTGCCAAATTTATATTCTGTAATTTCTCACTAGATGAGGGGAGCATGACATCATTGTATAAGGGAACTTCAAGTTGCTGCTCATCTGTTTATGGAATAGTGGTAAGGAAAAATTAATCTGTAGGATATCTTTATAACCTCATTAAATTCAAAAGCATATGTCCCTATATACTGAATACTTGATTTTATCAAAAACTGTACTATGAACGTTTTGAGAGAAAAGGTGACAAAAGTTATGGGATACAGATATACTTAAGTATATTATTCTTAATATTTTAATATGCTATTCAAAGCAATTACTAATTGGATATATCACTGAAAAAAGTTTTTTGTCCATACTCTATACTTATAAACTCTGGTTTGGAAATGCTTTTATTTGCAGAGCCTGAGGACATGGACTTTTACTTGCAGAGCCTGAGGACATGTGCAACTGTGGGGTTTTTTTTTTTTAGTATTTAATGAAATAATACTTGTTGTGATGCAAATCTACTAAACTGCTCAAACTCAAAAATTAAATGAGAGCAGGATACCCAATTAAGCAAAGCACATCAAACATTGTATGAGTAAGAACACACTGAAGCATAATTGCAATGTTAACAGAAATGGAAATGCTTGGAAGCAAGAATAGCAGAGAGAAAAGCAAATTTATGAAGGAAGCTAAGGCTCACAACATAAAACCAGTAAAATGAAAAAATACTACAAGTGATTACACTAGCATGAAATTCTGCTGAGCTAGCTCTTTGATCTAATGGTTCCACCAGAGAAATGACACATTTCATACTCATGTTTATCTATTTTCACACGTATTTGTATATAAAATTAGCCTGAAGCAACTGTCTTTAAGCACCTGGTTCAAAAAAGGATGATAAATAAAACTAGATATAGCTCACTCTTTACTACATGGATTACCTTAGTAGTAAGTACATTATTAAATATCTACCCACCATTATTGTCAAAGTCCAAAGATATGATAGTATCTCCAGCAGCTGGGGCTAATAAAGTTAAAGCATCTGGTTCCTTCTTAAGTTTATCAAAAAGGCTGCTGGTATCTTCTGTTTCAACCTTGGTCAACAACTGAGTTATTTTCATATCAACTGCTTCCACTGGTTTTAGCATACATTCTGTTTGTCCAAGGGAGAAAATCAAGTCGTGCTGAACAATTCCACTATGACAAAGGTAAAGAGATATTAGTAAGCTTTAAATGAGCATTTGATCCTATAAGTAAAATCATCAGATTGGCATTCTTTCTTAAAATCTAATAATAACACATTTTATGAAAAAGGAAAGTTATTCAGTTTTACTTTCATAGCTTAATCTGTATAGCAAATATTACTTAGGCTCAAAAACTCAAATGACATACTAGTTTTATAAATTGGTATCTACTCTCAATATAGACTGAGTAAAAAAAATCTTCAGACATTATCATAATAATTAGGCATTTGTTAAATGTCTACTATGAGCCAAGCACTGTGTTAAGTATTGAGAACACAAAAACAGTCCCTGTTCTCAAGAGGCTCACACTCTAACAGTGAGACAACATGAAAACAATTATGTACAAAGATGAAATGCAGGATAAATTGGAGATGATCAGTAAAGAGATGGCACTGAGTGTTAAAGGGGAATTAGGAAAGGCTTTTTGTAGGAGATGGGACTTTAACTGTGAACTGAAAAAAGTCAGGGAAACGAGGAGGCAGAAATGAGGAAGATATGGGAAGATGACTAGAAAGGTAAAAGAGGTCAGGCTGTAAAAGGTTTTGAAGATTTATTTGATCCTGGAGATAACAGGGAGCCACTGGAGTTGACTGAATTGGGGAGGTGAGGTGGGTAAGATAAGGTCAGATTTGAGCTTTAGGAAGATCAATTTGGCAAATGAGTGGAGGATGAACTGGAATGGAAAACAGGCTTGTGGTACAGACTGACCAGCAGGCTATGCTAGGATACTAGTTGAGATATGAAGTGATAAGGGCCTACACCAGAGTAGTGGTAGTATCAGGGGGAAGAAAGGGGGCATATGCAAGGGATGGTATGAAGGGAAAATTGACAGGACTTTGGAAATAGATTAGATATAGGGTGGGGGGAAGGTGCTGAGAGAGTGAGGAGTTAGATGGTGATGGCCTCAGAATAATACATAAAATTTCAGAAGTGGGGAAGGTTTGGGAAGAAAGATAGTGAGTTCAATTTTGGACATGTAGAGTAGAAAACATTTACAAGACATTCAGTTTGAGATATTCAATGGGTAGTTGGAGATTGGAGTCTAAAGTTTAAGAGAGAGGTTAAGGTTGAATAAACAGATCTGAGAATCATTAGCTATAGATGATAACTGTATCCCCAAGAACTACTGAGTTTAACAATCTTTGCATAAGTACATTATCGTTAAAATGATTTGCTGAGTGCCAGTTTGTTGGGTTGGTCAAATATACATTAAACAGATATGTTTTTTCCCTCTATGTAATGATAATTAATAGACAAGATTAAGGATGTACAGAAATGTAAGAATTACAATATTTATGCTGGGAACAAAGATCTGCGTCAATTTTGCAATTTTAAGAAAATAAATGCCACTTTTTCAATTAACCAGTTAAAACATAATGGGAGAGTTAGATTTTAGCAATCCTTTGATACATTATATCAATGCCACATGAAGACAAATGCAAATGTCATTTAGCAGCACACGCTACCAACCAATTTGCTTAAGCTCACGTGTTCCATCTTTTTCCATAACCCTCCTTCCCCCAGACGGTTTATATTTGCTTCCTTATATACTGTATATTATTTGCTTACTTTCACCTCTTTGCCTTCACATATTATTTTACCCAGTACCATCATTCTTCCTTGGCCAAATCATTTAACAATTATAAATTCCTTTAGTTTAAAAATTACTTCCTCCAGAAAATCTTCACTAGAAAATCCTAGATTCCATTTTCTTATATTTATTCAATTTGTAGTTCCATGTAATACATTCATGTATTTACTTGTATGTTTGTTCTATCTTCCCCATTTAGAATATAGGGCTATTGGGAGCACAGATCATCATTTTCTGTGGGCAGAAAGAGGAAGGTGGAGTATGATGATGGTGGAGTGAAATCCATGAAGTTTTTGGGAAATGAAGAGTTGGCAGGGCTTCTGAGTCTTCTTTGCTGGGCTTTTGGAAGAGTTACAGCTCCACCAGCATTCCAATCTGAGGGGCAGAGGCTACAAAGGGTTCTGAGGAGGTGGAGCACCAAACCTTGAAGCAATCTCCTTTGAGGATGAAAATTACTTTGGATGCTGAATGGAGGATGGACTGGAATGGGGAGACTTGAGACAGGCAGACCTACCGGCAGGCTATCACAGTAGTGCAGGCATGAGGTGATGAGGGCCTGCACTAGAGTGGTGGCAGTGTCAGCGAAGAGAAGTGGGGAGGTATTTGAGAGATGTTGCAAAGGTGCAATCAACAGGCCTTGGCAACAGAATGGACAAGGGGCGATGGAGGGGGCAGGAGTAAAAAATAGTGAGAAGTTAAGAATGACACCTAGATTATAAACCTGGGGAACAGGGTCATGGTGCCCCTAACAATAATAGGAAGTTTGGAAGAGGAGAAAGGTTTTGGGGAAAGAAAATGAGTTCAATTTTAGACAGCTTAAGCTGACATCCAGTTCTAGATATCTAATGGGGAATTACGAGATAAGGGACTGGAGAGGTCAGTAGAAAGTTCAAGGCTGGATAACAAGATCTGAGAAGAAGAAACACAGAGATGATAACTAGAGCTAATGAGATCACCATATGAAATACTATAGAGAAAAAAGGAAGAGGACTCAGGACAAAAACAATAAGAGTGAGGTTATGAGGAAGGACGAATAAGACATATTTGGTTTGAGCTAGACAAAAAAACTCAACAGTTAAAAACGTCATCTACATAAGAGTATTATGTGAAATTTAACTGGGAAAATTCATAGGACAGGGACTATTTTGCTTTTGTTTATACCCTGAGCAGTTTCTTGCATGTGGATTCAATACACATTTGTAATGAAGTGAAATGGATAGAATTATGCATCATCTTCACAGAAACTTGGAGAACATGGCACACTATTCAAATACTGTTATGTCAAGAGAAAGGTAGGGAATTAGAATAGAGGTTTGTGAAATAAATTCATATAATGCTTATAACCCCAAATTACTTTTGTTTGTTGCTCTTCTCTAAGAAAAAACAAAGTTTCATAACAGAAATGACTTTATAGAAATTACTATATTTAGTTCCCCCAAACAAAATGAATTTATGCACCAAACTTACCTTACAACATAATTTACACACACTATACACTGTGGTTGGGAGTTTTTAGTATTGTAAATCACAGTTGCTTGAGTTTCAACCCAGACATATCCACCCCGTTTGGCAAGCATTCTATATTGTCCTGTAGTGACTTGTCCTTTAGTAAACACTAGGAATGAAAAAAGTAAATTTATGCAAAGTTTATTTTCCAAAAGTGAAAACATGGCTACCAAGTTAAAGGGGAGAAATTTTATTTTCCTCTTAGTTTCATTTTAATGTCTTCCCTTAAGAGGTCAATTTCACTTTAAATTTCAATTATAGGAAGAAAAATAAAACATGCTCACTTAAAAATCATAGAACTCCTTTCCCCTCCCACAATCAAATCAATCCCTGTATGCCACCCCAACTTTCAACTCAAAATTATAAGAACCAGTAACAACTGCATTCCCTCAATGACTAATGTAGAACATGAGGGTGGCAGAGACTGAAGGGTAGGATGTGTATATATATCTTATAGAGGATGATGCTGAAGGGAACTGGCATTGCCACCAAAAATATCAGGACATTTAAATTCCCAGACTTTAACTTTTAACATTCAGATAACCTTGAATGATGACATAAAACCACCATATTAACAAACAGTAAGGGTTGTACTTCCTACACTACTGGGTATCTCCCTAACCACAGATTTGAATCTTTGGAGTAGGTGCAAGGCTGTTTACTATGACACCCATATCCCCTACCATGAGACAACCCATTAACTCTTTTATTCTCTACCATAAAATACCAACTTGTCTGGATGTTAAGAACTATGAGGCCCTGCAATGACAGTGTGGAATTATGCATAAATGAATGCTGGATCCCAATGTGAGTGATTTCATTACCAAAAGTACATTATGCTCATTACCAAACACTAGTCTTGGGTCTAAAGATTAGTAACTTCATTAGGATCCATTGAGCACAATCATGCTTTATTGCAGTTTACCTTTGAAATGAAATAAATTTTGTTTCTTATTGGTTTACACTGAAACTGGTATTTGTTCCCTAAATCCAATCCATAAACATTTTACCACCTAATAAGTTTCCAGTAAGAAAAATATTTAGAAGATTCTCTAGTTGTTCAATCTTACTTACTATCATGGTGAGTTTTGGTCAGATGATCCGAGTCTAAAGCATGGTAGTATTCATAAACTGAGCGACCTAAAAGTTCCTCTGGTTCATATCCCATTAGCTCTGTAATTCTTTCAGATAAAACACAAGGAAAAAACATATGAAAATCTAAAGATAAAATAACATTTCCAAATACATTATTTGTATAAAATCCCAAATTCAAGAGAGTCTAAACAGCAACCTTAATTATTCTTTCTCCCCTCCCTCCAACTCACCAAAGTTATGTTCAGGGTAGAGATACCCTGGAACAAATGATAAATTAAGCTTTTCCTCTTTGTTTCAGTAAGTATTTAACTACAAATATTCTATACAATTTGTGAGCAAGTTAACTAAGTTCAATTTGAAAGCTGTCACTTATGTTATAGGTTTGAATACAAGCCACACTTACCCCTACCCCCCAATCTGATTAGTATAAAATCTAACGTCATTTATAATTGCATTCTTAATACCACAAAGAAAGCTTAAGCTTCAAACCCTATCCAGAAACAGTACCAGAAGCTTACCCAATAGCCTGTGTGCACATGAGAGATGCCTACGCAAAGTACGAGAACCCCCTTAGAATTTCTTAATGGGATGTTACTGCACTGCAAAGTCTCTCAACCTTTCCCTCCTTCCCCACCCTCCAACCCATGAATTACTGGGGTTAGAAAACCATCACTGGGGTTTATAGTAGGAAACAGTGATCATTAGGAGTCCCTCAAGAATTTGTACCTTTGTTCTCACTTGGATATTGTAAACTTCTGGATTACTATTCAAACGCTACAGAAAGGGTTTTATGGGGTCTAACATTACAGAGTAAAAAACAGGTGGGGTAAGGAGGCAAGGAAGATATCTCCCACAGAGAAGGCAGGATTTCAAAGCTTTAAGTGGCTACCCTAAAAGGGAATGGGTAGGACCAAAGTGTCAAACACACAGCACGCTGCCCAAAAAGCTCCCAAGTGCTGCCTGAACCAGATTAAAATATAATTGGGAAATATTTAACAAATAAAAATGCAGAAAAAAAAAGATAACTTCATGTTTTAAAACAAATTAACACATAGTAATTATGGATAGTAGCCCCCATTTTGATTTCAGTTGTACACCATTGGAGCAGGAGGAAGCACAAAAACAAAAAGGAAGGACAAGTGAATTTGGTCACACAAAAAAGCCAACTGCTCATTTATTGGCATATTAACTTTCCCCCTAAATTTTCCTTTAATTGACTATAATGTTGTATATTTTTACATGGCAAAAATATTTTTAAACAAAGTAATTTTTTTAGTATAATATATCACATAAGTTTTTGTTGTATTTTCAAAGCTCATTTTAGGAGTACAACCTCTACTTGGATCAAGGTAGTAATAATGATCTTTTTTTGTTGTTCAGTCATGTCTGACTCTTTGTGATCCCACTTGGGGTTTTCTTGGCAAAGATATTGGAGTGGTTTGCCATTTCCTTCTCCAGCTCATTGTACAGAAGAGGAACTGAAGCCAACAGGATTAAGTGACTTGCCCAGGGTCACACAGCTCTGAGGACAGATTTGAACTCAGGAAGATGAGTCTTCCTGCCTCTAGACCTGGTACTCTAACTACTTCATCACCTAGCTGCCCCTAATTATCTATAGTATCCTTTAATCATTTTACATAATTCTGACTACTACAGAAACAAGATTTAAGTCAGTAAAATCACAGACTTCCTAATTAATTTCTTTTGAATTTTTGGAATTCTTAGCGAGATACTGGGTAAATAAATGCTTGGTTCACAAATATGAGTTTAATTAACTTGCAATTTAACATAAAATCACATAAAAAGAAAAGAATCAGACTCTTCCTGCAAACAGTTCATGTCATGGAATAACAGTAGTCGCTTAACATGATTATCAATGCAAATTAAAATCTCATGACCAATATACAGTGTACAACTAAGTTCTTTGCAGGACAGAACTGTGAGCCAAGATCATCTAGAGTAACATTTAATACAAAATTCCAATAATCACCTCCATTTTTCGTAAAAAGCAAAAGATAATACATGAGATATTTAAATTTAGCTTGCAAAAATAACTTGAACTTACATTTGAATGATAGTATCTAACATTTTTATAGCTATTTAAGGTTTAGAAAACATTTTATACATATTTCATTTGATCTGCTCAATTATGAATGAGGTTTATGTAATGACTTAAAAATCTACTTGAAATAAAATAAGCTTCTATACTGTGCATCACACTTAATTAATTATGATGCCATTTAATTTTCCCCATTCTATTAACCTGCAACCTGCTTCATGTTAAGAATAAACAACTAATATTCTACTGTCTGTCAGCATCAGGTTAAACATTTAGATTTAAACTTTTGAGTTTTCAATGGAATTTCCAAGTGAGATAGATATAAAGAAAGCCAAAACAAAGCATAGGTTAGCCACCAAGCTAAATAATGAAATAGAATATGCTTACAGGAAAGAATTCCAAAAGTAAATAATGCAGAATACTGTTAATACTGTCAGATTAGAATTGAAAGCTGTAATAGTTTGCTGTGGTATAACGAAAGTATGTTAAGTGTTTAAAAAAGGAAATGTTCTATAAATAACTACTTTATGACCACCAGATGGCACTGTTACATAGGAAATGAATATCAGGAAAAGCAGAGCATATACTTATTTCCAAGTATTTTATCAATTAGTCTAACAGATACTACAAATAAAATTTAAAAATTCTCCAGAGATGTACTTGTTTTTAACACCTTCCCTCTTTTGGTGGTTTCTGCTAAATATTTAACGAATTTTTTTCTATAAAAATTTTCACAAAGATTTCAGTACAAACTTTTAATTAGTTCATCTGTCACTAATTTCTATGCACTGCCATCTCAACACAGGCAATGTAAATCATGGGGCAGTATATTCAAATAATAAATGAAATTTCTTTTCAAGACTTTTACAGATATATTCAAATTCTTACAGAATTCTGTGACTGCATATAAAATGTTAGTACAATTAAGCCCTATATTTTCTAATATATGTACTTCTGAAAAGTAAATTGAATATTAAATACTTTGTACGAACTAAGGGGCTAGGAATTTAAAGGAGCTATGTGATTTTTAAAAATCGCTTCTCAAACCTATTATGGAATTAAAACATCCATATTAGGCTCTTTTAAAAGGGGAATTTTTACAGTATCCCAAAAACTGCTGGCCTATAGTTATAATTCCCGGTAAACTGGAATTTGCTGAAGAAAGGGGAATAGGGAACTTTTCCCTAAGAATTTTTAGGAGTACTTTCTCTGTCAATTAACAGGGTGTAGACTAAAGCAAACAAGGTAGAATGGTCCTATGCCCCAACAAGAACTCCTCTGACTTAGCTCAGAATGCAATGTTTATTAAGTTTAATACTAAGGTGACATAGCCTCTTCCTTTCTTTCCATAACACCCTGTGCTTTTTAAGACTGTAAGAGCCTTAAAAGTGGGAGTTGGAGGTAGAAGGTTGGGTATCATAGTAATATAATGGAAAAAGAAAACATAGCTATAAAATTTCAATTTAGACTTAGAAAGATCAAGGGACTCCCTAAGCCAACCTTACCACTAACAAAACTATACGAATTGAATACCTCTAAACTAGAAAAACAGAACTGAAATTTGTCAAGGGCCAAAGTTGCCCTTTTCTTTTTTTTATCCTTCTACACGTCTACTTCTCGATTTCTCAATTTCAGAAATAAGTAGAGATTAATGGTAAGCCAGAGTCCTCTCCCTTCATCCCACCCATACAATAGTACAACGAAAGGGTATACAAGTAGTTTAGGGCCAATGTGGTGGATTTTCCTCTTAGTGTACAAATTTAATAAATGGCAAGGCTGTTAAAGCACCATATAGAAGTTAGTAGATTGACGCCTATGATTTATTGCTTACTAACTGGCAGAGTGGTCCAGAGGAAAACGGGCTGGGATTTTGATTCAGAGAACCTATGTTTGACTTGACTTTGCTACTTAGATAAAACTCCTTGACTTCAGTTTCTTCATCTGTAAAATGTGGAGGGTGGGTTAACTTTTGAAGTCTCTTCTATTTCTAAATCTATGATTTTATGAATAATCAGCAATCTTTTGGAATAATCTTTAAGTTTCAGAACTTAACTTACCTTTCATCACAATATGAAAATTTCATATCCAGGCTGTGGCGACTGAGAAAAGTTTTGCTATCCAAAGGAACTTCAATATTTGATGGATGAGGAATGGGTTCACAAATCAATACCAAACAGGTCATAGGTGGTTTCTTATACCCACACTGAGACTGGTTATTGCAGGTATCATACACACGAATGTGACCTGTACAATGAAGTACCTAGGTGGATATATGGAAACATGTCAGTTATCAATTCTATGTAAAAGCTAAAAAATGATAAATAATGCAAAAAAAGAGCTCAGAGATGTATGGCTTAGGTATAATTGTGTGTGAATCTTTTAATCCATTCCCCTTAACAAATGGCTCATACTTTCTACCTGCTATGGTACCCCTACATATTACATTAATTTCCTGTGGCCTCCTCTTGGTCAAAACAGGATAAAAGAAAAACATGCACTTTTTGAAGGTATTTCTTGTTCTAATCACATACTTCTAGTATTTTACCTACAGGCAGAAGAAAGTATCAATTAAGCATTTTTTTCCTAAATCATTTTTTTCCCCAATAGTAATCAAGTCCTTTTTAAGTTCCCAGCATTCTACATGATGCTACAGCTATAAAGTCAAAAATAAAATAGTCCTCACTCTTCAGGAGCTCAGATTTCCTATCCTGGTTAACAATATGTATACATGTAATATAATTTTGGCAAATGAGGAATGGAGAGGACACTAATAGATGACTGCAATCATGAAAGGCTTCTAGTAGGAAGTGGCACCTGAGCTAAGTTTTAAAGCAATGAAAAAGTATATTTTTGGTATGAAGAACAGCCTGGATAAATGCAGAGTCAGGACACAGAATTTTGTATATGTGGAACAATAAGTGGAATCAATGTGTGAAAGAGAATAGTGTGTATGAAGTCTAGAAAACTAGGCTGTAGTTAGCTTTTTTTTGTCATTTATCCCAGAGGCAATTGAGGCCTCTGGAACATCTTGAGTAGGGGTGTAATGGAACAGACTTGTGCTTTAGGAAGAGCACTTGGGAAACTACGGAGGGTGGAGCAGAGAAGGAAGAGACTTGAGGAAGGGAGATGAGCAGTGATGTCAGCTGCTATTTTTTTCAGTCTATGTTTTTGTCAATTCTATCTTCACATTATCTTTCTAGTAGCTGCTCTTCATATCCCACTCTCATCACAATCATCTGGTGTCAGCGCCCATCACTTCTCACTTCAGTTGTTCTCCAGCTTCTTAACTGATCTTCCTTCCTCTATTGTCTGGCTTCTCTAATCCATCTTCCATACTCTGCTTAGTCACCTTCCCAATGTACTGCTTTCGTAATATACTCATAGGTAAACTTGAAAACCACTGGCAGCTTCTTACCCCACTATCAAGTAAAACATCCAGTCTAATCTGGCTCCAAATCATCTTTCCAGTCCTGTTTTCGTATTTAATGTATGAAATTCAACCAAATTCAACTAACTTAACTGTTGCTCAGTTACTGCTTGCCCTTCCTCATGTTACCCCTTGCCTAGAATGGGCTTTTTCTTCGTTCCCCATCTCTGCTTGATGAAATTCTTCCCTTCCTTCAAGATCCAATTCAGATACCTATATGAAGGCTTCCCTGACAACTTAGCTGGAAGTGAATCCTTAAATTTCTCACAGCATTTTGTCTGGAACTTTCCTTTGTACTCATCACATTCTGCCTTAAAAAATGATAAAAAATAGTTCTTTTAATACATATCTCACCCCCTTGCTATTCATCTATAATTTCATTTGTCTTCTCAGTGCCTTGAACATAGTAGATGATGGATAAATTTGTATTTTAACAAACTGGCACATGTTACTGAAAGAGATTGAGGAGACAATGCCTCCTTGAAGATTTTTTAATACATAATCAGGACAGCTTAAGACTACTCTTATTCAAACTGGGTAACAAGAACAAAAATGGGATAAAACCATTATGTTCCACAAACTATAGCTGTTTTGGGGAAGAAAAAAGAGCTAAGTTCAACCAACTCTAACCTCTCCCAATGCCGCCACTGCCCTCTAGGGTTACACTAAGGGAAGTTAAAAATCTCTCTAACATCTAATGCGTACAAAGTGAAGCACAGGAAGCAAAGTTCAAAGGGGAAAAAATGTAAACATTTGTTCAGATTAGGGATTTCTGTGTATAAATAATATTAAATTTTACCTGCAAGGTAACTTTTAAAAAGAATATGGCTTTTAATCTAAATTAGGAATAAATCTAATACATATTCAATCAAAGAAGAGTTATTTTCTATACCAGTTCCACAATGATACCTAGTAGAACACATCAACCAAGCTGCTTTCAGAACCTACTATTATGTCGAAAGTCAATCATATGCAAAAACCATGCTCACTACCTTCCATGTGGCTGACTTTATGTTCATGGTTCGTCCTCGACTAGTTAGGGTACACTTCATTCTCAGGAAAAAGCTGCGTTCTGTGTTTTGCTCTTTGCCTTTTTTCACAGGGCCTAATATGAAACAAAAGAATGTTATTTTTAAGTAAAAAATACAAATAGATTTCCTATGACTTTTTTGGCCTTGCTTGGTTATTTTATCAGTATAACATTACCTCACATTGCCATATAATTACTTTTTTATCTAATGTTAACTTGTTAAACTAATATGCTCGAAGGACACAATAAGTTATATTTCCACAATTAGTATTACTGGCTTGAGTGTTACAGTAAGGAATCCAAACTGTGGTGCAAGCTTACTCACTTACTCAAGCCAGTAATGCTAATAATAGTATTGAGGAAATATAACAAAATCACAGTAGGAGGCATGGAATAAGTGCATACATTAGAAGAGTAAGCTTTCTTTTCTCTTGTAAAATTTATTCATTTAAGGAAATTTCATGAGTTTTGAGGAAAGCTTTTAGTTTATTTATGATTAGAGATGGGATTTTTGTAACTTTCTTTCTAATAACTAAGAACACATATGATTTTTCCTTATTTCTCTGTTAAGTAAAAGGAAATAGCAAGCATTAACATTTTACTAATCAGAAGATAAGAAACCAACAGGTCTCTCCCACAGTTATGTGCTAAACTTGGTAGCAAAGTATGAACTAAGTCCACCCACTCCAAATCCATTACTGGGCTACAAAGGTAGACACTGTATCCAGATAAGTTCCTACACAAGTTATCAACTTGCTTTCCTCATAAGTCATATGACAATAGGGAGGCCAGAGAAAGTCTTGGTCTCAATCAAATATCTGAATATCACTGAAGCAAAGGTAGGTTACACAGCTAAAATGAGCCTGAATATCCAAAATTAGAGTTTAGAACCACAATCACCTCAACTTCCACAATATTACTTTTCACTACTGAAAATCACTTTCAACTTTGATACAAAATGGAAACAGACTGATTTTTGGATAGTGTAGAGAGAAAGAACCAATGAATGATGTGGTTTTCCTGGATGTTTTTATTGTTCAGCATGTTTGGTTTCTCTACTCAATAAATTAGGTTGATAGTGTGTATGGCATTTTTACAACAATCAATTTTGCGTATTCGTGCCAAGATTACTCACTTAATACTTTTCTAATAAAAATATTTCATGAACTGAAGGGAAAATATTAGTTATGAACCATTTTATTATACTCAGTTACACTCAGGATCACATCCCTGAAAATAGTCATTGTTTTCCATTTTTTATGAACATACCACATACAGATGGTACATAAAAAACCCTCCCAAAACAAAAATGTTCCAAAACAAGTAGCTGTCTCTATTAAAAGAGAATAAGCTATTATTTTAGACCAAACAATTTCATTCTGCACAAGTTTGGGATCAGTAAACTTTGCATTTAGCAGTAATTTATGAATATCTATACATATATAGAGAAAATTATTGGTTTTGAAAACTGTATTATTTTTAATAATAAGCAAATCAAACTTGATTTAGAGAAATACATTTACATGGTTACCAAACAGAAATTGGATACACTGAAATTTTTCCATTTTTTTGTCTAGTTTTTTTCAGGAATCAAAATGAAAATGCTTCACAAATGCAAAAACAATAGAAATAGGAATAACATGATACCATTAATTCTAACTTCTCAATAAGTATTTATAATCTTTTGAAGGAGAATATTAAAATCTGGACTATTTTTCCTATTGCAGCAGATATGAAAACTCAGTTTCCTTCCTGTAAATTCAGGTTCATGGCAAATATTGATAAAAATTGTGTTTAAAAATAGCTTAATTTTTACTATTTGTAAGTAAAGTTAGATTCTAGCCTTCTATTTCAGAAAGAAACCAATTTAAATAAACTTGAATCCCTGGCTCAAGGTAGGCTCAATTAAGTTTATAAAATTAATCAACATATCGGAAGCAGACAACAAAATTATATTAATATTGGTACTTATAAAACTGGCTACTCAAAAAAAATTTTCCCTCTTAAATTAAGGTTCTACACAAATGTAATTTCTTATTTTTACCACATATGTCCAGTTCTCCTAATAGGCCTACTATATATAACTCATCTATATGGGACTCAGATAATTTTACTTACCTAAAACATAATCAGAAACAAGAAAAAAATTCATGTACTTTGCCAAGATAAGAGCTTTTCTCTCTTTCTAAGCCCTCAAAACTAAATGGGGTGGAGAGAAGATACTTCAGGACAGTATACTAAGAGCACCCTCAAAACTAAATGGGGTAGAGAGAAGATGCTTCAGGACAGTATACTAACAGTAACTGGAAAATCTGATGGAAAACTTAGGAAAAGTAGGCATAAAAACTGAAAAAGTACTGTAGAGTAGATTTATTATGGAGGTAAAATAGCCCTTCGAACCTTAATGAGGCCTTCTAAGACATCAGTATTAAGAGTAAAATGATTTATGTTCATTAATGACACTGACCATGCCTATGGAAGATGACTACTAAGTTCTGTTGTTCTTGCAATTTAAGCAAGTTTGGAGGGGGTCATCAACCAGTTTGGCTGAAGAATAATCAATTTTTCAGCCATGACAACTCTTGAACTAAATTATAGCAGGGTTGTGATCTGCATTAATGAAGGTAGTTCCTATTCATAACAACAAATTACTGATCATTGAAGAACTGAAGAAACTTATATTCATATAATAACTTAAGTTCTATATTGACACTGCATACTGTTTAACAAAGTAGAGAACTATATGTTCTATAAAGATTTTTACTCTAAATTGTTTTCTAAAGCTTGAGAGCTTAAAGCAATAAGCCATTACCTAACTGAAAATCTGTGACAATCCAAATAACATTTTGCCCAAGGAGACAGCTGCAATTTTATTGTATTTTCTTGGATATGAGATAATCTGTTATCTATTTTTTCAATTTAAACAGTCTCAAATGATAATATTATAGTACATGTAAGTACATTTACTTTACTACAATATTCATGTTTTAATTCTCTGAATAATCATTTTTAAAGCAAATCTTTCAATTGTAAGCATTAAATCGAAGTATCAAAGTAAACAGTTAAAATGTGCTTAATATGTTAGAACTGGTGATAATCCCTGTTTATACAGGGATCATAAAAACTATTCATTACATTAAATCAAACAATTTTTTCTTCTTACCATTCCTATGTATAAGCATTTCTCTCAGTTCCTCATGGTCACATGGATGTGTAAAATCAAATACACTGTGTCCAGTTAGTTCAAACTGTAAATAAACATAAGGGGAAAATGTAAGTTCTATTTCTTAAAATCAGGACATAATGATGACAGAACATCTTTCATTATGGTAATATTTTTACCTGAGTTAATCCCATACATTTGTTCACATTTTCAGACATATAAATCATATCACCATCCTCTGTGAGAACCATAACAAAACCATCTAGGGCTTTCAAATAAAAGCAATTTAGCTGTGCTTCCATTTCAGCTTCCGCTTCTAGATCACCTATAAAAAAGATTTTTAAATACTTGAGTTTTACTTGAATTACACAATCTATTAAATTTGATACTGCTTTTCACTCTCTTGGTACTCAGTAGCTATTATTTTCAGACATGAAAGGCTTAAAAATGTTTTATTTTTATATGTCCAAAATAAAAAAGAAAAGTTAAATCATTGAGAAATGTTTAGCAAAAGATAAAAAATAATATAATACAACACAGACAATGCTATTTTGTAAGTCAGAACAAAATCAGAGATCTGTACCAGTGTTCTGTGGAATGATATACACCATATCAATCATATGTACAGATAAGGGGCCCTAATTAATGCAAATAATGAATCCTGTGAAGAGGTTGTATGTATTTAACTTTGTACTATTTGAAGCTATAACTGGATGAAAAATGGTTACAGGTTCCAGTCCATTAGAAATATGCAGTGTGAATTTGTATAATGTGGCCAGGTCATGGGATACATTATTTGCACTGATTGGGATCCAACAGTACACAAATTTTCTTCTGCTGTATAGTCCTCTCTCATTTCGTAGATTCTGCACCATCTTAGAAAAAATTTCAAATATGACGATCAACAACAAACATCCAGATAGACAGACAGATAGATATAGATATACACACATACACATGTAAACTGATTGCATATAGTACAT
The DNA here is from genome assembly GCA_023548195.1 of Bettongia penicillata ogilbyi. Classification (NCBI taxonomy): domain Eukaryota; kingdom Metazoa; phylum Chordata; class Mammalia; order Diprotodontia; family Potoroidae; genus Bettongia; species Bettongia penicillata. The sequence continues at coordinate 772,714 of JAJHZJ010000041.1, forward strand.
TTCTTCAAGAAAATCTGAAATCAAACTATACAACCCTTTCCATATAAAGCAAGGAGTTGTAGCATCTATAAGCATGTAAGTGTCCTAAAAGTCTGAGTGAAGTTTTAAGTTTAAGCAAGAACTCTTTTAAAGCTTTAATAGCTTAAACATGCACTAAGATTTTTGGAGAACTCTTATCTTTTTGGTCAGGTTACTGGTAAAGTAACTAAACAGATTCCTCTTCTAACGTATAATAACTATCTAAGAAAGCTTTCTAATTTTTTTTTGTTGATTTTAATATGATTGGATGGTATAGAGACAAATATATTCATAAAATGATGTAAAAGTGATTGCAAAGTTCTACCTCAGATTGCATGGACAAGATAGGTTAGCATATAGATATTTCCAAGCAATAATAGGAAAATATTCACTCCAAATATGCCTATACCATGAAGAAAGTGAGCATTCTTTGCATATTAAATATAATTAACAATTTTACAAATAAATTTTAACTGAATGGTATTAAATGCATTTAGCCTTTCTTTAGTGTTCAGTATTTCTAAGGTTTATTATCCCATTCAAGAAATGCTATTTTTTCTCTAACACCCATTTGAAGACAGAACCCAACCTTGGAAGTTGAAAAATCTACAATAAGACCTGCCAACTGCTCTTTATGAATGCTAATAGTAATACAAGGAGTCAGGCCAATAAAAAGGAAAGTAAAGAGTCTCTTTATCACTTAGAAAAACAACTTATCTCAAAAGTCCTTGTCCTAAGAGTGTGAAAAGTAGTGCAAAATAAGTTAAAGAATTGAAAATATTGCTAAGGCTAAAAAAACCAAAACAATTTCAATGAAAGAAAAAAGATAAATTTCAAGTGGGAAAGTTGGCTAGAAGAAACAAACTCTTACTAAAATATAAAATAGTACAGCTTTAAAGTTTTGACCAGTACACAAAACGTGGTACTTTTTCTAGCCTTCACTCACATTAAACCATAGTAGGATTACTTACTTACCAGCATCTAGAAGTTTTCTCATTCTCAAATAACTGATGGTAAGCCTCATGACAGAAGCCTTATCAAGATGTGAGCTCACATTATGAGGAAGAGGCAACTGGTGAGCAAGTTCATAGAAAACTTCAGATTCCTTACTTCTTCGACATCTGGCTGCATCTCGAGACTTCTCCTTTCTTCGTTCAGAGCTAATCCTACAAAACATTTGCTCATTTAGATTCTTATAAATGAATATGCTTTAAAATAAACAGCATACCTTTGTCATTTAAATAACACCAATCTCACATTCTTCTACTTAATATAAAAGAGAGGCAGCTTAGCACAGCGAATTGAAAAACTGGACATGCAATCTGATGAGGGGGTTCAAGTCCTGCTTCTGACACATAATGGCTATTTGGTTATGGACAAGTGACAACCTCTAAGTACCCACCGCTAGGTAATTAAGACTGAACTGAAGAACTGTTGTTTATCTTCATTGATAGAGGTAGTTTGCTCTCTGGGAGTTCCATAAAATCACAGGTCTGGACAGAAAAAAAAATACATAGATTCCAAGTCTTATCAATCCTAGAGATTGCAAGAGGCATTCATTTCCTAGCCATAGCACCAAATAAGTACAGGTAGACAGGTCAGCTAGGAATGTGTGGAATTTCTATAAGAAATCCAAGGTTAAACTATACTAACCCTGCAGAATGAAGAGGACGCTTCCTATTTGGCATATAAACCATAAAAGTGGCATGTCCTGACAAGGGCAGTATGCTTTTGTTAAAAAATTTTCCTACCTGAGATATGCCCTTCTTTCAGTTTTGTTTGTCTAATTTCTATCCATTGTTCAAAATGCCATGTTCTCCATGACACTTGCCCTGATGCCCAGCCTAGAATTATTTTATCTCTTCTTTGAAATTCACATGTTCTACCCTTTCTGCTGCACCTGACATTCTATTTTGTTTTAGCTATTTGTGTATTTGTATTGTCTTCCCCGTAAGATTCTAAAGTCCGTGAAGGCAAGGGACAATGTTATCCAACATCCCCAGCTTCCTATCATCTACAAATCTGTGGAGTAACTTCCTTTTTACACTTTCATCTGAGTTGTTGATAAAAATGTGGAGCAGGATCAACCAAAGATGCAATCCTGCAACACTCTTCTTCATTTACAGCACCCAGATTTTGAGCTAGTCCAACCCTTCATTTTACAGATGAGAAAATCAAGGTCTAAAGAAGTGAAATGACTTGCCCAAGGTGGTAGTAAATTCTGATTCAAAATCCTTTCCATTGCATCAAATTGACTCTCAGTGAAGAGTGACTGACTCATTTTGAGCCCTTAATTGTCGTAGTTTAGAACTAGCCAGCACAGCAGTTAAGTGGGTTGGTACTGTTTGATGTGTCTTCATTTTATCATAAGGACATCTTATAAACACTTTGATAGTGTCTTGCTTGTATTGTACTGTTCTACTAGTCCTATAACCCTATCAAAAAAAGTTAACAGCATGAGTATTAACCAGTTAATGAATTATTATGGATTTTGTATGGTGGGCCATTGCTGAGGTAAATTCTTTTATTATCTCTCTCAGGGATTTTTAACCTGGAGTCTAGTTGTAGATAGATTTCAGAGGAGTCTATAAATTTGGGGGAAAATATATGTTTATTTTCTTTAACTTTTGGTTTTCTTGTAATCTTATTTTCTGTATTTGTAATCTGTATTTTCTGAATTTAAAAACATTATTCTGAGAAGGGGTCGATGACACAAAGAAAAGGTTAGGAACCCCTGGTCTCTTACCTATAGAATTTAACTATACTATTCCCTTAAGAGGCAGCTCTGATGTAGTAGCTAGAGTCCCAGTCTTGGAGCCAGGAAGAAATAAGCTTTAGCCCTGTTTCTGACATATGCTAACAGTATGACTTTGGGCCAGCCTCTTTACCTCTCATTGTTCTCTAAGACTTTTAAATTGTAGGGAATGTGTCAACTTGCATTTCTAGAAGGAGATTCCATGTTACCTGGGAGTTCCCTTCCTCAGTGAAATTTTAGTTCCAGTTCCTATCCCCTATTCCCTTAAAATTTATCATATAGTTTGGCTTGAATATGTATTTTATTCTTATTTATTAGATTCTCTTAATGGTTCTGCTTTCCACATCCCCACCTATGCAACATACCCTCCCAGAGAAAAGTAATCTTTAATAAGTGCTCTCACTCCATCAGAAAAAGGGAGAGAAAGAATGATTTCTTTTGTTTTTCTGGCAAAACAAACACATATTTCCATCAAAAGGATTTTTTTTTAAATCTGAAACTTGTTGTCAAAGGTATTCATGAGTAGTGCACTGTTGATTATTTGCTTTACTTTTAACCAATTAGGAGCTATTTTTCCCACTTCTAATTTGTCTTTAATAGAGAAGTTCTGTTCATTCAATAGCTCCATTGAACACCAAATGTAAACTATCTTTTATTGTGTTTGGGGCTTTTGAAGGGCCTTGAGCTAAAGGGATATTTAATGTAGTGAATTTCAGGCATGTGGCAAGTTAATAGAAAAGAGCAGAGAGGCAGAAACTATTTTCTCTTAAATCAGACTCTAGAAATCATCAATTTCAACCCATCATATTGCTGAGAAAACAGTTAAAGTACCTTGCTCAAGGATCACAAAGCTTAATTAAGTAATAAACGTTGGGATTTGAACCCAGGTTATCTAATGCCAAATCCAGTGTTCCTTCCATTATCATACCACACAAGGAAATTGACTACAAGTACAAGCAAAAATTCAAGGGCCTTCCTCTGGAATCCACTATTTATGCCACATATACAGGAAGTTATCACAACCTACCTCAGAATAGTACATTGTACATACCAAGCTTTCCTTAAGGAGACTGTTGTTGTTATGTTCAACTGTGACCCCATTTGAGATTTTCTTGGCAAAAATACCGGAGGTCTGCCATTCCTTTTGCAGCTCATTTTACAGATGAGGAAACTAAGGCAAACAGGATTAAGTGACTTCCCCAGGGTCCAACAGCTAGTGTCGGAGGCCAGAACTGAACTCAGGAAGATGCTGAGGCAAACAGGGTTAAGTGACTTCCCTAGGGTCAAAACAGCTAATGTCTGGGGCTGGATTTGAACTCAGGAAGATGTGGTTTTTTCCCCCTGATTCCAAGCCTAGTGCCCTATCCACTGTACCACCTACCTGCCCATCCTTAAAGAGACATACTAAAACAAAAAATTCAGTATCTGAATACTAAATAGGAGACAGAGCTCTTTTTCATTGTACCATGCTGCTTCATGCATTATAACTCAAACTCTGGGCTTTGGGGACTCTGAAGATGACCCTGGTCTCCTTTCATGACTTCAAGAGGATTTGTCGTTGGTAAGGAGGTGTTACCAGTTATGTCAGAATCACTGTGAGACCAGAGCTATGTAGGATTTAGTGTCCTAGAATAGCAAAGGAAACTGTGACCTTAGCAGCAATGGTGCCACAATGGAGGCAGTTAAGAGTTCCTGGAGGTCCACCAAACTAAAGCTGCACAGGGGAAAAGTGTAGGAAGAAGTTTATGTGAAGACCTTGGAATTTTAGTGGTCTACAAGCTCACTAAGTTCCCAATAATTGCGTTAATATCCAGAGTAAATGATGTAAAGAGTGTTGATATATTACAATAGTATTTTTGCTCAGTTTAGTACATTTGAAAAACACTGACATGACAAAGTGTACAGAAAAAAGGTGCCCAAATCAATATATAAGCATTTATTAGATGCGTATTTTGTACCATACACCATGCCATGTACAGAAAAGACCAAAGAAAACCCAAATAGTTCTGCTCTTGTGCTTACAATCTAGATGGGTGATGCAACGTGTAAATATAGGTATATCCATAATGGGTACAAGATATTCTGGGAAGAAAGGAACTACTAGCAGTTGAGGAAATTAGGAAAAGCTTCATATAGAAAGTGACATTTCAGATGTGGGGATGAGGGTATAGGGGAGGAGGGTCTGAAAACTACAACACAGAAGGATCTGTTGAAAAAAACTATAGACATATTTAACCTGGAGAAGAAAAGACAAGGCAGAAAATGATAGTTTTTTTTTTCTTCTTTGAAAACTTGTACTTTAAACAGAAATTCAAAAAGTACATAAGAAGTCAAGAATCACTACTAAGTAAAACTTACTGTTTTTTAAAATTTCAAATGCAACAAGGGAGTTCCAACACTGTCCTACCAGTATTCTCCTTCTGAACTCCCTTCTGTATATCTCCTGATTTTTTAAAAAATTAAGTTAATGTAATTTTTTCCTCCTGTACAAAAGCACTTTATGAATGCTTTTCATTCTTTCATTTCTCTGTGTGTGTGTGTGTGTGTGTGTATACTATTCCCCAAATAAGAGCACCTTTTCAGTTTCCAATTCTTTGCTACAACAAAAAGTGCCACTGTGAATATGTTTATACATAGCCCTTTCCCCTTCTGATCTCTTTGGGGTATAAGTTTAGTAGCAGAAATCATTCAGTTAATGGTATATACAGTTTAGTGACTGGTGGCTAAGGGTTTCGAATTGCGTTAAGTCTTGGTGTTTTGAAACAATGACTAGGGTTGGATACAAAGTTCTATATACTGACAAACTAGGTGCTTGGTGGACATAAAAGAAGGCTGGAAACTCACCAATTCTAGGTCCTATATCTTAACAGGATCTGTGTTAACCCACAAAATAAAAAGAAAAGAGGCTCAAACAGTCTACACTAATGACATGTTACAGAACAAACTAAAGTGAAGAATCTCCTTTCAAGGAGATATAAATTAGACTCTTTTATGGATACTATGCCTAGAACGAGTTACTACTACTTTAACATACTTATGTTATCTCAATCCAATCTGCCTCTAGATCTTGTGCAATCTTTCCATAACGTAATAGGTTAGTTGGGGGAAAAAATTCAATTGAACTCCTTCAAAGTGGAAAGGTAGAGTTTTCAAAGTTAAGCTTGACCTTATTTGCTTGTAAAATTCCAAAATGATAAACATTTAGAAAAAGCAAAGAGATTTTTTGACTACATATGTAGAGCACAAGATCTCCATGTCTATACTCAAACACATTCTAACTTGATAAGAATTTCTCAGACCCTATGTTCTTTGCCTTTGAAAATTCAATATATCATCTTTATACCATGACAAGGTACCAGAGTAGGACCTTCTTATATGCACTTCGCACAGACTCTTCCCCAAAACCCAATCCCTAGAAATGAATACTGAAATTTCAAGCTGGCATAAGAGATTTAAAATTCTTCTTTTACTACTTTGTTATAAAATAATTACACTAAATACAGTGGCAAATAAATAAGCCAACATGCAGAGCACTATTCTAGAAATCTTAGGGAAGGAATACAAAAGAATTTTTAGAAGTCTTCATTTTTGAAGAGCTAGCAAGTTTACTGAGGAAAAAGGGTAGTATATGATAGAATTAAGGTTACCGCAATAAGCAAACTGTAACCAAATGGATTAAAACAATTTGCCTACATGTAGTCCAGTCAAACAGTTTCTGCCAAGAAACTGAGACCATTTTATCTTTGATAATGCAAATACAAAAATAACATTAACAAGTACAAGTATACTTAATTTTGTCCCATTACCTGAAAAGTTGTTTGTCAAACAAATTCTTTTAAATGTTAATAGAGGAGCTATTTAAGGGATCTTCTTTAGCAAACTCTTTTAGAAGAGCAAAGGACTTTCTGTAATGTGAGTAACTCCATAATTTAAGTTTGAATATTATTATAGCAGGCTTAAAGAAAGATAAGACAGCTTTATATTAATTTTTAAAGCAAATTCATGAGGTGGTTGAGAGTCAGAATTTGTATTTGAGTTATAAAGAAACCAAAAATGGAGTTGATAACATTCTTCCCTCAGATAATTATATCAAGAAAGAAACCTAGCTGCCTGAATGAAGACTTGTTGGGCTGGAGCTTGGAAGGAAAGTACTAAAATAAAATAAAGTTCAGCAAGAAACGGCTCAGAGACTCTAAGCTGTGTAGAGTGATATGGAACAATATGCCTTAACCTGGCTTGTATGAACTTGGTTTTAAAAAGTATTTGATAAGTGCTTTAATATAATTGATTTCCCTTGTTAATCATATTTTTCTGGGAAGGAATACATGACACAAAAAAGTCTAAGAATTCTTGCCTTGGAATATTGGAAGCAGAGCTGTGAGATAAATGTCTAAGTTGGTCTGGTTAAAGAGCTTTGAGGAATTAAAGGTCTTAGCCTTAAGCATGAATAGATTTGATGAATTTATGTCCTTAAGGATGGCAGAAAAGTGGTCAAGATGATAGGGTAAAGAATATATATACACATGTATGTATATATGTGTATATGTTTGCATATATCTGTGTATAATTTGTATATCTATATTGATTTTTTCCTTCCCCATTTATATCTTGGATCTGAAAATATTAGCTTCATTTACTAGTTCCACTTTCTCTTCTTTCAAATGTACCTCAACCTTTTCCAGTCTGCCTTCTAGCCTCACTCAACTGGAATTGATTTCTCCCAAGTTACCAATGATCTCTGAACTGTGAAATAGGATGGTCTTTTCTCAGTCCTCATCCTTTCTGACTATTCTGCTGCATGTGATATTGTTGATTACCCCTCTACTTTAGGATATTCTCTTCTATTTTTTCCTGGTTTGCTCCCTAACTTTCTGAACATTTTATCTCTGTTGTTTTTGGCTATTCATTATTTATAGCAACACTCCTTAACTGTGGATATACTTCAAGCTTCTATCCCATATCCTCTCTTCTCTTCTTTCAACTCTCTTGGTAACTTCCTCTGCTCCACTGGGTTTAAAAACCTATTCTTTATACCAGTTATTCCCACATCAGAAGGGATTAGAGGAGCAGATGTTAATTACTTTATAGACCTAAGCTTATAAGACATACAGACATAGGGATCAGACCTGCATGTTGGCACCTTCTTATTAAGAAGACTAATTTCTAAGTCTATTGATTTAAAAAACCACAAATCAATATCATCTAAGTTGCACTGCATTTAGTAATTTTGTTAAACACTTCCCAATTATATTTTAATCATTTGGTCCCAGGTTTGACTCCTCAGCCCTAGAACACTAAGGGCCTTGCCTGAGAGTCATATCTCAGTAAGAAATTGGATCTGAACTCAAGTCATCTTCCTGACTCTATAGTCAGTTCTTTATCCACACTTAATTAGCAACCCTTTAAATTAAGGATAATGATTTCCTCAAATTTCTAGGATGTGAATGATTTGCTAGATTCTATGAAAGATTTCATACCTCAGACTCTTGGCAATATTCGTATCTAACTGCTTACATCTGAATAAATTTACACTAAGATCTACTCTCTCAAATTACATGTAATACATTAACAGTTTTAATTTTGCCAAATTCTTTGGAACTGTAAATGCACAATAATCTTGAACCCAAGACTTTATGAAGCAGTCCTAAGGATGATTTGGCCATATGATGCGAGATGACTAGTCTTGACGACAACTGGCTATACCTTCATTTAAAAAAAAATCACCAAGCAATTAAGGGTTATAAACCTGGTCCAACCAGACTACTCAATACTATTAGCAACTGGTTACTATCCTATTATCACTCCCAGTGGACAGTCTTGCATAGTTTCCAATGCTACAATTCATGTCCTCCCAGGTTAAACTTTGTTTTAAGTTGCATAGTTTTGTTAACATACAAATTATAAAGTTAAACACTACTCATTTTATAAACCCAGAATTAATAACATTAAATACTGGAAACTGAAAATAATAAGATGCTGGATGGTAGAATTTGGTGGCAAATAATATTTAAATCCATATGTAGTAATTCAGATCGATCTATCGATATAATTTAGGCCCTTACCCCCTCTTCCCTGGACTGTTGCAAAAGTCTCCTAATTGGTCTGTCTACATTAAATCTTTTCCATTGCAAAACCCTTCTCCACAGAGCTGCCAAAGTATTCCTAAAGCACAGGTCATTCCCAGCTCAGTAAACTACAGTGTCTCTTTATTACCTCTAAAATTGAACACAGATTCTTTTGTTTAGCGTTTAAAGTCCTTTACAACCTAGCTCTTTCAGCCTTACTAAACATTATTTCCCTTCAAATACAATACTGTCTAGCTAAATTAACCTTCTCAATGGTCCTCACGTACAGCATTAATACCTTTACACAAGTTGTTTGCCCCCATGTCTGGAAGGTCCTCTTCCCACCTTGGCCTTTTAGAATCACTATTCTATATCAAAGTTCAGCTCAAGTGCCACCATCTCCTACAAGAGGCTCCCTCCCCATTATCTTTACTTATTTGGTATATATTTTTCTGTTTATTTGTGCACATCTTCCCCATGATAGAAGGTAAGCTCCTGTAGGGGAAGGGCTGTTTCACTTTTGTCTATGTCTCCCAGTTCCTAGCACAGTGCCTGGTACATAGTAGATGCATAAATGCTCATTGATTATATCAAGTTTATACTTAATTCTTACTCTATTTTACAAAATAGGACATAACTTGAATAAAATTTTAGAAATAATCATTTTAAATTCTGGTTGTTCTTCAACTAGCCAAGAGAATTCCTTAACAATTCTGAATAAATCATCCACAGGATCACAAAATCTAGAATTGGAATTACCTTTGGAGATCACCTGGCTCATTTAGGTGAAAAAACTGAAGCCAGAAGAGGGAAACTATCATGCTCAAGATCACACAGGTAGTTAAATACCCTTCAGAGTTCAGAATTCAAATAGAGTTCAATTAACTCCAAACCCAATATAGCATGCTGAATAATGCTTCATTTAAAATGAATTAACGTGGAAGAAAAAAAAACTTTGGGAAAAAACACCAAAAGGGAAAACAAAAGCAAACCCCCTAATCTTTCAATTTATTACACGGCTAAAGATAATTTACAAAAAGAAAAAGGGTACAACTTACATCAAGAAAATCTACAGGTGAAACAAAGCTGGTAGTGATAATGAAATGTTACTAGACAAGATTTCAAAATGCTCTCTCCCTGTCATTCTGCCTATGCCATGCTGAAATTCTTGGGACAATGTACAGATAAACAAGTAGCAGATCTATTATCAAGGACTAAACTTTGGAATGACTTTTCCTTGAACTTTAGTGATCTGAAAAGACTACATTAGACAATATAACTGGAAGTGAAAGTCTAACTGTAGTGGTGCTCAGTGGAATGTGCTTTTCACATACTGGATCTCCTTTTTTTGAGAGGGGGTTGGGTTTGTTTTTTAAAAATTCATTTTGAAGACCCCATTAAATGAAGAGAAATTGTTATCTTTCAGAAGGAAGATAAATTCTAATTGTTCACTGAGTCTTAAAAATTCATGAAAGGCAAGATGAATGGATATATTCAGCAAGGGCAATCTTGGCCTAAGAAAGCTACAGTGAAATGAGCAAGGGGATTTGTTCTTTATTTTGGAATGAGGATAAACCTTATTAATTACTGTCCTAAATTTAAGGATATACTCCAGTTTTTTCCTATGCGTATTTATGCTGGCCCATTCAGAGTAGGGTATCTGTTGGGGGGAAGATGTTATTATTTTTTACTACAAAATTTTGTAATAGATCCTAGTTTGCAAAAGATGGAACATAATACCCTTCAATGCTTCTTGGTCACACAGGTTTGGATTAATTTCAAGTTTCCACTACAGTGTATGGGTGACCATGGGTAGGTACATGTATGTTTTATACACACTCATAGGAAATTTCAATCTCAGGTTTTCATGTTCTTTTAAACTACATTTTAGCATTTTTGGATACATCAATGAATTTTTTTATATTAAAGGCTGAACCAAAGCCCTGTGTTTGTGTTTTGAAACTAAGCTTTACTTCTTAAGTGTCTATATGTGGCTGTAAATAATGCCATAGCTCTGAATAAGTTTAAAACCCTTATATGTCTTTTATTATAGGGATGATATATACTGAGGTCATCATAACTATACACTGAACTCCTAAAAATGTTTATGATAGGCTAGAACACTGAAATGGATCTAATACAATTAAGAGGAATGAATGTCAAGTTTTACGTGAGTTCAAAAAATCATGTTCACGAGTATAAGATGGAAAATATATGATTAGGAGTTTGAAAAAGACCAGCACTTTAGATGACTAGAATCAGTAGTGTGATTGGCAACCTAGAAAGCAAATATGATTGTAGGCTATAAGATGCAAAGTGTACTAGACAATATAGGAAATGACTCTACCAGCATACTCTGTTGCCCTGTATCCAGGAATACAATGTTTGGTTCTAGGCAACCACATTTTAAGAAGAATGGTGACATGCTAGAGAACATGTAGTAGAAAGTGATCAGGAGAGTAAAAAAGTTTTGAGATTATGCCATACTAGGACTAATAAAAGGAATTGAGGGTACTGAGCCAGTAGAATAGAAGCCTATAGTACGGACATGAAAGTTTCAAGTACTTAAAGGATTGTCATATAGAACAGCAGGATTAAACTTCTGATCAGTTTCAGAGGATTTAGTATAAAGACAAATTTCATAAAAATCAGAACTCTAAAAGGAGAATGGGCTTACTTTCTTATACAGTGGTTCCTCTTTACTAGTGTTCTTCAAGCAAAATAAGATGGATAACCATTAACCAGGTATGTAGAAGATAATTTTTGTGAAAAAATATGACTTGGCTTAGATGACTCAGAAGTCTATTTCAACTAAGGTTCAGAGAGCAAAATTATCAACAACTGCTTAAAATTGAAGGCTACTTTCTTTCAGAATTTTAAAAAATTCTAACATTCCCCAAGGGCATTCACTAGACTCAGAAAATTTTACAGCTGGAAAACAACTTAAAGACCCAGTCTAACCCACTACTTTTATAGATGACCCAAATGAGGGGAAGTAGCTTGTTCAAGGTCACACAAATGGTTAATAACAGAGCTAAGACTATAACACTCAGGGTCCCCAGTTCAGTGCTCTAGTAACTCTAAAACATAAGGTTTTCTTAAAATTTCAAATAATGGATGGTACTTGCAAAGCAAACAGCCTCAGAGTTTGTTTAAACAAGATTTTAATTGCAATATCCCTTCAGGAATCTGAACAATTAGGGGAAAAAGTGGAGTCTTCTTTTTTAAATAGAGGAATAATTTTGCATTTCAAAACCTACCACCTCCTTTATCAATTTTGCAAGCTAGAATTTTGTATATTCTGAGAGGCTGAGGAACTAAATGTTAGTCTATGCCATTTATGAAGCAGACTCAGAAATTAATTTTAGTGACAATGAAAATTTGTAATCTTGTAACTTTAATGGACAACTCAAAACAAACTATCCAGACAGGATGGGGGTCACTTAAATATACCTTGATACATATACCTTGAAATTTTATAGATGCTATCTGCAGAAGACAATGCTCACTTAATCAAGCCACAGAAGATTAAGAGGCCTCCTAAAGATAACAAAAAAATAATTCAAGAGTCTGGCCTAACTGCCTACATATGAAAAAAAAAGTGAATGAAGAATGTCTATTGTAGAGATGACATGCAAAGTTGGAAGGTCAGTACACTGAGATAAGACACTACTGACGGACAGATAAGATGTGCCCAGAACTGAATAGGAGAGAGGAATATAATCAGGGAAATTATGCAGTGCTTTTAACAATCTTAAGCTTTTCCTTAAAGAAAATATCTGTATCTTTTAACACTTATTCTTCTGGTGATGCTAAATGGCCACAAAGTATGGAAAAATCAAATTCTGCAAAGAATTAAAAAGCTGCAGTAGGTATCAGTAGGATGCTATGTATTTTTTAAAATTCAATTCTATTTTATTTTCAGTTCCAAATTCTCTCCCTCTCCCACACACTGAGAAAGACACAAAACTAGTAAAAATGTATGGTCAACCAAAACAAATTCTTTCATTAAGGCATGTCCAAAAGAGACAAAATGTTTCAATTTGCACTCTGACTCCATCACCTCTATATCCGGAGGCAGAAAGCAAGTTTCATTATGGGTTTTCTGGAACTATGATTGGTTTTCATTGTGCTAATGGAGTTCCTAAGTCTTTCAAAAATATTTGCCTTTATATATTATTGCTATTATATAAATTTTTCTCTTGGTTCTGCTCATTTCACTTTGTATCAGTTAACACAAATATAACCAGATTTCTCTGAAACCATGCCTTTCACAATTTCTTATAGTATAATAGCATTCCATCACACAAACACACACACATACACTCACACACACACTCCCCCTCCTAATTTGTTCTGTCATTCCCTAATTGATGCACAGCCTCTTATTTTCTAATTCTTTGTCAGCTTTCATATGAAAAGGCAGCTATGCATATTTTTGTCCATGAGCCCTTTTCCTCTCTCTTTGAGGTATATAAGTAGTATATAAGTATATTTCTGGGTCAGATTGTATAGACAGATTAACAACTTTTGGGGCAGCTCCAAAATGATTTCCAGAATGACTGGATAAGTTCATAGCTCCACCAGCAGTGCCTTAATGTCCTTCTTTTCCCCCAACTCCACTGGCATTTGTCATTTTCCTTTTTTTAATCAACTTTGCCAATCTGACAGTGTGAGGTGGTTATCTCAAAGGTGTCTCAATTTGTATTTCTTTAATTATTAATGATTTACATTTTGAAAACTGCCTACTCATATTCTTTAACCGTCTGTCAACTGGGGAATAACTCAGCAATACCACTACCCATACCCCAAAGAGCTCAAAGAGAGAGGAAAAGGACTCATGGACAAAAATATGCATAGATGACTTTTCATGAATTAGAAAATGAGAGGCTGTGCATCAGTTAGAGAATGACTGAACAAATTATAAGTTTGACTGTTCCATATAAATATCTTATAAATGAGAACTTTATCAGAAAGCTTGCTGCCAAGACTTTTTTTGAATGCTGCATACGACTAATGAAAAACTGCAGGAGGGAAGTGCCATAAGATACCATCAAAGAAATATACGGCCAAGTAAAGGAGATGGGCCAGTCATATAGCAAAAATGAAGAATAACCAATGATCAACTTTTGTACCATTCTTAGTGATCTGCACAATGTCAAGAGATCTAGTAGAAGCACTCTGAGCAGACTTCATGAATAAAATGTATATAGGAAGATGGACAAAAATCACAAAGAATGGGAAAAGTATGAAAGGGTTGCTATTGACATATTATTGACACAATTGGAGGGGAGTACACACACCAGTGAGATTGCTTATCAATTGAAATGCTAAACCATATTTTACAGGAAGCATATAATCTTCAAAAGAAATAGCACATAAGCATAGTACAGGAAATGATCTATATAGCAAGCACTTAATAAATGCTAGTTGACTGACTGGATGAGTCCAAGATATGTGTGTGTTCGTCCTTCATTGCTGAAGAAGACCATGCCAACAGAGAAATAATGATATGACTTGCACTTGACTTTGTTTTTAAGTAAGGAAGGGCTGTGTAGGTCACCAGCCTCACTTCTCCTCCACAGCCATCTGAATCCAGTAACCAGTAATCAGGATGACTGGAGATGACCCAGAATGAGGCAACTGAGGTTAAATGAGTTGTCCAAGGTCACAGAGCTAGTGAGTGTCAAGTGTCTGAGGTGACATTTGAACTCAGGTCCTCCTGACTCCTGCACTGGTGCTGTATACACTGCACCACCTAGCTGCCCCTTGAGTCCAAAAACACACACACCCTGAAGAATCTGTGATGAAGGTGACATGATCTTGAAAACTCTGAAGAACTATTTTTAAAGATCCAAGGGCAGGGAAGACAACAGATGAATAAAAGAAAAACAAAAACCATGGGCAATATTAATATCAAGAGAACTGAAATACCAAACCATATACCTACTTTCTAATTTTTATACTTAATCACAATACCTTAATGAGAATGATTCATTTGTGCTTAAGGTGTATTTGACAAAACAGTGAGAAAGGAACAAAGCAATTTTTCACACAGGATTCTCTAGAGCAGACCATATCTTTACAACTACACAACTGACACATTTTCAATGGTTGTAGGTTATAAAAAAAAAAAATATCAAGAAGTGACCCTTTTGAGCCAAAAGAAACCTTAAAAGACTCTCTTCAAGAAAGGATTTAAGCCTTACATCCCTAGATCTTACAATCCAGTAAAATGATAAAACATAAAAACAAGTACATGACTTTATCATGTAATACACAAAATTACATGATAAATACATTTTAAAGGCATGAAACAGGTTATTATTGACTGGGCATATCCATGAAGATTTTATGGAAGAGATAACATCTGAATTTGGCTTTAAAATTTGGGGATCAATTCAATAGGGTGAGAGAGAAGGTAAAACATTGCAGGCATAGCAATACAGAGAGAAGAGGATAGGGTGTGTTCTGGAGTCAGGGATTAGAGTAGTTTGGTAGAGGCAAAGCATTTATGTATATCAGTAACATGAGATAAGTCTAGAAGAATAGGATCACAGGTCTGAGACTGGAAAACTTTATGGCAAGAATTTTACTCAGCAGGTAAAGAAAAACAACTGATTTTTTTTTTAAACATGGAAAGATGTGACCAGATCTATGCATAAGAAACGTTATTCTATCCCTGATGTGGAAGGTTGGATGAAAAGAGGAGAAACAGAAGACTTGAGTCAATTCAAATAATTTGGTGGAGATCTAGGTAAATTGTTCAACACTCTGATTAATGAAAAGGGAAGCCATAAAAACAAAGTATCTGCTGAAGGATACATCATGTCGTATGAGGGCCATTTTAGGATGAAAAAGAACTAAGAACTCATTTAGTCAAACCAACTTACTTTTTACAAGTGAGAAAATGGTGAGCCATCCAGGTTAAGGAACTTGCCTAAGGTTACAAAGCTACTAAGTGGCAAAGCAATTCAAATAAAGATTTGAACTACACAGGGTCCAAAAGCAAAGATTCCCAAAAGAGAGAGTGCACATAAGAAATTGCACAATGCTTTTCCCAATCCCAAAGTGTTCCCCAGAAGAAAAAAAAATGTTTAACAGAAATGTCCTCCATACATTCTGTAATTCTTATAATACTATAATTTTTGAAGTATCAAACTTGAGGAGAATTCCAGGGGCAATGGATGCCTCCAGGATCAAATATAAAATCTTCTGTTGGCTTTAAAAACCCTCCAAAGCCTGGCCCCTTGCTATCTTTCCAATCTTCTCACCCCATCATCTCCTACAGCATACTCTGCAATTCAATGATACTGGCCTCCTTGTTCCCCACACCAGCGCATCATCTACTAACTCTGGGCATTTCTATTTATCGTCCCCCAAGTTTGGAACTCTCCTCTTCCTCATTTTGGTTTACTGTGTTCCCTGGCTTCTTATCAAGTCTCAACTAAAGCCCCAGAAACATTTCCTGACTTCCCAAATCCTAGTGCCTTTCCCTCTGTTGATTTTCTACAATTTATTCTGTCCATATTTTGTTTGTACACAGTTGTTTGCACGTTGTCTCTCCCGCTAGACTGTAAGCTCCTCAAAAGCAGGACTGTCTTTTTATCTTTCTTGTATCCCTAGTGCTAAGCATAGTACCTAGAATACAGCAGGCAGTTAATATTTTTTGGATGACTACTACATATCAAGCAATGTGCTTGTGTAGGGGAAATTAGAGCAAACAAACAAAAAAAAAAAAACAATGGAAAAAAATTTCTATTCTCCAGGAGCCAGGTCCAGTGATCAACGGAGTGTTTCCTAAGTTTTTACTAAGTCACATTCAAATACCAGGTTAGTTTATCATATTATGCTTAGAATAAAATAATGACTTCCATGGTACAGGCCTTTGAGCAGTGTTACTTTACAAAGCCTTTAAAGTTAAGTCTTGGGCCTAAGAGTTGGGGGAACTAAATGACCTTCATTCAGAATAACAGTATTTTTAAAATAAAATGAATGAGAATCAACATGCTTGGAGAACAAGGATTTGAAAGACAGTCTTAAGCTGCTGGAAACAACATAATAATGTAAACAGAAGAGAAAGAGCTGTGGCAGATTTATGTTTGAATTTTTCTGCAGATTAACCCATAAGGTGAATAATGAAGATTTAAAAGTCATACTTTTCAGATGGTACCAGTAAGTATCAATCACTTTAAAATTCTCTAGTTGCTACCTCCTCCAACCCTGGAAGAATTTTTACAATTCAACTTTCAAGCTGTGAGATGATAATCATGGAAAGGCTACACAGAAAGTGGTAGTGCCTAAACTGAGCACTAAAGAGAAGGGATTCTGAAAACTGAAGATGAGAATACACTGCAAGCACAAGGTACGGGGACTGTGAGAAAGCAAAAAGGTATGTGATAACCCAGAGTTTGAGAATTCCACTTTACATGGCTAGAATACAAAAAGTGTAGAGCATAAGGTAATAACCAGGCCAGATTTGTGGAAGGTTTTTAAACACTAGAGAAAACACTGCATTAATATCAATGATGGTATTTTTTAATAGCAATGGTTATGCCCGTGTCTTTCTACTGAGAGTAATCTGACTCATAAAGTCTGACTTTAACTAGATAAAACCAGACTGAGCTGGTTTTCCCATCTTTAGTTAGTGCTCTGAGTTCAGTGCTGAATTTCATGGCAAACATACATGTTTCATTGATCTATTTTGTTGTCTTAAATTCTGTGATCTTTAAAAATAGTTACTTCTCCAGGGAAATGTGCAAGTTATAGGTATTAAAGAGCACACTAATTGACTGTTAGATATTATTGCTGTGAAAGTCTCATTAATCCTTACAAAATATAATCAGAAGGACCTGGCAGCCTAAGTTGTTGATTTCTCTTAAGTGTTGTCTAAGCTTTCTAAAGTTAGAAGTAAAAGACTAGTAAAAATTAGCTATTAACCATTGCTATAAAGCAACTGTCATGTGTAAGACAATATGAAGACAAGAGTACTAAAAAATGGGAAAAGGTAATTTTTACTGATGAAACTCAAATTTTCATTCAAGTCTATACCAAGACTGTTGTCAGAAAAAGTCCAAATGGAACCTGGAAGATCTGGGCATCTTGATCATACTGTAAAACATGCACTCAAAAAATGTTTGAGGTTTTTTACTTACAAAGAGAAGATAATGATGAGCCTCTTGATAAATGTTGTTATACTGAATTACTCTAGGATTACAGAAATTCTCAAATGGAGATGAACAAACACTACAACACAATAGTGCACCATGTCACAAAAGATTAAGAAATCTGTCCAAGAGATGGAAATAAATATGCTTCAATGGCCTTGAAACTTGTCTAATTTAAATTTCAATGAAACTCTACAGGCTATCTATTTATCAAAGTTATACTTAATATCTAGTGTGTTAAGTGCACTTTCATGATGAAAACTTAAAGAATACGTGTCAAAATCTTGTGAACTCAATTCCAGGTCCTGTAAAACAAGTAAATGACTAAAGAAAAATAATATGTTGCACTAATTTTTTTTAAAGATGTAAAAAATTGGGAGGTTTATTGTTACTGAATAAGTCAACCAATTTAATTTGATTCAATTGCTAAGCACACCACTTTGTGTGAGGAGAGAAATGACTACATTTAGCAAAGACTGCTTTATATTTAGTCTATTCCATAACTTTGGTGAAATTAAAATATTTTAAAAGGTTAAGGTGACTTGCTCAAGGCTGGGATTTGAATCCAGGTTCTATATTTTTATTTATTCTGCTGCAAATATCAGATATTTTGCTATTAACTAGTGAATTTTTCTCCCAAACTACGTCGTATGCATTTTTTATATTTTATACAAATACTTTTTAAAAATGTGTATGTTGTCTTCTTTATTAAAACGTAAGCTCTTCAAGGGCAGGGGCTATTCCACTTTTGTCTTTGTATCCTTAGCACTTAGCATAATAGCTGGAACATGGTGAGGCTTAATAAATGCATTGCTGATGGACCAAAAAGACAACTATTAGAAGAAAAAGACCCAGTCTAAGAGAAACAAACTAAACCCTAGTGTATACAATACTACTATTAAAAAACTAACAATTCAAGAATGCATTATTAGTAGAAAAATAGAAAAAGCATCAATTCTGTTACATTACATATTTGTTAAGTTCTTTTTAGGGTTCTGAGACTAGTTTCGAATTTCATATTTTTCAAGTGATGATGCTGAATCAAATTCAGAGAGTAAAAGCATTCATAAGGACCTTTAAGGAAGTTAAAAAAGTTGAAACTATAGCAAACTCTAAGGGGTGACAGCAAACTGAAGTATATAAAAACATACTAAAACTTTCCATTTCTAATGAAGGACAAGAAGAAACAGGTTTAAAACTGCAGCACTAAAGCATTTTATTTCAAGAAACATTAAGTATCTTGACTTATGAGAAGCAACAAAGGTGTGCCATGGATCCCTTTAGCAGATGAAGCCTATGAACCCTTTCTCAGAATATTTTTAAATTCATGAAATAAAATACATACTTTACAAAGGAAAACGATGGTTATTGAAAATAAATGATTTCCCCCTATGAAAGGTTACAGACCCACTGAAATGTATGCACAGAACCAAGGGAGTTCAGATTAAGAAAACTTATTCTAGAACATTATGGACTTCCTATCCACAAAGATATTTATGACTCTGGACATGTACTTTACAAAGTCTGGATGTGGTAATCTGCCTAAGAAAGAGGACTAAACAAGTGGACTTCATAAGATCTTCTCCAAGTCTACCAGACCAAACTATGTTAAGAATGTTAAAAAAGAGTAGCACAAAACCCAGAACGGAGAGAGTAGTAATAATGTCCTATGTATGGTTATATTTTATATAACGGGATTCTTCATTTAACTTTCAATACAAATACAGAATGGTTCTTGCTCAAGTACCTCAATATGCAAAAATTACTAGCTTTCAAAAAGAAACTTCTACATTCAACAATTTTTTTTAGCCTCTAATATATGAAAGTCACTTTTCTAGGCCTTGAGGATACAAAGGCAAAAAAGAGTCGTTAACAGTCATAAGAATCCCAGTTCAAATGAGTGGACCCACATACTATTCATGATGTCATAATATTAATACTGGTTGTTGGAACAAAAGTGTAATGGAGTAAACTAGTACTTGCAAAGGGGAAGTGTGTAACTTTGCTTAATGCACCTTCACTTACAAAATTAATGTAAATTACAATCAGAACATCGAGTTATTCTCTAACCTGAGATGTACAATCCAATTCAGGCAAAAGCTTTATAATTATTTCTATGAAATTAATAGCAATTCATTCTTGCTAACTTCTATAACAGCCTCTGTGTTAATTTCTCATAGGGTCATAGACCTAGATAGAGCTGAAAGGAACGTTAGAAGCTACCTTGTCCAATCCCCTCATTTTACAGAGAAGAAAACTAACTTTTTGAATTAACTTTTTTACGTTGTAAAAATGTTAAACAATTTTATCTACACCTTATTTACCTTCCTCAAAAGTTTCTACTTCAAATGGGCCAAGATAACATTTCCAAAAAACATGATAATATGAAACAAACATATCGTTTTCAGATAAGAGACTGGAAGGGCTAATCATTAAATAAAGACCAGTTTACCAAAACGGATATCGAACATAATGCTTACAAAGTTTCCTTCTAGAATCCACACACGACACAAAATTTCTTCAACTAGGAAATTACATTTTGGAATTAATGTACCTGGATTCAAAATCATTCCAAAGCCTTAAACACGTGTATTTTAAAACTCTTTGATTCTTCTTAAAGTTCATAATATTTCCTACACCTTTCAAGAAATTCCATGAAAGCAGCTACTTCCTTCTGACATTTTATTAAAGATTTTTTAACACAACTACAGCCGGGACAGAAAATGGGCAAAGCCAAGAATTCTCAGAGCTGACAAGCTTTTGTTACATTTGCGTCGCGCTCTTTGGTCACTTCGGACATTTACCTATCCATTCAATTTCCCTTAGCATACTACATCTAGACTCTCCTTCGGCACTTGATACCCATACAAAAGAACTATTTCGGGTGTTTTCTGTAAATGTTGCTAACGTCTCACTCTTCACTTGGCACATCGCGCTTAATAAATGCCAGCCGAGCACCACCAATCCGACAAAAAAATAAAGCTGAGAAAGAGAACTAACCACTTGGGAGGGGGCCTCAAAATTCAACAACAACACGATCGCAATTCGCTCACTGGCTCACGGCCCGGCAGGACACAGTCACAATCACTACAGAACACTGACACTAAATTACCACGGGGTGCAGACTCTAAGGCCCGGCAGGAAATTACAGGGCTCAGCCAGGTCCAACTGCAGCCCTCCTCCCCCGAGGGGGGTTTTCAAAGGAATCGAGGGAGAGTAAACCGAGGGAGGGAGCCCCGTCCGGGGGCAGAGCGTGGTGACCCTGAGGGAGCGAAAACAGCTTTATTTTCCAAGGCTGGATTTCCAGGCTGGGGTCGCAAGGGGAGGGGGCGATCGGGAGGAGGAGAGTGCGCGCGCGCCCGCGCGGTGGCTGCCGGGGGAGGGGACCAGGGGCTAAGTCGTCCCGGACTCCCACTTTCAATGGCTCTCCAACCCCCCACACCAAGATGGCGACGTGGACAGTAAGGGGGGAGGCCGATTGAGGAAGGGGGGGTAGGGAGAAATGAACAGCAGCAGCCCCCTCCCCCCTGCACTCCCCCACCCCCGCCCCGACTGCGCGCGGTGGGCTTTAGGGGCGCCAGGCGGCGAGATCCCCCTTTACTTACTTTTTCTTGTCGTTCGCACCCTCGGCGCCCTCCATGGCTAAGCGCCCCCGCCACCAGGCGCTTCCTCGGCCCAGTCCGCTCCGGTTTAAGCTCCGGCTTCTCACTCACGAGGCACAAGGGGGAGAGAACGAAGGGGGACGGAGAGGGGAGAGAGGCGATCCCGAGGCGGCGGTTAAATAGGGGAAGGACACACGCGGTCCCCGACTCCACTACCACCTCCCCCCTCCAAGAAAAAGGAACCCAGAACGTTCCGGGGAAGGGAGAGTCCGGACAATCCTAGGGGTTCGAGTCTAGCTCTCTCTGTCTCCCGCTTCTGTCAGCGCGGCCTGGCCCGGCGCGCAGCAGCGCCGATTCCCTGCTTCCCTCCTCTTTCCACAGAGGCTGCTCTGAGGGCTCGGGAGGCGGAGGCTGAGGGAGGACCGGAGGCTGAGGGGGTGGGGGGAGAGTGGGCAGGGAGCAAGGCCGCGAGCGCGCGCGCGCGCCAGTAAGGAGAGTGGGTGGGGGTAAGAGTAAAAAGAAGGAAGGAAAAAAGGGGGCGGGGGGAAACCCGAGGAACGCGCAGGCGCATACCCGCCTCACCTGAGGGGGAGGCCGGTTCCCCAAGCACCAATGGGAAGCTCCCGAGCCGGCCTATCCCCACCCCAGCCCTCGCCGTCCTAGGCCAATCGGCTGGTGGTCAGCTGGAGACACAGCTGAGATGTTCTGTGATCATTCTCCTGCTTGGCTCTGTGATGCAGCTGTGGGGACTGGTGGGAAGAGGAGGGAGAAAAAAGACCTGGGGTGGCTGTGGTACCCAGCCTCGCCGGTCTTTCCTTTTTCCTAGCTGCTAGGGGCGGGATTTCGCTAGCCCGGGCTGCTGAAAACGATCTCAGGCGTCGGGTACTAGGCCGACATTGCATTTTCTGTGGCAACATTGTTGCATCCTGTATCTTGCGGCTCTTGTCCCTTTCTCCACGCACCTTTCTTTAAAAGCAGCGTTGTAATGTACCGCGGCTGAGGGCTATTTACCCCGTGGTTGTTTTTTTTTAATGCATTATTACGGTTTCCTTCGGCTATAGGCTTAGTCCCTTTTGCTAATCCACAAAGTAGCTAGCACTAGTACCCTATACTTGGCATAGAATACAGTGGAATTGTCTCCTTAACCCCAAATGTTAGGATTAAGGTTTTCATTACAATGTAAGGGCAAAACCAAAAACAAACAAAAAACTTTAGGCAAAATCACAAAGGAAAACAGTAGAAAGTTGCACTAAGAATGGACAAGATAATTATTACTTTTTATGTATGTAAAAACTGCTTTATGTAAGTTTTCATTCTACTTTAACACGGGGGAAATGATAAGGAACTTGAATGTTGCAAGAAGGAAAAATTAACTATGGTTGTTTGGTACCGTAAAAATATTTATTTTTTGGTTTGTTTCATTCCTAAGGGAGAATCTTAGTTGAGGTATGAGATTGGGCAAGATTCCCCCACCCTCTTTCCCTCTGGTTTCAGGTTTAATTGTTTACAATTCGATTCACCTAGAAGCCGGAAAGCTATAAAGTCTACTCTAATGTTCAATCAAAAAGCATTCTTAAGCACTTTTTATGTGCCCTCCCATAGAACCGGCAAAGTTCCACTAAGCCAAAAATCAACATAACGTTGCCTTAGTCACTAATTTTTCTTTGCTAATGTATCATGGATGCTACTTAGTATATTAATTATGGTGCTTTAATGGTTAAAAAAAAAAGGTAGAAAACATACTTCTTCAATGTGGTGGAAAGAAAATTGGACTGGAAGAACTGTGTCCTACTCCTAGATTAGTAGCCACTTGCCTCTGTTTCAGCTTCAGTTTCCTTATCCGCCAACGTGTTGGAATACAGAATCTTGTAAGGGCCTATCCAGTTCTGACATTTTGTGATCTCTTTTTACTTTGAAATCATGTCTCAGTCCTATTCTTTTTCATCCGTCACCGTCACAGTTACCCTTTTCCCTCCTTAAATCAATAAACATGTTCTGAATGTGCATCCTTAATTTATGTGATGTTTTTGTCACCCTTCAGCGTATTATTTCAACAATGGGGGTGGGATATACAAATATGGAAGTTACAATGTCTCACCCTCAAGGGTACATAAAAATAAGAGTCTTAATGAGAAAACATGTAACTGTAATCAGGTAACCAATGTATACGTGTGTATATGCATATGTATATGTATATACATATGTATATATGGGATATGTCTACTTTGATAATTTAATTAGAGTAATGAGAGGTTGAAATTTAATAAAGGCTGGATTTTTTTTGACAAAGCTACTATCTCTTATTTTTGAACAATCATATAGCTATAAGAAGGTGTCTAAAAACTAGATAGTGTACATCTTTCAAAAGGACAATACTGGTAATTTTACACACTGATATACATTCCTCTTAATTTATTTAAAGCAGTCATTTGTTCCTTGGCTAACAATAACTGGGGGCTCTAATAAAATTAGCCAATTCAGTAACCGAGAGTGATTACAATGTGGTTGCTTTTGGATACTTATTGTTCTTAAGCTGATGGTATTATCAGGTGGAAGAATTGCTGGTCTCTTCCATGTTTACCATACATAGCATTCATCCTCTGTAGCCAGTGACTGACTATACATACATTTATGTGTGATCAAACCATTTCAAAATGAAACCATTGTTATAGTAGCAAATCCACATCATTCTTAAGAACTATCAACAGTGGCTTTTTATTTTTTACCTAAAACTGAATCGCAAACCTTTGCAATTCAATCAACAGGAGGTAAAACTTTGAAAGTCCTAAAAATGTCTCAAAATTCAATTTTTCATTGGAGAAATATCTAAAAAGTATTTTAAAAGCTACCAAGAAGACATACTCCCTGGGATGAATTGTAGAATTATTTTTCCTCAATCACATATAACTCTATTAAACTAGATCACTAATTCAGAAGCATAGGTCTCATCTAACTACTTTTCGTAGCTTTTTTTAAGTATCCAAGTTTCACTCTAACTCACATTAGCAATAGTTCCTAAGTAAACTTTGGGATTACTTATAAATAACTATTTAGCCCATAACTTTCATAGTAATAAAGGTTGGGTGGTGACTCAGAGTACACAAGGTAAAACCTGAAGTCCATATTGTTACCAGAAAATAAGAAGCATCTAACTTATTAAAAAAAAAAAAAAAAACCTTGTGAAATTCATCTTATTACAAATTGTTACAATATTTAAGAAGCTACCATGACAAATAAGCAATAACTGGCATAATATTGCTTCCAGGTTTTGTTTTTCTCAATAACAAAAAATGATTATATAATAAAGCATAGAATTTAAGTGTGAAATTTGAAGCAAAGTATGAAAGTAGAAAGGATCTGTATGGGAAATAAATACATTAGTCAGACTGTGGAATATGAGTGGACTTGATATAGCAGCACTTTTCTGAATTCTAAATGATGTTCATTAGAGAAATAGCGCATACTTCTTCAATAACAAATTGTCACCAGTTCATACAAAACCAAAGCTTTAATTTTGTACCATGGTTTTTTCTTCCATGGCATAGCTCAGATTTCAACTTAATTAAATAATTCATTCCAAATTCAACAAAACATTTAATGAATACCTACTGTATGTAAGGTACTGAAGTAATGATCTTTAATGAAATTTCCCCTCAAATCCCTTCCAGTTGGAAAAACTGAAAGGGAGATATTTTGAGGCTTTGTCAAAACCTAAATTGTTTGGAACATTTTCAAAACCCCAAACTCTATGAGTTTTTCCATTTCTAGGAAGGAGGCAAGAAAGCATGGGAAATAAGAGAAAAAAACCTCCACAATATTTAACACTGGTGCTTATTTCCCTTCATGATCTAACTATAATAAATGATATATTTATCATTACTAAATATTAATTATTATATATTATTAGAATGGTCATATTTTATAAAATTAATTTTAAGATTAGCAAATCTCTAAGTTTAGAACTCAAAATGAAAGTAGCCTGACATATCAACATAGCATGTTGTTATAAGTGCCATTCAACTATAAATTTCTGCCTACGAAGAGCTTGCCCTCTAAAGTTATAGATAATTGAAATTTCATTCAAAAAGTATTTATTATATGCCTATATTATACACTGTGCTATAATTCTGGGAATACAAAAACAGAACCAAAAATGATCTAGATGATCTGCTTCCCTCAAGGGGCTTAACATTCTACTGAGGTATACAACATGCAAATAGATAAATGAAGATAATTTAAAATGAAAGAACATGTTAGCTAGCATGATAGGGAAAGGTTTCAAATAGAGCAAAGGGGTATCTGAGCTCAGTCTTGAAGGAAGTTAAGAATTCTAAGAGGTATTGATTGGAGGATGGAGATAGGGAGTTGGGGCTATAATCTAGTTAAGAAGTGAAATGCCAATAATATGGAATGGATTGTATATTTGACAGGATATCAAAAGTAAAAAAAAAAAAGTTTTTTTTAAACATTTCCCTTGCTGACTCTCAGCCCTAACTTTAAGAGCAGAATATTTAGAAAAGAACGTGGTTCCCTCTTCATGATTTACAGGACAAGGTTGCTATTATTATGATGTTTTTAAACATTAATGGGGTATCCATGTTCTAAGTGTTGGGCAACTAGTACCAATTGTGATGAAGTCATATCAGCAAATGCCTGGGAAGGAAAGCAAGGAAGTGGGAAAGAATAAGTACTTAGTAGATCTTAGTCCTTAGGACTTTTTTATTTAGTCAGCAGAAACAACAAATCAAAAATTTAGATCACTTTTATTGATACAGTTTTCATGTTTCCTTATAACTGCCACAGAAGCTTTGCAGAAGATTATCTGACTTGCTAGTGGCAAAGCAGGCACTGTAGTCTACAGCTAGAAGTCACCTCCCAAATTAGAGTTCTTCCACTATACCTCAGTTGTTTCTTGTTCCTCTGAGGAGGAGCTGCAGGGTTTCAATGACCACCTGCCTCTCCCTTAAGTCAGCTGCCCCTAAAGTCTACCCATGATCCTCTATATCCATTTTGGGGTTCTGAGTGTTGGATAGATGAATACAAGATACAACTAGATATTTGAGACATATTATTAACTCTATCTCCACTAGAAGAGAAGGTATCCTGTCCTCTTCTAGACTTCTTGTCAGTAGTTCTACAAAAAAGACTTAGAATCACAGTATAGAGAGCTGGTAGGGACCTAAAGAGATCATCTAGGGTCTAGATTCTAGATCAGTCTCTTTATTTTATAAAGAAACTAAGATTTAGTTTAAGGGGAGAGGAGATCCAAACTCCAGTAAAAATCTTTCTAATTTAAATTTCATTAAATCAAATTTATGGCCCAGACCAATTCCCATCCTACAAATTGTCTAACTAATGACCAGATGTAGGTATTGATAGCAAGTGCAGCTAGGGGGTGTAATGGATTATTGGATCTGAGGTGAGGAAGACTCATATTCTTGAATTCAAATCTGGCCTCAGACACTTACTGGTAGTGTGATCCTGGGTAAGTTAGTTTGCCTGTTCCCTCATCTGTAAAATGAGCTAGAGAAGAAAATGGCAAACTACATTATCTTTGCCAAGAAAACCCCAAATGGGATCATGAAGAGTCAGATGTGACTGAAAAACCACTGAACAAGATATTGATATCAGACTTCTCTTGACCCAGAAATCAGGATGAGTTGGTATGAGAATTATAAAAATGGTGGTACAAGAATTATAGTTGCAGTGCCAGTAAAATGTTAGTTTAAGTATTATAGTGCAAAAATTAAACATTATTTATTTTATTATAGTTTTATTACAATCTAACTGAATGAGACATTTTCCCATACATGATAACAATTAGCAGTATAAACTAAATTCCACCTGCCCTTCACTTTTGGGCAACCATTTATCCAATTCTTACTCAGGGCAAAGCATTGGTAATAATAAAAAGAAAAATAATTCCCTCATTTCTGCTCCCTTTATCATGGGGAGACTAATAGCAAAATATCCCTGACATCACTGAAAATGGTAAAGAAATAAAGTCTTCAATGTATGAAACTAGAAGAATTCGTCTTTGAATAACTGAAAATAGATTTTATGTAGATTTTATTCTTTTGTTCACTTTTAAGAGTCTTTGTATATCTGAGAAATTTCATTAATCAAAATAGAAAACTCTTCTCCCCCACCCATTTGGACCTTTCCTGAGAGAGCAATTAGTTTTTCCCTTCCTCAGTTCAAATTCATAGTTTTTGCCAGATTGGCAAAAATG
This sequence comes from Bettongia penicillata ogilbyi, assembly GCA_023548195.1. Lineage (NCBI taxonomy): Eukaryota > Metazoa > Chordata > Mammalia > Diprotodontia > Potoroidae > Bettongia > Bettongia penicillata. Next base: position 800,553 of record JAJHZJ010000041.1, read on the forward strand.
AATTATTTTCCTCATTTAAGAATTTCTGTTAACCAGAATTATTAATTATTATTATTATTCAATATATCAACATTTATAAACAAGAATAGACAAAAAGTGAATATGTTATAGAATATTGGCAGAGAAATAAACAATGAAGAAGACATGTATACCAAACAAATAGAAATGGTGGCCACTAAACTATACATAAGGATCCGTGAGGGCCACATTAGACAACCACACGTTTATATATTTCCCTTTTTTGTTAATGTTTCAATACATTAAAGCCAGATAGTAACTACATTTTAATCTAGTGGGGTGAGGTGGTGGCACTCAAGAATATTGTGGACCCATGTAAGTGACACCTTTGCTCTGGAGGGCAGAATTTCTCCCACCTTTTACCTACTTGATCCCCTGGAGAGCTTGAAGAGTCACAAGGCTGTGGTTGAAAGGTTAGGCTCAATCTAATTCTAAAGGAAGGAGAAGTCTTACAAGAGGAGCTCCAGGGAGAAGCAAGGATGATACCCTAAGGTGATAACATCAGTTGGGCAAGCAGAATGGGGAACCTTGAGTCACAAATCTGCCCTCATGCCCCAGCTGCCCCTGATGCCATTGCCATGGAGAAAAGGGAAGGAAAAGATGAGGTACTAAGACAAAGCCAGTGGCAGTGTTCGAAAGACACACTGAACAAATAAAGTGACCACCACTATTGATTCTGCAGAGCACAGAACTAATGAATTCATACTATTGCCTTTACTTCACTCCCATTCAGGAGAGAAATGAACTTATTTTCTGATCCCCGTTTCTTTAGAGTTTGTTTTGCTTTCTGTTCCATTGATTGTCTAAGATAAAGTAGTTGATGAGCCATTGAATTGCTGGACTTTGAGTATATCTTTGTGCCAAGAGAGAGATTGAAAAAAAATGATAGTTTCTGGACTCTTTCCTTGTATAATAGAGGTTACAAGCTATTTAGAAGACTATATTCATTCATATTTTTATAACTTCCCAAACCAGGGAACAAATGTGAACTTGTATTACTATAATATACACAAAATGATCCCAGAAGCTTCTGATTTGAGGAGGTTTGTGACTGAGCTAAGAGCTGGCATTTTTGAAGTGGCCTCATTAGGCATTTCTTTCTTTCCATTGTGCCTTTCCCCTTTTGGGGAGTGAGGCTTAAACAAAAGACTAAGTCATACCTCAGGGACAGAAATAAGAGAAGTGACAAGAGAAAAAGTCTCCTCTGAAGGGAGGGAAAGAATATTGTTGCCTACTCTAGGGTAGGGGCCAGCCAAGAGGGAATAGCCAGTCTCATAATACACTACCCTATACCATCCCCCTCCTTCCCTATGCACCATTACTAGACATACAAAATTAGTTCTCTAAGCAGGTTAAAAGATAGAAAGGGCTAATTGGGAATTACTGAATTCTCTCCTGCATTTGAACAAATCCAAGCATGTCAGTCCCCTTATCTTTTTGTGAAGGGCATTAGCCATGGAGAATTTAAATGTCTACATTATAATGAACTAACAGATCTGAAATCCAGTTCAACCAGCTTGTTGTAATCATTTTATTTTTATGAAAATGAAAGATAAGGAGAACCAGTGTTGTAGTGATTCTAATTGGAGCTTGAGTGTCTGAGTAAGGAGGGTTGCTTTTATGGTCAGTGCAGGTGCCCCATCCTGCCCATAGAACCTGTACATTGGAAACAATGTCTGGAAGCTTCTACTTGGTCATTGTAGGCCATCACAATAATCCGATTTGAAATAGAATTTTTACCAACTAGAAAAGTAGACTCTAAGGATGATGATCATCATTTGAACCAGTTCATAGCTCATGCAGCCCTTGATCTAGTAGATGAAAATATGTGGCTGGCTAACAATTGGTACCTGAAAACTCTGGACAAATTCAATGAATGGTTTTTTTCCGCTTTTGTTACTACAGGCCTGAAGGTATTTCTTATGCTTCATTACTGAAATCAAGAAGATGGAATAAAGAACTCCTTTAGTGATAGCTATGATTTATATATAAAGTTTGCAATGAATTCATTTTCTGAATTAAATTCACACATTCAGTCTAGTGCATTTGACAGAAAAGTTCAATTTCTTGGGAAGAAACACCTCTTAAGCTGAATATAGAAAACTTCTTAAATATGCGATGTCATAATATGTTGTTACTGTTTGTCCTTTGATCTCTAAGAGATCTGACCTAAGGGGATGATGACATGACTTGCATTTGACTTTAATTTGCGTGAGGGAGGACTGTGAGGTCACCAGCCCCACTTTCTCCTCTAGAGTCATCTGAGTCCAGTGGTCATCATTCATCAGGAAGATTGGTGATGGCCCAGGATATAGTGGGAGACCCTGCCCCTTTTAGGCTAAGGTCTCTTCAGGTTCTCACTTTGAGTGAAGTTACATTCATTCAGTGCAGAGGCCTCTTTAAGCAGTTACTTAAGGGATGACCTCTTCAATAAAAAAAATAATCAAAATTGGGAGGAGAAGACCCTCAGAGTTCCAGGCTAAAAGAGAAATGGTTACTATTTACAATTAAGTAAAGTCTTAGCTTTCTAAGGCTCTGTAAATTAACCTCCTTCCTAGTTACAAAGACAATCGGGCACCTTTTGTTATCGTCGTTGGAGATGAGCCAACCAAAATAATTTATACTCTTGAAAAATACTGTATTTATGAAGGACGCTAGATAAAGTGACCTGAAAATTATTTTTGCTTTAAAATTTTTTTAGAAGATTCTACTTTGACTAGTCTAATATAATCTTAATTAAACTGTAAATTAGACAAATGTCCTATTGTTGATTTGGTTAACAGATTTTAAACTAAAATATAAAAGTTGGCTCACAATAAGGAATAAAATTTTTGTTTTATTTTTTAATTTAATTTTTATTTTATTTATTTTTAAATGGATTTTAAAATGTATAAATGAAGAAAAGTTTTTCTTTTTTTGTCAAATTTTGTACTAGGTACAAAAGAGAGCATCAAGTATCATGTCTGGCAATAGTACCAAAAAGATAGAAAATTTAGAGCATGTATATTAGACTCTACCTATAAATGAAATGAAGTGTTTGCTGAGACCAAAAGTTAAGTATATAAACAGTACACCTTTGCATAATCTTTTATCATTGTTACATATTTAGAACCTTGAGGATGTTTTCTTTCCTAAAGAAGAGTAACAAGGATGATCATTGAATTTCCTCTTGTAAACTAATTTCATACTTTTGTAAAGGCATTTGAGTTATTTGCATATTTTAGCTTTCAAGAATAACCTGAATTAAATTAAAGTTTGGCAGTTTGATAGGGAACATATAGACTATAACTAGGAAAGTTGCCTAGGGTTTTTTGCATTGTAGAAAGTATGGAATCTTATTCTACAAATTATGCATCATGTTTGTAAACATGTAAATAATCTGTATTATTAATAATTTCTCCATAGCTTTCTTAAGTCTAGAAATCAACAAAACATAATCATAATTAAATAGTTCCTCAAAAAACTACAAATGTCTGGAAAAGCATTATTGAATTCAGTGTAATAAAAAGGAAATTTTAAGTAAAAAAAATGAAAGTAAAAAACATTAACAAATATGTGGTTTCATTTGTAGAGGAAATTCACAGATGAGGAAAGTCTACCAATGTAGGGTGGTACCTTCTCTACAACTTCCACTTTTTTGGTTAGAAACAGGAGTGTTCTAGTAAATGTTTAACAATCAGATCTCCTGGGGAGGGGGGCACTGTACAGTATACACAATACACTTTTAAGTTTAATCTGTATTGTTCCTCCCTAGCTTTCTTAAGTCTAAACAATCAACAAAACAAGAAATCAATGTAAATGTTCACACTGAAATTTAATAATTGGCAAGCTGTTTGGAGCTGGTTGCAACACACACACACACACACACACACACACACACACACACACACACACACACACCTCCTCCCAGCTAGATAGAGCACAGGTAGATTAAGTAACATGTGTAGGATCCCACGGGTCAATGGGTATGAGAGAAAAGTATTGAACTGAGGTGTTCTTGGCTCACAGTCAAGCTCTCTTTCTCCTATGCCACACAATTTATAACTTTTCTATATTCAAGAGATTTAGACAATTCTTCTCTGACTTCTCTGACAATCCTTTTGAACTGAGATTGACAGTAAGAGAAGGAAATGGATATATATGATATATCCCCAAACAACCCAATCAAAACTACATTGGGTCCATAGCCCAGGTAGAGTTATTTATTTACCCCTGAAAGTAAAAGACCAACTAAAACCCACGCTCTCCATTCTCATCTACTCAAGTTCTATCCAAAGCATAAGCTTCTGTCACATTGTGTCCTAATTACAAGGCAGCTCCCAGAAGAATTTGGTTGCATCTCTATCCAGCTTTCCCTGTAACAGGATAATTGTTTCAAGGATATATATTTTTAAATATAATAAAACTAGTAATCAGTTGCTGGCAGGCAGGTTAGAGGAAGTACAAGACAAACCTTAGGACTAAAGAGCTTAGACTGCTATTATCTTGTTTTCAATTAGGTAAAGAAATAGCATTTCTATCCAAAAAGAACTCATTTCATTTAGAGAAGACCACTATCCAAGCATGAAAAATGACAAGGAAAGAAATTGTAAATATGTTTCCTTTAAGAGATTGCTTTCCCTACAAATTGGCTTTTCAACATTATAGAAAAGTTTGAAATAATTCTTTTTATATTCATTATAAAACGAATTAAGGTAATTAATGCACAAATAAATGAGAGATGATGGCATTATTGAATAATTAGACTACTCATTTTCTTTCTGTTGGGCTTAACTTTTGCATTAAAACAGTGAATAATTCATGTTGTCAAATTTTTTTGGTGGAAAATTTTTTCCCTTTGATTTTCTCTGGGTGATGCAGAAACATTAGCTTTTTTGGCTCTTATATTGGAAACACGATGTAGGTTTCTAAAGCTAAGTTTGTCAGAACTTGCCTTTGGGAATCATAGGCATTTAGAAGGGGTTGATTAACATTATATCTAAACTTGCAAAGACAGGTTAGAAACAATTGCTTTGCGTCACTTTAAAGAAGAAAAAAAACTGTTGAAAAAAAAGATTTTCATTTTGAATAGGTAGTTGTAAATTACAAAAGATTATCAACCACAACAAAGTTCTTAGAATTATTTTTATCATCAAGGATCATCATTTTAGAGATATATTTTGTGTCAGGTTTGGATCATCTCTATTATCACTCTTCTAGTCTTTTTAAAGTGATTTTAAAAACATATAACATCAATACAACTAATCCTGCTTAGTGACTTTTTCTCTTTAAAATTAATTAATTTCTTTGAACATAGAACCATAGTAATTGGTCAGTCACCCCTTCTAATCTTTACCACTCTTTTATACCCTGCTTCCAGTTTACCATTTGAGGTTCTCTAGGTTTAAAAAGGGAGATCAGTAATGCATATTCATATCATAATGCACTATGCACTTCATATAGTCCAGGCAGTAAGAACACTACCAGGACCTCTAAATGATCAACATTTAGGCATCTTAACCTCCCAATTTTGTTAAGATCTGCATAAAGACATTAAGATAGTTCTGGACCAAATTGAGAGGCATTGCCAATATACTGCCAACAGCCTCTTAGCAGCCAGAGTCAGGAAACACCTGAGTTTAAATCCTGGAAGCAACACTTACTGAGTGAGAATATACACCAGTCATTTAACTTGCTAGAACCTTAGTTTCCTTTTTCTGTAAAATAGTGATATTAATATTTGTACTACCTCATTTACAAAGTTGTAAAGAAAAAAGTTTCTGAGCTTTCAAGTACCATATAAGTGTGTTTGCCACAGCAAACAGTGCTTTTTATCTCATTCCTATTAGGGCAGAGATTCACACAGACTTGATCAGTCTAGCATTTGCAGGGTAGAGGCAGGGAAGTGGTTGAACTTGAGTAGATGGAATTGTGAGTGACAAATAAGGACAGATCCTGAAAGACTAGCATTTAGTGGCTGACCACTTGACTAACAATCTGCTCTCTGGCCAGCTTATAGATATTGTCTCACCAAAGCAGGGTGCTACCCTGTCAGTCTGGCAGATGGTTGAATGGTCCTCCATACCCAAAGCAATTTCCCCCTACTCCCAAATGGCACAGTGGCATTGAATTTTCTTGACAAAATACCTGAGAACTTAACCCCTTGATTCTCCCTCCTCCTCTAGCTCTCCCCTCCCTGTCCCACAACAACAATAGCAATCTCAAGTATGAGAAGGCAGCATAGTAGGAATCATAAGTATTCGAAAAGAGTTGATTAATATTATACTTGAACTTCAATGACGGGTTAGAAACAATTGCTTTGGTTAACATTAATTAGGAACATTTATTCAAAGTTTCTTTTTTTTTACTCTGAATAGATCAATGTAAATTACACAAGATTCCCAAGCAAACTGAAGTTCTTATGTTAATTTTTAAGCACGGCATTTGGAATCAGTGAACCTGGATTTGAATCCCAGCTCTGTAATTTGCTACCTGTGCAACCTTACGCAAGTCACAGCCTCTCTGGGCTTCAGTTACCTCATCTATAAATTAGAAGGAGACATCCATAAGCAAAGTGTACAGGTAGGTAAGTTAGGAATATATGCCTGAGAAACAAAGGCTGGTCATGTCAGATTTAATTTGAACAATCCAAGGTAAAGATTTTCAAAAAAAAAATTTTGGGAAACTCATAATAGCAAATATTTATTCAATACCTACCAATTGCAAGGAATTCAGCTGGGTGCTGTGAGAGACATAATGATTAAGATACAAACAATGTGCTCGTAGAAAGTCAGGTCTGATAGAACAGATATAATAGCTAAAGGAGCTACAGAGTTCAGTGAAAGACGAGAATACTTCTGGCTGGGAAGATTAGGTAAGCCTTTTTTGAAGAGGTCCCGTGATCTAGTCCTTGAATGATGAACACGGATTGAATAGGTAGATATGGGGGAAATTTTGGAAGGTGGTGAAAAGGGAATTCTAGCATTCTAGTTTGAGGGGATATTACAAACATACACATAAACAGAGTGAAGAAATTATGTCTGAGTTGGGAAAACTTGGATATTTTCCAAGAAAACCAAACTCATCCAGTATTCAAAGTATTGGAGGGATGGAGAAGATAGAAATGATAGTGAAGTCTTCTAGGTCTAGGAATTGAGTAGATGGTGATTTCACTTTTGAGCCCAGGAGAACACTCAGTGGATATCTTCAATGGCCAAGAGAGATTAATTATCCCATTCATACTATTTTTTATGTTGACAGAAAAAGGGACTTGGAGTGGGGATGAAGTGAACCTCTGAACATAAAAATAAGGATTGGGACTGGATCTATAATTTCACTGGTATTGGGAAATGTCTCCTGGTGAGGAATTTCTTCCAATAGATTGGCACCTTCTCCACCTTAGTTGCCTAGAACAGTGGCATCAAACTCAAATAGAAATGGAGTGACTGAACCATACGTAAGGATTCCCATAGCCACATATTGATTTATAAAATCACATATTAACATTATCTCTGTTCTAGTGTATATTTATTTTATTAAATATTTCCCAATTACATTTTAATCTGGTTCATCTTACTGCTATGGGTTTGACCTTTCTGGCCTAAAGTGCAGAGAATAAGTGCCTTCAAGGTCACATAGCCAGTCCATATCAGAGGCAGGACATGAAACCTGAGTCCATCTCTCTATTTACTACACCAGAGGTATCAAATACATGGCCTGAAGCACTTTCTAAGCAGCTGAACCAGGTTAAAACACAACTGGGAAATATTTAACAAAATAAATAGAAAAACAATAGAACAGGAATAATGTTAACATATGGCTTTCTAAGTCAATATGCTGCCTGCGGGGGCTCATAATTTATAGTTTAGTGCCCCCTATTTCCTGTTTGAGTTTGACACCACTCTACTATGCTATGCTACCTTTCCAAAATAAATAGCATAAATAAATACTTTCGAGCTGACCACAAGCTCTGTGTTGTTGCTGTATTCAGTTCTAAATAAAGTGGTTAACTCCATGACAGCCCACTTTCCATTGACTCTCTGATCCAGTGACACTGGTCTCCTAGCTGCAAACCAGACACTCCATCTCCTGACTCTGGGCATTTTCACTGGCTTTCCCATATGCCTGGAATGCTTTCTGCCTCCTTGCTTCCTTGACTTCCTTCACATTCCAGCTAACATCCCACCTTTTACAGGAAGACTTTCCTCATCCATCTTGATTCCAAGGCATTCCTTCTGTAGAATACTTCCAATTTGTTTTGTGTATAATTTATTTGCATATTTTCTCTCCTATTAGACTGTGAGCTCCTGAAGAATGTTATTGCTGCTGTTCTGTCATTTCAGTCAGATCTGAACCCCATTTGGGGTTTTCTTGACAAAGATACTAGTTTGTCATTTCCTTCTCCAGCTTATTTTAGAGATGAAGTAAATGAGGCAAATAGTTAAGTGACCTGCCCAGAGTCACACAAAGATTATATTTGAATTCAAGTCTTCTTGGCTCCAAGCCCTGTGCTCTATCTACTGTGCCACCAAGCTGCCCTCCTGGAGGATAGAGACTATCTTTTACCTTTCGTATCCTCAGTGTTTAGCACAGTATAAATACTATATAAAAGTTATTATTGTCACCATCACCATCATCATCATTACTTTTCTTTGCATTCTCAGTGCTTAGTACAGTGCCTGTCACAAAGTAGGCATTTAATCTATTTCAAGGAATTGAGAGATCCTTGATCTTTCTAAATAACACGAGCAAAGGAGTCATTCCAAGGAGCTGACTACCTGAGCCAAGTTGCTTCTGAGAACAGTGAGGCTTGAAATTATCCGGATTAGTGAGAAATATTTTTCAGTTCACTTTTTAGCAAGAATATCCTAGATTTATAGGCTTTTTAACTTTTCAGAAGCTTTTAAGGTCTGTAATTTATCAGGGTCTTTAGCAATAGCATTATCTCTATTTGGCATAAAAGAAAACTAAAGAATAAACAAGGCAAGTGAATTGCCTAAAGTTGCATAGATAGTGATACAGTTGAGACTCATAACATTAACATGATTAAACAGTGATTTATAATTACAAAGTGCTTTCATATGCAATACTTCCTTTGACCATGCTTATAAGATTAAAATAACAATAACAGTAATGATAATAAAGCCCTTTACAAATATCATTTCACTTTATCCTCACAAAAGCCTTGAGAGATAGGTGCCATTTATTATCCCCATTTTATAGACAGAGTTTACAACTATATGGTGTGTTCAGGAAGGACTAGACCTCTGGTGTTAGGGCTTGCTGAGCCCTTTTTAGGGCTGCCCATGCACCTTTGATGTCTACCTGTCACCTAATTTTCACCTGTAGCATGCCCAGCGGCCACACCAAGTAAAACTGTCTCAGCAGAGGGGCTAACCCAGGATGAGGATAATCAACAGACCTGAAACTCATCAATGACTTAGAAGAATGTCTATGCCAAGCATCTGAAAACTTCCTCCAGCAGGATGGGTAAATGAGAACAATTTGTTCCGACAGTCGATGCAGGTGGCTGAAGCAGACACCGTGGAATGCTTAGGGCTTGGTCAGACATCAAAGATGCTGAAGTCATCCAATGTATCACATGACACTGCCAGACATACTGATTTTTGTCCTGCCACTAGCCTTTGGTGACTCTGGAAGACTGATGATAGAAGATGGAAGATGGAAGACGAAGACTGGAAGATGATAGAGTGAGACTGATAAATTTGTGTTACTCTTCCTCACTTAAATCCAATTCATGCACAAGGCAAAACATCATCTATGGTGTCATTGGTCCTTTTTGAAAATGAAGGATGAGCAACACATAGAGCTTTAGGATACAACTATTTAGGATACAACCATTTGTTGGATGATGATCCAACAAAGGAGACTGAATAGGAATCAGATAGAAAGGAGAACTTCAAGAAAACCAAGAGATAAGAATATTCCGAAAGAGAAGATAGTTAACTTGTCAGAGGCTGAAGAGAGGTCCAGAAAGATAAGTAATGTGATAAACCTATTTAATTTGGCAAGTAAGAGATTAGCCTTTCTCCTGACCTCTAGTCTCATATCTCCAACTAGATGTCCCATAGACATCTGAAAACTCAGTTTTTGCAAAACAGAACTTAAGATCTTTCTTTCAAAATCTTCCCCTCTTCCAAACTTCACTATTATTTTCAGAAGCACCACCATCCTGCCAGTGACCCAGGCTCACCAGCTAGGTGTTTTCTTCTACTTTTCACTGACATTCACCACAAATGTCCCATTTGCAGCAAATTCTTGCTATTTTTACTTTTCCAGCCTCTTTCACATACATCCCTTTCTCTTCTCTGACATTGTCACTGCCCTGGTATAGGCTCTTATCATCTGGGCTATTGCCATAGTTTTCTGGTTGGTCTTTCTTTCATAAGTCACTCCTTCCTCAATTCACTCATCACTCATCTGGCAAAGTAATCTTCCTAAAGCTGGGTCTGACAACACACAGTACGTCTCTACTCAATAAATTCAGTGTCTCCCTATTACCTCAGGAGCAAATATAAAATCTGTTTGACTTGTAAAGCTTTTTACAGCCTGGCCCCTTCTTATCCTTCCGGTCCTGTACTTTATTCTCCTTCACAGCAATTCTGGCTTTCTTGCTATCCCTCATAAAGGGCACTCAAATCTCCTAGCTCCATTCTTTTTCATTGTCTGTCTCCTATGCTTGGAATAGTCTCCCTTTTCAATTCTGCCTTCTGGTTTCTCTAGCTTCCTTTAAAATTTAAATGTAGAGAAAAGAACTTTCAAGTTGTGAGAGCCGTCATAGTGTGATCAGAGTGGGGCAGATTAGACATCTCTAGCCCTCTTCTTCTGCCATCCTCCTCCAAGGGAGACTCTAATTTCTTTCAGGAGGGAAAGCAGCAATTTGGGACCAGAGACCACTGTGCTGTCCTCAGAGAGAGGGGGATACAGGACTAGAATTATATCTATCAGGTCCCTTAAATATTAGTCTAGGGGATATGATCTGATTCCATCTAACTACTGATCTCTTTGTCATTTCTGGGAGGAAGGGAGACTCCAAGCTCTATATCCAAGGCTTGACCCCTTTACCACCAAAAACCAGTTCCACAATGCACACACATTCAGAATAGCAAAGAAACCCATTTGTCCAAATCATAGAAAAACAGAAATCATAGAAAAACAGAAATCAATAGGAAAATACATATCAGATAATACAGAGTGACATCTCCCTCACTGAAGGAGAGATAGCTCAAGGGAAGTGAAATTTCACAGTGGATAGAGTGTTGGAGTTGAAATCATGAGGACTCATTTTCCTGAGTTCAAATCTGACCTCAGACACTTACTAGCTGTGTGACCTTGGGCAAGTCACTTAACCCTATTTGCCTCAGTTTGTCATCTGTAAATGAGCTGGGGAAAGAATAGCAAACCACTCCAGTATCTTTTGCCAAGAAAAATCCAAATAGGGTCATGAAGTATTGGATATAGCTGAAGTAGTTGAACTCTCAACCTACAAAGAGATTCCCAAATCTCACCAAGGGGAAAGTCCTTGAAATCTCTAGAGCAGCATAATGGATATAGGAACACAATGGAGACTACCAGTGCCTATCATATTTTCCCAGAGTCTTTTTCTTCAGCATCCTGAAGTGGAATTGGCTTCTGTCTTCTCTCTTGAAGCTGGAAGTCAGATGTGCAAAAAGTGACTTAATGCTTGATAAAGCCCCAAAGAAGACCTGCCTTGAAGAGTTTCAAAAGGTAAAATGAGAACCGAAGCTTTCTTACTTCTCTACAGCTCTCCCCAACCCCTTTTGCAAGGCAAGGCATTCGTCTCCATCAATAAAGAGGAGAATTCCATATCAATGGGCTTTGGAACAGGGCTTTTTTTGGTCTCTCATATGCTTTCCCTGACCTAATGTTTTCCCTCTGAAATTATTTCTAATTTATCCTATATGTGTATCTTGTATGTACACAGAGTTGTCTGCATGTTGTTTCCCTTATTAAAATGTGAACTCCTTAAGGGCAAAGAGTATGTTTGACTTACTTTATATCCCTAGAACTTAGCACATAGAAACTACCTAATAAAATTCCTAATAAAAATAATATCTAAGTACCTGACACATGGAAAATATCTAATAAAATGTCTGTTGACTTAAGAGATCACTGGTGACTTAGAAGAGGGTAATTTCACTTGAGGGATGAAGTTGGAAGCTAGTTTGTAGAAGGTTTATAAGAGAATGATATGAGGGTATACGCAAGCAAAAACTGTAGATACCTTTATCAAGGATTTTTCGTGAGAAAAAACTCTCAGAAGATAGCTAGCTAGTGAAATTGTAGGATCTAGTGAAAGTTTTATTTAAGGATAAAGGAGACCCAAACATATTGGTGGGCAACCATACATCATAGGCAGGAATTAAAATTGGGTTTCCTAACTCTAAAACCAGTATACTTTTCACTTTACCTTACTGCTCCATGAGGAAGACAGAAGACTGGAATGCATGCATGAAATGACACACTCCCCAGCATACACACACACACACACACACACACACACACACACACACACACACACACCTGCCATTTTGAAATAAATATTCTCCCCATATTGCTGAATGGCTGCTAATTTAGAAAAAAACAATCTCTGAAGTCTCAAACTTAATGGAGAGATTCAGGAAGATAGCAACCTTTTTTTTTCTAATCGTAATTTACCCATAGGAAGTGGCATAAAGGATCTTATTGTGAAAATGTCTTGTCACAAAAACGAAGTGAGCCACTCATGTTGCAACAGCAAGTGCCCATGAAATGGAGAAAGACCTAGAGGTAAATCCCCTGAATGGTATGTATAGAAGATTATCAAAAGAGAAGCATAAGATGAGAAAGCATTGGGTAGCAATCTGTACCAGTGGATAGAATGTCAATATTGTAGTGTTCACATAGCTATTGACATAATCTTCTGCAAATGAGCAAAACAAAGTTTTCATTCATTTATACAGTAAACTTCCTTGAGCTCTTCCAAGAAAATTACATTAAAATCATTATACCATACTTAATTATGAATTCCATCATTATATGGTCTTTAATATAAAATAAAAGGATGTCAATAATGTTGTCATATGAGCAATGTCCCTTCATAAAGCTCAAAAAGTGAATTTTGGAAACTAACAGTTGAGAGAATGAATGCTTTTCATTAAAAATGCATAACTGTTTTTGCAGTGCACTGAACATGCTCAAGGAAATCAGATGAAGAATTTTGAAGATAGTCTTAATCCCTCAGAAGCAATATATTATTTTAAATAGGAAAGAAAATGCTTGTCTCTGATCTGTCTCTAAAGTAGTACTTTTCTACAGATTGACCCATAAGGACAGAATACAATAAGACAAGAACTCAAACCCACACCTTTTAGATGGTACCAGTGAGGATCAGTCAGCCTAAATATCCCATTCCATCTTCTTCTTCCTTATCCCTGTTCGATTTAACAGTTCAATTTAATCGAATCAGTATTAAATGCATAACTTTGCTATTTTTTAACTTAATAGTTTGCATTTAAGATCATAGCTTTAACTTAAATGCTTGCAAAATTATCTATTTCAGTCATCTGACAAATGATAATAATAAAAGCATAAATATAGAAAAAGTAAATAATTTCAAGAGCAAAACAGCTTTTTGGTTAATAGTGTTACTAGCTATGACTTTTACTTAATTCAATTTGATTGATTCAACTCAACAAACATTTATTGAATAACATTTATATTTAAGGTATGTTTAGAAATAAATATGTACTAGGGGACTGGACAATTTAGGTCCAGTCTTTGGAGCATGTGCATATTTACCCTTCCCTAACTTCAGTGTATTGTGTAGGTATTCTCTTATTCCAGCCACAACTAAGTAATCAAACCTTTTTTTTTTTTGGCCTTTTGAACAATTTGATTAGGTTTGGTCTTTGAGTTGGCTAAGTTCAACATTTTTACCAAAAACAGTCATCTTTACCTCAACATCCTGAAAGATTTTCAAAAATTAATTCTAGAATCATTAATTGCTTAAAAAGGAAAAGTTTAATTAAGAGTCTTATATGACTTTATACTGGGGTACATTTTGGGAAAAAATATTGCTTTTGGCAGGCAAAATCCTATTTGTTAACCAGTCAGCCTATCCAAAGACAAGTGCTGGCATAAATGAAACTGACTAAATGAATGACTGACTAAACTGACTAAACTAAGTGACTAAATGAAAATGACAGTGGGCATTTCCAGCTTAAAGTCCCTAATTTTCTATATGGTAAACAACCTAATTGCAATTCTTTGATTAAAATATTTCTTTTCAATTACTGTAAGACATTTCATTGTGATATTGTGTAACAATCTTGAGTAAAGAGTATTACATCACATTTTACAGTGGAAATGAGTTGAATGCCAAATGTCCCAAATATCCTGGGTGGCTAGGTACACAGATGAGTCTAACTATAGATACGGTCTTTTGTTGAGTTACTGAAGACCTGGTTTAAGCTAAGTTGTGCCTTAAGATTGCTTTAAAAAATCGATTAATTTTAAAATCTGCACATGTTATATAGTATGTAAATAGTAGTTCTGTTGATAATAAGTAACCCATTTGGAAGATTAAAATGTGAATATGTACCATCAGCACAAGTTTATAATGATGTAATCAGACAATTCAACATTTCTCTTACAAAGATTAGAAAAAGAGAAGTGTTTCTGTAGTTTTATTTGAATTGACACATTTATGCTGTGCATGCAAATTATATTGTTAAACAGTATGAAAATAGTTCTCTTTAACAGGAAGTTAAGTTTCTTGCCCCTCAGGAAACTTTAGCTTTGTTTATTTTTATCAGGATCCGGTAAGGACATTGTTCTAGACTGCTAGACCCTGTTCTGTATAGTGTTAGCAGAGAAACCCATAGCCTAACACATCTGGAACAGTTTATGGTTACTAGAATCTAGTGTAATGCTTCTCCATCATTTGTCCCTGCTGATGGCAGAACCCTAGCCCTAAGTTTTTAGCCTCTTTCAAGGGCTCCCAACAGCCTTGCTGGTGATTGTTATTTTGTCTTTTTCAGTCACGTCTGACTCTGTGACCCTTTGGGGAGACTTCTTGGCAAAGATACTGGAGTGGTTTGCCATTTCCTTCTCCAGCTCATTTTACAGATCAAGAAATTGAGGCAAATAGTGTTAAGAAACTTCCCCAGGGTCACACAGCTATTAACTTTCTGAGGCCAGATTTGAATTCAGGTTTTCCTGACTCCAGGTTTGGCACTCTATCCACTTCACCACCTAGTTTTGAGTACCATCTATGAAAAGTGTGTTCAAAGTCTTCAGCCCTGGGGTACTAGATAACTCATCTCAAGAGTAACGCATTCTTTTCATTTCCATCTGTGGCCACTTTATTTTGACCCTATATATACTATGTATTTTCAGTTTTTCTTTTTCATTTGAGCTTAACAACCTCTTTTAGGCCTCTCTTTTGCTGTAGTACATTAAACTCAGATTTAGGTAACTGATTTTGCTTGTAACTGCCCCTCTGGACCTGAAGTAGTGTTCCCTGCACTTGGCCATATCCCTTTCTACCTTATCCTACACCCAGTATTGATGAATTATAGAAAGCCTGGCTGCTATTCCTTCAGAACTGCCTTTGCTGTTCTCCACACACTTCAGGGCAGCCTTAGCCTTAGCCACAATACTTCCTCATCTGGCTGCCCTCACAAATCTCAAAGATTTTATTGGATTAGGATTCCTGTCCTTTTCTGGTGGTAGTAGCTATTTTAGGTCAGATTAACTGCCTGTTTCCCTCCCTGTGATTTGGCTCTGATCAATACTGCCAGTTACAACTTAGTAGAGTACAAATTGGTGAATTTTTACAGGGTTTTGTAAAATACAGTTGTTGGCTTTGATTCCAAGGAAAAGACAGGCATACTAGTCCATTTAACTCCAGCTTTGATTAGCACACTGTTTCAGTCATCCATGCCAGACTCTGCTCAGGAGTCTATTTTTGGCTTAACATTGATGGGACTGTGATCAGGACTATGGTTGGAAGACAGAATAGGTCTGTATTATTAATATCTACCATATCTACGTTTTACCAATACAAGAGCCTAGTAGACGAGTTCTATATAAGTTAAAAGAGAGGAAACAGAAAGAACTTAGACTTGGAATCAGAAAACCTGAGTTCTAGTTTTGGTTTCCTCATCAATTAACTGTGTGACCTTGGGCAAGTCATTTACCTCTGTGATCTTCAGTTTTCACATCCAAAAAAATAGATCTAATATTATCTGATTAATAACTGGAACAAATCAGGCATGGTGGCACATGTCCTATTGTAATTCCTACTTCTGGGGAGACAGGTTGGTGAATCACTTGAACTCAGGAGTGTAATGGTAGTGTAATAGTGGGTGAAGGGAAGAGTTAAAGATCTTTCCTACCCATTAATAGACCTTAATCCTTTTGATAATTTCTATTGAGGCACTGGGTCAGAGGGTCCTGCCCTCTGGTTCTGAAAAATATATAAATATTTTTAGGTGAGTACTTTGGGGCTTACTCAATGGAAGTGTTTGTTTGGCCAGATGAGACTCTGCGTAGCCACTAAGGAGCCTCCTGACTTTGAAAACCCAGTTATTGATGCTTCTCTCTGGTAACTATGTATGTATGTATGGTCAGACAGTTGGAAGCTCTGTCTGTTGGTCTTTCTGTTTGTAATTTCTGCCTATAATTTCTGTTTGTATTTTCCCTGAAGTTCAGGGTGCTGACTTTTTCCCTTGAACTAAGTGAATGATATATGTGCTTGATTAAAGTAGATTGTTGACCCCTCAAAAGTTGCTTTCCTTTCAGAAAAGCAGATCTAAGAACCTCTGATAGCAGGCCCTCCTGTGTATGCTGGGGTCCTTGCTGTTACAAAGAGTTCTGAACTGCAGTGGGCTAAGTGGTCACATTGAACTAGCTTCAATATGGTAAGTCCTTGGAAGCCGGGGCCAATAACTTGTTCAAGGAAAGTCAAACCAGCTCAAGATGGAAACAAAGTGGGTCAAAGCTCCTTTGCCTATGAGTAGTAGGACAGGATCAGAGTGGCTACTGCCTTTATGACCATGATGAGGTAAAGAGAGAGTCTCAAAAAAAAAAAATAAAGGAAAAGTAAAGCTCTGTGTGTGTGTGTGTTGGGGTAGATCAAACTTAAGAAAAACCATGTACTATTCCCTAACTTGTGTCAGCAAGTAATTTTTAAGTACATTTTTCAAGCACCTGTAATGTGAGATAGGGCGCAGGATGGGGGAAGGAGAGACAGTGTTTTATTAATAATTTAATTTATTATATAATAATATATAATTATATATAATATATATTTATATATAAAATATAAATAAAAATAATAAATATATATAATTATATAATAATATGTAAAATAAATAAAATAATAATAAATCAATTATTTAATTAATTATTTTTGGAGCATGAATTGCCATCAATTTCAAGTCAGAAGTGGCCTCAAATCATTTAGTCCAGTGGTTCCCTAAGTGTGGACTAGGAACCCGTGAGGGTTCCTGAGACTCCTTTAGGGGGTTCTTGAAGTCAAACCTAGTCAGAAAAATGCTAAGTATTTGGAGGGATATTAAGATGTTTCCATTTTAACATAGTTTTGATAGATAGAACCCACATAATCCAAATTTCTTGGGGGAGGGTCCTCAATAATTTTTAAGAGTTTGTAAAGGGGTCCTGAAACCAAGAACTTTGAGAATCACTGATCTAGTCTAAACTTCCATTCTTTGCTTTATTTCTTATTTCTTATTAAGCTTTAATGACTGAATAGGCTTTGCTTCAGTCAAACTGAGGCATGTTAAGGACCTTAGCTTAAAAAGGCCAAGGATCTCCAGTTGTCCTGAGCTTTATCTGGCCACTGGACTCAGATGGCTCCAGAGGTGAAAGTAAGGCTGGTGACTTTGCACAGCCCTCCCTCACTCAAGTCCAGTTCACTTACATGTCATGGTGTTATGGTCAAGAATGAAGGACAAACAACAATAGCAAGCAAGCAAGTAGTCTAAACCTCTCATTTTGTAAATGAGAACAAAAAAGCCTAGAGAATATAAGTGTATTTTCTAAAGGTTACACAGTTAGTAAAATGCAGAGCTGAAATCTGAATCCTCTAACTCCAGATAGGGAGAGAGGGAAGGAGAGAAGGAATTCAAACTCACTAAAGTGTGCAAAAATTTAATTGCATTCAGCATACAATTCTAAAGTGCCTACTATGTGCAAAGCACTCTGCTAGGTGTTGGGCACACAAAAACAAAAACTTAATAGGCCTCAAGAAGCTTGTGTTCCACACAACACATTTAGAGGTAAGTAAATAGATGGCAATTGGAGGAGAGAGGGAGCATTGAACACCTGGAAGGATTGAGAAAGACTTCCTTGAAGGTTTTGCCTAGCTGGCTGGCTGTTCTGTTTCAAGATGTTCCAAATAGCTAACACTTTGTGAACTGATAGCATCTCTTTCAAGGGAGAAAAGAACTTGGGGCCTTTTCCCTAATCTGATCTTGGGTATGAAAATGTCTTACTCTATCATTAGAATAGTTGAAGTTTAAGCCTTTGGGCTCTAAACTAAAAGAGAGATGGCAAAGGCCACTCTTTTTCTTATGGGGTCCTAGCTAAGGACCTCAGTTGAAATCAGAAGCTGAAATATGAGAAAATCTCTATGACTATGTGCCCACTAGGGTGATACCTTATGCTGACTATGACAATAGCAGAGCATTGGCAAACATTGTATGCCATACCCACATGCCTGGTAGGAACTGACTACCTGCCTGGGATAAACTCCAGGCTGGGTGAAAAACGCTTGGGAGGAGGGCCCGTGGGAGGAAATCACTGATAGTGCCATCATATATCAGTGCTGGTAGCATCTAGAGGCAGGAGCTGCTAATTCATGATTGTACCCTTTTCACACATGTGCCTCCATGACTATTCTTTCTTTTATAGTGTATTTGTGGAAGACTTACGGGGAAAATGTCCTACTGCTACATTTCTTATTATACTATTTCATTAAATGCCTTAAAAATATTAATTGTGTCATCTGACTTGCTGACAAATATAATATCTTGATGGGGATTCTTGTGATAGGGTTTTGAGTGACTGTGGACTGAGAATGCTTTGAATCTAGGTTAGCTTATTTGAGGGTTCTAAGTGTGAGAAGGGAAGGTAATTTAGATGCTACACATATAAATAAAAAAGGCGATAAAAGAAGTCAATATGGCCACTTCGATTTTTATTAGGGATTATTCCATGTAGGTATAGTGCCAACATGATATTCATAGCATCTACAGTGGCCATGAATATCCTGATGCAATTCTGAATCATGAAATACAACAGACTCTCCATATGGAAAACAGAACCAAAATATTTATTCAGACACTAGAAAGCCAAATCCATCATAGTAACAAAAATCTATACTCAATAACAAAGCAGAGAACAATACCAGCCTCAAGCCTTCCCCTTGCTAGGCTTCCCACAAACCAGTTTCATCAAGCAAATCACAAACAGGCTCCCTTAAACAAAATCACAAACAAGTCTTTGCATTCATGCTAGCCAGCATCCTGCATCCTTCCTGATCTCTGACCAATTTCCTCTCAGCTCTGCTCTAGCTCTGCTCTAGCTCTGCCTCTTCCTGTTCCGCCCATTCAGACAACTCCTTCCACGACGGGATCCATGGGACTCAGACTTCCATGTGACCCAGGCAGGTCACAAGGGCCTATTAAGGAATGGGAAAGAGCTTCCCATTTAAATTACCATTACAATAGGTAAAATATTTTGTTATTTATTTCAGCTTGTGGGCCAAAGTACTGCTCAAAGGGCACTGTGCTATCACATTTGAAGCACAGGTATCCTAAGGGCTGCTTAGAAAACAATTTTACTCCTCTAACCTTTGTCTCAAACTGTATTCTTCATTTTCTATTATTATAGCTTGGTTTGTAATTTATTTTGAGTTTTTATTTTGCATAAGTAGTTCTACAGAAAGTAAAAGGGGAAGGAAATACATTTTCCATTACTGAGCAGAAGACTTCCTTCTTTCAAATTATTTTATCAAATATAAGCAGCCCAGTTCTCCTTAAGTCACCTGTGACTTTAAGTCACACACTTACAGAAGACTAGGGTGAGGAGGAGTAGTGGTGGAAATCTCTATTACTTAAGTTCTCATATGCAAGGCTCCATTTGTGACACATGGTAACCAGTCATAGAATTAGAGAGTTTAAAGGAATCTCAGAGATCCTTTAATTCAGTTCCTTCATTTTATAGATTTGTGGTGTCTAGGTGGAACAGTGGATAGAACACTGGGCATGGAATCAGGAAGACTCTTCTTCCTGAGTTCAAATCCAGCCTCAGACACTTAGTATGACCTTGAGCAAGTCAATTCAACCTATTTGTCTCAGTTTCATTATTTGTAAAATGAGCTGGAGAAGGAAATGGCAAACCACTCCAGTATCTTTCCCAAGAAAAGCAAGAACTGGGCAATATTTGAAACGACTAAGCAACAACGGTGTCCAGTGAGATAAAGTGATTTACTCACAGTATGTTACTGGCAGAAGTGACTAAAATTCAAACAGCATGGTCCACACCCTATGTTTTTACTATGTGTAATTTAATTTATTAAAGGAGATAGGGACTGGATCTGTTGTTTCATAGATTTAGAAAACTCCTACAAAAGGAAACTCTCCTTACCAATTTAGGATAGCATCTTCTTTGCAACTTAAAGTTTTAGATCAAGGGTTAGTAACTTTTTGTCCATGAATTAAAAAAAAAAATCTGATACTATATTTCAATAGAATTAATTTCTTTTATAATCTATGTGTGTTTCAGGCATTTAAAAATATTATTCTAAGAAGGATTCCATAAGCTTGCCTAAACTACTAAAAAAGAATAGGAAGACATGTTAGAAGTTGGCTAGAGTACTTCAAGGCAAGTTACTTGTCCAGGGTCACTTAACTAGGAATTTCTTGCCAGTATGTGTCAGTTGATGCTTAAACTTAAGTCTTCCTGGCTCAAAAGTGAGTTCTCCATCTGCTACCTCTGTTTTTTCATGTAAACTCTAAAAAAATACCTAAGCTTTTCAGATAAGTAAAATCACAGATTCACAGACAGTAAGAAATGGAAAGGGACATTAGAGATCATCTGGTTTAACCCCTTCATTTTATACATGAAGTAACTAAGATTGGAGGGGGTTATCAGACTTACTCAAGGCTACATAGCTAGTAAGTGGCAGGTTTCCTTCAAGTCCCAGCTTATATCCTACCTTCTACAGAAAACCTTTCCCAATCTCTCTTAATTCTAGCACCTTCCCTTGTTATTTCCTTTTTATCTTGTATATAACCTATTTGTCCATAGTTTTTGCATATTGTCTCCCCCATTAAATGGTGATATCTTTGAGGGAAGAGACTGTCTTGCCTTTTGAACAATGTTTACTGAGTGACCTAGAACTCAAACCTAGGTCTTTTCCTTTTCTTTTCAAATATCTGCTTTCTCTTTCTTCCACTCACAAAGAGTGCCACACATAACTCTAGATAAAGTGATTAGCTAAAGCATTTATTATACACTTACTGTATCTGAGGCATTGTGCTAACTGCTAAGGATTCAAAAGTAAGAACACAAGATTATTCCTCCTGTTGAGGAGCTTATAACACATAAAGAGGTAGTAGGAATGTGGCAGGGGTGTGCGGAAGCCGGTTCTAAGGGATTGGAAGACCCTGTTAAATTTTTAGTATGAGCTCCTCAGAAATTGTAATTGCCTACGAGTCAGACTTGATTTATTATTTTCTTGTCCAGACTTAAGAAGTGTTAGTAATGCAGGCTAAATTGGAAAGTGTGTGCATACATTTCCCCCCACCCATCCCCCATCACACATTCACCAACACATTTCTACTTTGTTCTATAAGCATTGCTTGAGCTCAGTGGGGGCCGTCAAGGCTCCGAGAATGAAGTCATCACCAGACTGGAGACCTGTGTAGAATACTACTCCTACTCCTACTGGTATTTCTATAGTACTTGGTTGTTGTTGGGTCATTCTCAGCTGTGTGCAACTCTTTATGACCTCCTCTGGATTTTCTCAGTAAAGATTGCCATTTTCTTCCCCAGCTCATTTTACAGGTGAAGAAACTGAGGCAAACAGGTTAAGTGACCTGCCCAGGGTCACACAGCTAGGAAGGATCTGAGGTTGGATTTGAACTCAGGAGTCTTCCTGACTCCAGGTCTGGCACTCTATCCACCGCACCACCTATATAGCACTTAATGGTTTGCAAAGCACTTTATGACCATTGAGCTTCGCAATACCCCCGGGAAGGAGAGTACTTTCATGGGAGCAAGGGTGAAGGGAAGTGAACAGAGTACCTAAGACTTTTTTAAAAAGTTAATTTATTTTAAACTTAAATATAAAAGCTTAAATACACAAGAAAAGAAAAAGGAATATATTATAAATTTAAATACAAAATAAGAAAAAAAAAGCATTGCCATGTGCACAGCAGAACATAAAAGAGGATTCAAATTATACATCAATAAATTTCCACTTCAAGAAAACCTATATAAAAATACTAGGCATTGTGTTCAGAGTTTTCAATCTTTTCTTTGTTTCCTTGTAAGTTTTCTTTTGTTCTTTGTTGTGTACTTTTTACTTTGTTCATTTTCCCCCCTTTCTTCCCCCTCCTCTCCCAGGAAGGTACAGTTAAGCATGGATAACTTATACACACACATATATGTGTATATATATGTACGTATGCATATACAAACATACTTACATGTATATACATATACAAGATATATACTTGTATATAGACATACATACGTATACTCATATACACATACCTATACTTAGATATCTATAACTATACTCATATATAAACATATAGTTATTTGTCCTCTGTTTCTTTAAAGGTGGATAACCTCTTCCTTTACAAGAACGAGTCTTTCCATATTTTTCTAAGTCCACCAACTCATCATTTCCTACACTATAGCAATATTCCAGTAGCTGAGACTTCTGATGATATGGTGTTTAGATACAAAGATTCACCAGTCATCCAGTCATCCTCATGGTGGAGTTGATCTCAGTTTGGGGCAAAGCAGCTGTGTGGAAAATGAACCAGAAGGGAAGTGAGCAGTATGGCTTAGACTTCTGAAGATATGACCATATGTAAAATATGACCGCAGATAGCTTTGCCCCACAACTTCCTCCAAGAAGAAAAGATATAGTTTGATGTTAAGAAGCAGCAAGGTTGTTCTTGGAAAAGCACAAGTCTGAGAGTCAAGAGATCCAAGCTGATACTTAGGATCACAGGGTATCAGAGGCAGAAGAAATCTTCAAGATCTAGTCCATTTCCTTCACTTATAGATGGAGTATCTGAGGCCTATAGAGGTTAAATAATATAGCTAATTTTCTAGCTGTCAGGATTCAAACTAAGCTATTCTGCCTCTAAAAATAGTCATCTTTCCACAATACCACCGAGTCAGAAATGGTGAGTTGGGGGAGAGGAGGGAATGGTGGGAAGAAGCTATGGGTCATTCTAGTTACATTGAACTCAACATTCAATGCCACTTTCCAAATATCCCCCAGAACTCTTTGGCTTTGAATGATTCTGGTTAAATAACTTAACCCTGTTTATCCTAACCTAGTTACTGCTCCCTAACTCTTGAACCAAGATTTAGTCCATGCCCCTAGGGTGTCTGTACTGTTTCCAGCACCACCTCCTTCTCCAGGTCACATAATGGTATGGTACTAGACAACTCACTTAACTTTACCTCAGTTTTCTTATCTAAATTCCAATACTTCAAAGATTCAAAAATATTAACATTTTCCAATCCTGTTCCCTGCTCCCTACCTCCCCATCTTGTAGTCTATAGTTTTCTAATATTGTTGTGATCAGAAAATTCATTTGAACAATTCACTGTCTTGCAGCTGACCTGGTGATGAACTCTTTCAAATTGAGTCTGGATTTTCTTTAGTCTACAGCCATACAGACTATCACCCTTCCCATACTTGAAAACCTTCTGGCTGCTTGAGACTTTACTGACGCAGCCTTTGAGGACCCAGGGTTCTTGATACAAGGCTGTGATGTGATAGGTGGAGTACTTTAGTGGAGAAATTGGATTGCTTCATACGAATATAACTCCAGTTTTGCTGACTCCTTGACTGAACAATGCTGCCATGGGCATGAGAGGCTCAAGCAGATACTATCGCAGAGCACATGGGTTGGTATCATTTTGGGAATCTAAACTTCTGGGACTCTGTTTCGGGAGGCTTCATATGAAAAATGCTGGAAACTGGAATGAGCAGTCATTATTCTTCCCCATTACACATGAGGGAGCAGGAAGGGCAGGATCTGGTTGAGGTGTCCAGCCTCCGGGCTGGCTCCCCTACTCTATTCTCTACCACCCAATAAGCTACAGTTGCAGACAGTGAGAATTGGATGCTGAGGAATAGTTTTCACCTCTTCCCTGCTGAGAGTTCATCCCCTACTGGGAACTTCATGGTGAAACTACAGATCAGCTAGAGGGAGACTTATTAAAGAGGGATTACTTCAGTTCTTGCATCTCCATTGAACTGGTGGGTGGTTTCTTCGCCCAAGGGGCTAAGACTAGGCTTAGGAAGAAAAACTGATTCTATTTGAGGCTGGTGGCACAAGCTGTTGGTTTTTCCTTTCCAAAGGCACTGTTCCTGCCCCATCCAACCCCTAAATTTCCCCTTACTCATTATCCTTTCACTACTATCATTTTACTCCCCTCCCCTTATAGAAAAGAAAATTTGGTGCCTCCTGAATCACTGTCTGCCCTCCAGGATCACTGCCTACTTCTCATGGAGGGACTTGAAAAACTCAATGAATTTATGAACTATGCTGTGCAGGGTTACCCAAAATGGGTCATAGTGAAGAGTTCTGACAAAAGGCAATCCACTGAAGAAGGAAGTGGCAAACCACTCTAGTATCTTCAAGAAGACAACCCTATGGACAGTATGGTCCATGGAAGTCAGAAAGAGTTGGACACAACTGAACTACTGAGCAATAATAACATAACATTGTCTGGTGTGATTAATGCTGGTGTAGATAGAGACTTGGGGAGAGATTGGACCTCTGTAAAGGGATAGTAGATACATTTCTGCTTCAGAAAGTTTGAGCCACCAGGTGAGAAAGAATAAACGCTGTCTCCATTTGGAGATCCCAAACACAGTGAAGGCACAATGAAATCATACCCTGTTGGACAAGTGCAAGTTTCCATAAACAAGAGAGCCTGTAAACAGAGAAAGAATAACATCACAGAGGCCTAAGAGACATGAGCAAGTCAACTCTGGTGCAGGGAGATATATGCTCATTATGCAACCACTAAACCCAAGGAAGCTGCCAGGAAATAATTTCTTAAATTCCTTATCTCCTGTTACTGCAAGTCACCTCCCCCTTGTCCAGGTTACCAGTGGGATACTCTGTAAAGGAATATTGTTCAGGAGTTTCTGACTTCTTGTGACTCCATTTGGGGTTTTCTTGACAAAGATATTGGAATGGTTTCCTTCTCCAGCTTCTTTTATAGATGAGGAACTGAGGGAAACAGTTAAGTGACTTGCACAAGATCACACAGCTAGTAAGTGTCTGAGGCCAGATTTAAACTCAGGTTGATGTCTTCCTGTCTCAGGGCTGACCCTCTGTAAAGGGATGTCTACCCCCTAAATATTGCAAATGGAACCAACTTCCCCATATATAGTTCACATATAAAATGGGAACAATTTTACTTACATAATCTCTCAGAATTGATATAACAAAAAAAAGCTTTTTGGAAATTTTTAAATGCCATACAAGCACAAACTTATTATATGCTCAATAATATTGTTTTCCTTTAATATAGACGAAAAAGTAATTCTCAAATACTCCTCACAGACCCCCAAATCCTCACCTTATAACACAGACCACTATCTTTGTCTGGTTTCAGTTTAATCATATCGTCGTTGGGATCTTAATCTTTTTACATTACTACTAGTTACACACATGTGAGTTAAGGAGAAATAATCATTGCTTTTTATTGTCCCTAACACACTTCAAATTATAGAGTATTAATGAAGCTTGACTCATTAACAACACCTTGGGAAGTGTAGTCATTCATAAATTCTATCTTGGAATATAGAAAAACGTCCAACTGAGTAAGTACAAGTAAGTACAATGACAATTTCCATAAGACATACATGAAAACAAAGTGTGGATCAAAAATGAGGGCCTTGCATGCTACTGAGGATTTTTCCTGTTCACTTTTCCCAGTAGAACACTATCAAACAGCCATTTTGAACAAAAGTAGGTAGGCAAGGCAAGAATTGACCTCTAGACTCTTGAACAGAGGGTGACTTCTGCAAACTTCCCAAGAGATACTGATCTGTATCTTAAGGTGAGGGTTTACCTTCTGTTCTTTTCATGTATATTGTTCTCCTTTGTTCTGTTTATGGGTAATTGCACTTCATACATCAGTAGACTCAGAGTACTAGTGGTTCAATGGATAGAACCTTGGTTCTGGAATCAGGAAGATCTAAGTTTAAATCCACCCTCAGACACTTATATGATTCCGGGCAAGTCATTTAACCTCTGTTTCCCTTAATCCACTGGAAAAGGAAAGGACAAATCCCTCCAGTATCTTTGTCAAGAAAACTCCATGGACAGTATGGTCTATGGGATTATGAAGATTTGGACACAATTGAGCAACAACCGACTTAATTTGAAGCAAAACAAAATATAACAAAGCCTCCCTTTTGTCCACTCTACCTCACATCATAACTTTTCCATTCAAGGATATTCAAATGCAACTTGTTATTAAGAATATTTTAAAAAGTGCAAGTTCTGTGCATAGCTCATCGTTCTAGTCATTGTGAAAGTGTTTTACCGTATTCTACACATCCTGTTTTTTAAACTTGCATAATATCAACTTGCTTGTTTTTATAAATGTTTTTTAAACATGATTCTTCTGGTGAACAAAAAATGAAGGAAATTGCTCAAGGATTCTAAAACGTCATTCGAATTAAAATGAAAAATTCCAGGAAGATATATTTAAATGGTTGAAATATTTGGTAGTGTAGATGACACCAAGACAAAGAAGCTTGAGCACAAAGGGATTGCCCTATCTTCTTAGTTTTTCTTAACTTAAACTCACGAAATAACTCAGCTTAATTCAATACAATTTGAAAAGTGTTATTTAAGTGCCCACTGTATGCAGAGCATAGTACTAGGCACCAGAAGAGAGAAAAGATTGAAAAAAGGCAGTCTCTGACCTTATGGAGATGACCATCTAGAGTGTGAGCTCCTTGAGGACAGGCACTGTGTTTTCACCTTTCTTTGTATCCCCAGGGCTGAGCACAGTGCCTGGCCCATTGTAATATAATAATATTATAATAATAATATAATAAACGTTTGTTGATTGACCAGTTGCCTGACTAGGGGATCAATACAAAATATTACATGATAAGTACATTAACAAGTTTCAAAATAACGTGCTTTATGAGGTCTGAGTGGGCAACTCGTTAACACCTGGGGAAAAGAGGGAATGAAAAGTTTAGACCATTTCTGTTTACAATTTAACAGGGAAGTAAAACACAATCTCATCTCCTTTTGAGATCCTTTTCTTTCAAAACAAAGACTAAATGAAAAATAGTCCAGATCACAAATAATCAGAGAATATAAAATTCAAACAGTTTGAAGGTTCTACTTCACACCTATCAGACAAAGACAATAAAAGAAGAAAAGGCCAGATGTTGGAGAAGCTGTGGGAAAATAGGCACAACTAGTACATTTTGGTGAAGCTGTGACTTGGTCCAACCATTCTGCAAAGTAGTTTAGAACTATGCCCCAAAAAGTTACCAAATCATGTGTACCTTTTCACCGACCTATGCCACTGCTAGGTGTATACTACAAAGAAATCAAAGGAAGAATAAAAACACTTATGTGTCCAAAAACATTTATAGGGGCTCCTTTCCTAGTAGACCCCAAATGGAAATGGAAGAGCGTTCACATATCAGAGAATGTCTAAACAAATTGTGGTATATAAATGCAATGAATATTATTGTGCCATAAAAAATAATGAATTGTATCATTTCAGAAGAAACTACAAAGTCATCTATAAACTAGTGCAGAATAAAATGAGTGGAACTAGGAGAACTATTTATACAAAGGCAATATATAAAAACAACTTTGAAAACTTGAGAACTCTGATCAGTGATATGATTAACCATGAGTCCAGGGGACTGAAGATAAAACAACCCCTACCCTACCTCCTACTAGAGAGGTGATGGACTTAAAATGCAGAATGAGACATCAATTTTTGTTCATAGCCAATGGAGGAATTTGCTTTGATGGATTATACATATTTGCATGAGATTTAATTTTTTATTAAAAAATATTCAATGAGAGGGTAGCAGGAGAGAGTGATAGGAAATGCCAGTAAAAATAAAATAAAACGTCCATTTCAGGCCCTGCCTCTTTCATGAAGTCTTTCATAATCTCTGTCCCATCCTGCGCTCCATCTTCAGCCTAAAATGCTCGCGCTTTCCTCACATATTCTTAGAGCATTTTATCTACGTTCCTCTTCTCTAGTTAATGAAGATGTATGCAAGATTGTGCTAAGAACTAGGAATCTTTTGTCCCTATAACATTCTAACGCATTTATGTATACACATTTATGTCACATTCTCCTGTATTAAACTGTCATTTTCTTAAAGGCAAAGACTATCTTTTTTCCATCTTTGTATCCTCACTGCTGAGCACAGTGACCTGTATTTAGTAGGCATATATCAAATGTCTGCTGCATTGTTAGTTGAATTCACAAACATAAATTCATGTGATAAGTTCAGAAAGGAAATGTAAAATGAATTATGTATTTGCTAGTTATATTTGCCAGGTAAAATGTATATTTTAGTGTTCAATCCACACTATTTTCAACAAGGGTGCATTTTGAAAAATCACCTAATTTGTGGCAGTGAGCAAATGCTTCTACTGAAGCATCTGTTGCCAGTTACATATAAATTTTATAGTCTTATAGTCAGAGAGTTTGGCGGAACAATGAACAGAGTGTTATATCTGAAGTCAAGAAAATCCAAGAACAAATCTAAACTCAGAAACTGTGTGACCTTGGGTAAGTTGCATTACTGTCCTCTGCCTCAGTATCCTCATCTATAAAATGGAAATAATAGTAGCACCCACCTTCAGGGTTGCTGTGAGGATAAAATTTATTAAAATACATAAAGTTCATTACAAACTTTGAGGCGATGTATAAATGCCAGCTATTAGGATTGCTGTTCCAGAGATATTACAAAAGTAGTTTTCTGAGAACCACTACTGAAATAAAGCATTTACACATACAAACACGTGCGCACACACACACACACACAAACACACACACCACATAGATTTTTTTAAAAATTGGTGCCTCATCACCTTATAAATGTTATCTATCTGCGATTATCAGTGCAGGGTTAGAAAAAGGAACCAACATGCCTTGGAAAACTTTATTTGTAATTCTTTTTCTAGTTGCAAAACTTTTGTATTGAGCTCAGAATCACTAAGTTTTTTCTTCAGGGAAAATGCCTTGTATTTTAATAATGCAACATAGTAGAAACAGTGCTGGCCTTGGAGTCATGAAGGAATGGGTTTTCCTTCCAGCTCTTTCTCTTTGCCTCTCTAGACCTCAAGGAAATTGGACTACATGGTCTCTAGGGTCTTATCCCATTCTAATAGTCCATGAATCAATGTTAATCTTTTATTTTATTTATTTTTACTTTCTGTAAACTGCACCATTCTTCTGGAGCATTTTTAGAATCAACGCCTTTCTTTTGGGGCAGGCAGAACAAGATTTCTCCTTTCCTTTTTGAATTAATTTCCCTTCATTGCATAGGAAAACTTCACAGTTCAAACTCATAGTATTGTATTGTTTGGTTTGGTCTGTAGCATATTTAATGCCTCAGAGTACAATTATTGTGGTTAAGGGTAGCAATATCTATATACATGTATTTTCTGATGGGTTTTGAAAAGCTAGTCCTTGAGAACTTCAGAATTGGAAGTAAACTTTCACATTCAAATGTGTCTGAGACTCAAGATTTCTTCTGAGACTCAGAAAGAGAGAGCTTGAACTTTTACTAAGATGTAGCTTGAAAATTTGCTTTCTGAGGTTCTTGAAATTCACCCCCTCCCAGAGTTGTTGGCTTTATTTCTCACTTACCATCTTAGCATGAGATGCCCGTGATATCATTTTTCCATGCTGGGCAGTTCATGGTTTAACAACCTAAGGTTCGTCCTCAAGTAATATTTGGGGAGATGAAATCAGCCCCAGGTGAACAATGTGTTCTTTAGAGAAGGTTACTCACTTCCTCTCCTCTACCCATATCCATATAGTATGCTTCACCCTTCGTTCCATCCCTTAGTTTTCTGGTTTGGCAAGTCCAGAAGGCTGCCACATTGTTGCCACTGCATCAAGGAGTCATTTATATCTTTTGGAGATTGGGTCTCTAAGGCTCTGGAAGGATTGATGAGTTTAGGCAGAGGTTCCCAAAGTGGGTGATACCGCCCCTGTAGGGGGTGCTGGAACAATCCAGGGGGAGGTAGTAGCCTTGGGTGCAATTGGAGGATGTTGAATAAAAATAAGAGCGGTGGCAGCATAAGGAAAGAAGAGAAGAAAATTTTGAAAAACTGTTCATACATGTTTCACGTGTTGTGTAACAGAGTTAGAATCATAGTGATTTCATTATTTTCCAAATAAACACACAAAATGCAAGTTATAATCAATCAGTGGTTAAATCTGCTGATAGGTCTTAACAAGCAAGTGTTGGCAGGCCAGTATGTTGCACTACATCAGGGAGTTCAGAATACATCAGCAGAAATATGTGTGTGTAATGATTTGTTTATAATATGATACTAAACAGTTACATGATGCAATATTGTGTCATCAAAATTTCAATGCAGGAAAAAAACCTAAAAATTCACTATAAATTATTAAATTTAAAATGTGTCATTTAAAAAAATTATATATTTTTGACATGATGCACAGTTCAAAAAAAATTAAAGGGCTAAAGAAAGAAGATTTTCAGGGGAGCATTGAGTAACTTTCTTTTTGTAAAGGGGGCAGTAAGCCAAATAAGTCTGGGAACCTTTGGTTTAGGGCACAGGGTTGAGCTCTATTTCAAGCCCAGACAAGTGCCCTGTCCCTTCCTTCTGTTCTCTTGCAGAGATCTTTTGAGGCATAAAATGTTGCCACTGCAAGATTTTAGCAAGCTTTTGCAGCCTATTGCTGGGATTTCCATGGCACTATTCAGAAGGAAGGAGATTGGGATATAGGGTTGGGTTTTGTTGTAAGCTTTGGGTCAGCTAATGCATCTCATTGCAGGTGGCATGGTATATAGTAGGGGAAGAGGTTCAGGGGATTTGTAAACTAAGTTTTTAACCTTTGTAATCCCTATTCCAAAGCCCACTGGCAGAGATGAATGCCATGCTCTGTGTGAGGGGATGGATGGAATTTGGTGAGAGAGGGAGCCTTCTTTAGTCAAGGGACCTTCTTCAAGCATAAAGTTGCTTCTGTCTTGTAGTTTCAAGAGGGAAGATAGAAGAGGCCAACTCCATACCAGATTGCTGAAAGAAAAGACTCTGGGAAGACATGAGAAGAACTGGCAGTGTCCATCATGTCCCTGTTACCATCTTACTACTCTAGAGACTTTGGGAAGTTTCCCTTTGGGTGAGATCTCGAAGTTTCTTGATTGAGCTGAATTATCTTGCTCCCAATTGGAGAGTTTCTTTACCCTGTATTATCTGGTATATATTCTCCTCTGTATATTGTCTCTGATTTCTTCTTAGCTATGACTTGGATAAAAGAGTTTCTTTACTATTCCCTTTATGTGTTCCTAGTGGAAAAGGGGTCAAGCCTTGGACATAGAACTTGGTGCCTCCTTCCCCTCCAGTAATGACAAAGTGATCAGAAGCTAACTTGAACCCTATCATGTCCCCTAGAGTATCAATATTTAATGGAGCAGGTAGATAAACGGCTAAACCAATATCCCTTCTCTCTGGGGTCAAGCTTTTGAACCAAATTCCTTATTTCCTCTTCTGGCAGAAATTATAGTTTTGTATGGAGAAGGTTGCGGGGAGAAGAAGCTAGAAATGTCTCTTCTATCTCCCTTCAAGCCACACAAAAATGGTCCTTGCCACATGAGGGTTTTACTATACATGGAATTCACTCTATACCTTCTTTTGGATTCCAAATATCCTAGATCAAGGAAAGAACAGTTGAGGTTACTTTAACTTTAGCTCATAATTTCTGTTTTCAAGAAGTTTGAGAGGTTGGGGGAATCAGACAAAATGTCTAAGTCTCTATCTTGTTTGAACAAGCAATAATAATTTAATTTGAAATTTGAGTGATACTAGACCACATCATCTGCTTCCTACTCGGTAGCCATCTCACCTTCAGTCACCCTCAAGAAACTTCTATCTCTATAACCTATTCCATGACTGCCTCTCCTAGGCCACTATTTTAGGAAAGCTACAGCCATAATGCCTCATTTCTCTCTCTACCCTCTGACTATCTCATACCCACCTTGCTTCCCCTATGTTTTCTTCCATTCCCTGTTCTCCCTCACCACCAATTTTGAAACCATGAGCTGTGATCAAGTCAATTCTGCCACTGCATCTGGATGGTATGTGCCAGCCAACTCTGCTATTGTCCCACTTACCATCCCTGTTAGAATATAGGGGCAGATTCTCTTTTTGTTTTTGCTTGACCAATCGTGTGTACTTAAATGCTTTTTCATTCATTCATTGTTAGCCATAAAACAATATATTACTTTGAAAAACAAATATAGCCATCTTGGTTATTTCATATATTGGTTCTTAGGAGAATCCCAAGGTTTTTCTTGTAAAAAGAAGTAAACTTCTGTCATCTCCAAAAAAGGGGTTACATAAAGAGAGTGCATAACTTCCCTTTCTGATAATTTTACTGTTGCCATGGCTGGGTGGGTAGCCTGACATTTTAGTTTTCTTTGAAACTTTGGAAACTGCCTTGATGTCACAGTGACTCAGATAGACTGCCTGCTTTCAGAGAGGGGAGGACATATCCTTTAATCTGTACTGTTGTTTTCTTCTCTGATTCTATAGGCTGAAAGGTCACTCTATGTTTTCCTTTTTTTCTCCTCGAAATTTTATTGATTCCTTTTTTTCTCTATACCTGTCATTTCTGTGGCTCTGAAGTCAGCAGTTGCGAGTTCATATACTTCCTCTGGCAGTAACTACCTTTGTGACTATTTAACAAGTCATTTGACCTCTCTGGATCTGTGTTTTCTCATGTGAGTTGAGGAATTGGATTAGTAGGTTTCTGAAGTTCCTTTCAGCTCTAATTCTATAATTCTGTAGCTTTTTATCTCCTCCCTCACTTAATCCTCCCTTAAAACAATATCCTGTTTTCTCTCTTGTGTGATTTATTCTCACCTTCCAGATTCCTTACTTGCTTTTAAATCTTCAAAGATAATTTAGGATTTCCTTGCTCTGCTCTTTCCCAAAGTACAAATGCTGCATATAAAATTTGGTTGCCTCAGTAACACTTTGGGTAGAGTGTCAGACCTAGAGTAAGGAAGATTTGAGTTCAAATTATGACTCATAAATGCTTACTAGTTGTGAGATTCTGGTTAAGTCATTTAATTGCTATCTGCCTCAGTTTTGTTATCTGTAAAATAGGGATAATAATGATACCTAGGCAGCTAGATGGTTCAGTAGATAGAGCACTGGACTGGAGTCAGGAAGAACTGAGTTCAAATCCAGACTCAGACGTGTACTAACTGTATGGCCACAGGCAAATCACTTTACCATTGTTTGCCTTGGAGGCAGTTAAGTTGCTTAGTAGATAGAGCACCTGACTTGGAGTCAGGAGGACTCAAATTCAAATTTGACCTTAGACACTAGTTAAGTGACCTGCGTGTGACCACGGGCAAGTCACTTAACCTGTTTGCCTTAATCCGCTTGAGAAGGAAATGGCAAACCACTCCCTATCTGCAGCAAGAAAATGCCATGCACAGTATTGATGTGCTGTGGCCCATGGGGTCATAAGGAATCAGACATGAATGAACAACAGCCAGGTATCTAGCTTCCAGGATTCTTGTGGGGATGAAATGAGATAAACTTTGCAAAACTTAAAGCATTATTTGAATGTAACTATTATTATTAGTCATTTTGAAAGTGTTACACAGTTTTGCTCCCAAAATCCTCTTTGTTTACACTTTATGGTGCATAAAATATTAAAGTATAACTTTAATAAGTATTTTCTTCATTATTCCCCAGGGAGCAAAGATAATTAGATGCAGAAGGCTTGGGAAAGCTAAGCTCTTAAACAGAACTCCAGTAAATGACTCGTTCTTCCACCAAGAGTTATTTTCCGTAGGGGTTGTCAAACTTCTTCCAAGAAGTTCGATAGTTCTCATCTGACCTCCTCTACCTAAACATCCTTCTCTAATTTTGCCATTTGTGAGCTGGGACTTTAAATTATTTCATAAATGGTTGAATTTTGTTCTTATTTTTCCAGTGAGAGAAGCACTTTGTAATCACAGACTTTTTTTTTTGATGGGACCTGTGATTTCACTGCCATAGGGAATTCTCAGTAAGGAAACTTCTTATGCTAATAGAGATCAGCTCTACTCTACAGCTTACAGTAATATTTAGGAATGTGACATTTAGGCAGTTTTAGTCACTAATTAGCTTAGTTTTGTAATAGAAACATGTAGAATGTTTAGAATTTTATCTCAATTTCTACAGAAATGAGAAATATCTTGTACAAGGGCAGACAGACACCAAAGGAAAACTCCACCAAGGTTGTTCTTTCAGTCATAGTTGATTCTTCATGACCCTGTAGACCTCTGTCCATGGGGTTTTCTTAGCAAAGATACTGGAGTTATTTGTCATTTTTTTCTCCAGTGGCAAACAGAGGTGAAGTGACTTGCCCAAGGTCTCACAGCTAGGAAGTTTCTGAGGCTGGATTTGAACTCAGATCTTCCTGACTCCACACTCAACACTTTCTACACTATCACCATCTCTCTGCCTCTATTCTACTCATACTTTATCTCAAAGATAAAGTATTTTAAAGTTTTACCTTGTTTTATCCTCACAGCAACATTGTGAGGTAAGAACAAGTACTATCCCCATTTTACAGATGAGGAAGCTGAGACAGATGATTTGCCCAAGGTCTGAGATTAGATATGAACTCACATTTTTAGACCCCAAGTCTAGCACTTTGTCTCTTGTACCACCCTGCTGTCTTTAAACACAGAGAAATTATATTACAATTCAGCCATTGCCATGAATTCAAAGAGTATCAGTAAAGCTATTAGAAAGTTCCTCTTTCTCCAGCAGTTAACTCCAAAAGCTCTTTCTCTTGTTTGAAATCTCACTGAAGTACAAACAAACAAAATAGTTTCATTACCTGTAAAATGAGAGATCATGGCATTAGAGGTCTTAAAGGGATCTTAGAGGTCCGTTCCAAATCCCTTATTTTATAGATCCCAAAGACACATACATAACACCTGGTAGAGCCAGGGTGTGAACACAGGTCCTCTGCATCAAGATCCAGTTTTCTTTCTACTACAAGATGACTCTACTAGAGGGAGCTGATCTCCAAGGTCACTCCAGCCTTGAACTCTGTGATCCTAAATAGCCCTCTAAATAAAACAGAGTAAACATTGTCAGAATTCATAATTACAGGATTTTAGAGTTTTGGAATCCCCACTATAGGATAGCAAAGTAATTATCTATCTTCTTTATGAAGAAGTCCACTTAGGGGGAAACTATTATCCCCTGAGACAGCTCTTTTCAATTGAATCAAACAATCAGCACTTAGAATGAACAAGGCCTGTACAACGTCTTCAATCAATCAATGTCATCATGGGAGAAATCTGTTCATGCCCTAAGCAATTTGTATAAAAGAGAGAAGATATCTCAGAAATGAGGGCAAAAAGAGATTCTGATCATCTAAGTTCGGAGTAAAGGGAGGGAGAAATGAGCTAAGGCAACACAGGAGAGTAATTGATTTTATAGACATCTCAGAGACAAGTCCCTCTGAAGTGGAGGAAAGAAAGTTCTAAGAAAAGATGAACATTTTCCCCAGTTTCTGCTCCTGGACTGTCTATCCACAGATACTATAATAAAATCTGTTGTTTTGTTACCCAAATATTTCCAATAAACTGAATTTTTAATCAATCACAAAGAAACCAGGAGTAAATGAGAGAAAAAAAAATAAGATTAGGTAGAAAGCTTCTGCCAAGGTGTTAGGAATTTTCCTGAGGGCTCATAGTAATTATTAGTGAACTCAAAACTTTTAACTAAAGCCAAAAATAAGAGAAATATATTGGCTTAAAAGAGTTATTATAACTATTATACTGACATCAGCCTTAAATATCAATCCATTCATGGCTCCTGGTTCTTTCCTCTGGAGCCAAACTAGCAATTCTAATCCTTCTTCCACTGAGCCTCATATGACACAGATGATCACATTGCATCCTGGGCCATTTCTCATCATCCTGATGAATATCTGGCCACTGGACCCAGATGGCTCAGGAGGAGAAAGTAAGGTTGGTGCCCTTGCACAGCCCTTCCTCACTCAAATCATAGTCAATTGCCAGTCATGGCATCATCTTGATGTCATGGCCCTTTTAAAGAATGAAGGATGAACACAACAGCAACAACTTATGATATAGACTCAGTGCCCTTTTTATCATGCAAGCTGCCATCACATGTATGCTCTTCAGCCTACCTGTGACCTTTCTAAAATGTGGTGTCTATAACTGAAACAGTAATCTATATGTGGTCTGACCAGGGTGGAGGACAAAGAGACCATCATTTCCTTGTTTCTAGAAGCTATCCATCTCAAGGTGGAAAAGTGTATTAGCATTTTTGGTGACCACAATCATTAAAATTTCCAGATCAT
Organism: Bettongia penicillata ogilbyi; assembly: GCA_023548195.1. Taxonomy (NCBI): domain Eukaryota; kingdom Metazoa; phylum Chordata; class Mammalia; order Diprotodontia; family Potoroidae; genus Bettongia; species Bettongia penicillata. The sequence continues at coordinate 837,474 of JAJHZJ010000041.1, forward strand.
TTTTTTCAGACAATCTGACTCATCATCTTATGAAGTTGATTTTTTTTAACCCAAATCCAAGACATTTATCCTCACCAGATTTCATTTTATTAGGTTTAGTCCAATGATATAGACTTGCAGGATCTTTCTGAATTCTTATTTGTTATCCATTGTGTTAGCTGTCTTTCTCTGTTTTGTGTCATTAGCAAATACATTGAGTATGGATGCTCCATTGAAAATTTCCTGCCAAGTTGACATTGCATTATTGCTATCTATCCTTTGAATCTACTCACTCAATCATTTCTGAATAATATGATTCTATTATCTAATTAATGTTTCTCTAGAATTTCCAAAAGAATGGCATGAAATATTTTATCAAATGCTCTGCAAAAATTCAGGTAAAATAGACTCTGAAGTGTAGAATTTATCTACACATAAGTAAGGTAGGCCTAGTTACCCCAAAAGATCACCATACCTTAAATTCTCATCATAATAATCACTCTTTTGAGTTAAGGCTTTGTATTTACTATAAAGGTATGTTATATAATCTCAAGTGGGTCCTCGTTACAACAAGGCAATCCTTTTACTCCTCCTCTCTCAATTTTCTATTTTACTCACCCCAGTGGCTGTTCTAAAACCTCTGCTTTCCTCAGGCCTCCCATACCTTCTTTTCCCACTATCCTCTTCAACAGCTGTCAAATTTTATTTCTATTCTCATAATGGGTGTTCTATAACTATTTTTCTCTCCATTTACACAAGGCAGGTCTTCATCTTATCTCATTTGGACTGTTGCTATAACTTCTCAAATGATTTCCTTAACCCAAGTATCTCCTTATTCCAATAGAGCCTTCACACAGCTGCCAAAGTAATTTTTAAGGGCAAATTTGATCATATCAGTCCCCTACTCAATCAACTCTAGTGACTTCCTCTTAACTCTGGAATCAAATGTAAATGTTTCTGTTTAGCTTTTAAAGTCCTTCAAAACATAACTCCATTCTATCTTTCCAGCATCACTCTACATTATTCTCTCTTATCATTTACTTTCTCATGCCCAAAGATCTAGCCTGACCAGACTTCTCTCTGTTCCCCACACATGATACTCCATCTCCTTTATTGTTCTAGGCATTGACTTCCCAATGTATAGAATGCACTTGGATAATATTTGTGAAGTGCTTAGCATAAGACCCAGCACATAGTGGGTAGTACTATAATATATATATATATATATATATATAGACATACATATATATATATATGTATGTGTGTTATATGTGTTTTATATATGTATATATTTACATATATACATATATGTGTATATATGTATATACATATACATATATATATATATATATATAGTTTCTGACAGCAGTAATCCCAAGCACTTCAATGATGCCTTGAAGATTATTTATGGACCAAAGTGCTCCAGGACCTCTCAACTACTCTGTGTTGATGGAGCCACAGTGATCCATGACAAGGACATGATTCTGGAGGGATGCTGAAGCCATTGATTGTATGCCTCAGTTTGTAATCAGTTCCTCTCTAGCTGAACCTCCAAATGAAGAAGAGGAATGCCATCAAGTTCCTCTCTAGTGGCAAAACACCTGACACTGATTCCATCCCAGCAGAGAAATGAAAAGCACGGGATCCATTGCTCATGTAGAAGCTGACTAAAATCTTCCAATTTATATGGCAAGAGGAAGTCATCCCCCAGGAGCTTAAGAATACCTCCATTGTTCATCTCTATAAAGGAAAAGGAAACAGGTTGTCCTGTGACAATCACTCCTAGTCATTGCTGGCAAGAACCTTGACAGAGTCCTCCTTAAATGGCTGATCCTCTGGAAGATCGTCCCATACCTTAGAGTTAGTATGACTTCAGAAAGGACCATAGAATGGTCAACATTGTGTTTGCTGCATGACAACTCCAGGATAAATGCTGGGGCCAAAACAGAGGTCTGTATATACTGTTTGTTGACCTGACCAAGGGCTTTGATACCGTCAGTCATGAGGGCCTGTGGAAGATCATGGTGAAATTTGGTTGTCCAGAGAAGCTCATCAGAATTGTACACCAGTTTCATGATGGCATGCTTGGACAGGTTCTGAATGAAGGAAGATGTTCTTACATTTTCCTGATCACCAATGCAATGAAGCAGGGCCCTGTGCTTGTTCCCAGGCTTTTCAGCATCATGTTTCATGTGATGTTGTCAGACGCTTTCAGTGAGGATGAAAACAGCATCAAGATCAGCTTCCACATCTATGGTAAATTATTTGACTTGAAAAGGCTACAAGTCAAGACCAAAGTAGAGGGGGAGCTGGTGCATGACTTTTTATTCTGAGATGATTGTGCACTCCATGCAGCCTCTGCCCAAGTAGCAAGAGAGTATGGATCAATTCTCTACCGCCTGTGCTAAGTTTGGCTTGATAATCAACACCACTTAAACGGAGGTCCTCTACCGGTCAGTACTATATTATCTATACTTGGAGCTACTGGCCATAGTAAGTGGAGAAATTTTGAATACTGTAGATAAGTTCACCTTGGCTGTATGCTCTCCAAGACTGTCCACAAAGATGAGGAGGTATCTGATACACATATTGCAAGAGATAACTCAGTGTTTGGAAGGTTTTGAAAGAAAGTCATGTGAGATAACCTGACTAATATGGAAAGGTTTCATGTGATTGCATATGTATAATCTATATCAGATTGCTTTCTGTCTTGGGGAGGGGAAAAGGAGGGAGAAAAATTTGGAGCTCAAAATCTTTCAAAAAATGAATGTCTTTACATGTAATTGGAAAAAATAAAATACTATAAAAAAAGAAAGAAAAAAGAAGGAAAGAAGTAAGGAAGGAAGAAAGGAAGGAAAGAAGGAAGGAAGGAAGGAAGGAAAGAAGGAAGGAAGGAAGGAAGGAAGGAAGGAAGGAAAGAAGTAAGGAAGGAAGAAAGGAAGGAAAGAAGGAAGGAAGGAAGGAAGAAAGGAAGGAAGGAAGGGTGAGAGAGAAGTATCTGGTTGCATACCAGACTGAAGGTCTACAGATCTGTTGTGTTGACTACACTGTTGTATGCTTATGAAAACTGGACAGTCTATCAGTGCCATACCAGAAAACTGAACTGCTTCCACTTCAGTTGTCTCAGGAAGATCTTGAAGACTGCCTTGCAAGATAAGGTACTAGACTGTAAGGTCCCCTCTGGGATGAACTGTCAAGCATTCAAACCCTCTTGCAGAGAGCATCCAATGGGATGGCCACATAGTCCGTATGCCAAATGCACGATTACCTAAATGATTATTTTATGGATAACTTACACAAGGTAAGTGTTTGCATGATGGTCAGAAGAAAAGGTATAAGGACACTTTCAAGGACTCTCTGAAGAACTTTAGTCTTGACTCTGAGACATGAGAAACACTGATAGAGAACCACCTAGCATGGCATGCACACAGCAAAGAAGGTGCTGTATTCAATGATCAAAGGAGAATTATAGAAGCACAAAGGAAAGATAAGCTGCACAAATCCAGATACTCCTCCACCCTAAATACTCTAACAGATCACTTGTGCTTGATCTGTGGTAGTACCTGGTGAACTTATATTGGATTGGTTTGTCACACACCATACCTTGACCCCCAATATTATCATGTTATTGCTCTTCTATGAAAACAAAGGACAAAGAACCACATAGTAGGTACTATATGAATGTTATTATTATAAATCCCTTCTTTCCTTCTAGATACAGCTCACACACCACTTTTTACATGAAGCCTTTCCTTACACCCTCAACTACTAGTTTCTTCCCTCTCAAACTATCTCATATTTAACTTCGCATTTATCCTCTTTATATTTATTTTACATATTTGTCATCATTCTCTCCCTGTTAAAATACAAGATCCTCATGAGTAAGGATTGTTTCATTCATTCATTCATTTTCAGGATCTATGGAGTGCTTGGCACATAGTAGGTGCTTAATAAATATTCAATTGATACACAGGAGGTATTTAATAGTGCTAATTGACTGACTTGTCTCCTCAGGAGACTCCTATTAAAATATAAAGGGAAGGAATCATATCATATATTTAACAGCCATTAACACATTAGTATAGCTTTAGTTTATCAGGGTTTTTTTAGTTTATCAAAACAGACTTCTCTTCCTGGCTTCATTACTTCTCTCACTGGCACTGCCATTCGCTCAGTTGTCAATAGTTGAAATCTGCTTCTTCTTGTCTTTCGCTCTTTCCTCTACTCTACTTCCTCCTCCATATAATCAGTTTTCTAATCTTGTTGATTCTACACGCACACTATCTCTCAGATCATCTGTTCCTTTTTGTTTCCACTGTCATCCTCAGTATTGCATTTCTTTTTTACTTGCCTGGACTACACCAATAGACTCCTGGCTAGTTTCTTTACTCCCAGTCTCTGAGTCCTCAAGCTAGCTCTCATACTGCTGTGAGATTAATCTTCTTTGTCCATAAATGTTTCTTTCCAGCAACATATTTCCTTTCATAAAGCAACATCACAAAAATGCTCGGATCAATTCAATGAGCATTTATTAAATATCTATAGCCCTACATTCATGGTACTGAGGATGCAAAGCCAAAATGAAACATAGTCCCTGCCCTTTATCAGCTTACATTTAACTATAACTTAGAGGAAATGACTAGATATCGACATAGCCGTCATTCCAGCAGAAACATCTGTGACTCGTTGGTTAGAGCGAAGGCTAAATTCAATACCAGATTAGAAAAATAAAATAAAATAAGAAGATACTGCCTTGATTTATGGTAGTTACAACCTGATCTTTCAACAAGCTGGATAAAGATAAAGATGTTGACTTTGATGATGAACCTTTCCTAAAAAGTTTAATCAATGCAAAATAATCGCCATAACAAGGAGAGCAAAAGAGCCTAGAAACTGCCTCAGTCAGAAAATCTCCTTATGAAGTAAAAAGATCTAGTAGCAAAGGCAACATTAGTTTATATTACAGACTTATAAAATGTTATAGGAAAATGCAAAGGATTATGAACAAAATTATCTCTGTTAGCAGTCAAGAAGAAACAAGACTATCAGGTTTGGTCTGAAATACAGCTTTTTTAAAACACAAAACAAGATTGTAAAATACGCATTTGTAGATGAATCTGGCATTAGGACAACAAATTAGATGTGAAATGAAAAAGATTTTCTGGTATTTCCATGGTCATATATTCTGTTTTAGCAATCACAGTGAAACTCTACCACATCAGTACGCAATGTACTATGTACGTGAAGCAGTAGCAATGATACTTAAAAAGATGGCGCTAGGAAGAATCAGTGGCCTAAGTACAAATGAAATCCATGCTAAAGACACAGTTTTAATGGTACTCAGAGACAGATATTCAACAAGGAAAGATTTCAAAAGAATGGAAAAGATTTAAAATGATATGCCTTTTTTAAGCAACCAAAAAGAAATCAATATCTATAAAATGTATGCTATATTCTCATTTCTCTGAATTCTTTGCAAACATATTATATCCATAGGCCAGGCTTAACATTTAGCAGCCAACAAAAGGAAGTATACTTAGCATATAGTATGTAAAAGATTATCAAAATGGATATGGTACTTGACTTAGGTAGACATGAGCCCCCTTATATCCATACAGAATAAGTCAGGTCAGCAGTTCAGCATGTAGTGACTGTAGAACATTGATTCCATGTGGGTTGTCCGATGCTCTTTGGCAATCAGGTAGCTTGCACCAAAAGGAACATGACTTAAACCTTAGCAACTTGTACTAATCCAATTTTGGGGACAGCTTCCTTGCCTTTTAGGAAAAGTTCTACTTTACTCTCCTTTTATTACACTCAACCCCTTGGCAATAGGGTCCCAAACATCTTGTAGAAGAAATGGTTTTAGGGTCATTCTGGAAAATTCTCATCTCAGAGATATGAGCAACCTCCCATAGGCAGCATTGGAGGGGGAAAATCCATTAAACCAAAGAGAAAAAATAGAACAAAAAGAACTCCCTACCCCTCCAGCTCACTGAAAAAATAACCACATATGGAAGAGAATGAAATGGGAAATCTCAGGTTTTGCCTCCTCCTTTTGGAATGACTAAGTTTTTAAAATGAATGATTTGGAATATGTGGTGGGTGATACATTTTTATAGTTCACAGCGGGTCTCTATATGTAAAGCATTGATATTGAGCCCCAGTATGAAGGACATCAGGATCACCAAGCAAATGACAAAACTTCTGACAATCACCAATTCTCATCATGGTATCTGTAGTAAAGTAGCCGAGAGGTCATTACTTACTTACACAGAAACTTTTCTGGTGCTAGATTTGGCAGTGAGACTCTATCACAATTTTTTCAGTATTACCATTTTAGTGTTCCCCAGGCCATCAGCCAGACTATCCTCTCTCCTGGGAGCCCTGTTGGGTGGGTAATCCTAAATCTCTTATATCTTCAGTAGGTGCTCTGTCCACCAATATGTGATGGGACAAAGTTCCTCTACTGATTCTGTTCCCAAAGGAATAACTTTTGAATATCCAGTCCTTTTCTCTCCAGACCTCAACGCACAAAACATCAGTGTAGTTGAAGATCTTATCTGACCTGCTTCTCAAGGCTCTTTCATATGCTGGCTATGTATATTACAACCCACTGGGAAGACTTGCTAGAACTCCCTTTCCTCAAGGTATTTCCTTTTAACCAGGCCATAGAAATCCAGTGGCACATACCTCTTTTATTGTAGGCAGAGCAGAGTTATGAGTTATAAAGGCCAAACAACATTCCTGAGGAGCTAGGTCTCATTATGTAGGGGCTCATTGGGTTATTGGAGGAATCTGGAAATTGAGGCTTGGACTAGTGGTAGAGTCCTGTCATGATGACCAATAATACCTGAGAGACCTGAGAGAGCATAATTCTGAAAGTGTCATTTCCATTTAATTGTAGAGAACTCCTGTCCTCTCCATTTTATTAAAAGGGACATTTTTTTCATCAGCCAAACTTGATGACCCCTACCTACTTCTGATGACTTACAAGGATAATGCTAATGGAGGTCAGCACCAATTGGTCATAGGCAGAAAGCTGTGTTCAACCCTACTGAAATCAAGGCTTTAAGAGAAGAGGTCAACCCTAAGAAGACGCAGGGTTTTGATACTCAATTTCCCATATTAGACAAAGGAAGTCTGAAACATATTGGTTATTCTGGATTAAGGGTGGTCATTTGACCCTATTTCATTTGTGTAATAGTAACTAAGACCCAGGAGACAGAAGAACGCATGCTTTTCAAAACCGGTACAGAAAATGGCCACTTTGGAGAACTTAGAGCTCCAGAAGTTTTAGGGTCATTTGGTCTTGCCACCCATAGGTGGCACCCAAAGGCTCTGTTCAGATTGCTCATCCTGTACAGACACCTACAAAAACATGGACCCCACAGGATCATCAAGGTCAAGGGGGATAGACTACTGGATAGTCCACTTTAGATCTTCTAGGATTATAATGTGTTCTTGGGCTCCACAAGACGTGGATTTATGGGTGAGTTTACATACAGGCACCATTAGTATAGCTAGGTTGGGATTATGAGTTCTCCAAAACGTAAGCAATTCAATAAACTTATGGATTTCCTTTGTCAACTATGGGGAACTCAGTGGCAAAATCCTGGATTGTCCTTGGATTAACCTTCTCTTCTCTTATAGCCTTGATTTTGGTGGAACTGAGCACATGCTTCTGCTTGTGACCTGTTGGTTCTGACCTCCATCAGCATTATTCTTCTAAGTCACTAGAAATGGGTAGTGGTCATCATGTTTGACAAGTACCAAGCCAGGGGAAGAAACAAACCTCTCTACAGTTATTGCCAGGTCAATGAATAAGTGACTAACTACGTCTCCAGATGGAGTCGTAAACAGCCTAGAAGCAATTTGGAAAGCATTTCTAAGGAAGTTCTGGAAAAGAAACCTACGTCCTGGGAAAAGACAGGGTTTCCATCATTGCTTCTAATCAAAGTATATTAAGTTGTCCTTGTATACAAGTCACTGGATTAGGCACAAAGACAAAGAAAAAAAATTAAATAGCTCCTGTTCTTAAAGATCTTAATTCTTCCAGGGGGAGGAGGAAGATAAAATAGGTATACAGGTAATTTAAAAATATGATAACTATACACATGAAGAGAGAGTACTAATAAATGGAAGTTAGGATAGGCCTTACATAGAAGCTAACCCAACCTGCTAATGCAAATGAGAATTTCAGATAGAAGCCCCAGAACCTGTGTTATACTATGCAGTATTTACAAAAATTAGAAAGAAACTATAAGAGAACTTTAATTTAAAATAAAAACTTTAATTTAAAATAAAATACAAAATGAATATACTATCTGAATAGTAATATCCATAAAATATTCACATACATATAACTACAAAACCATATTTTGAAGAAATGAAGGAATACAAATAATTGTAGAAATTGACACTGCTTGTGTTTGGACTGTGTTAGCAGAATAAAAATAACATACCAATATAAAAAGTAATTTTGAGAAAAAACATCTCAAGATATATAGTGAGAAAAAAATACATGAAGGGAAGACACTACAAGGACTGGAACTGTATTATAAAGAAGTAGTCATCAAAACTATTTGGTATGGCTAAACAGCAGAAAAATTGATCAGCGCAATGCACTAAATAAGAAAGAAAAAGAATCAATAAAATTCAGTAGCCTACTGTTTGATAAATTTATGGACATAAATTATGTGTGTGAAGGAAGACTCCCTTTAAAAAAATAAAAGAATTGCTGATAAAACTAGAAAGCATTCTAGCAGAAATTAGATTTCAATCATTATCTTATACCATGTACCACAATACATTCAAAATGAATACACAGCATGAGTATAAGAAGCCCACATTTTTTAAAATGGAGCAAACATAAGGAGGCACCTTTCATCACTGTGGTTGGGGGAAGATTTTTTAACCAGAAAAGGTATGGACGAGAACATGAGGAAAAAAACCCAATTTTGATAATATAAAAATGTAAAGTTTTTAAATGTGCAAAATTAATGATGATTGGGTAAGAAGAGAAACTGAATCTAATCATCAATGAAAAAATATGGACATTTAACAAAGGAGCAAAACATGAACATAATATACCACTAGAAAGCAACCCAAGGAACAGAAACACAAGAAACAAATGCAATTGTTTTTAAGTAATGAAATAAATTACCACACTCTTACCATATTTAGAAAGAGTAAAAGAAAGATGAGAATGAAAACAAGAGAAAGTATTACAGGGTTAAAAAGGGGGAGATCATGAACAGATTTTTTTAAAAAAAGCTAAAGGATAAGGATATAAGCAGACCTTAAAGGAAAATAGAAAGTGAAATGGAGGAATAGAACTGAAGCCTTCTACAGCTAAATAAATGTATTTTGTAAGACCAAATTAGAGTGGAAGGGAGCATAAATGGTGAGAGAAGAGGTGGAAGGGAGAGAAAAATGGGTGACGTGGAAGGTGAACAGTAAAGAAATGATGATTCCCATAACTTCTTTGTAAGAAGAAGGACTACAGGAGAATGGAAGGAGTTAACAGAAAGGAGTGATTGAGTCTGAGAAACTGACAACACAATGTTGTCTCAACACAATGGGAAGAATGAGGCCCCTGAAGAGCACTCCCATGGGGAAATAAAGATGTGATTGTGATGAGAGATGAGGACCTCATGATAAGTTTAATCTAGGGGCAGTTTCAGTATTGGGAGGCCTCTTTCTTTGGGAGTATTGTGGATCTATAGACAATATTCTGACAAAGGAGAAGATGTATGTGAATTTTGGGGAATAGCTGGCACCCAGAAAGGTGTAGGATGGGGTGAAGACCAAGGGATGAAATGGCATGGCCAGTGGGAAGGAAAATCAACCACACAATGTAGTACACAGTATTTTCTGTCTAGTACTGCTTACCTCAACATTGCTTCCTTCATGAATGGAATGATGGGATCAGGATTCTGTGCTTCAGTAAAATAAGGGCATGTTTTTAAAATAAACTGAAAAGGAAGAGAATTAAGAAAGAACACAAAGCAAAGAAAAAATCTTTAGAAAGAGATACAAAAAAAAGGAAAAAGAGAAAGGTATGGTATAAAGAAAAAGAGAATGGTCTCGTCAAAAGAAAACAAATATAGGATGTCCCAAAAATCTTAGTGCAGTTTTAAGCTTTAATAATGTAAATAGAAATACACACATGCATACTTAACATATAATAACTTAAACATTTAGGACACTTTATAGGAAATCAGAGAAGAAGGACAAAGTGACTATTTCAAAAATATATTTTTGAAATTTTGAACTTTTTCTTTGTTTTTCTGAATATATCAAACATCAAAAAATGTATTTCCATGTACAAAGAATAGGGGGAAAAGCCTTGTACGTGGAATTCTGAATGTTTATTATGTGAAGCTTATAATTGAAAAAGAATATAACATGATGTATAATAGCTATTCAAAATACTAGTTTCGAAATTGTCTTGATTCTCTATTTCTTTCTAAGCCTTATTCTGTTCTCTTCTATCCCTATAAAAATGCTATTGTGATTCTTCTCTATTTGCTTACATTTTATGAGCAGTACATTTTCCTAAGTCTAGTCTTAATTAGAGCTCAAAAATTTTCAGTGGAGTTTAATCCGTCCAGTTCTTGGAGCTCTGATACATGTTATATCGCTCTCTTGGAAAATTTCTTACCCTTTTATGATGTGTAAAATTGTGTTCTAGTATTGCATCTGCATTTGAGAACTTCTATAATTTTGGAACAATTCTGCTTTAAGTGATATAAATGTACCTTTTTAGAACTTATCATTCCTGCAATGAGAATGAGACTTCTGGGTCCACTGGAAGTAAAAATATGCTCTGATCACATTTGTGTGTGTAGATATTTTACAGTCAGATGATGTCCAGATCTTACAGATTTACCTGGACTTCCTCTGACAATAGTTTTTGTAGAGGCTTGAATAAAAAAGTGAGTTTCATCAGAAAAAAAAATTCTATTCTTTAGTACTTCTGTTTTTATACTATCTTGCTCATGAGAAGAATTTTTATTTAGCATCTTTTATTTTTTAAATTGGTCTTGCTGTTCTTTCATCTTCAAAGAACCTATGCCACATTATTGAACATCGTAGAGCTGGAAAGCAGTGACCTGCATTTGTGAGGTCCCTCTGAAGGTCTTCACTTCTTTCCTAAGGACAAATTCTAGGCTTTCACCAGTTGTCTTGACTTTTTTCTTGCCACTGGACTCTGCTGACTCTAGAGGAGAGAGTGAGGCAGAGCTCTGCCTCACTTAAATCCAATTCACACTCAAGTCATCACTCTCCTGTTTTGGTTCAAGAACAAGAACAAAGAACAAACAATAAGAATTAATTAGTCTATTTCATAGCAACAGTTTGTCAGTGCTTTGCTTTTTTCTTACTTTCCTGACACTATGCTACAATGCTACTGATCCTGTTTTTAATGTGGCTGTGAATGATTCTTTTATTTGTTGCAGTCAGCAAAGATCCACCTCCTCAACCTCTTGTCTCCTCCCCAATTGAGAACAGAAGAAAAACAAAACACATTATAAACATGTATAATCAAAACAAATTTCCACATTGGCCATGTCCAAAAAATATTTGCCTTTCCAGTAGAGTTGGGCAAATTTACATCTTTATTGATAGTACTTTAGTGTTCCTGTTTTCCATGACTTTTCTGATATCCACTGTTTCTGTGTTCTGTCATCTCTGCCAATTTGCTATGAGTGAAGTAAAATCTCAGAATTATTTTGATTTCCATCCCTTTTTGTTAGTAGTGATATGAAACATTCTTTCACATGGTGATTAATTACAATTTTTTTGAGGGGAAAATTGTTCATTTTACTACCTCTTCTGCCACTTTCCTTTCCTGTTTCATATAAAGAGGATGTCTTCCTTGCAAAGACAAATCCTTCTACATATACAAGTAATCAAACCCATTATATCCCATCTTCTCCAGCACATTGACCCTTCTGTCATCCCTCCTCTCTCACTGATCTTTAATCTCTTTCTGTCTGTTGTCTTCTTTCCTACTGCCTGCAAATATCCATATCTGTCCCATCTTCAAAAAACTTTCACATGATCTATCTGTCCCTGCTAACTATTAGTCTATATCTGTCCTCCCTTTTGTGGCTAAATTTCCTGAAGAGGCAGTCTACAAAAGCAACCCTCACTTCCTTTCCTCTTAAATACTAACTTCTCTCTTCCTAATTCTTTGTAATATGAATTCCAATTTCATCATTCAACCAAAAGCTGCTCTCATTAAAGTTATCGATGATGTCTTCATTATCAGATCTAACGGCCTTTTCTTCATGCCCAACCTTCTTGAAATGTCTGCAGCCTTTGACATTAATCAAACCATCTTTTCCTTGATACTCTCTTCTCTATGGTTCTTCTCCTGCCTGTTGGACCTTTCTTTCTTGGTCTCCTTTGCCAGCTCTTCACCAGGTGATGACCACTAACAGCAGGTTATGTCCTGGGCCTTCTTTTCCCTTTATATTGTTTCATTTAATGATCTTATCCTCTCTCATGGTTTTAATTATAATTTCTATGCAGATGAATCTCAGATTTGTTTGTCTAGCCTTAACCTTTCTCCTAACCTCCATCTTTTACTTTCTATTATACATTTAAAACTTAATGCTTTATGGACATCTTAAGTTCAATATGCTTAAAATTGAACTTATTATCTCTCCCCACCAAAACTATTTCCTCTTCCTAACTTACCCATTATTCTCCAGGGGCCAACATCCTTCCAGTCACCCAGGGTTGCAATCTACATGTCATCCTTGACTCCTCAGTCACTCACCTTCTCTGACTCATATTTTCATTTCGGTCATTAATATACAACCTTCCCTCCACCAATGCAACTGCGCTAGCACAGGCTCTCATCGCTTCATATCTGGAATATTACAATAGGCTTGTCTTCCTGCCTCATCTCTCCCCACTTCAATCAATCAGCTGCAAGTATTTTCAATGCAGTAATAAAGGTGAAAGAAGTAGAATAGATTAAGGGTTGGTCTTAGAGTTAGGAAGATCTGTGTTCAAATCCTATCTCCAGTGAATAGAGATTATATAATTATGGGCAAGTCAGAATCTGGCATACAGCAAGCAATAAGATGCTTGTTGACTGACAGCCTTGGAGGCAACTCTATAGGCAACTCCACGGCTTGGGATAAAGGGCTGACATGAAGTGAGAAAAATCTGAGTTCAAATGAGACCTCCAACACTTACTAGCTATGTGACCTTGGGCAAGTTACTTAAATCAGAATTTATTCAACTGTAAAATGAGAAATAATAATAACAACTGTCTAACGTTGTTGTGAGGATAAAATGAGATAATATTTGTAAAGCACTTAGCATTTTGTTGCCGTTGAGTTGTTTTGTTCTTGTCCTACTCTTTGTGACCCCATTTGGAATTTTCTTGGCAAAAATACAGAGTGGGTTGCCATTTCCTTCTCCAGCTCTTTTTACAGATGAGGAAACTGAGGCAAACAGAATTATATGACTTGCTTAAGGTCATACAGCTAGTAAATATCTGAGGTCAGATTTGAACTCAGGAAGATGAGTCTTCGTGGCTCCATGTCCAGTCTCTAGCCACTCTGAAATCTAGCTGCTCCAAAGTATTTAGTATAGTACCTGGCAAATAGTAGGCACTTGGTAAATTTCCTTCCTTACTATAAATTGAAGATAGTGAAGGAAGGAGTTTTTATCCTAAAGAAATCACAGAACTAGACTCCACAAAAAGGTGTCAGTGAAATGAATCTTTCATCATAGGTTATGTATTTAGGAACAAGGTTTATTTGTGCTCATTGAAATGTCAGAATTTCCAGTAACTTTTGCCTTTCCTAGCAAAGAAACCTTAATCTCCTTACTGGAAATTGTTCTATTTATGCAGCATATCCTGCATTGAAAACTGTTTCAGCTCTTTAGTTACATAAGTAACAGATGGGACTTACACAGTTTTTGAATACAAGGTCTAAATAGGTTACTATCCTTTAACTACCCATTCACATCGCAGAAAAAACAGATTTTCAAGCTTTCACCAGGAAAGCTAGATGAACACAGTTAGCTGGGTGCAAGTCAGTGGCAAAATCAAATGACTAGTTTTTAATTGGTGGTTCTATAGACTGGATTTGGATGGCACCCATTCTATTCCAATAAATTTTGGGGGTCGTGAAAGAGGGACAAGTAATTCTGAAGGAACCAAGCAGTAAATTTATATGAATAATGAAAAACCAATAAACTCCTTTTGAGAAAAAAAATGTATGTTTTCAGAGCATGTTCTCACCAGTTTGTCTGAAGTGACCATGGACAAAGTAATACTGAAAGCTCTGAGTTCTAATTGTATCTATGCCTCTCATACTCTGGAAATTTCCACAGAAGGCTAAATGAGGCCAGGAAGGTCCCAGCCCCGTTATGCGGTCACACTCTGCCTGTTACCGTTCTTGCAGTCCACTGCAAGGATGGTGACTACTTCATAAAAAGCAGACAGATAGTGGGAATTTGAATTGAAGTCTGCTTTTCATGTCTGTTCCCAGGCATGGCAATACCTAAATCATACTAGACTGACTGTCAATAGGTTAATGTTAACTTCAAGCTCAGTGGCCCACTTAGAACTGCGGGATCAGTTGGCTTTTCTGAACTTTTGTGTTGCAATAATAATGATAGTGATAATATAACTGACACTTCTATAGCAGTCAGTCAGCATACATTTATTAGGCACTTATAAGGTGCCAAGTACAGTGCTAAGCATGGACATAAAAAAGCAGGCAAAAACATAGCCTCTTCCCTCAAGGATTTCACTTTCTAATGGGGGAAGGCAACATGTAAATAATTGTGTACATACAAGCAAAAGGAGAAAGGAAATAGTATTAATTAAATGCTTGCTAAATGCTTTACTAATATGACCTCATCTAATACTCACTCATACGTACTCTACCCATTTGATACCTGTGAGGTAAATGCTATTGTTATCCTCATTTTATAGTTGAGGAAATGAGGTAACCAGAGCTTAAGGGACTTGCCCAAAATACCATAGCTACTAAGTGTCAGAGGCTGAATTTGAACTCAGGTTTTCCTGACTCTGGGCACTCTGTCCTCTGTACCACATAACTTGTGGCACATACAAGATATAGACACAGTAGTTGGATGCAGTGTCAAATGGAAGGCTCTAACAGGATGTCACCTTAAAGTTTGCAAAGTACTTTATGTAAGGTTTTATAACTTAAAACTGCGCTAAGACTTATGGGGGCATTCTGTATTTGGTACATGTTTTGCATCATCTCCTCAACTCAGTATCCCTAGGTTTCTAGGTTAGATCTTGGTGTAGAGTAAATACTGCAGGGTTCCAAGGTACCCTGTGGGCATATGCTGTTAACATTATAGATTATGCGCCCCTACTGGTGAGCTGAAATTTAATAGCCAATAAATATAATTAGTTCAAAGCAAAGACAGAAGCCATAAAATTCCTCCCGTAAACCTATGGCACAAAGACGCATGGTATCCATTGGAAGAGCAGGCATGAACTTAGAACATGCAGTTAGTAAATATATGTGGCCAAAGTATGGCCAGTACTGTAGGGCCCCAGATTTCTTTCTTGTGCTGTCTGTTCTCAGACTGTGTCTTGCTGAGCGCAGCGTCTCAGCTGTCTCGGCCAAGCTCCCTGAAAGTTCTTTCTACTTTCAGTTACCAAGGCTAGCTCTTTCTTGCATCTATGGCTGACTCTTCTCACCTCCTAGATGTCATTGAATCTGCTGCCTTCCTGTAATGTTACTCATCTTTGTGTTTGTGGCTGATGTGGGTATGTGGGGGGAATTAGGGAAAGATGAAAAAAAATTGCCTCCTGACCTGCTGCCCTCTGGTAGAGGTGAAAGGGTCATAGCACACAAAGCTGTTCACTTCCTTGAATGCCTCAAACTTTTGAACTCTCAAACGGTCTGTAGAGCTTGACAGGTCATTTACTTTTTAACGACATCCAAACACGTGGCCAGTCTTCACCAAGCCAATGACCAGCTGCCCTTGCAGTTTAATCAGAGAACTAATTCACATTCATAAAGGCATAACAGGTCTTATGTATTGTAGATACACACATTAATAACACATTAATAGGTATAAATTCTGTTATCTTCCCCTTGCTTCTTCCCTTTACTTCCCCTTACTTCCTAGGTTACATCAACTGAGGGAGAGAGGAGTTGAACCAAATTTTCCCTACTATATACTTATATATGTGTATACACACACACACACACACACACACACACACACACACACACACACATATATATATATATATATATATATATAGGACTGTACCATAAGGGATGCAATTCCACAAGTAAAGAGGAGAACTCTTAGCTCTTGTGAAAAGTATGATCATATTTACCAGTCGCAGGTAATACATAACAATAGATGGTTTTAATGAATGTACAGACCAGCCTAGAAGGGGATGTTTGGTTTATAAATTGTCTCCCACGGGCCTTCCTCTCTCTCCCATCCTATTAGCTTCTGCTAAGAAGAAATAGTGTGTCCCATTTTTTGAGGCAGAACTTGCATCATCTGCTGCTTCTACTGGTCCCGTTCTCAGCTCTCATCAATTCTCAGTCATTCTTCTCCTCCCAGTCACTATCATCCTCAGTAGAAACCTGAAAAGATCAGTGTACAAGGGCTTCAGAGAGGGGTGAAGGGTATAAACCACAATAAGGCATGCTTCTTTAATACTTACACCTGTCATCTTTCCCCAGACTTGACATTTTAGAGACTGATTTAGAAACATTTGGCAAATTGAGCAGCCCTTTGATCCTCCCTTTGCCTCATGACGCCTCCAGAATAAACTGGAGTTAATCCTAGATGGAAGGGACTAAGATGAAAGAGGACTGGGAAGGGCTTCTTGCAGAAGGTGGGACTTTTAGTTAAAACATAAAGAAAGCTAGAGAATCCAGGAGGCAGAAATTAGTGGGGGGAGAGTTCCAGCAATGGGAGGCAGCCAGTCAAAACACCTGGAACTGGAGGATGAAGAGTTTTGTGTGAGGCTAGTGTCACTAGATCTCAGAATGTAAGGGAGTAAGGTCTTGGAGGTCATAGAGATCCACTAGAATTTATTGAAGGGGATTGGAGTGTGTGACATGATCAGATTTGCCCTTTAAAAAGATCAG
This sequence comes from Bettongia penicillata ogilbyi, assembly GCA_023548195.1. Lineage (NCBI taxonomy): Eukaryota > Metazoa > Chordata > Mammalia > Diprotodontia > Potoroidae > Bettongia > Bettongia penicillata. Next base: position 854,588 of record JAJHZJ010000041.1, read on the forward strand.
TTTGACAGCTAAGTGGAACATATACTGGAATGGGGAGAGATCTGACGCAGGGAGACTACCCAGCAGGCTATTGAAATAGCCTAGGTGATGACTGGTGTGAGGTAATGAGAGCCTTCACCAGGATGGTAGTGTTAGAGGGGAAAAGGGGGTTCAGGTATTACAAAGGGAGAAGTGACAAAACATGGAAACTAATTAGATATGGGAGGTGAATGTAAGTAAAAAGTTGAGGAGGATTTCTAAGTTACAAGCCTGAGAGCTTAGAAGGATGGTAGAAGTTAGGAAGAAGGGAGAATATTGAGAGAAAGATAACAAATTAAATTTTACGAATGTTCAGCTTAAGATGTCTATGAGGCATTCAACTTGAGATGTCCAGTGAGTATGTAACTGGAAACGTGAGACTGGAGGTCAGGAGAAAGGATGGGGATAGTGAATAGATCTGAGATTCATCTGCATAGAAATGATCATTGAAACTACAGGACTTGTGATATGAATGATATTATGGAAGGAGAAGAGGGCCTTGGACAAGACCTTGGAGGACACCCAGTCATAGCAGGCATGACTTGGATGAAGATCCAGCAGAGGAGATTGAGCCAGGAAGAGTGCCCAGATACTGTGATGAGGTCTTTCATTTAGAACTCTATGTCTGGCAAGAACAAAGCCCTTTGTTACAGATAACTAATTAGACCAAAGTTAGAACACTTTTAGTCAGTCCCAAGATCTTGTCTGGGTTAGCAAGCAAATGAATTTGATTCGGAACAAAAATTAAACAGAAGAGACAGGTTCGTTGGTCACTACCTACCTAGCTGATATTCTTGCCATCACGCATATCTGTCAGAAGTAAAACTTGATTGCTTTGGTCAAAAAAAATTTCTCCTAACACTTATCAAATCTATGTGCTCAAACTGAATTTCTGAGTTTATTTACATGATTTGGCTTCCATTTGGCTGGAAAAATATCTTTATTAGCATTAATATATTTTTTGGTTTGTATTGATGAAGCAGATCTCTCCTTCACATAAATCTGAATTTAGCTCATTTAGTCTCTGGCGTTGTGGAATTCAAGTAGATAAATTGCAGGGTGATCCTTTTGAATATAAAATATACCCTACACAAGCATATAAGAATATGAATGGGATTCACCTCTTAGTTCAGCAGCAAAGTTATAGGGTCATTCTGTTCCTCTATTCCCAAGATATTGGGGTCCTAATCTCCACACAAACAAGCTGAAAACACAAGCCAATGTGGAAAATCTCAGTAGCATTAGTAGAATTGGAGAACCACATTGAGGACTGCATCTGTCCCATTTCTTTGCATTGTTTCTGTTTTCTTGAACATTTTCCGTCCTTCTGGGACTGACATTCTTATAGAATTCTAAGACAGAGTGATCATTTCCCCTTGATGTTACCATCATTTTCTTCCCAGAAACCAATGAAAAGAGGATCCAGAATAGAATTTCCCTTTGTTGATTCTTTTATATTTGGAGGGATATTAAATCAAGCCAAGAAATTATTAGTCATCAATTTGGGTACAGAGTTAGCTTTAACAGACATGTGGATAATTGAAATTATCAATCACAACTCTGTATCAGGCATATAATCTATTTCCTAAACTCTTAATCTTTTTTCTTCCTTCTGTCTTTAATGAACTCCAGTGATAATATTTCTTCTGTTTCTTCCTCTTTTAATCTTTATTCACCCAAACTCTCTTTATTATGCTTCTTTACTCTGAGTACTAAATTTTCTTATGTGCACATACATGCCTAATACACAATGTTCTTGCTCTTTTAAAGCTATGCCTATTTTCAAGAAGGCATGAGCTTCCAGAGTTGTATTCTAGTCAAATATTTCACTATTGCCAGCTAGATGAAGTACTAGAAGTAGGACATTTACCTAAAGGAACTGGCCAAGGACTTTCCAAGTGTTTCCAAAGCCAGCTAAATGCAGCATGTCTGAAGTCTCCTATCAAGGTTTCCCCCCTTTTTTTTTCTGAGTGTGTGCCTGGTTTGGAAGTCTTGCTTTCTGACGTGGAGGAGTTACATAATTTAGCCAAGATAAAAGAGCAAATTGCTGGCAGAGCTTGAACTCGAACTCAGATCTCTGGATTTCTAGTACAGAGATCACCTATTAGATCATACTGTTTCAAAAATTTCCCACAACTCTGTCCTCTTCCTTAGTCAATATTATACAAAAAAACCCCCCAAAACTGATATATTAGGTACATTTAAGGGGAAACAAAAGGGGATCATTCAAATAAATTACTTGATTTAACATCAGATAATTCAGGTAGAATAGTTGATCCAGGAAACTTTTAGTGGGAGAGTGGAAAAGCAGCAAAAATGTTGGTTCTTACCAAAAGGAGTGGGAGAAGCTCTGAAAAACTACTTCTTAAAGAATGAAGTAGAAAAGATTTAGTGATCTACGACTCTAAGGGGAGGTAAATAGCTCTATTTTCCAATTTGAAACACATTTGGGAAATGCTCTTATGTACAATGTATTTAAGAAATTTGAACGTATGAGACATACACATTTCTGGGAGACTGTGCTTGCCTGATTTATATTAGTTTCTTCCTGTGCCATTTTGCCTCTGTGATGGCTTTTACTTGCTCTTATATTCTCAGTTGTATTATACAACTGTGGGAGTTGATCTAAGCAGCTTAATCATTCCCTAGTAGTCTGGCAGGCACTCAGCTTCCCTGACAATCCCTGAAGACATTTCAAGAAGGCTGTTATTTTAGGACACATACAAATCTCTGTACTGCAAGTTGATATTTAGATGGTCATTAAGTTGCTCATGTAAATAGTGAAGGTCTAAAAAGCCCTGAGGACTGATTGGGTGGAGTTTGATCTTGTATTAGAGAAAACCCCTAATGAGAAAAAAACACCACAGAAGTACCCATGCATGTATCCATTGTTACTTCAATGTATTACACTTGCTGTAGTTAATTAATGTCCAATTTTTTGTGACCATATTTGGGATTTTCTTGGCAAAGATACTGGCCTGATTTTCCATTTCTTTCTCTAGCTCATTTTACAGTTAGGAAATTGAGGCAAAATCTGATAGCTAGTGAGTGTCTACAACCAGATTTCAACTCAGGAAGATGAATTTTCCTGAGCCCTACCTAGCTGCCCCCATATTAATCTTAGCTTAGGTTTTAGGTGTATGAAATGGATAGAACACAGATTGACTAATTCAACAATTCAGTCTGTCTTCAGTGTGGATCAGTTCAATATCCATTAATGGTATTGATTATGAAAATACAGAAGCTTTAACAACATTAACAAAACAATGGATAACATGTTTTGCAATTTACAAAGCACATTTTATCACCATGTAGTGAAAGATAGTCAATTATTAGTTTAAGCACAACTCTGTTATTTATACGTTGCATAAACTCCAGATAACTAAGGTTGGTTGTCCTTCCTTTTGAAGAGAACCAGTGATGTCATGGGGTGATGTCTTGACTTGTGTGTGAATTGGACTTAAGTGAGACAGAGCAGCACAAAGATGTCAGCTTTATTGTCTCTTCCAGAGTCATTGAAGTCCAATTGCAAAACAAAAGTCAGGATGACTGGTGATGGCCTTTGATGGGCCTTTGATGGATGGATGATCTTGGCATTTTCAATGCCTGACCAAGCTCTAAGCACTTCATAGCACCTGCTTCAGTCACCTTCATGGCTCTTGGAGCAAATGTGCCCATCTTGTGCCCATCTCACTGAGAGAAGTGTTCATACTTGGGGTAGACATCCTCCTAACTCACCAACAGGTTTGGGCTTTGAGGTTACCTTCAACCTGGTTTAGCCCATCTGCCAGACAATTGGGGTGTGACTGCTGAGCATGCTACAGCTTTTTGGAGCCACAGGTGAGAAGTAAATGAAAAATGAACACCAAAGGTAGATAAGCAGCCCTGAAAAGAACTCAGCAGGCCCTCATGCCACCGGTGCTAGTCCTCCCTGAACATCCTTGACACTCCTTGAACAATAAACATCTAATGTCTATCTTTGGGCTTGTATTCAAGCTCTTTCTTGCCTGATAAGGCCTGATGGGACTTGAGTTCTAATGGAAGAGTCTTTGAATAGTAAGGGTTACTTCCAGAACATGATAAGGCACTGGAGTAGGACTATGTTTGCTTATGTGATAAGATGAAATGACAGTTTAACCTTATAAATTTAGCAAGCCTTATGACCACAAACCATAGAATAATAGGACTGTAAGGGTCTTTAAAGATCTAACCTGATTCCCTCATTTTACAGATGAAGAAGTGAGTAGAAGGAGATGCAATCACTTGCTTGCGGCCGCTCATGAAATGAGCTGATGGTAGAGCAAGGACCAAAATCCAAATCTTCTGATTCCTTGCCCACATGATGGACCATAGCTGATCAATTTGTTCATCTTCACTTGGGATATTTCTATTTAACTGTGATACATATAAAATTTACTGATGCAGAAATAAATTCTATCCTCTAAGCTCTCAAGAGGCTTCACTTGATGTAATATTTTAGCTATATGACAAGCCAGTAGTATTTTTAAGTGAAAAAAAAAATGTTGGTCATTAAGATGCTTGTATGTTAAGATCTCCAAACCAATTTCCTCAAAAACAGAAGATGTAATAGTGTCAAAAAGCCAAAGCAGATTTACCAGTTTGGTTTTTTTCTTCTATTTCTCTAGGCTTTCCTTCTCATAAACTGAACGGCTACCAGCTAGGACTCTTTCCCTCCTGTCCTTTCAAAGAAAAAGAACGCTTTTTCTGGCCAAAGCTAATTCTTACACTTGTGCCTTTGATCATTTTCTTTCTTGTGTCCTACTGGATCCATCAATCATCCATGCTCTCTTTCATCTTTAATCACTTCTTTTATCTTTCCTTCTTCACTTCTGCCTAAAAACATCCTGACTTCCCAATCCTAAAAACCCTTTGACTTTACTACTCCCCTTTTTTTTTCTATCCCCTGATGCCAAACATCTTGATAGAGTGGTCTCTATTTGTTGCTTCCACAACCAACTTCTTAATTGCCCCAATACAAGGGCCCTTTTGCAGTCCTTATCTACCTTGACTCCTCTATAACATTTCTCACTATTAACTACTCTATCTTCTATGAAACACTCTGTTCCTTTGGTTTCTAGGACAATACACTCTTTTATTTTTACACCTAATTCTCAAACCACTCCTAATCAGGTGTCAAGTTGTGTCAATTCTATTTCCACTGTACACCTGTAAACTTCTTAATTAGTCTCCCCTTTTCCAATTCCTTCTATAAACTACTGCCATATTAATTTTCCTAACGTACAATGGAGGTCTGATCAGAGCACTACATTACCATAAAATTCTAAATGGCTCCCTATTGCTTATCAAAGTGCAAACTATTTGGTATAGCACTCAAGGATATTACAATTTAGTTTCAACCTACTTTGTCAGCATTATCTTCTATTACTTTTCATCATATATTCTGTCCTTCAGGTAAATGAATTACGTGGTATTTCTTGAACATGTTCCCTGCTATTTTTTCTCCCTGACTTGTTTAGGTTCCCAAGAGTACATACTTCATTTTGCCTACGAAATCCTACCCATACTTTAAGATCTATGAAAACCATCAAGAGCTTTTGCCATTTCAGGGCCAACAGAGATAAAATATCATAGAGAAAGTTGTGTGTGTTCATTCTTTTTTGCCAAAGAAGACCATGCCATCAGAAAAAATGACAACTTGCACTTGACTTTGTTTTGAGTGAGGGAGGGCTGTGCAGGTCACCAGCCTCACTTCTCTTCCAGAACCACCTGAATCTTCAAGATATTCATCAAGATGACTGGAGATGACCCTGTATGAGGCAATTGGGGTTAAGTGACTTGCCCAAGATCATACAGCTAGTGAGTATCAAGTATCTGAGGTGAGATTTGAACTCAGGTCCTCCTGACTCCTGCACTGGTGCTCTATGCACTGCACCACCTAACTGCTCCAATAGAGAGAGTTACATCTATAGTAGATTAATAAAGTTTTCCACATTTTCTACACTTAACCTTTCCCATGGAGAGATATCAATAGAAAGTGAGAAACCAAGAGTTTTACTACCATTCTACAGAATTCCCATCAATTAGATTCCTAGTCTCTGTCTAAGGACCTAAAAAAGAGAGGAAGCCCACTATCTTCCAAGGTAGCTCATTCCTTTTGTGAATAATTCATTCCCTACTTCTTTTTACCAGAACTCACACCCTGGAGACTTCAACACATTCATCTCCAAATGTTTTGCCCTGGGATCCCTTTACCCCATAGCTGATTGCCACTCCTGGCCTATTATTTCAGGCAGTCCCTCACCATGCATCATTGTACTCCCTTTCTTCTTGACAGTCTTACCAAGCACCTTGATGCCATAGGTGTAGCCTTTCTCTTCTCCTCTAGGTTTGGAACCATCATCAAACCCTTTGTCTGACAATAACCTCTTATCATTCCATTTATCCCAAAGCCCAAACCTATTCTTCATGCTAATCACAAGCTCTAATATCTTGTGCTTCAGCTCTGACTTTACTTTCCTATTTCTGATCCTGATTCTACAGATAACCAATTCAATGCTATGATGCTATGATGTCATCTACTCATGGATTCCTTACCCCTTTGTCATATAAGCTCTCATCTCTTGACAAACCCTATGACTGGATTACTCCCACTATCTATTTCCTCTGTTCCTACTCACATGCTGCTGAATGAACTGAAGGAAGCTACAGAACTGGGAACATAATAAATTCATATTATCCAACCTCAACTGGGCTCTCATCACAGAAGGGAAATCCTTTTGTTACTCGCTAACTGTTCCCCAAACTCTTTCATCACTGAAGCTATTCCAAACTTCTTTTTTCCTCAAGAACTACCACTATAGAAGCTTGCTCTCATCACATTTGGCCTAAGGAGGAAATAACATGCACATTCAATTTGGTATGAAAATCTATCTTACACTACAGGAAAGTAGGGGAGAAGGGGATAAGTGGGGTATGTGGGAGGATGATAGAAGGGAGGGCAAATGGAAGGAGGGAGTAATTAGAAGTAGACACTTTTGGGCAGGGACAAGGTCAAAAGAGAGACTAGAATAAATGAGGGACAGGATAGGATGGAGGGAAATGTAGTTAGTCTTTCACAACATGACTATTGTGGAAACCTTTTGTGTAGCTACACATATATAGCCTATATTGAATTGCTTGCCTTCTCAATGGGGATGGGTGGGAAGGAAGGAAGGAAGAGAAGTTGGAACTCAAAGTTTTAGGAGCAAATATTGAGAATTGTTTTTGCATGCAACTGGGAAATAAGAAATACAGGTAATGGGGTATAGAAATCTGTCTTGCCCTACAAGAAAAGAGAAAAGATGGGGATAAGGAAAGGGAGGGGTGTGATAGAAGGGAGGGCAGATGGGAGGAAGGAGTAATCAGAATGCATGGTGTCTTGGAGTGGGGGGAGGGGAGAGATAGGGAGAAAATTAGGAACTCAAAATCTTACGGAAATGAATATTGAAAACTAGAAATAAGCAAATAAATGAATGAATGAATGAATAAATAAATAATAATAAAAAAAAAAGAACTCCCACTATACTCCTCTATGAACTGAGGTTCTTACTTTACTGAGAAAATTGAGGACATTCACTGATATTCACTCCTTTCTCCCAATCTCTTCTTCAACATCCTTGACACCATTCACCTGATCTCTTCCTCCTTTTTCTAATTTCTGACAGTGACATCATCTTTATCTCTGCCAGTGTCAAGTCCTTTGCATGTATGTGTCCTTGATCCAGTCTCCATCCATTTACCTTTCATTCTCTCTCTGTCTCTCTCTCTCTGTCTCTCTCTCTCTCTCTCTGTCTCCCTCTCTCTGTCTCTCTGTCTCTTTGTCTGTCTCTCTATTTCTCTCTGCCTCTGATTCTCTGTCTCTTCTTCAATCTATCCTCAGTTACTTGTTCCATCTGTACTAGTCTCCGCTTTCTTCTCAACTTTTTGAATTCTGGTTTCTGACATCATCACTTAACTGAAACTGCTCTCTCTAAAGATACCAAAAATCTCTAAATGGATAAAAAACCAAACAAACAATCCAGGATACTCTTTCTTCAGTCTTTACCTTGATTTATCTGCTCCATTTGGATCACCCTCTCTTTCTGGATATTCCCTGCTGTCTATTATCACACCATTCTCCAGTTATCCTCCTTCCTAGCTATGTCTTAGTCTTTTGTGCTGGCTTATTATCCATCCCATGACCCTTAGCTGTGGGTGTTCCCCAAGGCTTTATTTTGGCCTCTCACCTCTCTGCCTCTCTCTCAAAATAGATATAGATAATAACAGCTCCCATAGATTAATTATCTCATTGCAGATGACTTGCAGGTCTATATATCCAGCCTCAGTTTCTCCCTTGAGCTTCTGTAGCAAATCATGAACTATTTATTGGACATTTCAAACTCAGTGTCCCAAAGATATCTGAAACTCAGCATGTCCAGAACAGAACTCATTATCTTTCCCCTGAAAACCCAACCTTTTCCCAAACTTCTCTATGTCTTTTGAAGGCCCCATAATCCTTTTGGTCTCCCAGGTTTGTAACCTTGGAGTTATCCTTGACATCTCACTTTCATTCACCTCACCTATCCAAATCAATTACCAAGTCTTGCTATTTCTACCTTTACAAGATCTCTCTATTTACTAGTGATCAGTTTGGTTCAGGGCCCCTAGTTCATTGCAGTGGCCTCCTAATTGATCTCCCTGCCTTATGTCTCTCCTAATTCTAGCACACCCTCCACAGAGCTGTCAAGTATTTTTCCTTAAGCATTGACTGAGTCACAGTATTACTTAACTCAATAAATTTCAGTGACTTCTTAAAATCAAATACACTCTATGTAGGTTTTAAAGCCCTGTACAACCCAGCCCTGACTTATCCTTCCAGTCTCATTGTATATTACTCTCTTTCCTGCACTCTGTGAGCCAGGCCAGCTGGCCTTATTCTCATACATTATACTTCATCTCCTTAGCACTGGCTACTTTCCATGCATGGAATTAATTATTCCCTCCTTTCTTTCACCTCATAGAATTCCTCTCTTCCTTTAAAATGCAGCTCAGTCACCACCTCCTACATGAATACTGTTCTGAACTCCCCAACTGCTAGTGTCTTCCCAAACTACCTTATATTACATTAATTTGAATTCTCTTCATATTTATTTTGTATATTCATATATATGTGCATGCACACACACACACACACATATATTTGTGGTCTCCCTCCCTTGAGAGGAAGGATGGTTTCATTTTGCTTTTTTGTATCCCCAGTACCTAGTACAGCACCTAGGTACCTAGCATACAAATACGTGTTTAAATGAATGCTTATAGATTGATGGATTGATTAAAATGAACTTTTCCTCTGCTACTGGCAGATGTATATGAATCTACTTCACTAAAGCCACAATCACCATCCCCATAACTTTATGGAACAAAGAGCTTCTCTCTGGTCCCTACATCCTTATGTTTCTTGTTCCTTCCTATTAGAATAATAGCATATTGAGAGTAGGAATTATCTTTGCTTTGATGTTTGTATCTCCAGTGATTCTCACTGTGCTTGACATGTGGCAAACATGGTGAATGACTTTAAAAAAAGCTTTTTATTCATTTGAGCTTAAATTTGCCTCTTTGCAATTTCTACCAATTTTTCCTAGATCTACTCACCAAAAAGGACATCTCTTCCTTACAACAGCTTTTAAAACACTTAAAGAAAGCTATCATGAGCCCTCTAAATCTCCTCTGCCCCAGATCCCCAGCTTCTTAAGAGACTAAATTCTAGAAAAGTTAAGTTCAAAGTTCAAAGTCACATAGTGCAAGGCAGAGGTTACTTCAGACAATTACTCTACCATACTTACAGTAAGGAACATGATATGCTCTGAAATCTTAGAAACACATCTGAATCAATCAATTAAAAATTATAGACTAAGTACAAAAAGTCCTTGAAAGACATTGAGCTAGAATGGCATTGTATAGGAAATGTGTTTAAAATGGATGAGGAAACTTGGTCATGCCCTGTGAGTAGTTTACTACATAGCAAGCCATTGTGGGACCTGCAGATTCATGTGCCTGGCAAGAAAGGAGAGAGTATTCTAGCCAGAGCCCTGTGAAGGAATCATTTGAGTGGAGAAAGAGATCTTACCTCAGCCTGGGTCTCACTTTCCTCTCCCTCCACTTGACTAGAGGAAGAACTTGAAAACTTCAGAAGACTAGAGGATTTGGACTTCTTAAAATGTCATCCTAGTAGCATCCCTGGGATGGTAATAATAGGAAATAGTGTCTGCATAAAAAGCTGAATAGACTGGCTATAATGAATAAAGCTAGACTCAAGGCTCTGCAAAAAGTCTGGAAGAAAAACTTGTTGTGTTCTCCGTTTATTGCTGAAGAAGACCATGCCATCAGAGAAATGATGACATGACTTGTACTTGACTTTGTTTCGAGTGAGAGAGGGCTGTGCAGGTCACCAGCCTCACTTTCTCCTCCTGAGCTGTCTGGATCCACAGAAGATCCTGACCAGATACTCATCAGGATGACTGGAGATGGCCCAGGATGTAATGGGAGACCTTGGCCCCTTTAGGTCAAGGCCTATTCAGGTACTCACTTAGGGTGAGGTAACACTCATTCAGAGAATAGACCTGTTTAAGAAATAGTCAGGGTATAGTCCCTTTAATGAGGCAAAGAAAAATAACTAAATCAAGCTGGGAGGGAAACAGCAGCAGTTACTGTTGATAATCACTCTTAAGACAAGAGGGTCCATTATAACAGCCCTTAAGTAGAACTTCGGCAGGGGCCTAGTGTTATACAATCTGTGGGCTTCAGAGTGCGGTAGGTTTGAATGGTAGACTGGAGGATCTTGAATACCTAGAAAAGAGTTTGAATCTTAGGCCATGGACATTAAGGTGCCATTGAAGATTTTTGAGCAAAGATTGATGTAACCATAAAAAGACATTCAAGCAGTACCATGTCGTTTTGTAGAGAGGAGGGAGAGAGTCAAGGTGAGAAGTTGAGAGCCTGTATCAAAGGGGTTGACAATAGGGACAAAATAAATGGGGCAGCATTACAGAGACATATTCCAGGAAAAAAGTATAGACAAGACTAGGTAACTGACTCTGTATGAAAAGTGAGGAACAGAGAATAGTCATAGATATACCCAAGGATTCAGAGTTGAGACACAAGGTGAAGGGGGATGACAAAGAGAGGAATAGTGAAGATCAAAGGTAGTTATAGCTTGTGGGATGAGATGCCATTTTTGATGTTTTGATACTGAGATGCTGGTCAGAATCCAGATCCAGACAGAGATGTGAAACTTGAGCCAAAGACTAGAGGTATTCGAATCTCTGGGACTAAATGAGATTACTGAGTGAGAAAGTAGAGAGAATTCAAGGTCAGGAAGACACTGATGAGGAAAATTCAAATTAAGGGAAAGGAAAAGGGATTTAAGGAGCCAATAAGGGAAATAGAAAATGAATTTCTTGTGAAGTAGATAGTAAAGCAAGAGAGTGAGCTGTCTCTGGAGGAGTACACAATGGGAAGTAGTGGTCACCAATGTAAAAACCTACATAGAGATCAAGGAAGATGAAGTCAAAAAGAGGCAACTGGATTTATTGGAAAGGTACATTTGTAAGCAAGTGAGAGTCAGGAGAGAGGGAGAGATTGAAAATGGATGAAAGAGGGGTCCTAACTTTGGAACAGGGTCCTAGCAAGGGGAGAAAAGGAAGGGGATCATTTAAGAAGATCAGGAAATTAACATTAGTGAATTTTAACCTCTCTTAAATAATAGTGTTGGACTATATGGTATCTAGTATCTAGGTCAGTTTAGGCAGTGCAGTGGATAGAGCACTGAGCTTGGAATCAGGAAGACTCATCTTCATGAGTTCAAATCTGGCTTCAGACACATACTAGTTGTGTGACCCTGGGCAAGCCACTTAAGCTTATTCACTTTAGTTCCATCATCTGTAAAATGAACTGGAGAAGAAAATGGTAAACCACTCCAGTATCTTTGCCAACAAAACATCAAATCAGGTGGAAGAAAAACTACAGTACACCTAAAGGGAGTATCTTGAGAACTTCAGCAAAAACTTCCAGAACTTTGAATTATACCTTTGTCATATATGCTCTTTGAGTTTGAACTTTCTGGCCCCTAGAATCTGTATGTGTTGATCAGAGAGTGTCAGACTTTTGGAGAGGGTATTTTGGATCAATTAAATAAATGCAGTAAATATCTACTAATTTATATCAATTGACAAGCATAGAGAGAAATACACTAGTGGAAGCTTAAGAATGCTAGTGTTAGACACTAAGACAGCTTTGAGATACTATCTCAATTGGATTGGCTAAAGCGATAGAAGAGGAAAATGAAAGAAGGAGATGTGGAAAAATTGGTTCACTAATGCACTGTTGATGGAACTGTGAACAGTTCCAACCATTTTGGAAAGCAATCTGGAATCATGCCTAAAGAGTTATAAAACTGTGTGTACCCTTCGACCCAGCAATACCAGTGTTAGATCTGTTTTCCAAGGTGTTCAGGGGAAAAGAAAATCTATGTGTTCTAAAATATTTATAGCAGCCCTCTTTGTTGTGGCAAGGATCTGGAAATTGAGGGGATGCCCATCATTTGGGGAAGAGCTGACTAAGTTGTGTTGTATGGTTGTGATGGAATAATACTGTGCTGTAAGGAATGATAAGACTACCTTATTTTGTTTTAGAGTATGAGCCTCCTTTGGTGTGTTATAATTTACTCAATTCTACGATCATAGATTCAGAACTAGAAGGACTTCAGAAGGATTTTTAGGAAAATATGGAAGGACTTGAATGAAACAGTGAAAAGTAAAACAATAGAACCAAGAGAACATTGTATACAGTAAAAGAAATACTGGTCGAAGAGTAAATGTAAATGACTAAGCTATTATGAGTTATATGAATATTCAAATTAGTTACAAAGGACTTATGAAGGAAGATACTATCCATCCTAGAGAAAGAAATGATATATGGAATTAGTATAGTTTCCTATCTATATCTATATCTGTGTCAAATGTTAGCCTTCTCTAGTATGGCGTTGGGTGGGAGGGAAACAGCTTAGAAAGCAAATGCAATAAAAAAATTAATTTAATCTTTTAAAAAGACTAAAAGTCATCCCCAATCTCTTAGGGCTAAACCTAGAACCCCAATGTGAAATGTATCAGCGTTATTTTGGGGACCCAGACTGCCACTGGAATGGGGATCGGTGAAGTAACTCTAGCTCACACATCTTTGTGTGATACAGTATCAGTGTGGTTCAGTGTCAGAATTTAAGCTTAGTTCTCTTGACCACAAGCCTTTGCAGTGTATCACACTGTCTTTGTTAGAGTCAGTGATTGGGCTTCGTAATGTGTATGGGAGCCAGCTTCTAGGGGAGAGAGAGTCAACCGTTACATTTTCAGTGTGAGCTCACACTTCCGTGCGAGCAGTACGAGTGACATCTTGGAATTCAGAGCTTAATTTATTTCCTTGTTGATTGTCTGGACTTAAGAAGTAATGAAAAATTTGCTAATGATAGAGATTAAAAATGTTTCATGCACTTGGGATAACTGGGGTGATGTAAGAAACAGAAAATATAAATAAAAATTAAAAAAAACAAAACTGTGTCATAAACATTTTTGGATGGCTAATTGTTAAACGTTTACCAGCACATTCCTGCATGTATACTTGAGAAACCCATTATTATCACTAGTCTTTCAGAGCCTGAAAAAAATAAACCAAAAAAAAGAAGCAAAACAGGTTGTCAGGGTTACTAGTTATTGGGTATTCTCTTGTGCCTCTTAAGGAATTTCAGTTTTTAAAGACAAACACAGTAATAATCTGCTTGTATAGGAGAAATGAACATCTTTTACTTTAGGATGTATATTTGTATGTGACAAATATGACTTGTCTTATCCCTGCTCACATATTGTAAGCTCCTTGAAGATAAGAATGTCTTATTTGTCTTTGTATTTTTTCAATGTGCACAGAGAGGGCAGCTAAGAAATGTCTGTTGAAAGTAAAGTTAAAAGGGAGTTATTATCAGGTATATACAAATTTTGAGAAGCAACATGGCACAAGTAGAGTATTGGCTGAACTTGGAATTAGGAAGATGGGTTAAAATCCTGTGTGGAGTGGAGAAGGAAGGGAACAGACATTTATTAAGTACTTACTAAGGACCAGGCACTGTGCTAAAATCCCCCATTTTACAGTTGATGAAACTGGGGCAGATAAAGGATAAGTATCTTGCCAGGATCACACAACTAGTAAGTTACTGAAGCATTTGAATTCGTCTTCCTCTCTCCAGCAGCAGCCCTCTCACCTCAGATACTTGACACTCACTAGCTGGGTGACCTTGGGCAAGTCACTTAACCCCAATTGTCTCATTCTGGGTCATCTCCAGTCACCCTGATGAATAGCTGGTCACTGGATTCAGGAGGCTCTGGAGGAGAAGTGAGGCTGGTGACCTGCACAGCCCTCCCTCACTCAAAACAAAGTCAAGTGCAAGTCGTGTCATCATTTCTCTGATGGCAAGGTCTTCTTCGGCAACAAAGGACCAACACGCACGCTCTGTACCACATTGGCAATTTGTGTGACCTCTCAGGGTCTCAGACAACTAAGACAAACCATTAAATTATAGATGTGTTGTAATATACAGGCTATCTCAAACGTCTTAGTGCAGTTTTAATGTTATTAAAACTTAAAACTGCACTTGAGACCTTTGGGAGACCCTGGATACTGCTCAAAGGATCTCCCGCCCTATGAAATCACAGTTGTTAGGTGGTACATACTTGATCTCCTTTTGGTTTGGTCAGGCCTCTCTCACCCAGTACCTAGTGTCTTTCCTACCTGGAACATCAGTAATGGAAACCCTAGCCCTTCCCCATACACAGGGAGCTTTTGCTGCCTCAGCAAGCTGCCATGTTGTTAAAATGATTGTTACATGGTCATCGGAAAGATGGACAAGGAACTCACTGAGACTTAGTCCTAGGACCACCTTCCTTCTCCTGCCATATCCTGAAGATGACCTTTTTTTGTTTTAGAGAATGAGCCTTCTTTGGTGTGTTATAATTTACTCAATCCTAAGATCATAGATTCAGAGCTAGAAGGACTTTAGAGGTCATCTAGTCAACATCTTCTGCCTATTTTATAGATGAGGCTCAATGAGGGTGATTTACTCCAGGTTACATGGGAAATAAGTGAGGCAGCATCACCATTTTGAACCCAGATTCTCCGATTCCAAATTTTGTCTCGTTTTCTCCTGACTATACTATCCTCTTATAATAAAGGCCTTAGTGTATTACCGTTGGAGTCTTTTGTGAAACCCTTTCTTCAGTAACATTACTGTTGTTAATGACTAGGAAGTGGTATTAATTTTCAATTCTGTACAATGGAAATACATGTCACTGGACTGGAACCAGTCATGGTTACCAGAGTAGGGATAGTTAAACAATCTAATAGAAGACTTTCCCATTAGACTTCTACAGGCAATGTTTTCCCATTATTCTTTCTTTCTTTTTATATCATAAGTAGATATTTGATAACCCCTGATCTCCTACTAATGGTTTTGTAGAACACATTATTTCATTTCAGTGAGAAAGCTTTTGATTCAAAGCCAAATTGCTGTAGGCAAAGCACATTTTGTTTTCCAAATTTTCATCAGTAAGAAATACAGATACGTTTTTCAATGAGTGGGGGAAGGGGTGAGAGGAAGGGAGGAAGGGAGAAAATTTGGAACTGAAAGGAAAAAAAAATGATTGTTAATAAGTAAATAAATTTTTAAACAGAAAGAAAAAATACAGATAGTAATAGATTCAAATGGCAAAGATGTAGAAATTTATTTCAAGTGTCTTATTTAAAGGAAAATAACATTTTTTGCTATTTAGCAGTTTCCATAAAAGTCAAATAAATTGCAGAGAAATTTTCAGAGAAGCAGAGAACATACTGTCAGGCTGGGCACTTAGAGTCTGGTGTGCTGTGTTGATTGAGTTATGTAATATGAGAAGCCCTGAAAAACCTGTGACCATCACTAATCTTTACAGATTTCCAGTACATGCTGACTCCTAACACAAAACAGGTTTGCAGGGCTCTTGGGTCTTCCCTTGCTGTGCCCTTGAAACATTTCCTGCTTTAAAGTAAAGTACAATAATAAATTCTGTCCTTACTGCGGAAAAAGGAACAGACTTCAACTGCTGTTACCCTCACTCTTGTATCCAACGGGAAATTGCACTGAATCCATGACCCTTGCTTGGCAAAACAGAAACAGTACTATGAGTGCTCCAAAGGCATGGTACTGGTAAAGGTGAAGGTTAATGACCATGCAAGAGAAAGACTTTTTGATTAAATATAGACCTGTCGCTCTAAACTTGCCCTCCTACCTCGTTTCCATTTCAACAGTTTCACAACACCGCTTTATCTACTTCCTCCGTGATCATAAGAAGATACACAATTAATCAATTGTTTTTTTTCCATGATTTTTGAGAGGTGGGGAGAACAGAAAGAGAAAGTGCATTTATTCCTCAGGGCACTCAGTGTTTGGCAGCAAGACATAGTCAGGATTCATACAATCAGTAAATATTGCCTTTAGGGACTGAAGATCTAGTGAATAAAAAGGCAAAAAATGAACATTTTTCATCCTCCTCAACAGAAACACTAAAAGAATTGTTAGGGGCTGAAATAATGCATTCTCTTCCCCTCCCAGTCTTATCAACGTGATGAATTTCTGCTCTTGTTGCGACACAGTACACCATGAGGTTTTCTTGGCAAAGGAACTGAAGAGGTTTGTCATTTCTTTCTCCAGTGGATTAAGGCAAACAGGGGTTAAGTGACTTGTCTAGGGTCACACAGCTAGTAAGTGTCTGAGGCCAGATTTAAAGCCAGGTCTTCCTGACTCCTCATCCAACACTCAATCCACTGAGTCATCTAGGCAACACTTGAATTTCTGCAATTCTTGCCTCAGTAGCTCCCATGCAAGGGACTACTTACATATTTAAATACAGATAAAAATGAAGCTACCATGGGAGTGTATGTACAGAGAAAAAGGAACAGCCAGTCTAATGAGCTATTTGAAAAACAGTTTGATGAAAAAAAAAGCTAACATTTCTGGCTGTATTGTGGGATGTGGTGATTTTTCAGCCTTTTTTCTAGTTGTAGCTAACCAGGAGCATGTTGCATACATCACTGCTACTTCTTGTGACGGCTTACCTGCTTTCCTTGTTTTGCCCCAATCCTTCAGAGCTGACACACAGGAAACTTATGGAGGGTACTCACCAGCTGACTTAGGCAATAATGATTCATAGATCACCCAACCCATCTGCCTGCCTCTGGAAAGGCTGTATCAAATGCATCTCATAGCTTCTGAAGTAAAGTCAGCAGCAGCCTCCCTTAATTCAATTTCTTACCATTCTGACAACAGAGTTGTCAGAAATTCTCCAGTAGATATAAATCGAGTGTGGCTCAGAATTTTAGTCAAATGGAGTTATTGATTTTGAAAACAATTTATCATTTGGATTGTTGATCAAGAAGTTGGCTGAGGATTATATATATAGTTATATTTATATCATGCGGGTAATATGATACTGTTTACATACTCCATAAATAACATATGATTTATACATATATAGATGCATATTTTAAAAACACATGTATGCTTACAGGACTCAGCATTGTGTAGTGGATAGAGAGAACCAGGAACCAGGAAAATTTAGGTTAGAATCCCTCTTCTGACTAATAACAAAAATAATGATGATAGCGAGTAGCTAGCTATTGCTAGCAATTATGTAGCACTTTAAGGTTTATATAATGTCTCTGTGACTCCAGGCAAATCACTTAAAGTCTCCGTGCCCTAGGTGACTGTCTAAGGCACTGAGCTGCAAAGAAGATACAGATCTATGTCAGCAGTAAGAATTTCCTCATCTGGGAGTTCTCTATACCAATGAAATCACACGTCCATCCCCTATAGATGCATATCTACTTTTTTCTACTTGACTTCTGATTTCAATATTATAGGAGAAGCCCAGTGAGGAAATTTCTCACCAGTGCAGATAAGCACCTGTCCTGCCTATTGTATTCTTAATGAATTATGGGAAGCACTGAGAAATGACTTGCCCCAGTAGATGTCGGAGGCGATATGGGCTCTCTCTGTCTCTCTCTGTCTCTGTCTCTGTCTCTGTCTCTCTCTGTCTCTGTCTCTGTCTCTGTCTCTGTCTCTCTCTCTCTCTCTCTCTCTGTGTCTTCCTCTCCTCCTCACTCCCCCCTCCTTCTCTCTCTCTCCCTCTTTTCCCACCTGTCTACTCCCTCTCTCCCCCATTTGTTCTTCCCCTTTCCCATCTTTTCTCCCTCTCTGTTTCTCCCATTTTTCACTGGTCATTAGAGTATGAGGCAAGCCTTTGTGTGACTCCCTTCCTCTTACCAGAGGCAGACAGGATTGCTGTATGTATGTGGGAGCAGAGGTAACCTTTTCTGCCAAGCTTGAGAAGAGTTCTCTCAGCCTTCTTTTCAGTGAAATACCTGGGAAAGTTTGCCCCCCTCTATGAAGACAGAAGTTTGATGGAAGTCTCTGAGTCTAACTAGGTGGGAGAAACAAGCCAGGACCACAGCATGGAGATGACCATAACCAGTAACTATGAGTCCTGTAGGAAGCAAGGCAAGTGGGGAGCTGTAATGGAGATGAGGAGTAAGCCAGGCAAATAATCTATGGAGCAGCCAACAGCTCTTGGCACGAGCATTTTCCAAGCAGTGATGCCAAGGCTGTCCTCACTGAAGCTACTCAGCCCTTACTCCAGCTACAGAGAAACTTGGCTCTATCTGAGCTCTGAACCTCATGGATGAACCCATTTCCCTATTCTGAGGGAAGCTGAAAACATGCTATACATATTTGGTAGCATATATTGAAATGGTTTTTGTTAACTTACTATTTATTTCTGCTCTGATGGAATTTAATGTTTCAATGATATTGCCTGTCTGGGCTTGTTAGTTTAGGGAACAACTGAATACTCGGTTTGAAATAACTTCAGAAGTTTCCAGTTTTTCAACTGGATCAGGGTAAGCTAAGATAAGCAAATCATTTAAAAGCCCCTACAAGTCCATGAGGGTTCAGAGCTGATGGCCAAAAAAACTAATTCTGTTATAAGTAATTTTCATTATCAACTAAAGCAGATGGTTTAGTGAAAATATCACAAAACCTGAGAATTTCAGAATTCAAAGAAAATGTTAGGGGCCAATGTCTGAGGTCTGGTATTTTTGTTGGTCATCTCATTACTTTAAGGTTACACCACATGTTGGGATAGGGTGATGGCATCAAGACAAGTTTGTGCAGCTTCATTTATAAGGCTGATATGTGACATCAAGGAGATTTTAAACATAGGTCATTATTAATAGCAAAAGAACAAAATCACTGCTTCTGTTTGCCTATAAATTCTAGAGATTACAATGGAACAAATTCTTAATCTCTTGCCAAGTTAATGCATAATTGGGTAGAAATACTGGCTTCTGTGAAGTCTGCTAACTTCTAGGTTTTTCAGAATGAGAACTGTCTTGCCCAAATAAATTTTAGGTTAAAATTTGTCACAACATTTCAAAACCTCATCCCTATAAGTGAACATGTTCATTCCTGTACCATGCATTGGTAAGGAAAGTCAGAAAAGCATTGGAGATTTGGGTTCCATTTCTAGACCTGCTGCTAGCTAACTGTGTGACCTTGGTTTAGTCACTTCACTGGGCCTCAATTTCCTGGTTTATAAAAGGAGAGGACTTGACTAGATGATCTCAAAGATTTCTTCCTGCTCTAAAATTTTATCTTTTTATGAAGTGGTATATTTCATCTTGACTAGTAGGAAAGAAGTCTGAGTTAAAAAAGATTAAATTAGCTTTAGGTGATAACAGCTGTTCTTCAATACAAATCAAGTCTGGTTCTTGCAGTAAGTGTTCCCACGCCTCCTCCTGACTTCACATGAAGCTTTACTAAGCAGATACTGTAGGGTGAAAAAGTCATAGGTTCTATAAGTTAGTAGGACCGCATCTAGGAGAACCAGGACCCGGTCTACTAGACACAGCTTCTACTTGAAGATTTCCCATGATAGGGGAAATCTACTCTTTCCTGTGGCAACCCACACCTCTTCAACAGCTCTGATTGTTAGGAAGTTTTTTCTTATAGGAAACTAAAATCCGACTCTCCAACTCCAGCCTAAAGCTCCTTGTTCTGCCTTCTGAAATCAAGTAGTAATAGCAATAAAGATAATAGTCATAAGAGCAGCTAGCATTTTATATAATGCTTTAAGGTTTGCAGAGTGCTTTATAAATACTACCTCATTTAATCCTCACAACATTCCTGGGAAGTAGGTGCTCTTCATTTTTACAGACAAAGAAACTGAGGCAGACAGAGTAGATGATTTGTCCAGGGTCGCACTTGTAAATATCTGAGGTCAGATTGCCTTAAGACTGAACACTCTCATTACCTTCAAATGTTTAGCATATGGCATGACCTCTAGTAATTTTACGATCCTGATCAATTCTTCCTTTGGACATGCTCTAATTGTGGCATTCAATACTCCCAATGCAGTATGATCAAAGCAGAGTACAATCTACCAGCTATCTCTTTATAGTTGACCTTAGCATAACCTATGACAACTTCGGTCTTCTTGGCTGTCATGCCCTATTGGTGATGCATGTTGAGTCCAATGAAATTGAGAAGGATCTAGAGCATGAGGTGTTGCCTGGAGAGGGTCTTGAAAGGGGATGTACTTGAAAGTTAGAGGGCAGGAGAAGGTCATTAAAAGTTAAAAAGAAATTGCCTTCTTAATTTTTTTCTAGAGCAAGTTTTGGTACCATGATGACAGGGTGGGAAGAGAAACAGATAAGGGGATTTATTTAGACTCCTTTTCACTTGCATTTTAAGAGCAAAATATTCTAGATAAATCAAGAATATCAAAGACAGAGCAGAAACACTGAAAAAAGAACTTGCAATCAACTCATATATTAAATGTGTACTTCATGGACTCATGTAAGGCTTGAGAGCACAGTGGCAAATTCCATTTTGCTCTGTAAAATGCATGCAGAACCATGTAGTTTGATCACAGATTCTCTTCAGAGACCATGTTCCTCCTCTTGTCTCTTCAATATTCTTGACTGATCTAGAACAATTTGCCCTTAAAAGGTAAATGAAAAGGTATATGGGTAAATCCTCCCTGCTGTTCATCTTTTGTAGCCAGTTTCAAGTGTGCAAGTTATTATTGAAACATGCTAATAATCATCATGCTCAAACTTGTGTCAAGCTAGTGAAAGGTTTCGCTTAAAAACAATACATGCTTCGTCAGATTAAATTATGGATAGTCAATCAATTAGATCTCAAGAGGACATACGTTTGTTTAAAGCCAATTCTTTCTTATACAGTAGATTGAACCACATCATAGGTCCCTGCCCAACCTCCACTTAATGACTATTTTTTGGACCCTGCTGGCTTAGAGTGAATCTCAATGATAACTGGTTTTCTTTGGAACAGCAACCCTGAGGGCCTTTCCCTCCCAACTTGACTTTTTTTTCTTTTTCTAATTAAAGGGGCCATCCCTTTTCTACTTTTTAAAGAGGTATATTTGCTGAATGGGCATTACCTCACTCTAAGGGAGTACCTAAAAAGGTCTTAGCCTAAAAGGGTCAGGGTTTCCCATTGCATCCTGGGTCATCTCCAGTCATCCTGATGAATATCAGGTCACAGATCCAGATGGCTCTAGAGGAGAAAGTGAGGCTGGTAAACTTGCACAGCCCTCCTTTACTCAAATCAAAGTCAACTGCAAGTCATGCCAGCGTTTTCCTGATGTCATGGTCCTCTTAGAAAATGAAGGACAAACACAACAAACATACACATTCTGAGGAACATACCAGTTTCATCTTTTAAGCAGAAATACCCGTTCAATATGAATATCTCAGTGAAGTATTTGTCGGTAAGAAATGTACTGCATATTTACCAACTCTTATCGATCAGTCAAAAAGTATTAATGTTCCCCTGTGCCAGGCTCTGTGCTAGTCAGTTTCTAGCAATCTACAGATTTAAAATACCCAGTGGAAATGTGGTGTGATATTTAGAACACCAAGAAGACCATTTTAATACAAAATTACCTTCCCCACTGTCAGGCTGACACCTTAAGTTGTTGATTTCCCCTTTGTAATATCTCCTGAATACGCTCACTTCTCAACCCTGACATTGCTGTCACCCTTGTTGGAGGCCCTCATTGCCTAATGTTTGAACTATTGCAATTCATTCCTTCAACTTAATGCTTTGCTATTATATTCCACTGGAAGTTGGGTCAACACCTAGGTAGTACATCATATGGATGACTAGACACACATTCAAGCAGGGAAGGGAAATTTCTTTCTGGGAGGAAAGAAGACAACATTTGACCTGGAAATGAACAAGGGATATTGTCTAATCCAGGTTACGTTCCAGGTGCAAGTCTAAGGGAGCACTGACAATCAAAGGGTTGGGATGGATAATAAAAGTGATTGCCAGAAAAGAGATTCATGTTGGAGGACTGGAGGAGGGTTGATTAGAGGTAAAAATCAAAGCTAGATAAGTGTACTAAATACAGAGAGACATGGAACTTCTTTCTTCCATCAACCAGTTTTTCTATGGTGAATGTTATCATTCTTTACTCCCATACCTCACTGATGTACCAGGGTGATCAAGGGCAGTGTTCACCATGCTCCATTTCTGGATTAACTACTCTCATCCAGAATATATACCCCAGAACCTTGAGGCCATGAATTGATGGCAGAGCAATGCTGGCTCCCAAACCCGTTAGGTCAAAGCCCCAAATCCCAAACCCCTGCCTGTCCCAAGGTAGCCTCATCATCTCCAAGTATCAAGGAGATACTGAGTGATGTACACTGTGCCTCTTCATCCATAACTGGTGGGCAAGGACTTAGGTCAGGGACCAGCTATCTATATCTATTCATCATTTACTATCTCTTCAGCCTTTTGTGGCTAAACTCCTTGAAATCACTTTATTTCCTCTCTCTCTTCTTAACCTCTTATGATTCAGCTATAGCCACCAACCTCATCATTCTTGTGATGAAAGTACTCTCTCCAAAATTAGATTATATCTTAATTGCCAAATTCACTGGAATTTTCTCAATTTGAATTCATCTTGACCTCTCTGAAGCTTTTGATAGCACTCTTCTTGATACTCTTTTGTCTCTAGTTTTTGAGGGCACCATGTTCTCCTCCTACCTACTGGACTTGTCAGTCTAATTTGCTGGATCTGCATCCACATCATGCCCTCTAACTGTAGGTGTCCCACAGGATTCCATACTGGGCCCTCTTTATACTACATCACTTGGTGATCTTGTCAATTCCCATGGAATTAATGACCATATCTATGCTAATGATTTTCAAATCTACTTATCCTGCCCAAACCTCTCTACTGACCTTGAAGCTCATGCCTTCAACTACCTTTCAGCCATCTTGAACTGGATATCCAGTAGACATCTTAAACTCAACATGCCTCAAAACTGAAGTCATTATTTTTCCTTCTAAATCCACTCCCCCACCTCAACTCCTCTATTATTGAAAAGAACAAAACCATCCTCCCAGCCTCTCAGGCTAGGAACCTTGGTGTCATTCTTCAATCATCACTATTCCTCACCTTTCATATCCAGTCTGTTGCCTGTGTTGCCTTTGTGATATACCTTGAATGCCTACTCCTCTCCCCTAGTGCTGCCATCACCCTGGTACAAGCCCTCACCCTCGAATTCTTGACCCATTGAAATACCCTGCCGGTGGATGTGCCTGCCTCAAGTCTCTCCTCAATCCAGTCTATCATCCATTCATCTGTCAAAGTGATGTTACTAAAGCACAGGTCCTACCATGTTGCCCCTTACTCAAAAGACTCCAATGGCTCCTTATTACCTCCTAGATCAGATATAAAATCCTCTGTTTGGCACTCAAAACTCTTCATTACTTAGCCCCCTCACCCCATCTTTCCAATATCCTTACACCTTACCCCCTAACACATAATCTTTGATGCAGTGTTACAGGCCACTTTGCTGTTTTGTGAATAAGATGCTTCATCTCTTGGCTCCAGGAGTTTTCTCTGGCTGTCTCCCATGCCTAGAATGTTCTGCCTCATCTCTGTCTGCTGACTTTTCTGGATTCTTTCAGTTCCAACTAAAATCTCACACCTTTCCCAACCCTCTTAATTCTAGTGCATTCCTGCTTCTAATTATATCCTGTATATAGCTTGTTTGTTCACTTTTGTAGTCTTGCTGTTTCCCCCATTAGATTGTGAGCTCCTTAATGACAGGGACTATCTTCTGCCTTTTTTTGTGTCCCTGGCACCTAGTATAGTGCCTGATACTTGTAGGTGCATAATAGATGTTTCTTGAGTGATTGACAAAGTGGGTCCATCATAATAAAACTCAGGAAACATAGGTGATTTCTAAGTGAGGAGAGTTCTCTTAGTTGGTGACCCCAGGACTAACAACTGGTTTTATGGAAGAGGGATAAGTTGATCTTTCCACCACTTTTAGGAAAGATTTTCTGGCACAGAAAATGAAGAATAGCCAGCCCCTTATTCCCTTGGTTAAATATCTTCTTGTTTCAATAAGCATTAATTGAATAAACGTTTATTAGATACCTACTGTGTGCCAGATACTGAGGTACTACAAATGAAAAACAAGTACCTGTGTGCCAGGTACCGCAGATACAAAATAAAACAGTCCTTACCCCCAAGGCTTTTGCATCTTATTGAAGGGAAGAAATATGTGCATAAAAATTATAGGCAAAATATGTATGCAACAGTGTCTGACTCATGTGCTGAGTAGAAATGCGGAGGAGCCTGCTTCTGAGAGACATGTGATCATGAGTAATACAAGTGCCTTGGAGAGACTGTGGAACATATCTAGATATTCTGTAACTGGTTCTGACTGGCTAAGCACATGGTGAATGGAAAACTTTTTTTTTTTAAATTAGCTGCATAGCCAGAGTTGGAAAGGGGGTGGGGAGAGGCATCATTAAAAAGTTCTGAGACTGGGCCTGGGCTCTTTGGCCATTTTCTCTTTGGCTTTTAGACTCCTTCCCTGACAATGTCCATCCAGACATAAAGCCATAAGGCAAGAGGCCTTGTGCACTTCCCACCAAGGCCACCATGTGGTATTCTGGCTCTTTGCCTGTCTTGGTAATGGTTCTCTTGTTTTAGGTGAGGGGATATCAGTGGCCTGGCATCCCAGTATCTGGGTTCTGCAGATACATCATCACTGATGCCCTGAGGAACAAGGATAGATCTTCAGGGGTGACCTTTGAGATTCAGTCCAATGACAGCTGAGAAAAGGACTCATCCAGTAGCAATGCCACATTTGAACTTGGTCAATACCATATAGGGACTAAGCTAAGCATGAACTTGCTCTCTCTAAAAACCAAAGTCCCTGAGGTACTGGAACTTTTTTTTGTACTTGTGTTCTTTTTACATCTTTGAAGTAAATGGTCTCTTGTAAAAGCTAATTGATATTAAGTAGTTAAATGGACCTGGTGTACTATATACTAGCACCTAAAAGTTGGAACATGGGGGGAACCACATAGCCAATTTGCATTTAAGGTGGTGGCAGTAAAGAAGAGATGTAACAGACCTCACTCTGGGACAGTTAGGCCAAGAGGATATTTTCTAGATATAAAATGTAAGTTCTAGGAGGAAGGCACTTGCAACTGGGAAGATCAGGAAAGACTTCTTAGAGGAGGTGACTCTTACCCAGAGTCACACCACTAGTAAGTATCTTGAGACCAGATTTGAGCTCAGAAAGATGAGTCTTTCTGATAAGACCCAGTGCTCTGTCCACTGTACCACCTAGCTGCTCCTGGCACTTGAACTTAGTTTTGAGGGAAATAGGATTCTATAAGGTGGGTACGAGGAGGAAGTACATTGTGGGCTTGGAAGACAGCTTATGCAAAGACACAGAGATGGAAGATGAATTGTCATGTACAAAGAACAGAAAACAGTCCCGTTTGACTAGAATATAAAGTATGTGAGTACTTTACATTCTTAATGCATGAGTTCCTTGCATTAAGCCTGAGAGACTTGTACCACAATGTAAAGGCTATGAAAAGTTAAACAGAGGAGGTTGTAGGTTATCCTAGATGTTAGAGAGGGCCATTGGAGCTTCTTAAGTAGAGGACTGACATGTTGAGACCAGTGCTCTAGAAATCAATGAAGGAAAGGAAAAAAAATTAAGTATATTCTTTGTGCCAAGTATTAGGTTAACAATGGGGTAAGGGAGAGCCTGGAATCTGTGAGATCAATCAGGTGACAACCGCAATAGTCTTAGTAAGAAATCATAATGGGCCTGAACTCTGTTCTGTAAAGGGAGAGAGTGCAATGTATGAGATACAGATTGTGAATACAAGACATGGCAGCTGGTTGTATTTAAGAGATGAGGGAGAGAGGAAAATGTTGAAGATGAATCAGAAGTTATAAACTTAGGAGATTGTAAGGATGGTGGTACCCTGAAAAGACATAGAGAAATTAGGGAAGTGGGGAAAGCTTGAGGGGAAAGATAAAGAATTTTGTTTTAGGTGTGTTGAGTTTGAGATGACTTTGGGACATTTTGTTGGAGGGGTTAAACAGATCTAGAACTCTGGATAGAGAATAGGACTGGAAATATGAATATGGTAGTCATATTCATAAGTGTTATGTTAGTTGAACATATCACTGTTGATAAAATCATCAAAAGAGTTTAATGAGAAAGAAGGGGACCAAGGACAGAGCTCTATGATATGTACCTACACTTAAGAGGTGAGACAAAGGTGAGGACCCAGTAAAGCAGACTGAGTATGAGTGAGCAAACAGATAGAAGAGAGAAACAGGAGAGAATGGTGTTACAAAAAGCCCAGGAAGTAGAGAGTAAGAGATCACTGAAAACTTTAGAGAGTTTTTTAGCAACTGATGAAGTTGGAAGTCAGATTGTAAGGGTTTGATATGTTTGTAGTATTTGTACAACAAAGTGGTCTTCTGAAAATCAACAAGAGTAAACTTTAATTCCCCTGTGTAGTCACTGACCTTAGGAACTGCTGTTGTTTAGAAGAGAACAGGAAAAAAAATGATAGCATAAACCATAGTTTATATAGAAGGGTATGTTCTTGGTGGATTAACAGACTGATTTATGACAAAATTATTCAGTGGGTAGTAGGGTATCTAAGTCATCTTGATGCCCTACTATCCATGTGGAATTATAGATATTGACCCAGTCTTTGGTTATGTGCTCTATCTCCCTATCAGTCTAGGGAAAATATCTTGAAAAGGTGAGTCTTTATCCAAAAGGATACAAATAAAGAAATCTAGAAGTGTGGCAAACTGGGGAAGTAGATTAGAAGTTACATGAGAGAAAAACTGTGGAGCCAAAAAATTTCTTTCATGAATAGTCTTGAGTAGGATAACCAGAGCCCTCTTAGTCAGAGTACCTGCAACAATAAAACTGTCAGCATAACCCTGGGATGGGGGAAAGTCTGTAATAGCTTTACCAGCACCCAAGGCTGATGGGTATAGCAAATCCATTCATCTTACCCCTCGACCCCTAGACCAAAGCACATCCTTCACTTACGTGGATCTATTGCCTATTGTCATTACATTTACACCTACCAAATCAAAGATGACCATGATCAGAACCCCATGGCTCACTGCTGGACTTTGTTGGCAGAAACTGTACACTGCTCACTTTAAGTTTATCAAGAGAAACATGCAATCGGAAGAAAAATAATCCATTGACTTTTGCTTGGGCATAGACATCATGACAGACAGATGGGTGCAAATATAGGCAACCCAATCATGTTACTTGTGGTGGATTAGTTCTACTAGCTTTGGTTGAGAATTAGTGA
This sequence comes from Bettongia penicillata ogilbyi, assembly GCA_023548195.1. Taxonomy (NCBI): domain Eukaryota; kingdom Metazoa; phylum Chordata; class Mammalia; order Diprotodontia; family Potoroidae; genus Bettongia; species Bettongia penicillata. The sequence continues at coordinate 882,441 of JAJHZJ010000041.1, forward strand.
CTGAAAAGTTTGTAGTCTATAGAAGGTCAGGAGACCAGAGTCGGGTCATTGATTGTGATGTCTAGGAACATAGATGATTACAAAATTGAATCTTCTGAAAAATAATATTCAGTGGGTCTGGTGCTGATACAATTGGAAAACAATCTGAAGACATTCTAGGTTCTTATGGTTGTAATGGATAAAGATGGGTGAACATGCCCCTCTCTAGATGGAGACCCCACGCATCAAATGAAGTTTTAGAAGCAGTTAGGTAGCACAGTAGATGGAATGCTGAACCTCAGGAGGCCTGAGTTCACATCTGGTCTCAGACATTTATTAGTTGTATGGCCCTAGACAAGTCATTTAATCCCTTTCTGCCTCAGTTTTCTCACCTGTAAAATGAGAATAGTAATGATACTTACTTTCATGGTTATTGTAAGGATCAAATGAGAAAATATTTGCAAAAACACTTACCACAATGCCTGGTACATAGTAGAAATTCAATAAATTCCTGTTCTCTCCCTCCCTTGGAATGTGCAAAGTTCCCTCTTCTAGATGGTATAGTTTTTTTCTCCATCCACCATCTTGTATGTGAGTATGTGGGTGGGGCTGGTGGTGATTGAGGAATTATAGGGGAAGATGGAAGCAGATATGGGGGAGACTATCAGACAACAGACTCTTCCGTAATGTTAGATATGTTGATTTCCACTAAAGAACTATTTTAGTAGATCTAAATCTCATTTTTGATGATAGCACTCAGAGCTGGAAAGTAACTTAGAGATCATCTGTATAGTCCAACATTCTCATCTTGCCAATGAGAAAGCTGAGGTCCAGAGAGGTAAGGGTCATGTCAACATCATTATAACCAATATTTATGTAGTGCTGGAAAGCATGCAAGATGAGACCTTTACAACTCCTTGAGGTGGGGACTAGAGGCATTATTATCCCACTTTTACAAATGAAGAAACTGAGGTTCAGAGATATTAGAAAACTTGCTTTCAGTAGGACAGTTAGTGTTAAAAAGTGGAATTTAAATCCAAAACTCTATCACTTCACCATAGGGAGTATGAACGTTTTTAAAAAAATCAAATTTATTAATATACAATAAATCTAATTTTTATATTTTCAATGGTTCTTAAATCTTAAATCTATATCCATTTTCTGCTCACGTTTAGTCCTACTTCTCTTTCTCCTTTGACTGATTGAGCTACTGGTTATTTTTTCAATATGACCCCAGTTCCTTCCTATCTCTATCTAAGATGGCTCCTCCTTTTTATACACATTTTTCAAAGCATGACTACATCTCTCAGGTGATGACTTTGATTAAAGGGTACAGTCTCAGTTAATATTAAATTCTGATTGATTCATCACTGATTCAATCAAGAAGCATTCTTATCTAACAAAAGCAATTCTTTTTAAGTGAAGTGAGGTGATCAATAAAGCTCTATCCTTATACCACACCAAGTTGAGAGCTAGGGTCCACAAGGAGTTGGCATATTCTGTCACACTCCTTTATCTTGTTGAAACTATCTGTTGGTTACCAATACCTCTCTAAGCAGAGTGTGATAGCCTAGGCTTTACTCAGGTCAGTCTCTTACCTCAGGTTAATGGACCCTTCTCCCTGCAAGCCCCAATTTAGGGGCTACTGCTTCCATCGGAATATCCGTAATCTCTCTAGCTAAAATTGACTCATTCCTCTCTAGTGTTTCTCTCTATTGTACCTCTCATGAGAATTTTTCACATTCTAAATGATACTATTGTTATTTATACACATGCCAAATCTATTTACTAGACTATAACTTTCTTGGAATGGGGGACTGTAGCTTTTTCTTTTAATCTTTGTAATACCAGCCTTGCACATCCATTTCCATATAGTATCTAGTCAAGCCAAGTCAACCAACATTTATTATTTATTTATCTGCCTGGTACTACTTAAGCACTGAAAATACAAATATAAGCACAAGAAAGGAAATCTAAGCCCTACCTTCAAGAAACTGAAATTCTAATGGGGGAAGACAACATATAAAAGGAAGCTGAAAACTGAGGAATATTGACTGAATTAGTAGAGAGGGAAAAAGTAGAGAAAGTCTTGATCATCAGGAGTGGAGACTAGAGAGAAAAGAAGGCATGACTGGCCTGGACTTTTTCTGAACCTGGAAAGACTTAAATGAACTGATGCAAAGTGAAATGAGCAAAACCAGGAGAACACTGTAACAGCAATATTATACAGCGAAGAACTGCAAATGACTTAGCTATTTTCAGCAAAACAATGATTCAAGACAATCCCAAAGGATTCATGATGAAATATGCTCTTCATCTCCAGAAGAAGAACTGATGTTTTCTGAATAGACTGTAGCATATTATTTTTCTCTTTCTTTCTTTCTCTTCTTGCACAAAATGACTAATAGGACAATATTTTACATGATTGTGCATGTATAACACATGTCATATTGATTACTGTCCCAAGAAGAGGGGAGAGGAGGGAGACATAGAATCTGAAACTCAAAACTTAAAAATGTTTTTACATGTAATTGGGGAAAATAAAATATTATTTTGAAAAATGGAGATTCTGGGAGAAACCAATCAATTAGAGGAAGGGGCCTCAGGAGTAAAAAATACTTCCAATGTGAGAAGTCCAAGGATAGTATAAACTTCCAGGGTGAGGGGGCTTTTGTGGCATGGTAGAGAAATTCCAGGGAATCAGGACTGGAGCCTGGAGATAAAGGAATGGAGGCTTAAATTGATTCTTGGATGGAATTGTGAAATCTTTTTAGCCATTTATACTTGAAGGGAGTTTATTTAATACTTTTGAAATGGAACGTACCACATGGAACTAATTTCCTTCAAGAGGAAAAAGGAGAGGATACAGAAAGGGGAAGATAGAAATTTTTGGCTACTTCATAGTAATGCAGGTGTGGCACCACATCCTTCTTTTCTTTCTCCCTGAACTGACTCATTTACCCCAACATGCACTACGCTGGAAGTCCTAGGGAGTTTCCAAGAGCTGGGAGATGTATCAACAAGGACCCCAGCTCACGCAGGAGGGCCTGCTGTACAGGTTATTACATCTGCTTTTCTAAAAGGAAAGCAACTTTTGAGGGGTTAACAATTTACTTTAATCAAGCACATATATCATTCAGTTAGTTCAGGGGAAAACGTCAGCACCTAGAACTTCAGAGAAAATACAAATAGAAGTTACAGGCAGGAAATACAAGCAGAAAGACCAACAACAGGTCTTCCAACTGTCTGACCATAGAAAATACATATATCACTACCAGAGAGAGAAACACCAACATCTGAGTTTTCAGAGATGATGGTTTCTTAAAACATCTGCCCAGAGGTTCATCTGGCACAAGAACCTTCTTTCAAAAAATAAGCCCCCAAAGCAAAAGCTCACCTCAGAGTATATATATGTTCTTTGCAGGGCTGGAGGGCACAACCTTTGTGACTCTGTGCCTCATTAGAAATTAATAAAAGGTGTCTGAGGCCTATTAATGGGCAGGGAAGATCTTTAACTCTTCCCTCCATCCATCATTAACCTTACATTAACCTGACAGGAGGCTGGGAAATGTACCACAGTTATATGGCTCAAACTCCTTCAGGGTTCACCAGGGTAACCCTGGTGGGGTGAATATACCTACCACTCTCCACTGTAGCTCCTGAGCTCCATCCTCATAATGTGACCCATTTTCTAACCTATGATCTGAAATTCAAGAACTCTTCTGTTATGTGGGACCTCAATGGTATAGTCCCCAATAAAAGTAAATGAGCTAATGTTCCACAATGTCCCATAGCCATCTTTACTTCATTCAGTGCTCACCCTTCAAATAAATCCTCTAAGTACATTTATCTGAGGGGCAGTTTTCTCTCAGTTCCTCAGAATAGTCTATGTCTCTCCTCAAGCCTTTTTTTTTTTATCTGAGGGATTGTGCCTTCTAAACTAATTTGATCAGTGTTCCTTACGCAAAAATTCTTTTTCTGCCTTTTTCAGAGATCAAAGTATTCATATAACAAAGTGGGCAGTACCTTGCATCAGCACTTGGCCTAGAACCTGCATTTAACTAGGAGAATGCTTTTCTCCAAGCTTTTCATCTGTTCCAAGTACTATTGATTAAACTGATTTCTAGGTTTTCTAGAGTCTATACTAAATTTGAGTGTACATTTCAGAATTATTATGAATCAGAGAAGTCCTTCTTAACTCTTTATAGATGTCTTAGTGTAGAAAGGGTTAATCAGAAGAGCCTGATCAAATCTGTGGGGTTATAAGTAGATGAGCCCGTATTTATGATTTTGTTCACCTTAGTCTCAATGAAAGGGGTAGATATGCCCATTAAGGCCCCATTTGGAAGGCTGAGAACACTATCTCCTGGATCTGAGCACCATACTTCACTGAGGATGGTTGATTACATGTCTCAGTATCTATGAATGATTTCCTAGGCTAAGGATATTGTGGATTCAAGTGATCCTGAGATTGTGAATTTGAGAGATCCTGTCTATTGGACATACAATGAGGAGTAGAGAGTCTTTGGTGGAGAGTATGGGATGTCTGGAGAGAGGTAAAAGTAGGTCTGGTACCTGGAGATGAGTAGGAGGGTCCTATGTATCTGCACAGCTTTTCACTATCCCTCTCCAGGAACTGATAACGGCAGCCTTACAGAGGCCTAGGCATTGCATATGCTCCTTTCCAAGAAGCCCAAAAGGCACCTCAACCAGGAAAAGACTGAATCATCAGACCCAATTTCCTAGATAGAGAAGGGGTGATTTCCTGGATAATGTAGAGTTCCTGGAGAGCTCTAGAGGGGATACCACCAGTTTCTTGGGGATGAGAGGATCAAACATTTGGCTCCAGGGCTAGAGGAACAGTTGAAAAGTCTCAGCAAGGGTGTGAGCCAAAATGGCGAGGAACAAAATCTTAAACTGCCTGCCATTACTGTGAGTTGTCTAGATCTGTGGGATCAAACACATAAAAAGGGGCTACCAACCATGCATGAGGATCCCAGTCATTTGTACATTGAGTTAGAAAATCATACATGTTTATATATTTCTTTTTTTAGTAATATACCAGCACATTAAAATCAGATAGGAACTACTTTTTAATCTGGCTTGGGGAGCACTCAGGAGTGTTGCAGACTGTATGCTGAGGAGCAGGAAGGGATGTTTGACACTCTGATCTTGAATGTGTGGATTTGATGGGAAAGGTATTGCTATTCTAGCAACCCTGAGTTCTTTTTCTTTTGGGATTTAGGCAGAGTCTAAGTCTTTAAGGAAGTACTGTAAAGCTAGAGGCCTTGTTTAAATTTCTGGAGTTAAGATAATTCATCTTGATGTTTGCAATGCTGTCTCTTTTTTAGTAAATTTCCTTTCAATGTGTAGTTCATACCTTTGGGATCATAAGTCTATAGGCCTGTTTAGAAACCCAGGAAGGAATATTTGACTTACTATCTAGGAGAGAATTACATCAGTTATTTATGGGTTATTGTGAGTACTTTGTATTGCTTTGCAATTTTTATGAGGTAAAATAAAGTCTGACTTACATCTGATCGTCATTGTTATCTTGAGTGCTTTTTTGAGGAATGATCCTATCTTTTTGATTGAGGGAAACCTCATACAAGTTAGCAAAAAAAGTTATATAACTAATTCACTAAGGGACTGGCTTTTATATGAGAGGTCATATTAAAATAAGAGGAGGGACACAGTAGTCTTCAAATTAGCTTGTCAAGAACAGATATAACAACATGGAGGCAGATGATTGCATCTTTCTCTGACTAACCAGTTGTGTGAACATAAAGATTTTTTTAGCAAGAGAATCACAATTATAAGATGATGAAGATTAGCAGCAGATCTGCTCAGTCTATATGTATTCTAAGTGTCTGTAGCAGTCATGTAAAAGAAGAACTTTTATGTTCAAACAATCAGAATCATAGAATTTTGGAAGGATTAGAGATTACTGTGCCAGTGGTTTCAGAGAAGTGAAATGACTTATTTGAGGTCACATAACTGGTTAGGAGAAGAGCCAGAATAAGCATCCAGGTTTCTTGGCTCCAAGCTGGGTTCTTATCCTTTCCATTACTCCATTTTCATTAGCCTCTCTGTAAGAGTTACACATTTAGCTAAGACATGGCAACCCCTGAAAACCCTAGATGCTGCTTAAGTCTCTTCTTAAAATATCACAGATGACTTAGTTGCTACCTTGGTTGGTACATAAAATAAAAGGAATAAAGTAAAATAATTAAATTTATTAACATATAATAAACCTTATAATTTTTTATATCTACATTTTTAAAAATAGGCAACTTATCCTCTTTTTTTTGCTACAATAACCCTTTTTTAATACAAATTGCCTTTGAATTCACAAGATTTCCACATATATTCTTTGATTCTTTGTCATAAAAGTTTACTTGTGCTAAGAACTTTGCACAGTGACTGGCACATTATTATTGTGTTTTAGTCGTGTCTGACTCTTTGTGACTCCATTTAAAGTTTTCTTAGCAAGGGCACTGAAGTGGTTTGCCATTTCATTCTCAAGCTCATTTTATAGATGAGGAAACAGGTTAAGTGATTTGCCCAGGGTCATAGAGCTAGTAAGTGTCCAAGGCTAGATTTTAATTCAGGAAGATAAGTCTTCCTGATTCCAGGTCTGCCATTTTATCCACTATCCATCTAGCTGCACATAGTAGGTACTTAATAAATGCTTGTTGACTTGTATCATATTGGATATTAAGCATGCTTTAATGATCAATCCATTTTTTCAAGTCTAGCTTTTATTATGTAGTCCATAGTTTTTCAATAAGACTTAAATCAGTGTAGTTCCCATCCAGACCACTGAGGCATGTTTTTCTTCAACTCTTGGATGTATTTCTTAATCTCATGTGGGATGGTGCGAGGTTGTATTGTGACATTTCATCTCCATTTGGAAACTTCTATAATTCCAGAATAAATCTGTTCCTCAATATGTCAATATATTTATAAGAGCTTAACATTCCCTTATTGGGGATAAGACTTCTAGTCCTATTGGAAGTAAAAAATAAAATAAAATAATACATTTGTGGGTGGGTATTTTACATGAAGAGGAAGAAACCCAGATCATACAAATACTGTTTTATTATGGACTTGCTTGATTAAAAAAAAATTATTATTTTATTTGTTTTCAGTGTTCTACAATCACTTCTCCCCTTCCTTCCCCCACCTTTCCCTCTCCCTCCCTGAATTGGCATACAATTTTATATAGGGATTCTACACATATATTCCTATTAAATACATTTTCACCTTAGTCATGTTGTATAGAAGAATTAAAATGAATGGGAGAAATCATGAAACAAACCAAAACATAGTATTGCTATATTCTGCAATCAAATTCCATAGTTCTTTCTCTGGATGTGGAAAGCATTTTGCCTTAAGAGATCACTGGGAATTTTTTAGGTCTTTGCTTTGCAATGAAGTTCTAAGTCCATCAGAAAAAAAAAAATCCTCTCACACTGTGGTTGTTGCTGTGTATAAAGTTCTCCTGGTTCTGCTCCTTTCACTCAGCATCAGTTCATACAAGTCTTTCTAGGCCTTTCTGAAGTCTTCCTGTTCATCATTTCTTATAGCACAATAGTATTCCATTACATTCATATACCACAGTTTATTCAACGATTTCCCAATTGATGGACATCCCCTTGATTTCCAGTTTTTGGCTACCACAAAAAGAGCTGCTATAAATATTTTTGTACATGTGGGATCCTTTCCCATTTTTATGATCTCTTGGGGATACAGTCCTAGAAGTGGTATTACTAGGTCAAAGGGTACGCACATTTTTGTAGCCCTTTGGGCATAGTTTCAAATTGTTCTCCAGAATGGTTGGATCAGCTCACAGCTCTTAACAACAATGAATTAGTGTTCCAACTCTCTAACATCTTTTCCAACATTTATCATCTTCCTGTTTTGTCATGTTAGTCAATCTGATAGGTGTGATATGGTATCTCAGAGTTGTTTTGATTAGTATCTCTCTAATCAAGAATGATTTAGAGGATTTTTTTCATATGATATAAATAGCTTTGATCTCTTCCTCTGAACACTGCCTGTTCATATCCTTGAACCATTCATCAATTGGGGAATGACTTGTATTCTTGTACATTTGACTTAGTTCTCTCTATATTTTAGAAATGAGGCCATTATCACAGACACTAGTTGCAAAAATTCTTTCCCAGTTTTCTGCTTCCCTCCTAATCTTGGTTGCATTGGGTTTGTTTGTACAAAAACTTTGCAATTTAATGTAATCAAAATTATCCATTTTGCACTTCATAATGTTTTCTATTTCTTATTAATCAAAACTTCTTCCCTTCTTCATAAATCTGATAAATACACTATTCTTTGCTCCACTAATTTGTTTATAGTATCAGCCTTTATACCTAGATCATGTACCCATTGGGTACACATTCTTGTGTGTGGTGTCAAGCATTAGTCTATGCCTAGTTTCTGCCACACTGTTATCCAGTTTTCCCAGTAATTTTTGTCAAAAAAGTAAGTTCTTATCCCAGAAGTTGGGGTCTATGAGTTTATCAAACAGTAGATTGCTATATTCGTGGACTACAGTGTCTTGGGTACCTAACTTATTCCACTGGTCTATCCTTCTGTTTCTTAGCCAATACCAAGCTGTTTTGATAATTGCTGCTTTATAATACAATTTGATATCTGGTAGAGCTGAGCCACCTTCCCTAGCATTTCCTTTCATTAGTCCCTTTGATATTCTGGACCTTTTGTTCTTCCAGATGAATTTTTATATTATTTTTTCTAGCTCTAAAAAATAGTTATCTGATAGTTTGATTGGCATAGCACTAAATAAATTAATTAATTTAGGTAGAACTGTCATTTTTATTATATTGGTTCGGCCCACCCATGATCAACTGATGTTTTTCCACTTACATAGATCTGACTTTATTTGTGTGAAAAGTGCTTTGTAATTGTGTTCGTATAGTCCCTTGGTTTGTTTTGGCAGGTAGACTCCCAAATATTTTATAGTTTCTACTGTAACTTTAAATGGAATTTCTCTTTCTATCTCTTGCTGTTGGGCTTTGTTAGTAATCTATAGAAATGCAGAAGATTTGTGTGGGTTTATTTTGTAACCTGTAACTTTGCCAAAATTGTTTATTATTTCAAGTAGTTTTTTTTACTTGATTCTCTAAGTATATCATTATATCATCTGCAAAGAGTGATGACTTAGATTCTTTTTTGCCTAGTCTAATTCCTTCAATGTCTTTTTCTTCTCTTATTGCTACAGCTAACATTTCTAGTACCATATTGAATAATAGTGGTGATAATGGTTATCCTTGTTTCGCCCCTGATCTTATTGGAAATGCATCTAACTTATCCCTATTGCATATAATACTTGCTGAAGGTTTCAGGTAGATGCTGCTTATTATTTTATGGAAAATTCCATTTATCCCTGTGTTCTCCAGTGTTTTCAGTAGGAATGGGTGTTGTATTTTGTCAAAAACTTTTTCTGCATCTATTGAGATAGCCACGTGGTTTCTGTTAGTTTTGTTGTTGATATGATCAATAATGTTATTGTTATATAATCCTATTTAATATTTTATTAAGTTATTTAATATTTATTATATAATCTTATTTAAAGTTTTTGCATCTATATTCATTAGAGAAATCAATCTATAATTTTCTTTCTCTGTTTTGACTCTTCCTGGTTTAGGTATCAAAACCATATTTGTATCATAAAAAGAATTTGGAAGGACTCCTTCCCCAATTTTCCCAAATAGTCTAGATTTGCTGGATTTTTGAAATGCTTGAATTCCTTTTACCAACAACCATGATAACTCTAACAGTCATTGAATTCTCCTCTTTAAGAATTACAATTTTCACATATTTCCTAGGAGGATTGCATTCTTAAAAACAACGAAGGAGCACTGAAACATATATACAGCACAAAACTGACCAACTGTCAACTAAAGGTAAGGAAATCAGTTCAATTTATATGGTCAAGTTCAGATGTCATTAATCAAACCAATGTCATTAAAAACATGCATGCATAACTACTGATATCACAAAATCAAGCCATATCAAAATGATTATTGTTGCAAGTAATTTGCTCACGGGGGGAGACCTTGTATAAGGCCAAAATATATCAAAGCTGGGGCTGGGGTGTTGTTAATTACATATACATAAACACATGCATTTATATGTCTATATGTTTATACACATATACATATATATGTATGTATGCATGTATATGATAAAACTAGAAATGTGGAGGGAAGGAGAGGGGAATAGCAATTATGAAAACCTATTATGTGCCAGGTACTGTGCTATGCATTTTATAAATGTTACATTATTTCATCCTCATAAAAACCCTGTGAAACAGGTGCTGTTATTGCCCCCATCAAACAGCTGAAGAAACTGAGGTTAAGTGACTTGTCCAAAGTCACACAGTCTGAGACTGGATTTGAACTTAGGTCTTCCTGAATCCTGGCAGAGTGCTCCAGCAATCGCACCACCCAGAAGCCTGGCTCAAGTGTATGAAGAACAACCATCTTACTTGCAGATGATCCAAAGGTAGAAGGTAGAGTTAACACTGAAGGACATTCAGGATCCGAAAATATTGTAACAATCAGCACTGGGCTGAAACTAATAAAATGAAATCAAAAAGGATAAATGTAAAGTGTTACATGTCTTCAAAATATCAGTTTTACAAGTATAAGATGGAGAAGTTCAAGAGAAAGATCTTGGGGGGCCTTAGTGGACTGCAAACTCAGTATAAATCAACAGTGTTATACAGCCATTAGTACAGTTAATGTAAGCTTGAATTACGTTGAAAGAGCCACAATTTTCAGGATTATTGGGGTGATGATCCCTTTGTATTCTGCTCTTTAGATTATATCTGGAGTATTGTGTTTAATTTGCAGTGCCATAAAAAAGAACATTAATAAACTGAAGAGCATCCAAAGTGGGGCAAAGAGGATGGTAAAGGGCCGTGAGTCCATGTTAGATGAGAATCACTATTTAGATATTTAGCCAAGAGAAGAAAAGACTCATGGGTAGCTGTTTTCAAATATCGGAAGGGCTTTCAGCTGGAGGAGAAATCAGATGTACTCTATTTGGCCTCAGTGAGTAGAACCAGGAGCAATAAATGGAAATGTCACATTTAGGCTCAGTGTAAAAAAAAAAACAACAACAAAAAACCAAATTTCCTAAAAATTAAAGATAATTAAAAATGAACTGGGTTGTCCTTGAAGAGTGGTGGTTTCCCTCTTATTAGAAGTTTTCAAGCAGAAATTGGATGTCTTCTTGTAGGGTATCTTATAGGAGGGATTCCTTTCAGGTAGGGGTTGGATCAGATTCCCTCAGAGGCCCCTTGTAGCTTTTAAATTGTGTGTTTCTATGATTCTGTGACCTTGCTTTTCCATGGTTAGTGACTATTTTATCCAACATATATATATATATATATATATACACACACATGACTAGGGAACAGAAAGAGATTAAATTAACTAAGGTACTGTTAGAGAAATATTTAGTTTAAAAGCATCATTAAGGAAATCAGAATATTTTCCCATTTTTAAAATGTTGGTATTCCATGCTCAAAGTCTTTGAAAACAATATTTACTCCATTTGTTCCAATTAACTTTTTTGCCTTTTAAGAAAGTAAATATAACACATTTAATTTAGGGGAACAGAATTTGAATAGAAGGAAATAAATTATTGATGAATAGGAGTTGTTAAAATAAGAGATCCCTTTGGTCAGTGACTAAAAAAAAAACTAAGAAACTGACAGCCTGCTCACCACCATTGTAAAGAAACATTCCTTTACTATTGGAGTTGGTTTGTTAGTATCAGGGCTTAGTTGAGTGCCTTTGCTGTAGTAAGCCTTTAATGAATATTTGTTGAATGGTTGCTTCAAATCTGCCAACAAGGAAGGGGGAGGTCTTTTGGGCTCATGATGGAAAAGGGAGCACAAAGGATCACTTTTTTTTTTTACCTTGTGTTGCTATCATTATTCTTTTCATCATGCAAAATCTTCACATACCAAAACTTTAGGAAATCAACTTATACATTTTCATGATTGCTTCTTAAGCATTGACAAAATGCAATGCAGGGATAATTATAGCTAAGTTTAAGAAGTTTGAGATTCTTAAAGCATATAACAGTAGCTCAAAGATGTCTAGCAATCTGGAATGTTCTAATTTTTCTATAATCAGACACCAAGTCTAACAGTTAAGGAATAGGTATGTCCACCTGTCAAAATGTAAAAATGTCCTTTCATTTTTGGTGATTCCACACTAGAAATGTAGGTTTCTAATGAAAAGTTTACTTATAATTTTGGATTCAAAAGGCTGATACTATTGAAATAGAGGCAAATTAAACTCTGAGGGGAGACTTACCTTCAGGATATTATCATGAGAAAAGTTGTCAAGATATTCACAATGTCTTATTTGGCAATACGCTAGTGACCTTGATACTGTCTTTTGCAAGATCAGTGCTGGGCCAGGAACTGAATGACCTTAAACTGATTACTTTTAGTACTAAGTAATGATGTACTACTTCTACACTGGTGAAAAAATGAGGATTCTTTCAGGAAGGTCTATGGAGATACTCCAGCAATAGAGGGATTCATTCTCAAAACAAGAAACAAATGAGCCTTCAGTAGAGACACTGGCATGCTACCTTGTCCTACATCCCAAATACTCAGCATTCCATCTTGACCACAAACAAGGTGTTGCTGATTGGAATGTCTATCAACACAGTGGAGTGAAACTTTGTTACCAGTCAGTGACATTATCTGAGAGGGTTCATTTCTTTGCTGTCTGAAATGCCCTATCTTTATCTGTCCAACTGAATCCACTGTGAAAATCTCTGGAGCTGGAAGGAAGGTCACTGCAAGGAATATACTGCTGCCTGTGTTATCTGTAGTCCATAAAGTTTCTCAGGAATCAGTTCTGAAGAGACTTTTTCTGCCATCTTTCCCAACAGTCACAATTTATGGACTATTGCATGCAATACTTATCATGCATTCCTATAGGAAAGGCTGCCTGGATGAATGTAGTAATGGTCTCTTGCCAGTTTCTGCTTTTCTGAGAGTCGGATTATTTTGGTGGTGAAGAAAAATTGTTACACATTCTGACAGAGGTGTTAAATACAAGGCCCACAGGCTACACATGGCCCCTAATGCTCCCAAGTGCTATGTAACCAGATTAAAATATAATTGGGAAATACTTAACAAAATAAATAAAAATACAGTGAAGCACAGATCATATTAATATGTGATTTTCTAGGTCTATATGTGGCCCATAAGAATTGTTGTGTGTAGTTTGGTGGCCTTTGTTTCTGTTTGGGCTTAATACCACAGATGTAGATGAAATAGCTACAATTGTTTCCTGGTCAAAAACCTGCAAGTCTCATATCACTATGGTGTTGGATGTCACCTTATAACACACCTTCAAACCCTTTATAAAAGCGCAAGTTACCAAAATCTCTAATACACCATAGTGAAATAGCATTTTCTTCATTGTTCCAATATCCTGTAGCAAAGGTCTCTGTGAGCTGAAGGCCTCTGGGAGCATAGGCTCCCAGTGGGTTTTACTCACTTTCTGATAATCTTAGATCTCCATAGTGGAGAGGACAACAGAGAATCAGCAAACTCCCTCTGAGAAGAGTTTATTTACCAGTTGCAGAAGTTCTCTCAAACTGAACAAAAGATCAGAGAATGATGACTCATATGAGGAAGAAATTCAGTATTGCTACCTGATAAACGCTAAGAAAACACATTGATAAGGTCCCAGTAACAGATGCCTGGTCTGTCTCTTTAGATGAGGCTAAGCTAGGAAGAGTTGAAATACCCTTCCAATTACGGAGACACTCAGGGAGCAAAGGACACCCAGAGAGTCTAGAAAGTGAAAACCAGCATGACCTTCCCACTCTTGCAGGTTATGTTAGCTTTTCCTGAAAAGATTTTGAAACCTATCTTGAGACTTGATCAGTTCAGGCTAATTGTGTAACTTCCTGGTCACCTGAGTATAAAATAGCAGTGGGCATTCTCAATACACCTCTTCACTGGATAGCCTTGCTAAGAATGGTTTAAGCAAATCTCCTTTTGTTAACTGTTGAATCACCTGAGTGTCTTATTTCATTCCATTATCAGATCTAAACTGCCAGAGAACTGATATGAGTCAGTTCCAACCACAAGTATTAAGCAATATACTTTTATTGATGTAATCTTTCTTGCTGCTTATACAAATTTACGATGTTTTGCATGTTTTATTGCAATACATTTCTGCAGGTGATGTTTGGTTGGTTCCTGTATGCAATGCTGTTATGGGATGCTATATGTTTTGTGTTGTTTTGCTTAATTCATTTACTACATGTCATATTGTTATGTATTCTGTTAATCATCCACCATATGTCATGCTGGTCAATGCAGTAATGCCTACTGGAAGCAGATTTTATGTGAATGCCATGCATTAGTTACCCGCATGTACACTGTACTAAATACCTGACATGATTATCTGTGATCAGGCGGTGAATGCCCACAGATGTTCAATATGCCCCATGTAATTTTCTGGGGGTAGAAATTTATCACTGTGCTGAGAATGTAGGGAGGTGGGGAAGTTTTTCCAAGGGCCAAATAGAGCAGTAAAGCTAATGGAATTTGCTGATACATAATAAATACATAACTGTGAGCTAGGTAGGTAGAGAACAAAGGCTTGGTCTCCTTCACTTAGTTTTTATTTTGGCTCAAATTCATTTATTGTCAGAGAAGATTTTGGAAATTTACAATCCCAATTTTCCTAATTACAAAGGATTTCAGTTCAGTCCCAGACAGGATGAGGATAAAAGAAAAGACTGTAATTTTGGGGTCACTCTCACTTGGTTTTTGTTGTCTGAGTATGATGGCTCATAATCCTTGACTTCAAGCTATCAACTAAAAAGTTCTCAGCATTTCCTTAACAGGGAAGAGTTCTGGTTAATCCATCCTAGCTAGTTGAAGCTGAAGTGGTCCACTGGTGGTTATGAAAAAATGAAACCAAGATGTTGGTAGCAAGGAGCAACGCATGAAACCAGCATCATTGGACAACATGGTGCTGTCCAGCATCAGAGGCATGAGTTGTTTCTTCATATTTTCCTTGCATGTATTCCCTCACAAAACATCTTTTGGCTTATCTACTTCTTCCTCTGGTGGTATAGACAGCATCTGAGGCAAAACATAGTGTAGGGTTTGGCAAGGAATGTTCAATTGCTACTTTTTTATTATGCATTTTTATTAAATATCTTGCTTTGAATTTATTGTGGCCTCTGACTGAGTAGGAAAAGTAGATACATGAGGATGGGGGTGTCAATGAGTAGAGGAAAACTTGGGTTGCTGAGCTTTATTTTTTCAATGACTTCATTGCTTTTATTGATTCTAGGTTAAAAGTTAAAGCATTGTTCTATCATAGTCTCATAGGTTTAGTGTTGAATGGTAACTTACAGACCATCTAATCTACTCCTTTTTCTAAAATAATTTTATTATGAATGAGAAAAGCATAAATAAACATGTTTCTACGTACAGAGGGACAGAAAAGAAGATGGTATATAAAATCATGAATTTATTAAATACATTCATTTTGGGGAAGTTTATATTTAGCATAGTAGTAATAACATTGCCATTCTATTTCATGTCCCTTACTGAACTTCCTTGTGCTCATTTTGGTGTGTTTTTAAAATTTTTCTTGGGTACTATCTTCTTTTTTTATATATCATTATCATCACTCTTCCACTCTCTTTACAACTCCCTCTCTCCATAAAAGTCCTTTCTTAAAACAAATATGTATAGTCAAGTACAACAGAATATTCTGTGTCAGAAAATACATATCTGATTCCATACCTACAGTCCTCACTTCTTTACCAAGAGATGGGAAACATTCTTAATCATTAGTCTTCTTGATTTGACTGGTCATTGAATGGATCAGGATTTTTAAATCTTTCAAAGTAGTTTTCTTTTGCAATGTTGTGATCATTGTATAAATAATCCTTTTGGTTCTTCTCATTTTACTCTGTTTCAAATCTTCCCAGATTTCACTGAATATATTATTTTGTAGTTTCTTTTTGAACCATATGTTCCATTATATGTTTAGCCATTCCGTAATTCATTCCTTTTGTTTCTACAATACAAAGTGCTACAAATGGTGTTATAAATATTTTTTTGTACATTTGGCTTTGATCTCTTTATGGTTCATGAATAGTAATAGAATGATTGTCTTCCATTGAGTATGCATAATTTAATGACATTTTAAAGTGTAGTTCAGCATTGTTCTCCAGAGTGGATGGACCAGTTTTAACTCCACCAATAAATAGTGCATTGGTGTATCCATACTTCCACAGCCTCTTCAACAGTTTCCATTTTTTTTTTTTGGTCATTTTTACCAATCTGATGGGTGTGAGGTGGAACCTCAGAGTTATTTTAATTTTAATTTCTCTTATTAATGATTTGGATAATTTTTTCTTCAAATGGTTATTGATAGTTTGAAATTTTTCCCCTTGAAAACTTCTGATTAATATCCTTTGAACATTTAACTATTAAAGAATGATTATTATTCTTATTTATTTACATTAATTTTCTGTATATGTTGATTATATGTCCTTCACTGGAGAAATTTGCTAAAAATATTTTCCCCCAATTAAGTCTTTCCCTTCTAATTCTAACTGCAGTGATTATATTTGTGAAAAAAAACCTTTTCAGTTTTATGTAATAAAATATTTACATTTTATCTCCTGGGATCCTCCCTATCTTTGTATGGTCAATAACTTTTTGACCATCCATAACTGGGGAAAAGTGTCTTCTTCCATTCTCCTTTACATTGTCTATGGTCTGAACTTTTATACCCAACTTATGTATCCATGTGGAGTTTATTGTGGTATATGGTATGAGATACTGATCTGTTAAATTTCTGCCAGATTGCTTTCTGGATTTTCTAACAGTTTTTATTGAATAATGATTCCTTACCTCAGTAGTTAGACTCCTATATTCAACTGCTTCTGGTTCATATATACCCAATCTGTTTCATTGACCAACTTTTTTATTTTTTAGTCTATACCAAATTATCTTGGTGATTACTATTTTGTAGTATAGTTTGAGATGTGATATTTCTAGGCCCTGTTTCTTCCTACTTTAAAACATTTTTCCCCTTGAAATTCTTGATCTTTTATTTCTGTCAGATGAATTTTGTCTAGTTCTATATAGTAATTGTCAGTTTGATTGCAATTACATTAAATATGTAAATGAATCTATATAATATATGTATATATATATATATTATATTAGCATAGCCCTGCTATGCTAGAGCAGTTAATTCCTCTACAATTATTTTGAAGTCTTCTTTTCTTTAGATAAAAGTGCTTTGTAGCTGTGTTCATATAATACCTGTGTATGTCTTGGTACATAGACATATCTTATACATTCTGCAATAATTGTGAATGGAAATTCTTTTTCTAATATGCTGATTTTTTATGGTAATGAATAGAAAATTCAATGATACTTATGGCTTTATTTTATATTTTACCACTTTAATGACACTACTAATTGTTCCTATTTTCTTTAATCTCTATAATTCTCTAAGTAAATTATCACATTATCTCTAAAAACTAAGAAGGATATAATTATACATAATTTATAATGCCTATTATATATAATGCTTCTTTTTTGCCTGTTTATTTCTTCAGTTTTTTTAGTATGTGATAATAATAGTTAATATTTTTAGAATGATCTTAAATAGTATTGGTAACAATGAACATTTTCATTTATTCCCTGATCTTATTGAAAAGCATTCAAGTGTTTCTCCATTATAAACTATGCTACCTTTTGATTGTAAAGGGTGTTTTGTAATTGGTTTTAGATGAATACTGTTTACCATATTAATGAGAGATCCATTTGTTCTTATGCTTTCTAGCATTTTTAGCATTAAAAGAACTTCTTCTTTATAAAAGCTTTTAAATCATATGATTTTTCCTTTTTGTTTTTAATGTAACTAATATTAATAATTACATTTACAGTCTTGCCATACTGAACTAACCCTGAATTCCTTCTTTGAAACCAATTTTTCAGTTTATAATAATTTTATTGTGTCTCTTTGTCCTCTTTAATGATATTTTAGTCAATAGTTTTATAAATATATTCATTATGGCTATTTTTCTACAATAATTTTTTTCTGACTTATCTCTCTTGGGTTTATGTATTAGGATCATATTTATCTTATGGAAGAGGTTTGATAAGATACTTTCTCTCCCTATTTTTGTAAATAATTTAAGTAAAATTTCAGCTAACTTTTTTTTTTTTTAATATTAGAATGCAGTTGTAAATCCACTGGTCCTGGTTCTTTTCCCATTTGGGAATTTATTTATGGCTTGTCCAATTCATTGTTCTGAGTTGGAGTTATTTAAATTCCCTATATTTTTGTTTCAATGATGTTAGCACTTTATATTTTTGTAAATATCCATTCATTTCATTTCAGTCATAACTTTTGCTGGTATATAGTTAAATGAAATGATTTCTTAATAATTTTTACTTCTTTTTCTTCTATTGTTAGTTGGTTTCTCTCTCTTTTAAATAAAATTAGTAATGGTTTCTCTGTTTTATTAGTTTTTTTAAAAATCAATTTGATAATTTTTGTTTTCAATTTTTATCTCTTTATTTTCAGAACTTTAATTTTGGAGGGTTTAGTTTTGTTTTTTCATGTTTTTTATTCGTGTGTATATGTGTGTATGTACATTTATCTGCACTTTTCGTCTTTTATTGATGAATGTGTTAAGAGATGTAAAATTTCCCCTAAGTACTTCTTTGGTTAAACTCTAAAAGTTTTGGTATGTTGTCTCATTATTGTCATTTTCTTCACTGAAATTAGCTATCACTTCTATGATTCCTTCTTTGTTCCACCAATTCTCTAGTTTCTATTTCAATTTGGATCTTTTAAAAATGACCTTTATTGATTATAATTTTTATCATGTTGTAGCCAGGAAAGAATGATGTATTTAATATTTCTGCTTTACTCTGTTTTTATGGAGTTTTTATGCACTATCATATAGGGAATTTTTCTAAAGATACTAAGAAGTGATGAGAAATATAAGGTATCTTTCTATTCCCTTTCACTAATCAACCTATCATATCTAATTCTTCTAGAATTCTATTCAGCTCCTTAACCTCTATCTTGATTTTTTAAATTAGATTTTTCTATATATGAAAGGGGCGTATTGAGATCCCGAACTATTATAGTTTTATCTTCTATTTCCCTCTAATTTAATTACCTTTTCTTTTAAATAGTTAGATATGTTTGATTTGATGCATATATATTAAATTTGGATAAATTTTGAAATTTCTGGTTCCTTTAAACATAATGTAGTTTCCTTGCTCATCTCTCTTAGCCATGTTTACTTTTACTGTTGTTTGAGAAAATGATTGCTACTACTCCTTTTAAAAATTCTTCTGAACCATAATAAATTCTTCTCCAATCTTTCATTTTAATTTTGCATGAAACTTTTTGTTGGATTATGCTTTCTAATATATTCTGCTACTCTCCTCTATTTTATGGGCAAGTCCATCCCATTCACATTCATGCTTTTAATTACTCTTTTATTTGTATATTATGCAATAAATATTGAATTATTTATATTTTAATTATATAATATATATTAATTATATATTTCATATACTCATACTTTCAAGAAACCTTTTCTCTTTCTTTACAAAGATGGTGAAAGAAAAGTAATGTAATTAACAATAGAAATCTATAATTGAACTGATCGATCCCACTCCTCTGTTCTTCCTGTCCTAACCTAGTCCAGATTCTGATCACTTGTTCTTACACTTTCTCTCCTTTTGAACCAGTTTATGATCAGTCCTTTGAAATTCAATGTTGTTTTGCCTTCCTTGTTCTACCTTCCTCTTAAACCCAGATCTCCTGTTTCCTTGTTCCTGCTTCTTTCCCTGTTGAAATTTACTTTATTTCTATATCACTCTTTTTGTTTGTGTGTTCAGCCTTCTTTTACTTGGTTCAGATAAGAGCGAGGTTCAAGAGGTTCATGTTTGTATGTTCTTGATCACTCTGATTATGTTAAAAAAAAACTTCCTCCAACTTTTCTTCCTTATTTATTTGCTATTATTCCCCTCCCTTTTTTTTCCTCTCTTCATATGGAACAAAACCACCCCCTGTGTTTTTCTTACTTTATTCCTCTGTGAACCTTGAAGACAGTGGGATTCTAAAGAGACATTTGTTTCTTCTACCATTATTACCTAAAGTAAGTATTTTATCATCACTGCCTCCCTTCCATTTTTTTTCATTTTTCAATTGCATTTAACTTTCAAGTTTTTTTCTCCTCTCCTATGTATGTATTTCAAAATTTCTGCCCAACTTCTAGGTTCATGATCTATCTACAACCATCCTTGTAAATTGTGCAGAACTATCTAAGTCACTGAACATGTTTTTTCCCAAAATTATTTTAATTGAAACTGAATGCAGGGGCAGTGAGGTGACTCAGTGGAAAGAGCACTGACCCTGGATTCAGGAGGATCTGAGTTCAAATGTGGCCTTAAATACTTACTAGCTGTGTAACACTGGGCAAGTCTCTTAACCCTGATTACCTCCTCCCTCCCTCAAAAAGGAAGAAATTCAGTGCTATATAATCATAATGATCAAACTTGGTCCTGATGAAGAGATATAAGGAAATATCTTAGTTCCTTTCTTTATAGATGTGGGGGAGTATGGAGGTGGACCACAGAAAATAATATCAGATTTGCTTGCTATGTCAATTTGTTTTGCTGAACTGCTTTAGAAATGTCTTTTAAAAAAGTAATAGATGCTTATTTGGGTGGAGGGTAGGGGATTATATTGGGAAATAATAGTTAAGTAAATACAAAACCTCAATAAAATTTTTAAAAATTTGAGTGAAAAATATAGTTCAGTTTACTAATCAATGATCTTGAGTTTCTGTTTTATTTTGTTTTCTCTATGAAGCTGATGAACCACAAGAAGTAATAGAACTCCATTTCTAAACATTTGAATTGATCATAAAAGGTTTCTGGAAGTAAGAGTGGGGAGAATTGGAGAAAGGTGCCATTGACTCTTAGAGTGGTACAGGAAAATAATTCAGCTTCCTTTGTGTTAACCAATTTTATCACATCTGGAAATCTCTTCAGAATCAGAAATATTACATTCATGTATTGGCAAAGAATATGCTTCTCCTTCGACTAAAGTGAATGACTCATGCCTAACTATAATGTGACAAGAATTGTATGCCAAGGAGTGGGCAGAAAAGCCAATAAAGGCCATCTCTTTCCCATGCATAAATCAAGGCTGTGTTTTCCTGAAGACATCTTGGTCCATTGTGGTTTAGGAGGAGAAATTTTTTTGTTGAGTATAGATAATGTTAAAGACAGGAAAGGGGAGAAGAGGGAGGCTTGCAAGCATATAGCATTTCAAGACAAATTAAAATGAAATTTGCTCTACAAATCTCTTTGTAGAGGAAAAACAACCTTATTAACTGAATGTGATACTTTGCTAAATACACACACACGCATGCACACACACACACACATTTTAGTAGATTTTGGTATATTGGAAAGCCCATAGAAAGAATATCAGTGTCAAGACCTTCCTTTTCTATGCAATAGAAAGACAAATTAGGATAAGCAAGAGGGAGATAATCATAGGAGACACATTTTTTAAAAAGACTCTGAACTACTTCTACAAGTCCTCATTCTGGAATCTTTCTATTAACTAAGAAGCATCTCTGCCGTGGTACATGTCGATACATTTTCCTGCATACCCCTTCCTATACCCACTCTCCCACCCAGAAGCTGAATTTTTATAATAATTGCTCTCTTCCTGATCTCATCTGCTCTCTTAATGATCTAGAAAATTGTTGTCAATAGGACATGTGAGTTTGGGTCTCTTGCATTTCCAGTAATCTAAGAAAGACAACCAGAACAGATCAAATTTGAAGGAAACATTCCCTGTTACCATTTGCAATTATGTTATACCTCAGGAGAATAAAAGAGGATGACATAAATAATGCAAAATGATATGCTTTGAAGAAAATATTCAACAAACATGCATGATACTTCTTCAGAGAAATGAAGGAATTTTTCTTCTCAAAGCAACCAAAATTTACTAACTTTTTAGAAGATCTTTGTCTGCCTCTCTTCTCCACCTCAATTCTTTTTCTAGTATTCATTGTTTCTGGGAAGACTATGGGCAGAAGGTTTATCAGCAAATTCTGGCAATGTGAAGACAGTAAAAGTATGAGACCATTATTTGAGACTTTTATCATGATATAAGGACAGATACTGAAGATACTCTCTAGGAGTGATTAAATCTCTTATCCCAGGAGATTGTTGCAAAGGTATAGGAACCGATTGCATCTCTAGGTGGAAGGAAGGTACACACTAATTGATACCCTTTTGATGTGATTGAGTACAATATTCACACATGAATTCATTCCATACTGATGAGTAATTGTCTACGGTTTCTTTGCAAGTCCCCAGAATGGACAGTTTGAGAAACAGAAATGGAACAGAGCTGGGAAATGACCTGGGTCCTGAGAGAGGGGTAGAATGGGCAGAGGATGGGGTGGTAAAATCTATGCATGTCCATAGCCTCCCTGCCATCCTGGGTGATAGTAATGACAGTTATGGACAGGTAATTGTGGGAGTCTCTCAACCATATATAGTCCAAGAGGTTGTGGAACTTGGACCGCTGGAAATAGAAGTGGCAGCATTTGGAGACTGTGGTGGAACAGCTATCTGAGAGAACATTAAGAGTTCAGGTAACCAGGCTTTTAGAGAAAGGGGAGGACCTGACCAGGGGATAGCAGCAACTGGAGCCAGTGTTGGCATAGTGAAAGAGCTGGGACTAAAGTCTCTGGGAGAGGAGAGATTGCCCTGAGCACATGGACCTGGAGGAAGAGAATAAGTGACTTAAGCCATCGATACTGTAGAGAGTAAACTTCCACTATTACCTTGAATTATTTAGACAATGCAGGTTCAGTGGAAAGACAGTTGCGTGTCTAGCATCCCCAGGTTTGTTTTCCTTCTATAAGGTGGTCAAGTCATTAGGCTAGAGCTATCATTTGAAGCATTTATTAAGTATCTACTATGTGTCAGGCATTATACTAGGTGCTGGAGGTTCAAAGATAAAAACAAAACAGTTTTTGTAATCAAGGAGTGTGCATTCTTTGTGTGTGTGTGTGTGTGTGTGTGTGTGTGTGAGAGAGAGAGAGAGAGAGAGAGAGAGAGAGAGAGAGAGAGAGAGAGAGAGAGAGAGACAACACATTCATATAGAGGTAAATTAGAAGTATATATACATAGTAGGTATAAAGGTATGAGGTATGCAATATGGTAACCAAACCCCTTCTCTTCTATTTTGGACATGGTGAGTATGGAATGCCTTTGGATATTTGGTGAGAAATATCCAGTGGGCAGTTACTGATATAGGATTGGAACTTTAGTCAGAGTTCAGGGCTGAATATCTGTGTAGAAATGGTATTTAAATTCACAGGAACAGATGAGAACCCTGAGAGGGTATAGAGAGGACTCAGGACAGAACCTGGTGGTACACTCAGGAAGTGGAATCTGGATCATGATCCAACAAAAGAAATACATTCAGAGAATCTAAGAGTTAGAAAGGATCTCAGGAACTATCTTTTTCAACCCATACATGGAAGGAATCCTTGCTGGAACATAACGTACTGCACATACCGATAGCTAACCTTTGCTTGACCTCAAAGGAAGGAACGCCCTCAAGGCGGGCAATTCTATTTTTGGACAGTTCTAATTGTTAGGAAGCTTTCCCTGATATCAAGCCTAAACTTATATCTCTGCAAATTCTTCCCATTGCTACTGGATCTGCCCTGTGGGGCCAAACAGAACAAGTCTAATCTCTTGCTGTACGAGACAGATCTCCAAATACCTCCAGATAACTGTCATTACCCTCACCCCTGTCTTCTCTTCACCAGGGTAAACATTCCCATTTCCTTCAACCCTTCCTCATATGTCATGAACTCAAGACCATTCTACTATACTGGTTGCCTTCTTCTGGGTATCTCTAGTTTATCAGTATCCTTCTTAGATCATCTCTTGCAAAACTGAACACAATACTGTAGAGGAGGTCTGATAGGGCGGAGTACAGTGAGACTATCACTTTTTATCCTTGGAAATGACCCCCATCTTAGAACAGCTTAAGATTTCCCTAGGGTTTTGGTTTTGTATTTTTGGCTGCCAATACAGGGCTAACTTAGCATGAGCAAAATAACCTGGATCAATCAGGGACAAAACTTGAACCCAGGTCTTTTTGATTCTGCAGTCATCTCCCTATCCACTATGCCATGCTGGAACTGATGGTATATTTTTCAAAAGGATCAATTAGGAAAAAGTAGAAGGATTGCCTTGTTGTAGAGAGGGTTAGTTATTGTTTGTCATTCATTTTCAAGGAAGACCAGTAACTTTACCGGCAGTGTTGCACAAAGTTGTCAGCCTCACTCTTTCTCTCAGAGTTGATGAAGTCCACTGGCAGGACAAAAGTCAAGATAACTGATAATGGCCTGTGATGCAGTGGATGACCTTGGCATCTTCAGCATTTAACCAAGCTCTAAGCATTTCACAGTGCCTGCTTCAGTTACCTTCATGTCATTGGAACAAATCGTTCTCATCTACCCATTCTGCTGGGGGAAATCTTCACATGCTTGTGGATAACATAAATTTGTAATGGCGTCTGTCAGAATGGATGAGTGACTCCCTCCAGAATTGTATTGCAGTATGACTAGGAGCAGAGGAAGAAGATTGCAAGAGGAATCCAAAGCTGAGGTCTGGTGAAAGAACAGGACAAGGTAGCAAGGGGTACAAGAGAAGAGGACAGTGAAAAGCTAAACAAGTTGAGATTGGAAAGGTAGTGGTGAAGTCAGAGCTGGAATAATGATCTGGGAGAGCACTGCAGATTATAGGGATTTGACATCATGATGATGATGATGGCGATGGTGATAATGAGGAGGAAGAATAAGTGAGATATAGGGAAGGATGGAATGATAGGAGTTTATGGTCAGGTAGGGGAATTTCAGAGCTCTTGGTCATAGAAGCAGAACGTTTGTGTGTGACAGTAAAACTAAGAATGCCTTTTATCTTTGTGTTTGGCAGAAGTAGGATGAAGGTCATGTGAGCTTGAGGAAGTCAATAAACTAGGATGCTAGGGTGTCTGTCTATATTTATAATTAATCTCCTTAATGTAAGGGAAGGGAGGTTGTGGTGGAAAGAAGGTGAGGCAATTGTTGAACTCCTCATATAATGGAGAATGATTTGGGGACTGGTAGGTAACTGTCTTTAGGATCAGAAAAGGGTGATAAATCAAATTGGAGTAACCTCAAAGGAGGATAGGTTTCTGAAACATGCAATCAGAGGCCATGTTTAGAACTGGCAGTGGGGAGAAAGGAACATGCCTTCTTTCCCTCTTGGAACAGTGTTTTGGGAGACATGAGAGAATACATATCCCTTACAATGTTTTCTTGGAGAAAGTAGGTTTCTGTGAGTGTCAGAGAAGGAAGGAGCATAAGAGGAAAAAGATGAAGGGAAGTCTGTTAACACTATAAATGCATTTTACAGGACACAATGGGGAAAAGAGGGAAGAGCTGAATTAAGACTTAGGAGAGGAAGGGCTGAGGTCTATGGAGATGGAAGAATGGGTAATGTTCAGAGAGGAGGGCAGTGATTTGATTAGGCAACTGGGGATGCTACATACTTAGATTTCAGAGAGAAAGAGGTGCAAATGTGCTGGTCATAAGATGGAGATGTAGTGCCGATTGGCTGGGTTTCTTACATTTGAGAACTGCAAATGGCAGACAGTGAAATTCATTGGAGTGTAAAAGGATTGTCTCTTAGCAACCCCACACTCATTTCCTTTCTAAGGGAATCCAAACCCTTAGGGTAATATTGTAATGCTAGAGGTCTGCATAGATCCCTGTGTGAAAAAAAGAACTAAATGGAATATCTGTCTTTGACTAAGAATTGTATCAACTATTTATGGGATACTGCAAGTCCTTTGTGTCATTTTGCAGGATCAAACAGATTGTCCTGTACTCAATATTGTTAATTTCAGTGCTTACACATGAGGTCTGGCCCTTTTACCCACATCTGTGGAGGCTTAGATACGATCTATATTTTGGGATTACCATGGAAATCTGGGTGGGGCAAAATGAACCACAGAGTGATGATTTGGGAGGCAGTCCCATAAAACAGATGAGGCATCAGACCACAGGATACAGACAAGGTGTCCCAGAGGTTTTAGTGCAGTTTTTACTTTTTAAGAATTTTGGAAGCGTAATTGCTACAAATTTACAAAAACATAATTTGGAAGTCTAATTATTTAAATGTTTATGTTTACTTCTGGGAAATTTAAATAACATACTTTTATCTTATTTTTTTGTTTCAGTCTCTCTGATTGAAGATGGAAAGTTTTGGAGAAAAATAAAACTGCCTTCCCTGGGTAGCTGAATTTGAATTCACATTAGACTTTTTCTTGTAGGTCACATGAAAACTGTTGTGAATGCATCAAAACTTTGTTCTTTGTATTATTTTAAGGCTAGGATTACAAATGCAATCCTTTCAGTCTCTAAGCAGTAGTTGATGATTTTACAAAGTGTGAAAATCAACCACAGTGAAATATAGCATAAGATGATAGTTATGTCAATTTTAACGAGAAATAGATCAATATTTTTATAATTTAAATATTAATGTTTCAAATGGGTTGGTTTTTTTTTTTTTGTAGATTTGTGCTTCTGGAGTAATTAAAACTTAAAATACCTAAGGCTTTTGGGACATAGGACAAGTTGAAGATAAGGTAACCAGGTCATAAGAGATACCATCTTTTCTGTCCTTTGTGGCTAAATTCCTTGAAAAAGCTGTCTACAGTAGGGGCTTCCACTTTTGTCCTCTTCTCCTCAGGGTTTCAGTCATTCCCTTGAAACTTTGAGAAATTAAGTAACTTGCCCAACGTCACCTTTGCAATGTCTCTTGAATTCATTCCCTTCTTTCCTCTGACACTGCCACCACACTGATAGAGGTCATTATCTCCTCATGCCTGAACCATGGTGTGTTTGCCTGCCTCAAGCCTTTCCCCACTCCAATACATCCTTCACCACCAAAATAATTCTTCTGAAGCACAGATCTTTACCCTGTGCTGCTTCGCCTTAATCAACATCCTATTGCCTACAAGATCCAAGTAAAATCCTCTCATGATTTGAACAGCTCCTTCCTACCTTTCTTCTGAAAAGTCCAAGATCTCCCAGTGCATCCTAGGCTATCTCCAGTCATCCTGATGAATATCTGGTCATTGGATCCAGATGGCTCAGGAGGAGAAAGTGAGGCTGGTGACCTGCACAGCCCTCCCTCACTCAAAACAAAGTCAAGTGCAAGTCATGTCATCATTTCTCTGATGGCGTGGTCTTCTTTGAAAACAAAGGATGAACACCACAACAACAACCTTTCTTCTTATACTTTACTCCCTGTAATGTTCACTTTGATCCAGTGGCACTGGTCTTCTCGCTGTTCCCATGAATGACACTCCATTTCCTGGCTCTGCACATTTTCTCTGGCTATCTCCCATGCCTGGAGTGTTTTCCTTCTTCATCTCTGCCTAGTAACTTCGCTGACTTCGTTTAAGAACCAACCAAAGTTTCACCTTGTATAGGAAGCCTTCCTTGGCCCCTCTTAATTCTCGTGCTTTCCCTCTGATAATTATTTCTTATTTATCCTGTATATAGCTTGTTTGTATATATTTGTTTGTTTATTGTCTCTCCCATTAGATTGTGAGCTCCTTGAAGATAGGGACTGACATTTGCCTCTTTTTGTATTTCCAGCATTTAGCACAGTGCATGGTTCACAGTAGGTGCTTAATAAATATTGATTGGAACAAAAACTGTACCTAGTTCTTGAAGACTTAAGTAAGATCATGCTGTGACCTTGGAAAGTTACTTAATTTCTCAGAGCCATTGTTTTGTAAGATGATGATAATAACATTTACTCTGATTATTTCACCTGGTTACTATCAGGAACAAATTAAATACAGCAAGAATTCTCCTAACTATAAAATACTAAGCAAATATAATAACATAACTTCCTATAGCATTTTTAAGATTAGTATTCTCTTGATTTTATCCTATTAAAACCTTGTGAGGTTGACACAAGCGTTGTTATCTCCATTTTACAGATGAGGAAACTGAGTCAAGGATTAACTGACTTATCCCCTTATCTTAACTGACTTATCAGAGTTGCGATTTAAACCCCACTCTCCTCATTGCACACTCAGCTCTCTTTGCTCTAAAACAGATCTCCCTGACTCCAAGCTCAGAACATTGTCCATTGAACCACCTGGTTGGAAAGAAACCTGGGTTTGAACTACAGCTCTGCTACTCACTATCTGTGTTAACTTCTCTTGGTTTCAGTTTCCCCATCTGTTAAATGATGGTATTAGATTAACTGACTTCTAAGGTTCATTTCAACTCTAAATCTATGATCCCATGAACTTGGAAGAGGTTGGAACTGGAAATTATTGGTCACTAGTAGCAACTGATATGTCAGAGTAGTCTTTAACCTTTCCCTCCTTTCTTATCTCATGCTTATTTCTGTTATTCAATCAGTGCCCAATTCTCTCCTTCTTCCTCTCTGTTCTATTTCCTCTGCCACTATCCTAGTTAAGGTTCTGATCAACTTTCTGCTTCATAAATATACAAGCAATTGCCTTTATTTTACTCACTCTCTGTTGTTGGGGAGTCATTTTTCAGCTGTGTCTGACTCTTTGTTGACCCCATTTGAGGTTTCCTTGGCAGAGATACTGGAGAGGTTTGCCATTTCTTTCTCCAGCTCATTTTGCAGATGAGGAAACTGAGGCAAACAGGGTTAAGTAACCTGTTCGATGTCACACAGCTTATAAGTCTGAGGCCAGATTTGAACTCAGTAAGATGAATCTTCCTAACACTAGGCCTGGTACCCAACTGATTACCTGGTTACAAAAATCCAAGCTTCTTAGCTTGGCATTCAAGACCTTCAAAAATTGTTCTAGAACTTACCTTTCCATATGCCACCTAAGCTGAAGCTAAACTGGACTGTGTAGTAACCTAACATTTATTAAGTGCCTGTGAATCCTCCCTATACCCAACACAAGCCTCCTTTCCTCAGTATTTTCTTTATGTTGACCCATCTAACTGAAATGCTATTTTTCAGTTCTATCCATCGAATCCCTACCCATTCTTCAAAGATCAGCTCATATATTATGTTCTTGAGATGTAGTATGGTTGAGGTGGAAATAGTTGGGAACTTTGGAATTGCAAGGCTTCTGAATGTCCACTAACTATCACTATGGCAAGTCACAACCTTCCAGAACCTCAGTTTACTTATCTACAAAATGGGAAGAATAAACGAATGAAACCACATTTATTAAGCCTTTGTTATATAAAGAGAAAAGCAAAAGGCCTCTGCTATCAAGAGACTCATGTTCTAATGGGGGAGATAACACATATCAAAAGTTTCACCTGCATGTTAGATAGAAAATCCCTGGTCCTTATGATGTAGTGACAGAAAAGAGATTGTGACGTATCTTATTTAGTCTCATTTCCATTGATAAAACCACCTCTATTTCTGATGATGAGTCATTTGAAGACTCAAAGTACTCGAGTGGCAAGAACTTTCTTTTCTGGGTTTTCATTAGCTCTGTTGAGGAGGTAGGGAATTATAGTATCTGCAGGAATAGCTGACAATGCCACTTATAGCACTTACCTATACAAAGGAATTTTGTAAAGATCAAATGAGATAGTATGTGTTTGCTCCACAAACTTTAAATTAAATATTATGATCATGAGTATTATTACCATTATTATTTCTGAAACCCATATAGAAGTGGTCTTTCCTTCCTGTGAACTCTCAAGCACTTTGCCTATGTCTCTCATTGAAAGTCCACATAATATCCAGTGTTATAATTATCTGTACATGTGTTATATCTTTTTTCAGACTGTCAGTTCTATTGGTGCATGAGCCTTTCTGTTCTAGGAGGGGGTATGGGTTGCATAGCAAACTCACTTGGATGTCATGGACCAGAAGCAGACCCGGTACTTGGTGTCATTCATTCCCCCGCCCAGAGGTCTTGCATATAGTAAATCTTTAATACATTTTTAAAAAATGAATTCTACGCATGTAGCTGGTCATTGTTAATTTCTTGAAAGGATTTAAGAGGATATTCCAAGAAAACCAATATATTTTCACACATACTCTTATACCAAATGTGACTCAGATCAGATTCTAGGGACCTGAATCCATGATCCTCCCCTCCTTTCTAATTATCTGTCTACCAGCAGGGAAGATTAATGCAATAATGGAAGGATGGATGAAGAGATCTTTTAAAAATTAGTTTCATTTTGGAAAAAAAGAGGTATTCAGTGAAGGTATTTTAATTGCTTATCATGATAAACGGTCTCTTCTTTCTCTGTTTTCATTTCTATCCCTGCCTTAGATTTTACTGAGTATGCTTAAACTATTGCTTTGTTTTTCTTAATTATTTTTATGCAGAGCAAACTATTCAGAAGACTTTCTAGTCTAAGAGCCTATTGGCCTTTGCCATCCCTATTCCATTATGATCTGGCTAACAAACGCAGTAGGATGTGCCATCTGGAGACATTTCCAATAATGCCCTTACTTTACATTCACAGTTTTTCTTTTCCCTCTGTGGAGCTCAATAAAAACATTCTTTACCATGAGTCTTCCAAGAACCTGTGCAATAAGTTAAGGAGCAGTAAGGGAAGCTAAGCTCAGAATTTCATCATCATCTAAGTATTTATTGACACAGCAGTTATTCTCATCCACCCTACTTTCCTTTCCCCCCTCACTCTTATCCATTACATTATAGCTAAGTATTATTGAGAACTCAGGGCTGGAAGAAAAGCTCTGACTCATGCATGAATCATAAACCAAGAAATTAGAGGTGATGTGCATCTAAAAAACAGTGAGATAGTACAAGTATATATTTAAAGCCCTTGGTTCTTTCAGGGGTTTAATTCCACTGGGTAGAAAACAATACCTCACATTAACATAACTCTTTGAGGTTTGCAAAGTTTTTTACATGCATTATCTCAGTTGAACCTCATAATAGTTTTGTGAAGTAGTATTCTAATCTTTGAGGGTGAAGGAAGTGAGGGTGGGAAACTGAAGTTGAGAAGTTACATGACTTGTCCAGAATCACAGTTATTAAATGACTGAGGCAAGATTTGAACCTGAGTCTTTTTGACTCCAAACTGAGGATCTAATATGCCTTTTAATGATAACAGTATTGCATTTCTGTAGAACTTTTAGGTTTACAAAGCACCTTCTTCTCAATTACCCTGTGAGGTAGGAAGTATATTTTTAATCCTCATTTTATAGGTAAAGAAACTGAGACTCAAAAATTAAGTGACATTGTCCTAAAAATGATCATTCTAGGTAACGATACAAAACATTTGATATACATGCTTTTGTAACTTGTTATAAGGTGAGATCTGGCAAGTCTGTCAACCCCTTTTCAAAATAGGAAAATAATATAGATCTGTAGGAGTTTTAAAATGATGGAACTTCGCCATAAGGAATGAATCAAGGCAGAACAACTATAGATCCCTACAAAGCAATCCCTGATGCAAGTGATCGCAGTAAAGCAGCTTTGTAAAAGGAATGATGGGTAGCTCTAACTTTATATGATAGCTCTGAAGATGGCAAGAGAATATATTAATCACCCAAGAGCTATTATCTAATTCCAGAGAAAGTATTCAATCTGGAAAACCCTGAGATTCTCTTACTTGTAGATGATATTCTTATTTTTTATAATCAATATTAGTTAAATTTATGAATCCTGTGTGTCTTGTGTGTGATGAGGTTGAAGGCTGCCTTCCTTCAACCTATAAGATGACAGCAAGTTACTATATTAATTTATCCAGCAAGAGTAAAATATATCTTTCCTTAAAATATAAACCCAGTAGCAAACTCAATAACACTCTTGCCATGCATGAGAGAACCTTCCAAAAAGGCTACAGTGCCAACAAAAGTACTCAGACTGCAGATGTCTAGGCGGTGCCCCTGCTGCCATGACATATGGCTTTCAGCAGTGGTACTGAGCAATTTAAACCCACACTGACTAGAATGAGAAAATTGCTTGAGGATTATATGACATATTGCTCAGGATATAAAAATTATCAGATCCATGTTTCTAGAACTATAAACCCATATCTGAACTTTTCTCTCTCTGGTCATGACTTCCCTTCTTCCCTCCATATTCCCCCAACCACCTCAACACACCATGTTCACATTTTCTATTGGACACTAAAATGGTACTTTTACATGGTTCCCCCAAATCTTCTCATACTTGCCCACCAAGATTTGGGGAGACAAAAGGGGAAATCTCTAAAGCTACAGTTTACAGAAAAGGTATATGGAGAATAGAGAAGGGTGTTCCTGGGATGCCAGACCTGGATATGGACTTTAACATGGGAAATCAAGGTAAGGGAAGGGGCAAAATATCCTCTCTACCTTACTTCCCAGCTACTGAATGACTCTTAGTCTTGGGCATCTTGAAACTCCCAGTACTCCAATATGAAAGTCAAGGGCTCAAGTCATTCTTATCTCCCTCTCAGAAGGCAGTGACTTCAGATTCAAGGACAGTAGCTACTTGAATATGCTAGCAGAGTAGTCTAAGCTACCTGAATGGAAACCTAGTTGGCCAATTCCAGTTGGGTAACTCCTCTCCTCTCCTCTCCTGTCCTCCCTTGTCCTCTCCTCTCTACATCTCTCTTCTTCTCTCTCCTCCCCTCCTGTTGCCTCACTCAAAGTAAGAACCTGAAAAGACCTTAGCTTAAAAGGTCCAAGGTCTCCCACTGCATCCTGGACCATCTCTAGTCATCCCAGTCAATATCTGAGCACTGGACCCAGATAGCTCTGGAGGAGAAAGTGAGGCTGGTGACTTTGCACAGCTCTCCCTTGCTCAAATCAAAGTCCATCGCAAGTCATGTCATCATCTTCCATGATGTCATGGTCCTCTTCAAGAATGAAGGACAAATCACACACAAGCAGTAATAGAGATGCTATACCATCTCCCCACTCACATACCCTTGTAACTAACCAACAACCCTGGCTGTAATGGTAGACAATAGAAGGAAGAGAACCCCAGCTCTGTATACTACTGTAGATATCTCTTACCTCTTTTTTCCTATCACATGACTTTCTGCCAGTTTCAATAGGACGCAATCTGAGACTCCTGGTGATGATTGCGTCATGATTCACCGCTCTCTTTCTCTTGAACTACCTTTACTTTAAGATCCAAATGTAAATAATAATTCAAACAGAGAATGGGATAAATTAGATATGCAAGATTCTAAATTTGTGCCAATACTTTCTCTATAAAACAAAACAAAACAAACAAAAACACAGCCGACATCTCCTTCAGCCTTGGGAGGCTGCTTTACCTTAAAGCATTTCTGACAGTAACGCTCATGCGTAAGCAAGCACACTCCTTGGAAACACCACTGACTCTGCAAGGTTAACATGTCAACTCTGCAGTTGCTGCAGGTTGTTGTTCAGTTGTATTTGACTCTTCATGACTCCTTTTGGGGTTTTTTTTGGCCTGATACTGGAGGGCTTTGCCATTTCCTTCTCCAGCTCATTTTACAGATTAGGAAACTGAGGAAGGGGATCTAACTGCAGCTGTGATGTGTCTCATTAAGTCAGTCAGGAAAACAATTGCACAGTTTTTTTAAATTCAGTAATGGTTTTATAGATAATATTATATCAGTCGCTTCCCATTAACCACACTCTCTACGTCCAAACTCTGTCTTGTAACAACATATAATTAACAAGCAAATTGAATACATAAAATTTAAAAAGATTTTCTATAAACAAACCCAATGAAGTCAAGTTTGAAAGGGAAACAATTAACTGGGAAGAATCTCTGCAGCGTTTCTCTGATAAATATGTCATTTCTAAGATGTATGAGGATGTATAAAATGTATAAAAATGGGAGCTTTTCTTCAATTGTTTTTTCTTCAGTTTTTTTTATTTTATTGGTTTTAAGCGTTCTACAATCACTTCCACGTATCTTAGATTTTTTTTCCTCCCTCCCCTCCTTCCCTGCTACTTCCCCACTCACTCCCTGAGATGGCATGCAATCTTATATAGGTTCTACACATATATTCCCATTAAATACATTTTCACCTTAGTCATGTTGCATAGAAGAATTCAAATGAATGGGAGAAATCACAGAACAAAACAAAACATAATACAAAAGAAAATGGTCTGCTTCATTCTGCAATGAAATTCCATAGTTCTTTCTCTGGATGTGGAAGGCATTTTGCCTTAAGAGACCATTGGGAATTTTTTAAGTCCTTGCATTGCAATGAAGTACTAAGACTACCAGAAAAATTCCTTGCACACTGTGGTTGTTGCTATGTACAAAGTTCTCCTGGTTCTGCTCCTTTCACTCAGCATCAGTTCATATAAGTCTTTCTAGGCCTCTTTGAAGTCTTCCTGTTCATCATTTCTTACAGCACAATAGTATTCCATTATATTCATACACCACAATTTATTCAACCATTCCCCAATTGATGGGCATCCCCTTGATTTCCAGTTTTTGGTCACCACAAAGAGAGCTGCTAAGAATATTTTTGTACATGTGGGACCCTTTCCCATTTTTATGATCTCTTGGGGATACAGTCCCAGAAGCGGTATTGCTGGGTCAAAGGGTTTGCACATTTTTGTAGCCCTTTGGGCATAGTTCCAAATTGTTCTCCAGAATGGTTGGATCAGCTCACAGCTCCCACCAGCAATGAATTAATGTTCCAACTCTCCCATATCTTCTCTAACATTTATCATCTTCCTGTTTTGTCATGCTAGCCAATCTGATAGGTGTGATGTGGTATCCCAGAGTTGTTTTGATTTGCATCTCTCTAATCAATAGTAATTTAGAGAATTTTTCATATGACAATAGATAGCTTTAATTTCTTCTGATAAAATAATCTAAGAATAGAAACAAGTAGTTCTCAAGGGAAGGAGTCAAGGCTATCAATTGTCATATGAAACAATCCTCTAAATCACTAGTAATTGGAGAAATTGTGAGATTCTACCTTAGGGTCATCAACTTGGCAAAGATGATGGAAAAAAAGAAAATTACAACTGTGGGAAAAGATGCACATGGATACACTGTTGGTTGATCTATGACTGGATACAACAATTTGGAAACTGTTTGGAAATTACTTGGAAATGTAGAAAGTAATTTGGAATAAAACTTGCTAAACAGTGACCCAGTTATCCTACTGGTAAACCTATACTTAAAAGAGATCAAGGAAATAGGAAAATTCCTATAGATACAAAAAATATTTGTAGCAGCTCTTTTTGTGATGGCAAAAACTGAAAACTCAAATGACAACCATCAAATTAAAAAATGGTTAAATTTTGGTACATAGGTATGATAGAATAATATTATATTATACAAAATGAAGAAATAGGAGATTTCAAAGAGACATGAAAATATTTTTATGAACTGATGCAAAACTAAGTAGAAGGGAAAGGGAAAGGAATAGTACCTAGTATGTGTCAGAGTACTTTACAAATATTATTTGATTCTTGCAACAACCTTGCAAAGTTGGTGATGTTATTATTCCTATTTTATAGTTAAAGAAACTTAAGCAAATAGAAGTTAAATAACTTCTCACATACCTAGTAAGCATCTGATGTGGGATTCAAATTCAAATGTGGAACTCTATCCACTGTGCTATCTAGTTGCAGAACCAGGAGTTTTTATATTATATTTTTATTATAGTATCAATATTATATTTATATTATAGTATCAATGTTATTAAAAACAGTTTTCAAGAATTTTATAAAATGATAAATGAGAGCAGAACCAGGAAACAGTTTAAACAACAACTCTAAACAGATAACTATAATATAGAGATATAAATAATATATAGACAAATAACTACAGGCAGTAACTATAGCCAAACAATTTTGAAAGTTGCAAGAACTATGGTCAATAAAATGACCATCCATGATTCCAGAGTACCAATGAAACATGCGAGTTCCCTCCTAACAGATAGGTGCTAGATTTAGGGTACAGAATAAGACATATATACACATAGGCATTCATATATATGTAGATATATATATGCAAATCTGTACATACACATGTTTATTTCATATAGCCAATGAGAGATTTTTTTTTTACTTGATTACACATCTTTAGTATAAAAAATGTTTTTCTTTTCATTTTTTTCAATGGGGCTATATTAAGAGGAAGAGAAAAATAAACTTATTAATTAAAAAACCCTAAAAATAAAGAGGTTGAGAGGGGCCCCTCTAAGTGTGGAATATTACATATACTTTCATATTAGGTCAGTGCATTATTAGTTTTGCATAGCTGTTTTACTTTGTTTCAGCAGTTACAGAATGGGGGTAATCCATAAATGCTTGTAATGTAAAAACAATAGACATCCACACAACTTAAAAAAAAACCCAACCTATTTTTGGCTTTCTGATAGTATGAACCTTATTCTGCCCATAGAGAACCATACTAGTGCTGAGAGAGGCAGGTCTGCTTCACCATCAGCCCTTGGAAATCAAAATCAAATATCCATTTAAAATGAAATCAAATATCTCTGAAATAACATATCTATCTTCTCATGCACATGTATGTCACTAACAGAGCAACACTTGGCTCATTTTAAGAAGTCACTAGGGGAGAATTGAAAATTGTATTTGTTGTTGATAAGCCTAAAATATTCACATTTTGAATTTTTCATAAATTGGATTTCAAAATAGAATGTCTTATGTTTATGCAAATTATATGACTTCTAGAGAGAATTTATTTGAGGGACAATCAATGCCTTAGTCTTTTCCTGTGTAGCTGAATTTCTTGGAATGTCTGTATCCACATTAGCATTTCTGTCTGTGTCTCTGAACGCCGTTATGCCATCAAAAAAAGCCCTCAGACTGTTTGTTACCTAGATACCCACAAATATGCTTGGTCTGTTTACATTAATCTGAAGTTCCTTCCTTGTCCTTAGAAAACCAGGTCATTCTTCATATTAGGAAAAGCATGAGTACTAATTTACGGTGCAGCTTTTACTGCCAGGAATACAGTTGCTTGTTAAAAGTCAAGTCATCCTCTTGAGGTCCTGAAATGGTTGTGGATACAGAGGAATAAGGATACATTGCTTTCTATGGCTAAATTTGCGTGGCAAAGTATGCTCTTGGGCATCTTGCTGAACAAAGGCTAATTTGGGGGAGGGTAACATCTGCCCTTAGTAATGGGAGTCAGAAGTCAAAATGTACTGCGCTCTACATACAGCTCCACCTAATAAGCCAGCTTACAAGCTAAAAGGAAAGGACAAGGGAGAGCAGGGCAGAGCAGCTGCTGGGTTGATGACAGTTCTGCTGTGACATCTCGGAGGGGCTCCGTGGCCCAAAGACAGGACTGCTCTCTTACTGAAAGTGCTGGTCAGGAGATTTGCCCCCTCAGAGCTCATGCCATTCTTTCAGTCAAGGGAGACTCAGTGGCTGCATCTGATCAATCATTTATACTCATCACCTTCCAGTCTGTTTCCCTTTATATATCATCTCTCTAATGTTGGCAGCAGGAAGGGAATCTTACTAAAGAAACGTAAGTCATGTTAGTAATCATGCTATGTTTGCATTTTCCCCTCCTCCCAAGCATCATCCATGTCCAGATGATGTTTCTGCCAGAAAATTATATCTAATCTCTGTCCTTGGCCCTGAACTCCTTTCGTAGCCAGTTATTTTCAGACTTGTAGCCCAGGATTTGTAGGGATTGGTTCTCACTGGGGTGGGAAGGGAATAAAGGAGCTGAAGCTGTATGAGGAAATTAGGATCAGCGTTAGGATCAGAGGAGACATTTAGAACCAGAAGAAGCCTGGGAGGTCATCTAAGAACAATTTGTGGTCGTCATTGTTCATTCATTGCAGTCGTGTCCCACTCTTCACGACCTTGTTCGAGGCTTTCTTGGCAAAGATACCAGAGTGGTTTGCCATTTTCTTTTTCAGCTCATTTTACAAAGGAAGAAACTGAGGCAAGCAGGGTTGAGTGACTTGCCCAGGGTTACACAGCTATTAAGTGTCTGAGGCTAGATTTGAATTATCCACTATGCCACCTAGCTCCTATATAATAATGATAATAATGATTTCTATAGTCATCACTTATTTCATTCTCACAGCAACCTTGTAAAGTAGGTGCTACTTTATCCCCATGTTATAGCTGAGGAAACTGAGGCAAGTCAAGTTAAATGACTAACACAAGGTCACTGAGTATCCGAGGCCAGATCTGAACTTTGACTTCAGACCCAACACTGTACACTGTGCCATTTAGCTACCTTTAGTTGAATCCTCTCATTTTATAGTTGAGGAAACTGATGCATAGGAAAGTCATGTACTCATGGCATCATAAATGACAGAGCTAGGATTTGAACTTCTAGGTTCTCCCTCTCCATCATTCAGTAACTTCTCAACCATTGAAGTTCATACAAGTCACAACTACCACTCAGTCAAAATCTTGGTAACTGTTATC
Organism: Bettongia penicillata ogilbyi; assembly: GCA_023548195.1. Taxonomy (NCBI): domain Eukaryota; kingdom Metazoa; phylum Chordata; class Mammalia; order Diprotodontia; family Potoroidae; genus Bettongia; species Bettongia penicillata. Next base: position 920,998 of record JAJHZJ010000041.1, read on the forward strand.
CACAGACATTTAGGTCACTCCCCTTAGTACCTGACTCACAATTTTTCTTTCTTCCTCAAATCCTACCTTCATACTTGGTGACTCACCCTCAAGCACCCAAACCACTCAGCTCTTCAACTTACTTGCTTTCCACAATCTACTCCTCCCCCTCACCTCAGCCACAAAAAAGATCTTGCCATCATTCACAAATGCACACCAGATCAAGATTTCTGCGATCCTTTTACCTGACCATAATCTGTTGACTTTCCACTGATCCCTTTGCCTTACTTTAACAAAGTTCACTTTTGATCTGTACCAATCCCTTGACCTCTCAGTTCTCTCCCAGGCCATCTTCCACTCTCTCCTCATTTCCCCATCTTGACCCTTTCATGAACCATTTCAACTCTACACAGTTATCTTCTCTTAAGTCCATAGTCCCCTTGTCCCTTTATCATATCTCTGATTGTACCCTGATATCTGCCGCCTTCATTCGTACACAAGGAGGAGAAAATTATGCAACTGTTCTTATTAAGTCCCCTACAAATTTATGTTACATAACCTCACTTGGGCCCTCATTGATCATAGGTCATCCTGCTATACTTTTATCAACCTACTGCCCCACTCACAAACAGCAAACGTTTTTATCCCACCCCAAACCTCCCATGACTTCCCCTCCTCTCTATTCTCTCAGTTGAGAGCCTTGCTTCATATTTTGCAGAAAAAAAATGAGATCCTTTGCTGTGAACTCTCTCGTCTTCCCCTTTTCCTCATCTCCTATCACTCAGATGCCTTCTGCTACCATTTCCTCCATTTCCTCTATCTCATATGAAGTGGTAGCCTTACTGTTCATCAAGGCTAACCTATCTACCTGGACAAATGATCCCATTCTATCCCATCTCCTAACACATTGCCCCTTCTGTCAGACCCACTGTATCACTTACCTTCAATCTCTCCCTGTCTAGTGGCTTTCCCTGTCCCCTTTGCCTACAAACATGCCATATCTCCCATATCTACTATGTCTCCCATATCCTCAAAAAAAATCCTTATTGATCCTTTTTATATCCCCACAAACTGTTGTCCTAGATCTCTTCCTCTCTTTGTGACTAAATTCCTTGAAAAGTCTGTCTACAACTGGGACCTCCTCTCATTTTTCCCCTCTCATTCTTTCCTTATCCTTTTACCATGCAACTTCTGAGCTTATAATTTCACTGCTCTCTTCAAAGTTACCAGTAATCTCTTAGCTGCTAAATCCCATGGCCTTTTCTCAGTACTCATTCTGCATCTTTTGATACTGTGGATCACTCTCTTCTCTCTAGGTTTTTAGGATGTCATTCTCCTCCTACCTTTCTGACCTCTCCTCAGTCTCCTTTGCTGGATCCTATTCTGTGTCACCTATAGCTATGGGTGTCCTACAAGGTTCTATCCTAGGCCCTCTTCTCTTCTCCTATATTTCTTCACTTGGTGATCCCATCAGCTCCCAAGGATTTAATTACCATCTCTATGCTGATGATTCTCAGATCTACTTATCCTGCCCCCAGACTATGTGTTGACCTCCAATCTCTCATCTTCAACTGCCTTTTAGACATCTTGAATTGGATGTCCAGTAGATATCTTAAAGTCAACTGTCCAAAATGGAACTTGTTATCCTTCCCTCTAAACCCTATCCTCTCCTAACTTTTCTTTTACCACAGAGAACAACCCCATCACTCAGTCTTACAGCCTACCTATCATCCTTGATTACTCACTACCTCACACCACCATATCCAGTCTGTTGCCAAGGCCTATTAATTTCACTTTTGTAACATCTTTTGAATACATATATTTCTTTCTGCAAGCCTTTATTACCTCATCCTTGAACTATTGTAGTAGCCTATTGATGGGTTGGCCTGCCCCAAATATCTCCATGATTCAATCAATCTTTCAACCACCAAAGTGATTTTCTTAAAGCAAACAGGTCCAACCATGGTATGCCCCTGCCCACTCAAATATATAAAATCCAAACGTTCCCTATCACTTTCAGGATCAAATACAAAATCCTTGGTAAAAGTGTTCAAAGCCCTTCAAAATCTAGTCTTCTCCTACCTTTCCAGTCTTCTTATACCTAACTCCATTTCATATGTTCTTTGATCTAATGACACTGGCCTACACACTGTTCCTTGAACAAGAAGTTCCATTGTTTTACTCTGGGCATTTTCTCTGGCTATCCCCCATGCCTGGAATGCTCTCCCTCCTCATCTCTGCCTACTGGCTTCCCTGGCTTCCTTCAAGTCCCAAATAAAATTCCATATTCTATAGGAAACCTTTCCCAATCCTTTTTAATTCTGGGGCCTTTCCTCTTCTAATTTTTTTCCTATTTTTTCTGAATATGGCTTGCTTGTATGTAATTTTTTTTGTTTCCCTCCCCCATTAGATTATGAACTCCTCAATGACAGAGATTGTCCTTTACCTCTTTCTATATCCCTTGAGCTTAGCACAATACATGGCACATTATAGAGACTTAGTAAACGATTATTGATTTAATTGACTGATTGACCTGAGGTGGCCTTTTGTCTCCAGCTCCAAAGTTCTTCATCCTGTTACACATTGGTTCTCAAGGTCTTTTTCTTGCTGCCCGTACAGTATATCTGTTCCCCACAATTCCTTAAGGTTTTGCATGTCTCCTGAGTTCTGATGGTTTCTATGGATTTTATCCTCATGCCTAGTTCCAGCTTGGCTTCTGACTCTACCTGTGTTTCATGTGTATGCTCTTTCCCCAGGATTGAATATTTGCCTAGCCCCCCTGACCTGCTACCATCCTCTTATCTGTCATGATAAGGAAACCTTTCCGTGTGCAAAATATTTCTTAGGCAAAATCTAGTAGAGTCAGATGCATGGGATAGAAAAATAACGAGATCCAGTTCTTTTGAAATGTGAGCCTATTGATATGGAGAACAAAATTAAGGGCCTTGTTCTGTTGACTTTAAATCTCTGTGCTCTTGTCATTCTTGAACTTCAAATGATCAGAATCAGGGTTAGATGATCATGAATTAAGATCATAGATTGAATGCTAGAACTACTTTAGAGGTTATCTAATCCAACTTCCTCATTTTGGTCTTCAAAGTTAATCAATATTAACATAATTTCATTCAAAGTGGTGAAGACCAGCACATAGAGAAGGGATATGGAGAGAAAAGGAGTTTTTCTATTATCTACATATATACATGTCCATAAAAGTTACCTATGCACATATATGCATATATGTATGTCTATATAAATGTACATATGTGTATTAGGGATGACCAGGGAACTCCATCTATTGGATCATGGTTCTCCTCCTGGAGCTGAACATGCCCCTTCCTAAAGAAATCTATGACCAGTAGCTCCTCTTTGGTCTTTATGTGTCCCTGTGACTGGGAGTTATGCTAAACAGTATTGGTAACTGAACCAGGAAACTGTGGGTCATAAGGAATGAGGAAAGGTGCTTTTCAGACTTTTTTTTTTAAAGATATTTTCTTTGTTGGAACACAGCCAGTGCTAGTTCTCCCTTGTATTTCTTGACAAGGGGAGTCAGGAGAGGAAGTTCTTTCCCCTCCCCACTCCAGCAGCAATGGTGACTATATGCACATGGCAGTGAGAACATATATTTGTCTAGGAAAGACTGCAACTAGAATTTGTGCCTGGAAATATTCTCCCCTCCACCACTTCTGGAGTAGGTTGAAAACTTAGCTCAGTACCTACATAGCACTAGATCTGCTAAGTTTGTGTCCAGATGCCGCATGATGACCTGATAAGTCCTTCTTTTGGGCTGGAGTCTCAAAGCTCATACTTTACTCCTCAGGACATCAATGCTGTACTGTCTCAAGAGACTAGACTCTGGGATACTGGAGTGTGGGAGTGACCTCTTGTTTGGCTTTCATGCTTATCACATCCCCTCTATTACTTTCAACTAGAACTGAAAAATCAAAGAGGCAGGTCATCTTGCCCAGATGGCCTCAGAGAGGAGAAAAAAAGCCCCAAGGTCTTTCTTCTTCAGAATGACCTTTCTTCAGATGCCCATTAGGGCACAGCTAAAGACAATGAGGTGAAGTCTTGGCTTAACTTCCAGCCTACCAGGAAAACTTCTTTTTATTACATCACTCGTTGTATACATTGCTGATTCATTACTAACTCAAAGACGTACTGTATAAAAATTTCAGCAGGATATTAAAAATGAACAAATAATGTCAGTACACCAAGCACAAGAATCACTCCACCTTTTTTCCACTTGCTTAGATCATCCTCCTTAGATTGACAAGCAATGCACCCCTCCCTCCCTTCAAGCAAACCAAAAAATCCAAAAGCTCAGTTCTTACTCCATTTGTTTCCAGGTAGAGTTAGCAAGTTTTGCACTCTAGGACTTTTCCAATCATGGCAAAACTTCCTGGAGATCCATATTCAGTGCTTTGGTATAGTATGAGAACTCAGAGGGCTATTGCCGTTCTCTCTCAACTTAGTATGGGCTCTGAAAGCAGAATACATTTGGGGCTGAAATGTACCAATAGCCACCATCTCCACCTCTCAGTCTCTAGCCTTTTCCAAGTTTACTCATTGTATTTGCACCTTTGTCCTTTCCATTAGATTGTAACCTCCTTGAAAGTAGGGATGATTTTTTTCTTCATATTTTTTCCAGAACCAACCACAATTTCTAGCACATAATAAGACACTTAACTGATGGATCGATTTTACACTGTGAAGGAGCAAGCTGTGTGTTTCTATGAAGGATTTTCTTCTATAGGGCATAAACAATGTTGTGACTTTGTCCAAGTAACAGCACTCGAGGAATTCACAGGCTCGCCTAAATGAACGCAGTCCCCCCAATGTCCTTCAGTTTAGCTTACCTCTCTTTTAAATTCCCCATACCTTCTCCTCTTTTCAATCTTCGCCATCCTGTTTGTGGGCTATTCCATCTACTTACCTGTTTTATGTACTTCATTCCCTACTTCCCAGGAGAAAGTAAGCTCCTTCAGGTCAGGGGTTATTTTGTCCTTTTTTGTTGTTACATCTAGCCTAGCGTGTCACAAAATTCTTTGTTAAGTGTAGGTGCTTAATACTTATCTGTGGAGTTTAATTGACTCAAATCCTATTTGAGACTTATCTATTAACTTACTATGTGACATTTGCAAACTCCAACTTCTTTGGCTCAGTTTCCTTATTTATCAATAGACATACTGATACCTTTCTTACTTGCTTTGCAGTAATATTATGAGACTCAAATGAGAAAATGTATATGAAAATACTTTGAAAATTATGAGTGCTGTAATAAACATTAGTTTTCCTACAGTGTTTTATTCTTGTTACCATCATTAGAATCCCTGCTCCTCACAAGTAGAGATTGTTTCATTCTTTGTACTTATATCTCCGGCTCTTAGCATGGAGCTTGGCCCAGAGGAGGCAGTTAATAAATGGTGGCTGATAAATTGAGTGATTCTGTTATGGAGTCAATCTTCCCATGAGTAGGAGCTCATTTAAGGATATGTAATGTCATGAGTATCTGCAGTCTACTTACTTGGTATTTTGAAATGTCTCTTTACTTTTTGGGGAAATGGTATCTGTAATTCAAATTTCAAATATGATTATAATATCATCTGTCTAGGTACTTCTTGTACATTAGTTTCAAACTACACTTCAGACCCTTTACAAATTGGTAGGTGGTCTTTGAGTTGCTACTGTGGTAAACATTCATCACTTGGTGACCACCTTCTGGTGAAGAGCCTCAATGGATTTAAAAAAAATGATACACTGGGCAACGAGTAGAATGCCAGATATGGAACCAGAAACATCTCTATTTGAATCCTGAGTCAGCTATTTAGCTAGCTCAGCTGTGTGATGCTGGTCAAGTCTCTTAACTTCTATGAGACTCAGTTTCCTCATCTGTAGCATGAGAGAATAAGATTTGAGAACCTCAAAGGTCTTTTCCAGCTCAAAATCTATGATCCCATAGGCTTATACTTGAAATCCTTCTAACTTGGTTGAATCTGGAAGGACTTGTGTTCTGTTGGCATCACCTGCAGAAACCTTGGGCCGTTTCAATGAAGCATTGGAGAAGGACTATCATGAAAGCTGTAACTCAATGTATATTTAAAATATTTTTATATCATAAAATGATAATGATGTGATTCTGGAAAATGATGAATTAGCCGGAAGAACTAGATAATGAATTAAAAAATCTTACTTAATCATTGACATCAGGACCAGATGTCAACTTTGCAAATGAGGTGAAGGTTGAGGGAGCCTCAAAATAAATGGGCACTTAGTGGACATAAAAAAGAGAAAACAAGGTTTGAAATAGAAAGATGAGAAATCTATTTTTGGTTGTCACAGGGAATGGATGTGATGCATAAAACCCAAGGGGAAAATAGTATCTGCCATTTGTCATCAAAGTAAAATGAGATACTATTGCCTTTGAGCAACAGGTATGTGAAGAAGTTGAGTTTCAATGAGGATGTAGAACCAGCCTTAACAACAAGATTAGGGGAAATGTTTCTGGTACCTGGAACCAATCAGAAAGAAGTGGATCCGGAGCATCGGTAGGATTTCTCTGGACTGCGAGACTTCTAGGAGAGACTTTGGAAACAATTGCAAAGTCAGTAAAAGATAACCTGAGGTCCAGGAGAGGAATCTTTGGAGGTCAAACAGAAAATTGCTTTCCTTCTGGGGGACCAAGGCAAATGCAGAAAAAAAAAAATTTCTAGGGAAGCAAAGCACCTGTTATTAATGTTCCATGGTTACTTGAGGAACTAAACTGGAACTTAGGACCATAGACCCCAAGAGCAGCAGCAGAACAGGACATTGTAGACTGAGGCCATGGTGGACAAGGTGAAGATAAAACAAATTCTGAGAGAGGTTTTTGCAATGGTGCCAAACCTGGTCAGGTTGAAAATTTGACTGTCTAGTATTCAGACCAACTCAGAAACCTGGACTCAACAAAGTTGAGTTCCATCATTGAAAGTCTATACATTCCACATATAGCCTTTTTCATTTTGATGGCCTTAATTTTTTTTTTAATAAAATTGCCCCTTGAGCTGCTTGTGGGCTCCTCCCAGTAAGAATTGGATAATTAGATATTTCCACACCTAGGTCATTAAAACAGGGGAGTAGTGCTTCCCTTGGAGACCAGGTGCAGGTGTGACAGCAATTTGGCCAGGTCGAGAGTACTGGGGTTTGAAGGCTGCTGGAGCAGTAAGTTGGAACAGAAGAGGGATAGAGTTGGAGCCAGCTGTGGACATTGCTCCTTCCCACCTGGACTGATTCCTCCCCCATGGGGGTAGAGAATAAATATTTGTTGAATGAATCGATGAGTGAATTGTTTCCCTGACCCCACCCCATGTACAGTGCCAATGCATGACTGTGCTTTATAACTATGGGGCAGACTCTAAGGTATTTTAAAGGGTTTTTTCATTACTGCCTTCATGTATCTACAAGCTCTTTCAAGTCTCATACAGCACTTATTTTTGATAATTCTTTAACGCACTTGTCATGTAATATTAAGTATCTTTGCTGCCTGTATTGGTATCTGAACTCCTTACTGGACTGAGTTTCTTGGGGGCAGGGAAAAATGCAGATAAAATGCTCTTAGGACAAGCTATAGGAATGTCACTTTCAGATGGAAGAATCAGGAGAGGCTTCATAGAATAAGTTCTGTTTGAGGGGGACCAGGATAAAAGAGGAGAGTTTCTTTCTCTCTTTTGAAATGTAGCAGCCTCTTTTGTTAGGACTCTTCTTCTATTTTGTCTTCTCCAGGTTTCTTTCTCTTTCTCTCCTTACTTACCTCTTAAGGTCTTATATGCTGTCTTACTTCTTCTCATCCTATAAGATATTTTTTAAAAATTATATTTCTATATATCTTTTTAACCAGCAAAAATCTGTTTTCTTATCTTCCCACTCCAATTTCCCCCCTCTGCTTGAGAACCATAGAAAAACAAACCCTATTACAAACATATCACAGTCAATCAAAACAAATTTCCACGTTGGCTGTGTTCCCTTCAAAAAAAAGTTGTCTCATTCTGCACAGATAGTGTGTTTTATCATTAGTTCTCTGGAATTGTGGCTGATCCTTATGCTGATGAGAGTTCTTAATACTTTCAAAGTTGTTTGCTTTTACCATATTTATATCATTTTATGAATTGTTTTCCTGGTTGTGTTCACTTCATTTGGTATCACATAATGCAAGTCCTCTGAAATTTCTCTAAAACCAACCCCTTCGTCATTTCTTACAGTACAATAATATTCTATAACACTTATATACCATAACTTGTTCATTTATTCCCCAATTTATGAATACCCCCTTAGATACCAATTCTTTGCCACCTCAAAGACCTATTTTTGTTCATCTTTAGAATTTGTTTTGCTTGAGACTAATCCTTCCCTCAACCTACCCTCCCTCTAAGATCTCCCCCGCCCCTTTCCCTTTGCCATTCTTTGATCTAGTTCTCCAAGTTCTCTGCTTCTTTCTGGTCATGTCTGCTAAATTATGTATAATTCTTACTAGGGCTCCTCTGCACTTGAAGTCTTTCTGACTGCTGCCCGCATTTTTTGGTTGACCTGAGAGTTCTAGATTTTGGCTATGATGTGCTTGGGAACTTTTATTTTAAAGTTTCCTTTAGGAGGTGACTGGTGGATACTTTCTATTTCCACTTTGCCATCTGGTTCTAAGAGTTCTGAGCAATTTTCTTTTAAGATTTCTTGAAATTTGATGTGTAAGCTCTTTCCTTTGGTCATGACATACAGATAGTCTAATCATAAATATTTTTCTCTTCAATCTGCTATCTAGTTCATTTATTTTTGCTATAATATACCTTATGTTTTTCTTCTATTTTTTTCATCCTTTAGACTTTGTTTTCTGGTTGTTTCATGTCATTGGCCTCTGTTTGATCCATTCTGATTTTCAGGGGGTTTTGCTTTGGTCTGAGCTGTGCAAGTTCCTGACTTAGGTTTTGGTCAGAGCAACAATAGATGCTGCTGCACTCATTTGCCTATCACCCAACTGGAAAATTCTACTGGTTCAGAGTGATGGACTTGTGGTTCCCCTTTGCTATGGAGTTGATACCCTGGTTATTCTTTTGAAGTCTAGGCTAGATATTAGAAATGAAATCCTGCTCTTCTCCTGGGATCTGAGCCAAACCAAAGCTGCTTGTCTCTGAACTTCCTCCTTTCTCCATACGCCACCCAAGGCCTCCCTGTCTGTGAACCACAGAGCCCCTCCCACTCCATGTTCAGTTCTTCTTCTTGGTCCTCCTTGGAGATGTCACTCAGAACTAAGTAGTTACCAGTTGGTACCCATCCTTGTTACAGTATGCCAGTATGGAGCTGGGTTATCCCGGTATGGGTCTGAGACCTCCTCTTGCCCTGATGTACCACATTTTTCTGACTGTAGGAGTGCTCCATACTTGACCTGAACTAGTGTCCAGTGTCAGTAAACTTCTCTGAGTCCTTATTCTGACCTAGGTCATACAAAAGACTCACTGTGACTTTTTCTGAATTTTTCCATCAGAATTTGATCTGGTGCATTTTCTAGGTCTTACTGAAAATGTTTTTTGAATGGGAGCTCTGCTATATTGTTTCCTGGTACTCTGCCATCTTGTCACCTTCCCCAAAAGGATTTCAATGGATCTGTATTTCACATCCTTCTACTATACTATAGATTCCATAAAGGCAAGGACAGTGTCTCATGTAAATGTGTATTCCCTTCATTTGACATTGAAGGCCAGGTCTGACTCAAGTTGGCCACATGGTAATCCCCCTATTAGAGGGTAAGTACCTTGAGGGCAGACATTGGGTCTTATTTAACGTTTTATCTACTCCCAGGGTCTAGCACAGATCTCTATATACTTAATATACTTATAAAATGTTTCCTATATGTTTTTGCATTTATAAGAATGACTAGGGCCAGTAAAGATATGCTCTCATCTGACTTTTCCATCCAGCTTCAACTTTCTTCTTCTTTCTTGAGCCAGGAGAAGGCAATTGGGAAAACTCTTATTTAATTTAGGACAAACTCATCTCTTTGCTGATGACTTGGACCTTTGGACCTAAGCCTCATTTTCTCATGGATTTTTCCTGATTATTTCCGTAGAGAGCAAGGAGAGCTTTAGCCATACCAGAGAAGCAACGACTGTGACAAAGGGGCTTCCATCAGACTGGTCAGCTGAGAACATAAAAACAACAGGGCCAATAACAATGAAATTGCAGCATACCAACTTTCAAATGGGAAAATACAGCTTCTGCAAGAGGTAATTATCCACTGGAGCCAAGTGCTGCCCAGCAATGCAGGGTTTTGGGGTTTTTTAAAAATACAAATACATATTTATTTATATCTTTTGGGTTTTTTTGCAATGACTAAATTTTTGCCTATTTGGAAAACCTGGAACCTCCTCCTGGAAAAAAAATGTTTTGATTGTGTTCTTTGTGTATAGTGTGTATTTTGTTTTCCCACCCAGGTTTTGAGTTCCCCAGAGGTTTTCCTTAAATTTGGCTCTCTTTCCCCACCAAATCGAATAGATGAACGCTCCATCTGATGGTCATTCAGTTGTCGACTGATTCAGATCATGTGTTCCATGGAAGGTCAAATGGGGGTCTTTTTTTTTCTGTTTTAGAATGCATTTTTTCCCAGATGCCTCTCAGTCCAATGTCAACACCCCAAAGCTCTAAAACTGATGATGAAGGGAAAGAATTATTTTAGTCGTTCTAAGAGTACAACGATGATACTAGGAAGGCCCAGGCTGCTTGCTTTGTCTCCTAGCATCATGACAGGAAGTCAATCATAACAATGCTTCCAGACCACCTTTTTTTGCCTAGATTTTTTCCAGTCGGCTACACTACTCCAAAGCCCAGATTCAAGACAATAGGAATTCTCACAGGATATCATAGTGGCTAACATCAGAACATTCCGAGAAATCTAAAATGTACACCCAGTGTTGCCATCTCATTTAAAGGGAGTTTGGAATTCCATCTTTCATTTATTTATGAAGATTTAGGATCTCTAGAATTTAGTAGGAGACAATGTATTCTGGTGGATGTAGTGGATTCCTCAGAGCCAGGAAGGTGGGAGGAGCATCAAGTCCTATCTCGGAAATATGATGACTATGTGACACTGGCCAAATCACACAACTTCAGGGCAGAGGGTCAAATACAAGGTCAACTGGAGTGCAGCCTGATCCAGATTAAAATATAATTGGAAAATATTTAACAAAAGAAAAATACAATAAAAATAATTAATAGTACATTTTAAACCTAAGTCAGTGTGTAGGCCAAGGGAATCCTTATGGTTTAAGGCTCCTGTTTCTTTTTGAGTTTGAGCCACTGATCTAGGGAACTCTAAGACTACAAATTCTGGAGAAGGGGCTGACTTGCATCGGTAGAAGGAGTTTCCTCACCCAGGAATTAATTCCCTATACTACAGAAATTCCAGGTCCAGTCCCTATCACCATAAAATGTCATGCTTACTTTTAAGTTGGCTAAACAAAAAAATTTAAAACTATATCCTTCAAACAATTTTTGTGTTTGTTTTCCCTGTGCCTTCTATAGGGAGAAGGCAGTGCAGTGAAGTGAAGAGCACTGGATTTGAACTCAAAAGTGCTGGGTTCAGATCCAAGCTCTGTGATTAACTACCTATATGATTTTGGATAAGTCATTTAAGATCTCTGAACCTCACTTTCTCATCTGTTGAACTGGATGATCTCAGTCTTTCTAGTTATTAAACCTAAGATGCCTCCTTTTTGTATAGGGGGCAACCAAGTGGCATAACGGATAGAGTGTGGGGCCTGAAGTCCAGAGGATCTGAGTTCAAATGTGACCTTAGAGACTTACTAGCTATGTGACCCTGGGCAAGTCACTAACCCTGTTTGCCTCATTCCCTCATCTATAAAATGAGCTGGAGAATGAAAAGGCAAACCACTCCAGCATCTTTGCTGAGAAAACTGGAAATGACATCATGAAGTTGAACACTACTTGAACACATTTTATTGTATAAGTGCAATTTAATGCAATATTTCTTTAAATGGGAGTTGCTTTACCATGCTAAATGTGTAATTTTGAATTCATCTAGTTCCTTTCCTTTAATATTGGAGTAAGAGAGGTCTCTTACTATCACTCTTCTGAACATAATCCTGTCTAGCCATGCACATCTATCTAAGCGCGAACAACATTAGATGAGGGACCATCGAATTATTGGCCAGATATGGTGCAGAATGATCAATCTTTTTGCAGTCCCCTAAATCAGTCACCTAAAAGAGAATGAGAAGAAGTAGGGTCACCATCTCCTTTTCCATGAGGGAATTTTAGGGAGCCATTCTAGCTGGGTGAGGCAGACAAAAACAATTGAGGGTTACCCAGGCCTCTCTCTTTTTAAGCCAGGTTCTAGACAGATACAGACAGAAGCAGGACCTCAGGTGGCACTACTGACTCATTAAGCTTGTAAAGAGACTGAATTGTCCTTGGGGGAAGGACCTGATCTCACTGGGACAGAGCATAGTAGCTATGAAGGTCAAGTATTCCTGGGTATCTTTCCATGTGCATCCATGTTGGGTTTTCTGATTTAGGGGTATCTTTGAGGAAGTTAGTTATGTGACTTTTGTAGAGTCAGAGAAGTTGAGACTTAGACGAGATCTTGGCCATTTAGTCCAACTCATATAAGAAATGAATCTTCATAATTATATGCCTGACAAATGGTCATATGGGGCAGCTAGGTAGCACAGTGGACAGAGCCGTGAGCGTGGAATCAAGAAGACTCATTTTCTTGAGTATAAAATCTGGCCTCAGACACTTGCTACCTATATGACCTTGGGCAAGTCATTTAATCCTCCTTGCCTCGGTTTCCTTATCTCTAACATGAGTTGAAGAAAGGAATGGCAAAGCACTCCAGTCTCTTTACCAAGAAAACCACAAATAAGGTCTTTAAGTTTTGGACATGACTGAAACAACCGAACAGCAACAATGGGCCAAGCACTACTCTTTGAATATTCTTCAAATATAATCTCATCTGACCCTCATAACAACCCTGGAAGGAAGATGCCCATCTATTTATAATTATATTTATTTATCCCCATTTTCCATTCAAGGAAACTGAGTCAAGACAGATGTTAAATAAATTGCCCAGGGTCATGTAATTATTGTGGCCTTATTTGAAATCAGGTCTTCCTGCCTCTATTTAGCTGGCACATAGGAGGAAATAAATAGAGGAATAAATAGAAATAAACGCTTATTTCCTTCTTGCCTGCTTACCTACCAGCAAGTGATGATGTTTCTTTTTTTATTAGATAATTTATTTATTTTTAGTTTTCAACATTCACTTCCATAAGTTTTACATTTCCCCCCCTCCTTCCCTCTTCCTCCCCAAGATGTCATGCAATCTGATATAGGCTCTACACATACATTCCTATTAGACACATTTTCACAGTAGTCAAGGTGCATAGAAGAATTTTAGTGAATGGGAGAAACCATGAGAAAGAAAACAAAACAAAACAAAAAAGAAAATAGACTGCCTCACTCCATAGTTCTTCTGCTTAGGCTCCATAATTCTTTCTCAGGGTGTGGATGGCATTTTCCATCACGTGTCCTTTGGAATTGTTTTAGGTCCTTGCATTGCTGAGAAGGGCTGAGTCTATCAAAATCAGTCATTGAACACTATGGTTGTTACTACGTACAATGTTTTCCTGGTTCTGCTCATTTCACTCAATGTCAGTTCATGTAAGTCCAGGTTTTTCTGAAGTCCACCTGATCAGTGTTTCTTTTAAGACAGCCCAGGAACACATTAACCTTGCATACTGGGTGTATAATTTACCAAAATTCCCAGATCTTTTTCAGAAAAAAAATTGTTTTGTAACCATGTCTCCCTAAATCGTGAATTTGTGAAGTTGTTTTTGGTTTTGTACTCAAGTCTGACTGTACATTTATCCCTAAGGAATTTCAGGTTATTAAATTCAGCCCAGTGCTCAAGCCTTCCCAAGTTCCTTTTGAATCCTGAATCTAACATTCAGTATGTTAGCTATTTATCCTGCTCAGCTTTGTTTAATCTACAAGTGTGATGAACCATGTTGCCTTTATCCAGTCTTTGATAGAAATGTTAACCAGTGTGAATTAAATAAAGATTCCCAGGGTACTCCACTGAAGACCTCTTATTGCACTGACTTCTCTTTGAGTCAGTCCATTCCATCAATTCTGAATTCATCTGATTGCATTATCATCTAGGATAGCTAGAAGGCACAGTGGAGAGAGTGTGGGGCCTCAAATCAGGAAGACTCATCTTGCTGAGTTCAAAGCTGGCCTCAGACACTCATGAGCTATGTGATCCTCAGCAAGTTAGTTAACCCTGTTTGCCGCAGTTTCCTTATCTGTAAAATGAGCTGGGTAAGGAAATGACAAACCAATCAAATTATCTTTGCCAGGAAAACCCCAAATAGTGTCATGAATAGTTGGACACAACTGAAATAACTGAACAATGATGACAAATTATCCTCTAGTCCCATCTCTCTTTCTTTTCCACAAGAAGAGTGAGAAACTTTATCAAATCTTTGCCAAAATCTAGGTTAATGATATCTACAGAACTCCTTTCATCTACTAGCTTAATAATCTTTAAAAAACCATTATTTAATTTTTAATTTAGAAAATAGAACAAGTATTTCCACAACAGTATTAAAAAAGGTGATTGCATATGAAACTGCAAATCTGTAATATAAACTTACTTGTCCTTTTAAATATATAATAAAGTTATCCTAAAAAGGAAAAGAAGTTAGTCTGATTTGACCTGTTTTGATGGAGCCATGTTGACTCTTTGGGATCGCCATTCCTCTTTTCAGATGTTCATCATCTCTTTAATGGAGACATGACCGACAGGGAATTGTTACTCAGGATAAGTGAGGAGATAGTAAAAGAACATGTTTGAGTAACAGAATTTCCAAACTATGGCTTCGATTCCAAGTTCACTGGCTTATAGTTTGTAGACTTCTCCCTTTTTTAAAAAAAAATTGGGATGATTTGACTTTTTCCAGTGTTGTGGAAGTTCTGTTTTCTACAGGTCTTACATTGGCTCAGCAGTCATATCTGCCAATTCCTTCAGTGTCTGAGGGTGTAAGTCACCTGGATGAGGAGACTTGAACTCATCATACTATTTCCTTACTTATCTTCAGTATCAATTCCCTATTAATCATTTTTATTCTTTCTTTCAATTCCAGTTCAAAAGGTAACTCCCCTTGGCAAAGAAAATTGTCATGTTCTGGGGCAGGCTATAAGATGTCTACGGTCTTGGGAACAGAGAAAGGCAATGGTTATGTGTCACATGATGAGTTATTGCTTCATTCTTGAAAATATCTCCTGAGTCCTTCCCTACTGTCTCATGTGTCTGTGTGTGTCACTGCTCATGGGTTTCTTGAAGTTAGAGGGGAGAAGCCTGATAGATAGTGGAAAGATCACTGGATTTCAGGATTCAGAAGACCTGGGTTTGAGAACCACCTCTGCCACTAATTTACCATGTCACCTTGGGTAAATTATTAAACTTCTTTGACCTTGTTTTCCCATCTTCAAAACAGGAGTATTAATGCTTCCTAGAAGGTATGCATAATAGGGGATCCCACTCAGTTTTGGAGTTTCTCCTACCCGGATTCAATGTTTTGATTAATCATGATTAGGAAAATAGAACTGCAGGCAGGAACTGCAAATCCAATAGCAAAGCATTTAATTGGACAGAAGAGCGCAGTAAATAAGAGGAAATAATCAGACAGATTCATTCTTAACCCCCCCATCCACAAACATGTACAACCCCTTATGGGGTCCTGAGAGGTTATAATCTAATCCTTCCTTAATTCTCCCTAATCCCCCCAAACCCCCAGCATATTGGGGGAGGTTCACAATTACATCTGATGCTCTTGCACCTAGTGATAAAAAGCTTAGGCTCCAATGCCATCTGCCTCTTGGAAATTGGTGGAGACCCCTCAAGTTGAAAAAATGGAAATCTGCTAAATCTTTAAGGGAGAAGGCTGGAGGCTGAGTCAGCAAAAATTTATAAAATGTTTGCCATACGTTAGGAACTGTTCTAAGTGCTGGGGATACAAAGAAAGGTAAAAGACAGTTTCATCTCTAGTATATTCCCCATCAATGAGTATTTGCCTCCTGATACAGCCTTTCTAAACCTCCTGGGAAAACCAGTTTTGAGAATTTCTTGCATAGAGAGATGCTCCCTGGACTTCAAGCATTGTGGGAGATGTAGGTAGACTTATAATGCAGTCCAATATGCCCTTCTTAAATATAAAAAGAATTTCATAACTCTACAGTGTAATATATAAATATAAGCTATTACGTATTTAATTTCAGCACAGATAGACCCTACTTTCCGTAAACCTAATATATGGAAATCTAAATTTATGAAACAGATAAATTTAGGGGAACTTCACTTTGCACAATTATTCATCAGAGGCTTCTTTTATATTAGTGAACTTCCTTAATGCATTGAAACTGATTCAATTTTTAAAATTGATTTATACATAACTTTTTAGCACTGTCTCTAAGTGAAGTATAATACACACCTGTTCCATAGTTGTGTAAGCTTGGTAACCTGGGGAGTTATTAGAAATGCTATTCAAAATTTTTAATTACATGAGAAAAGTGCCTAAACTTTCCATACCTTTTGATCGCACTACTGGACACAAACAAGAAATTTTCTTTACAGGCATTTTGAAACTTTCACTTACTCTGAGGAATACCTTTGCACCAGCCAACTTTTGTAGGTCAGTCAAGGAAGGTAAGAGAGTTTTCTGAATGTTAGTCACTCAGAGATTGACTTTGAATGTTCCTGGGCAAACTGTCCCAGTTGCTACCCCCAGCAAGGACTAATAAGCCACTTGCCATATGCGGCCAAAGAATGAATAAGAAATAACCAAAAAAGGAAGGAGGGAAAGCATGAGGAGCTTATAAAACTTTGGATGTAAAATACTAAATTGTATTTTTAGAGTTTCCTCTGAGACTAAATTTTAGCTACTGAGTGGGGTAAAATTGAGTGTGGAACCATGGCTTTTGAGCTGTTCAAGATGCCTCTGCTGGGCATAAGAAAGGAAACGGGGGCCTCATAGCTTTTAATGTTTTACTGCCTGACTTTTAAATGAAACCACAGCCAGATGAGAATTTAAACTTCACAAAAGCCTGTCCTGCTTCTCCCTGTTTTCTTAAGTCACATCTTGTGACTATGGAGTAGTTCTTCGATCTATTAGAGAAGTTGACAGATCCTTGTAAAGCTGCAAAATGAGAGTCTTGGCCAGCTCCTTCTTAGTACTTCTTAGAGCACTGGGCCTATGGGTCTGCACCGTAATGAATTTCCTGGTTTGTAGACAATGGACTCTGTAGATAGTATCCATTCCACTCTAGGTAGGTTACAGTTGGGCTTTGCTTTATATAAGAATTATGTCCCAGAAGATTGTGCGTAAATTGAATGTTTATATGATGGCAGACTGGCCAATGAGAGTCCAGCCCTTCAGAGTGCTGTCTGAAGCATTCACCCATTAAAGTTCTTCCAAATGAAGTATAGCCTATAGACAGATCACTCCCTTGATGCAGGGACACAACACTTTGGCTACTGTCTTGATCCACTGCTGAGCTAGCTTCCCTCAACTCAATCCTAGGGCTGCATTAGTATGTCCCTTCAAATCCCATACCTAAGTTCACTCAGAGGCTGGCAAACTCTGGTGTGGGCTCCTCTTTCTGAACCTCTGGCAGCTTGCTCTTCTGGTCTTTCACATTTTTACAAGACCCTGTGCCAAAGAAAAGAAGCATACTGGAGGTGCCCCATTGGCTTACCTAAAAGATTATATATTCATCAGGGTCATGATGGTTCTGGGTGAGAGAGGTCCTGAGGCCTTTGTCCCACTTGAAGGATGACAATTCATCCTCTATACTCAAATGACACAGGAAAAGAGAGCTGAATTTGTCTGGTTACTGCCTTTTGTATGCACTCTCAGTTCTGGCTTGATGGCCAATCAAAATGCCCCTCTATGTCAGAGTCATTGGACAAATTGCAATTGTGGAATACTTATGATCCAAGGTGGAATGGAACCTTTTACCACAGGTTTAACAAACATCTGCATGAGGAATTGCAACAGGAAGAGCATACTATGCATGCTCCTAAGAACTAGACTCTCATTAGTCAGTCCTCTATTACATTTGCAAATTGAACCCCATTTTAAATACAGAAAAAAAGGTAACCTATCTCAAAATAAAAATGTCCAGGATTGAAGGTCACTTTGTGAGTGTGTATTAGGCTGGAGCTAGCCAGTGGCAAGGAAAGCTTCTACATCAGAGAGTCTGGTCACCTTCAGGAGGAGTGGTCAAGGTCTCACAGACTGCTGAGCAGTCCTGTACCAGGAGATGTTTGGACAATGCAGAGCTGAGGTAAAATGTAAAATGCCTAATTAGCAATCCTGTGAACTGTTTTATGTTCTGATGAGGTTTAAATATCAACCTCCCAGATGGTTATACTTACAAGTTTAATCATTAGATCCTGATTTGGTGTGTGTGTGTGTGTGTGCGCGTGTGTGTGTGAGAGAGAGAGATTTGTATTTCTGTGAATGTTGTGTGGTTAGCATTCCTTTGTGTGCATAAGAATAAATTACTGGACCCATACATGAGTCATACTGCTCCTTGAGTAACTTTTGAGGAAGCTCTAATTTGCTGTGAATAAAATCAGGCTTGGGATTAATGAGTTGGAGATAGCAAGAACAGGGAATCTCTCTTATTAATGGCTAAGTTCCTCTAGGGACTAAACTTAGTCCAAATAACCTAACCTAGACTCCTTCTGTGGAAGATGGAGTGGGCCCAAACCCCAGCCCCTGTAGCCCAGAAGTGATTGTTCAAGGCTTTTGCATAAATATGGATCCGTACATATCAGTTTTGTTTAAAGCAAAGTACAATGGAATTTTCTATGATTTCAGGAAAGGTGGCAGAGCCAAAGGATTAGACAGCACAGTTTAAAATTACTTTTCCTGATTATTTTTTACTCTCCACTATCGCCTGCTGGAGAAGCAGATACACACAACTGATAGATGTGGATCCTTTAAGATACTAGAGGAAAACGGCAACCATAACTATTTAGCTGGTCACAACACTCCACAAAGAGGTGTCAGCATGCAATTTTCTCATGAAGAGGTGTCAGTATATATAATTTGCCTCAGTCATTGTTACTCTGTTCAAAGTGTACTATCTACCACAACATAGAAGAGCTTGGAGAAAGCTTAGCATTTAGTTCAATACCTTCCTATGGAATTATTATATCATTAGTATGATATAATGATATGTATATCATCATCATATCATATGGTATTGTTATATGACCATCAAACAATCAATTTTGAGTCAAGGAACTGGGTTCCAATCCCAGCTCCGCCACTTCCTACCTGTGTGACCTAAGGAATGACTAAAAGACACTCTTGATCAGATGAAGAAACTGAGGCATGGAGAGGCCAATTGCCTTGACAAGCGTCATATAGCTAGTTGGTAGCAGAGTCAGAGCTAGAACCCATGCATCCTGATTTCTAGGCAATTGCTCCTTCTCCACCACATTGCTTTTCTGCCCTCTGTCACCCTAATTCTATTTTTCTAGTTTTTACCTTGTGTTTAATTGAGAGGGTATCCTCTCTATCCACCACTTATCTCAATCCCCCAACCTCTATTTCCCAATTTCTGAATTCTGAACAGCTTCCTTACTTGACCTTCCTGATTTGGAATAACTTCCCACCCTCCCCTGACTGCTACTCCCCAGTTCCTTCCCACAACTTAGAGTGCAGTCTTTGACTGTTTCAGCAACGATATAAAATTTTTTTTAAATCACTAATAATAAGGGAAATAAT
Organism: Bettongia penicillata ogilbyi; assembly: GCA_023548195.1. Taxonomy (NCBI): domain Eukaryota; kingdom Metazoa; phylum Chordata; class Mammalia; order Diprotodontia; family Potoroidae; genus Bettongia; species Bettongia penicillata. The sequence continues at coordinate 940,818 of JAJHZJ010000041.1, forward strand.
AATAACAACCCTGAAGTATCACTTTATAGCCATTAAATTAATAAATATGTAAAAGAGGAAAAAACCCTTAATATTGGCAGAGCTTTGGGAAAGTAGACATACTCATTCACTGCCAGTGGTTCTGTAAAGTAATGTAGAATTAGGATTACAGGACCTGGACGGGCAATTAGAAGTTACTTAGTCAAACCCAACTCATAACAGATGAGGCAAATGAGGGCCGGAGAGACTGTGACTTTCTCGTGGTCATATCAGTTATCTAACATATGATAAAGGTTTTTTTTTTTCAAAGTAAAGATATTTATTAAAATAGCATGGTAGGAACTGTAGCTATATAGCATTCCCCCTACATCTGCTATTTCATATATTTATTTAATTTTTTATTAAATTTATTTTAATTTAATTATTAAATTATTTTAATGATTATTTCAATAATTGTAATACTTATTTACAACATATTATATATAAATATATATTAATATAATATATAATATGTGTGTAATATGTAATATATAGCATATATTCTAATAATACAAGAAATAAAATATTTAATGATGAATATTATTATTTAATTATTAAATTAAAAAGATTTCATATGTCTAGATACCTAGTGTTTGTAAGAAGAATGAGCACATACATAGAGTACAAAACACTGGTGATGAGGTGCACACTTAGGAAAGACTAGTGGTTAAAATCAATCGTGTGTGGCTGCGAAGCCCCAGTGTCCTTTGTCTCCTCACAGCGTCCTAGCGCTACTCCTCTGGTGCAGTGGCCCTACTGGGCAAGTGGTTCTGCTGTAAGACATTAAAGCTGGTGGAATTGGGAAGACTGAGGAAAGAGAGAAGTCATTCCGAGAGGTGCAACAGTAATCATATTCCTTAAATCTGCTTCTTGCCTTGACTCATGTACAAATATTAATTCAAATGAACAACCTCCCCATACTTTATCTACAATTACAAATTATTTCTTTTAAAAAAAGGTGGGGAAAGGTGACAGAAACAGAATTTGAAATCATTTCCTCTGATTCTAAATCTAGCATCCAATGATATAATAAAATTTACAAAATTGGTACTTTTTCTTTGTCATCTCTCTACTAGGTCAGGTGTTCCCCAAGGAGATTATTAAGAGAAATAAAAGATCTATCTATAAATATAGTCTAGAACAACATTTAGTAATAGCAAAATTGAGGTGATTTGGGAATGGTTGAATAAATTATCTTCTATGTCTGCAATGGAATATTATTCCATAAGGAATAATGAATATGAAGAATTAAAATATATATTAAAAGCTTATACTCATATACTCAGCTGGATCCGTGATCTTATTAGTTTGAGTCTTTCCTTCCATGATGCAGATTACAACCCATCATGCCAGCTTGTCCGTCCTATGTGACTTAGTCATTCTCTCCCCTAAGTTCAATGCAAAGATTTATCCAACGTGCAGGAAGTCTTCCTTCCATTCACTTGACTTCACTAGGATGCCAGTGGAACTCTCTGACTTGTCCACCCATCACCCGTCGTTCTTGCCTCATGACCAGCTCATCTTCACCTCCTATTATGTCCTTACTTGATCTTCAACTCCTGTTTATCTTTGGAGTCCCATGTTAATTGTTTTTTTTTCCTTGCACTTTCCTCAGATTCATCATGAGCATCTCCATTTTCATAGCAAACAATGTATTTCATGGCTCTCACTCAAACAGCAACACCAGTAGAATGTTGGCATCATAACATGGAAATATTGGAATTATTAAAGGAGCTTTGCAATTTCCCAAAGGCAATCCAGCTTATTCTCCTCCTGTTCAATTACGAGTTCAACTTGTCGCCCTGTACTGTCTGTTCCACATATCCACACTGACAAGCTCCAAAATCATGTGGATGGTTAAACCAAATTCCTTTGAGTATTTACAGATTTCTTCTAAGAGACTTTTCAGCATTTAGGATCTTCATGCAACTCAACTCAATGTCTTTTGCACATGGGAGCCTCTGGAGGCCACATCAATGTATTTGTCCAGTTATATGAAGTCATATGTTCAGAATGAAGATTGCAGATCCAAAAGAACATTATATATGTTAACTACAGCTGTGTAAATTAAGACAGTACCATAAGATAAGGAAACTAAAACTAAGCCTAATGGACCACTTTATGATTGGTACTATTTTATCAAACTAAAAACACTATTTTCCTATCTTTTAACAAACCAGTAAGTTATAAAAGAGCACAATCAGTTTCATTCTTGTTGTGTTTACTAAGTATACTTATTCAGAGTTTGCCTATGTTAGTCTGTCAATAGAAATGAAGCAATGAATAACCAGATCTAGTTGTACCCCCTTTGGCTCTAGTTTGAGCTTTAATGCTGTAATTATATTTTCCCAGTATAGATAAAAAACAAGTAGATTTGAGAGAATGAAATCATCTTTATTTAACGCAAGTTCTTGGACTGCAGAAAAAGTTGTCTAGTCTGCACTTTGAGCTGCCTGACATGCCTGCCCAGACTTACTTGTACTAGCTTCATTTTGCTTAAAGTAGAATTTTGCTTGTTTCCAAGGAGAATAATTCTCCTATGAATAAGTAGCCAATAATACTTAACGAGAGCCCTCACCCAGCACAGTAGTTGCCAAACCCTCAATATTCATGTTAAAAAACAAAAATGTTCCAGACCTTCAAAGAATTTGCCATCCAATAATCAGCCAGCACAACTGATTTCTGCCATGAGTCAAAAATCTTAGCCCAGGGCTTTGGAGAGAGAGACAGATAGACAGACAGAGACAGAGAGAGACACAGACAGAGAGAATGAAAGGAAAAGAAAAGAAAAAGCAAGAATGAGGTTACTTGCTCTTTTACCCTGTTGAAGGTAAATAAATACATTTCCCTATTTCCCACTCATAAAATAGGGGACTTCTGGCATATGTAAGAACTTTCAGTGGTTCCCCATTGCCTATTGAATGAAGCCCCAGTTCTTTAATTCAGTAAGCCCTTCACAATCTGACTCTGTCCTGCCTTTCCAAATTTATCTTATATTTCCTCCTCACAAATCCTATCTTCTGACCCAAGTTAGATTACTCACTACCTCCAGAACATGCCCCCAGGATCTCACCACTTTCTATGAGCAGAATATCCTTTCTCTAGCCTCTCACTTGTGCCTCTTGATATCCTACCCATTTTTCAGACTGGATATTTTTGCCCCTTTCATAGTATCCTAAATATAGTTGGTGCTCAGTGTTTGCTAAACGCGGAATGAATGTCTAGGCAGCACCCATAATGCAAGAAGAAACTGGCATACCCTTTGATCCAGCAATACCACTATGAGGTCTGTATCCCAAAGAAATACCAAAAAACCTACCAGAAGACCTACATCTGCAAAAATATTTGACACTTTTTCTGATGGCAAAGAACTGGAAATTGAGAGAATGCCCATCAACTGGGGAGTGGCTGAACAAATCATGGTATACACATGCAATGGAATACTATTGTTCTATAAGAAATGATGAGCAGGATGAGGTCAGGAAAGCCTGGAAAAACTTACATGAACTGATGATGAGTGAAGCCAACAGAACTAAAGAACATTGTATATAGTAACAGCAACATTGTGCAATGAACAGCTATGAATACTTAGCTCTTCTCAGCAATACAGTGATCCACGACAATTCCAAAGGACTTATGATGAAAAATGCTATTTACATCCAAAGAAAGAATTGATGGAATCTGAATGCACATAGAAGCATAATGCTATTTTCACTTTTTTGGTGTTTTTTTCTTTTGATCTGTTTCTTTTTTCCCAAACAACTAATATGGAAATCTGTTTCACATCATTGCACATATATAACCTATATCAAATTGCTTACCTTTTCAGGGAGAGGGGAGAGGGAGAAAATTTGGAACTCAAATTTTTTTAAAAAAAAGAATGTCAAAAATTGTCTATACATGAAATTGGAAAAAAAAAAGTATTATTAAAAAAAGAAGGAATTGGCAGGTGTGTGCTGGAGCCAGGTCCTTGATCTGATTGTTAAATTTTCAGTACAAATATTTACACCTCGGAAATTGGCAAAGGTTCCAAATCAGGACTCGATTTTTTGTTTTGTTGCTTGTCTAGACTTAAGAAAATGATGGAGAAAATGTTAAGAATGCACATTAAATTTAAAGGTGTGTCATAAGTCCTTTTGGGTTTTTTTTTTTTGAGTCTATAGTTAAACACTCATGAGCACACCTCTGGTGGGAGGGACAGAAAAGAACAAGTCCATCTTCTCTTTATTTTGCAGTAAATGATGAAGAAAATTTAATTATGGCTACTGTCTAATACACACTTCCTTCTCCTTCCAGGCCATCATCTCATTGTCTTTGGATAAGTCATCTTCATTCCCAACTCTATGTCCTTCTTGTGTCATCCACACTACCTGGAATCTTCTCCCAATGCAAGAGCAGAAATAGTCCAGTTACTTACAGGTCTCAGTAGGAAACTTTAAACCTATTGCAACTCGCTGCTACCAGGAATGTGTTGCACCTGCATAGTCTAGATGAGTGGTCTTCAAAGAGGAGATAAGTCCTCTCTCTAGTTCCCCAGAGTTGGATGTAAGAAAGGTTTGAGCCCAAAGGATGTGTAATCAACCAAGTGGAACACTGGAAGGTCACCCTTTCCCTTCCCCGCCCCACCCCCCCACTATAGCCAAGCCTGGGCTTGTTTTCAGCACAACTCCACAAACCCATTCACCCACCCCTTGGGGCTTGACCACTTCCCAACATTAGCCTTCCATGGATACATTATCTCTGCCCCTTCATGTAGTCTCTCTATAACCTGTACCCCATTCCCAACCCTCCACCCTTGATCCTCTCACTGCTGCAACAGGAGGAACTCCATTCTATCTTTGCTCTTCTGGGCAATGTTCTCTTCTTGCTGGTACACTTTTCAATTTTTGTTAGGGAAGTGTGGAAGAGTTATTCATTTTATCCAAACTCATGCTTCTTCCAGACTTTCTTTTTCCCATTGAGGGTATCACCATCTTCCAAGTTCCAAATAAATGCCTAGTTCATATGATGAAATCCGTAAAATATGTTTATTTGAAACAGGAGCTCAGCTGTAACTTTACGGTAAGTAAAAGGAAAACATACTGTAAATCAGAGAACTTCTGTAGGAAAAAAAGCATGGTAAATTATCCCACTTTTAAATGATTACAATAAACTTTTCTATTTAATTTTAACTGAAGACAAATTTAATGAAGTTACTGGTACTGTCCAAAATAGTAGCAAAGCCTGAAAAGGAAAAAAAAACGAGAAATTGGGATTGTTTTGTCTAGAGCAGCAGTTCTCAATTTTTCTTTTGTCTCAGGACCCCTTTCACAATTTAAAAGAAGTATTGAGGACCCTAGAGAGCTTTTGTTTATGCCATTAGAATATATTCCATTTAGAAATATTCCATTATTCCATTAGAAATAAAAACATCTTAGTAGCATTTAAAATAATTTTGACTTTGTGAACCCCCTGAAAGCGTTTTGGGGATGATTGTACCTTGAGAACTACTGGTCTGCGAAAGAAGAAAAGTCAAAAATGACAATTACAATAAAAAATATCTGAGGCATTAATATCTAGAAGGAAGAAAATAAGCATTTATTAAGCACCTACTATATTCCAGACATTGAGCAATAATGATTTGCAAATATCTCATTTGATCTAGGAGGTATGTGTTATTATTCTTATTATTTCCATTTTTCAGTTGAAGAATGTGATGGAGACAGAGGTTAAATGACTTGCCCAGGATCACACAGCCACGATTAGATTTGAACTCAGGCCTTCCTGACTAAAGGCCTAGCAGTCAGTCCACTATATCACTCAGCTGTCCCACTTTAGAGAATGAACACCAAAGGAAATTCCTAGTCGATGATAAAAACTGTAAGATGTACTTATATGAAGCAAGAAGATTCAGCTATAACTTTATAATAAGTAAAGCTTTACCTTTACTACCTTTAAATTCCCCAGGTTTTATCTTTTTCCCTATCCTTGACTCTCCTCAGAGGTACCAGTGATTTCTAATTGTCAAATCGGATGGTCTTTTCTTGGTCTTCCATTTTGACCTCTCCACAGACATTTTTAATAATGACATCTTAAATATACTTGCTCTGGATTTTCTTCATACTGTTCTCACTTGGTTTTCTCTCATCTGCTTTATTACTCCTAAGTCTCCTATGCTGGATCATCATCTATATCATGCCCCATAACTGTGGGTGTTCCCCGCATTCTGCCCACTTTCATCCACCTCCCTCTTTTCCCTTTTTTGTAATTTGAATTTTAATTTGAAGACTTCATCAGATCCCAAGGTCTAATTATTATCTCTAAGCAGATGATTTCTAGAGCCACACATCCAGCCCTAATGTTTTCCCTGAGTTTCTAGCCTACATCATGATCTTCAGACATTTTTATCTGCCTCTCCCATAAGCATCTCCAACTCAACTCACCTAAAGTAGAATTCATTATTGTTTCCCCAGACTCATCCATCTTCTGAACTTTCTTATTTCTGTTGAAGACATTACCATCTTTCCAACATCCCTTGTGTACAACCTTGTCATTATCTCTATCTCCCTACTTTCCCTAACCCCACTCATGTAATCAGTTGCCAAATCTTGTTATTTCTACATCTTCTCCAGTCTTTCCCTTTCTCACATATTAATCACCCTAATTTAGTACATCATCACTTCTTGCATTATTGCAGTAACTTTTTTTCCCCTCTAATTCCCCATCATCAAGTCCTTCACTCTCTAACCCATCCTCCATATAGCTGCCAAAATCATTTTCCTAAAGTTTAAGCCAGACCTTGTCATTCTTCAGTAACCTCCAGTGGTTTCATATTGATTCAAAAACCAAATATTATTTTACCTTTGCCTTGTTCAGGAAATCATCTTGGCCAAAAGTCAATTATTTCATTTTTGTCTTTTGTATCCCCAGAACTTAGTACAGTGCCAAGGGAATAGCAGGGATTTAATAAATACTTACTGATGGATAATGATTTTCCATTAGTGTTCACTCTCCGATAATTAATCATCTTGGCTTTTGCAATGTAATTGCCACCTTTTACTTTATTTTTCCTTAAAGACTAAATAATCTCAATTCCATTTTTCATTTTCAATTTTTGCTACTATTTTATACAACACTAGTAATTTTCCTGCATTTAACCTTGGATACATTTATTAAGCCTTAATAGGAAGAAAGTTTATTATTGTCTTTTAAAAGTGAGGGTAATTGACCAGTCTTTCTTTCCCTAAAGAATTTCTACAATTTGTAGTTCAGGGTAAATTAAAATCTACTGTGTGCAAAAACTGGATATTCTGCTAACTTAGCAAGCTGATGGTTCCTGTTTCATGTAAGCACATCTTATGGTTTTCATCACCATTAACAAGGAATTTATTTGGTGATAAATATATCTCAGTGGCTAAACAATGACATCACACCATTGTTTTTGTTTTATTTTTTAAAGGCATTCCAGTTGGGTCAGAGGAAACTTTTTAAGAAGTTTTGACTCTGGTACTTCTCCAAACTTTTTACTTTTTGCAGTAAATTGTCTCGGACCTTGTCTCTGCGCACCATAATTCAAAACACAGGGATTAAATTTTGTTTTAAATGTTCCTTAAGTGATTTGCCTCCTAGCTTAGGAAGAGTGCTGAAGTGTCAGTATCCTGAGATGTGATTGCTTCCAGACCACAAACATTATGCAGCAAGACCCTATTATTTAAGATCTTAGCAGGAATACTATCAAAAAGTGTGAGAGGCATGTGTACACACATTCACATGCACATATGCACGTATATTCACAAAGACATAAATTATTTTTTGGAGTGGCTCCAAAGATGGATTCATAAAATCTAATAGCCTGTCATATTTACCTCTGTCTTGCCAAATGGAATGTCAAATGCTTTCAGCACCGAGGGAGATCCACCTTATTCTTAGAAGGCTGGAAAGCTATCAGGTAGAAATTTGACTGGATTTGGGGTTACAAATAATTAGAATGAGTGTGATGTCATTTCTTTCTATTTCTCTCTGAAAATGCTGATAGGTAGCTATGGGAGCTCTAGCCCCATCTTTCTCTGCACTGCTACCACTTATGCTTTGGGACATGCACTTGAGTTTGGCTCTTGCCCTTCTGTGCTTCCATCAGCGTACCGTACCTTCTCATCACAGTCTTCCACCAGTGGCCTCCAGCAGTCTCTTAGTGACGTATATCTACCCCCCACTTTTTCTTTCTATATTAGGTCCCCTCAACACGAAGCTTGGCTTATAGGTCACAGGCCTTTCTCATTCTTTGTTCCTCTGAAATAGTCCGTGATTCTTGTTTTAGGTACTTTAATGGGTTTTTCTCTCCTTACAGTGAGTATGTAATTAATCAAAGGGAGAATTGTGAAATTTATTTATATAGGTTTTACTGGTTAATCCTGATTCTCCATGCATATTTATAAGGAACTAGGCCTTCCTTTCTCTTTCTTCAAGGTCTGCTTTTAACTCATGGGCTCCTCCCTTCCTCCCTTCCTTCCTTCTTCCCCCTTCTCTCTCTATGGATCTTAAGTTCACATGCCATTTCTCACGTGGGGTCACACCTTACCTAAACTCATTCACCTTGTATCCTTCACTATTTCCACACTTCTGTTTCTGGACCTCCCTTACTTACAAGTTCATTGGTTGAGTAGCCATAACAGTCCTCTCTGGGGTAAAGCAAATGGGGTAAACAAATTTCTTGGACCTTTCCTTTTGCTCTACTCAACTCTGAGCTTCAGGTTGCCTAGTCATGGCCCTACTAGGGGTGGAAGGGTGGAAGGAACTGTCGTGCGCACACACACACACACACACACACACACACACACACACACACACTTAATCCTGGTTTCTTCCCCATCCTCATCAGAGGTAAGAGTAATGAAAACACACATTCTGATCTACTTTTAGCCACGCCCCTGATCTCACCTTACTTGGTAACCACTTAACTACCTGATGCTCTTCTAAGCAACCTGAAGCAAGGCTTAAATTGGTTCAGTGAGTCATACCTGTAAAAAAAATTTTCTTAATTAAAGTTCTTAACCATTTTTTTAGCCTTTGTTTATTGTATAGAATCCCCAGTTGCCATGAAAGTCAATGAGGGCAACAATGGCAGCAACAGCACACCAGCTGAAGGGAATACAGGGAAGAATGGAGGGTGGAGCTTAGACACATGGGCTAGCCAATAAATATACATGGGTTGTAATGAGTCAGGATTCTCCTTGTTTAAGTCACCAATTCTGCTGCTCACCCAGACCCGATGGCTTGATTTATCAGTCTTGAAACTCGTCTTCCACTTACTTGCCCGGACTTGGTTGTATTCGGCTTTTTTTTTTTTTTTAAGTCAACAGTACTGCTTCTTGGAACACTCAACTCCTTAATCAAACCCTGGCCAGTGACCGTAGCATCTGCTCTCAATATTGCTACTGCATGGCCCCATTAGTTCCAAGAACTCTGCTTGCACTAAAATTATGCTCCCATCTTTCCCATCCTTACCCTGTAACTTGCACTCTTCCACTACTTCAACCAGCACCAAAAGCTTCAGAGCTCCAGTGGATTATGGTCATTGTTTGATCCCAAACCTGACCACTTCAACGGTACCAAGTGGGGAGGAACACCCTACTTTTGCCCTCTTATTTCTTAAAACCTGTATGGAAGATTCAAACCAACCTTTATCCTTGAAGAGCTTACATTGTTTAATTCCATATATAGACATGTCAGTGTCCTATATTACCAACTGGAATCTAAAAGAAGGCATGACTTCATGGCAATAAACTCATGATTCTTCTCTGATTGCTTTTTGATGGCTCTTTAGTTTTTTAGCTAGTCTCTTTGCTTCTATTTTTCTCCCTTGAGTAAGTTTACTTCACTCAACTGATAATATGATCCTCAAAATGTACAGGTCTGATCATCAAGTCATTCCTTCTCTCAAAAACCTTTAGTGGCTCCCTATTAATTATAAAGTAAAGTATAAGTGCTGTAGCTCAGTATTCACAAGACCCCATAGTCTGGCTCTAACTTCTCCTTTTAGCCATATACTCTTCCCAAACTCCATTTTTCTAGTCAAATTGGGCTGCTAATGTTTTTGATCACATCTTCTCCCTATTCTATCTCTGTGTATTTGTCTAGGTCAAACTTCGTGTTCCAAATACACTCCTTTCCCCCTCTGGAATGTTTTTTTCTTCCTTTGAGATCTGGCTTAGTTTCCATCTCCTCCATAAAGTTTTCTCTGTTCTCCCCCAGCTGAAATTAATCTCTTACTCTTTGTCTACATCTTCAGTTTGTACTTCTAACAGTCTGTCTTGGGTCATACTTATCGGCTTGCATGAATAATCATAGATAGAATCTCAGAGTCTTAAGGTACGTTAGAGAAAATGTGGTCACATACCTATCCATGTGTTTATATACACATTACTAAATTCCCTTTGTTTAATAGAATCATATAAAAGATTAGTGAGTGGGTTGTAATTAAACTGCATTTGTTTAAGTCCAAGCTCATGATTTTTTTACTAATACTTAACTCACAGGGTGGTTGTGCCAAAACAACACCCCTCCCCACCAAAAAACCCCAAACTCAACTGCTTGGTAGTCATGAAAGCACTACATACACACATACAAAATATATACATATATCTATATCTATTACAGTAGAACCTCGGTTTGCAAATTTAATTTGTTCCAAGATTCTGTTTGTCATACAATGTGTTTGTATTGCAAAGTGCATTTTTCCATGAGAAATAATATAAAACCAGATGATCTGTACCACATCCCCAAAATCATTCATACAAAATAATTATTTATAATTTTAAGTAAGTTGTTTTGTCCCTAATGCCCCTGAAATACAATAGCAATGACTAGTATACAATAGAAACTGAAAATAAAATAAATTAACCTGTACTTTACCTTTGAAAAGAGCTGTGACTGGTGTGAGGGAGATGACAGGGAGGAGGAAGAGGAAGGGTTATTGTTTGAAAGGGGAATCTCCTTCTATGAGAACATCGGGGATTTCCACATGGGGAGTTTTGCTTCATATGCTACTTTCACTAAAAGTAAGGCAAACACTATTATTGCCTTCATTTATTTTTCATTTTTTAAGAATCACTTTCATGTTTTGACTGATTTTTATTTTCTTTACGTTTGTTTCTGACTAGAAATCTAACACTTGTTTTTGACATTTTTTCAGAATGTCATGGAAATGTGACAATGCATTATCATTAAAAATATTCATGGTTCTCATTGCTACAGTTTTATTTGGGTGTTTTTCAATAAAATTTTGATGTTCATACTGTGAATTTTTGTTACTCCTGCAAGACAAATTTTGTGAAAAATTTTTCCTCATCCAGTGAAACATACATAAAGCAGGTGACTTGTAAATCGAACTTCTACTGCACATATATACATATCTATATAGATATACACACATACACACACGTAAAATGTTCTTGTCATACATCTGTTTGTATTTCCACTAGAGTTTTCATTGTCCTCCAGGGTCTTATCATTGGTTAGGTTCTCCCTGGATTCTCAAAGGCTATGCCTTGAGATAGACCCTCCCAACCAGGAAAGGTCTTGAGCATAGCAGGAATGTGTTGAAGTCAGCTCTAACTGGCTCTCCAAAACCAATTGTTAACTTTTAGTATCAGTATTTAGAAACTGGCAAACTATAAATCAAGGTTTGATTTATTTTTTGCAGTTGCTAATTGTCTAGATGTGCTAAGAAATTACAAAATATCCATGCCCTTCAGTTGAACATGTACCACAAAATGGCCCAAGACATACAAGTTGCATATGCACCAAAATATTTACAGTAGCACTTTTGTGTTAGCAAATAAAATAGCTGCTTATCAAATGGGGAATGGCTAAACCAATTGTGATACAAGGCCATAATGAAATAGTATTGGATCATAAAAATGAAAAAGATGAATTCAGAAAAGTAGGAGATTTATATGAACCTATGGCAAGTGAATTGAGCAAAACTTAGAAAAGAACACATCCAATGATGACAACAGTGTGAACGGAAAGAACAAAAAACCCAAACTGAACATTTGGTAATGATGATGACCAGGTTTGGCCTCCCTCCTCTCATTGATGGGAAACTATGAGTGTGGAGTATTGCATGTCCTGTAAAATGCATTGGGTTGGTTGCTTCAACTGAACTGGGTCTGGTTTTTTGTTTATTTTTTCTATTCTCATCATTGTTATAAGGTTAGCATACTGGGAGGGTGTGGGTGTGGGTAGGGGAATATTCAAAAAGGAAAACTATGTAGAAACAAAACATAACCATCATTTTTTAAAAAAGAAAATTGTGCTGGTTGAAGCTGCTTTCTTCCACAGATGATCAGACATATGGTGAATAGAGCCCTGGGCCCTGTGTCTATAAGCACTTATTAAGCATGTACTATGTGCTAAGCATGGAACATACAAAGAGAGCCAAAAGATACCATCAAGACTATTTATTGGGAGCATTTTGTTTCCTGGATGCCCACAGAAAATTTTTTTGATGGAGGGGTGATCTTTTAAAGGATATTTCAATGCCAACTCCAACATATGCCCCAAGAACAGAGAATTATTTAGCAACGTTCAAGAAATATCAGGTTTGGGGATAAGAAGTGAGTTAAAAGGTAGCTCTTCCAAAAGAGGCAAGACTAACTATGTAGTTCCAATTTTCCAACTTTCTCCTTATTCCTTGGGATTCCCCGGAGGAACTCCACACCCATCATCGTATATCATGAAAGTAAAGCCCTACCTTTGCCACATTTCTAGTGAGTTTCTGAGTGCTGAGACACTCAAGCTCAGATATGCTGAAGCAAGGCTTTTTGGTTGGGCTTGTTTGAGCACTTCTGTGAAGAGTTTTGTTTTGTTTTGGTTTTTTCCCTTTCAGTACAAGAAATGAATTAACCCTTCCCCAGACCTGCATGGACCCACATGAGGGATGGGGATAGGAAAAGGGAACAGGGTTAAAGCCAGACACACCTTTGAACAAAAGTAAAATTTATAAAGCAGTTCAAGGGAACAAACTATTACTGTTCTGATCAGAGCAAGTTTAGATTGAGATATCTCCAGGGAATGGAAGGTTTGCATTCTTGCCCGTTGCAACTGCAGCAGTAACTTCAGGAAACACTAGGGGACCCAAAAATCTTAGTATAATTTTATTCTTTAAAAAACTTAAGAAGTACAAATGCTACCAACTTCCCAAAAATGTGGAAGTTTGATTATTCAACATTTTTAAATATTTACAATTTCTAATTAAAATTCAAAGTACTTTCTGATTCTCCCAATAACTTAGCTATCCAAAGAATAAGGTTTTGATGCATATATGACATTTTTGACCTCACAAGGAAAATTTTTAATAGAGATTGATCAAGGGACTGAGACTGCTAAGCAAGGAGACCTCTTCTCTCCATTCATCAATCAAAGTGCCATTCAGAATCTGGCTCATGTGCAATGCATTATGATAGGGTTTACTTTACTGCCTTACGAAAAAATTTGAAAATTCCCAAAATTGGAATGAAAAGAAGTTTAAATAATTAAATCTTCAAAGAAATTTTTTTGCGATTTTGGAAGTTATTAAAGTTTAGAACTACACTTAGACTTCTGGGACTCCTGCAAAATGGTCAATGACCAGAAGAACTCCAAACAGACCAAAAATGCACCTATGATTTGTTTTCTTTTGATTTCAAATGCATTTCCCAAAGCATAGTCTCTATGAAAATTAAAGTAAATTTTCAACAACTACCACAAAACATAAAAGTTGTGAAAACTTTTTAATTTTAGAGTTTATAGGCTTTAAAGAGGCAATATTATACAGTAGTTTAGTCATGATGAGACCTGGGTTCAAAATCTTCCTAGGTTAGTTGCTATATACACAATCATGGTAAGTTGCATAACCTCTCAGAGTACCATTTACCTTGGATATAAAATGGGAATATTAATACTTGTACTACCTACCACTCAAGATAATTTTTGGATGTGAGAAAAGCAGCTTACCCATATAAATGTGATTTATTAATATTAAAGGGAATAATGTTTTCATTTGGGGGATATTTGTTTTATTATATTAAAATATTCTTGTGCTGATGCTTTTTTTGTATCATATTCATATCCAAAAACATCCCTCCATGCTCTCCTACCATAGCCTTCCTTTGTATAACACTCACTTTGCTTACTCTCTAAACTTGTACTTAGAGGCTGAACTTCCAGAAGGTGTTTGCTACCTTGGATTTTAGTGTTAATCTTGTGGGACTGTACTCCTAAAGTTGTGGATCATGGGCACCTACAAATGTAATTCCCATTCATTAATAGTCATTTGGCAGTCACAGTTAGCTAAAAGCAAAAGTGTAAGCACTTATTAAGTGTGTACTATGTGTTAAGCATGGAGCATACAAACAGAGGCAAAAGATAGTCCCTCATCTAGAGAGATTTACTAGTTAGCTCTGAGATCCTGGGCAACTCACTTTAACTCTGTCTCATTTGTCTCATCTGTAAAATATGGAAATTGGACTTGTTGGTCTTGAAGATTCTTTCCTAAATTTGATTCTTTGCTCCAATGACTGTCTCTTTATATCCATGTATGTTCACAGTATATATCTCTGCTGCCTCAACTGGGCTGCAAACTCCCTCAAAGTGGTTTACCTCCTGGTTGAGAAAAATACTTCTAGGCATCATGGTTAACAGTTGTGGTGGGGATGAAGTTGTTAAAATTTTTGTTTTGAACATATACATCAGGCCTGCACAACGTATAGCCCATGGGCCACTTGCAGCCTGCCAAAGGATTTCAGGTAGCCCGAGAAAAATATAGAAGATGTAGAAGAGAGTAAAAATGTAATGAGTGCTTTATTGGTGCCTTGTTTAACCCACTTTCCTCCAGTCACTGTTGTGCCTGGCATGTAACTTAGCAGGTGGGTTGCCACTGAACAAGCTCTTCTGTTTGTCATGTGACCACAGCAACCAACCATTGTCAGTCTGTCTCTACTTTGAGAGGAGTACTTTCATGATAAATAAAAACCTTAAGTATTTGTTAGAAGTTAGCCCGTTTAACAAGCCCCCAACTGTAAGAAACATGGTCACCTTAAAGAAAGAACAAAATCTGTCGTGAAATCAGGAAAGCTTTTATTAATCTTTACGTCCATTCCCCCTGAATGGATGGGTAGCCTCCCCAGTAAGGTTATTTCAGAAAGATATTTTTCCATCTCCTGGTCATGTGACTTTATGTTCTTTTCTGTGATAGGCTTTTCATCACACAGCTCCTAGAGCCTGCCCATGAGTTTCTGACCCCTAACTTGTCCATGCTAGGTCACAATCCTTATCACCCAGAACTGTGGAAAACAGAATTTCCTTGTTTTCCATAGTAATAAGTGTAATTAATTGAGATCTCCATTTTTAAAAAATATGGCTTACTTGCAAAATAGTTCAATCATTAATTATACTTTTACTTAGAAAGTAAGCTGCTAAAAACTTATCTGTGGTATGAAGAAGCCTAGCCTGTTTTAATTTTGGCCCCTACCTACTTCCAGGTTGTGCAGATCTGATATATACCTTAGAAATCTGAGGCTACCAATCAAGGCTTGTTTTAATGTTTTCTTTATTGTATATACTATGGGCATCAGCCAAATCCAGGAAGTACCCAATTTTTGTGTGGTCCATTAGCTTAGACTGCTTTTTTACATTTTAAAATACAATTAAACTTTATTTTAAAATGTCAAAACCATTCTGAGTCCTACGTGGTAGTTTTCTAAACTTTGATCAAGGTAAAATAGTATGAGAGAAAAAGTTAATAATGCAGATTGATCTTCAAAAGTGTAATTTGATATTTTTTTCCCTTCCATTGAGTCGGTTGTTTAACATTTCTCAGTATACCCCTGGATAAGAGGGAGAAATGCCCTTCCTCTCCTCCCCCACTTCATAAAAACTCAGAGTTTGGACCACTCTATTCTCAAACCAGTGGAATTAGTGCATGGTTTATTTGTGTGTAACCCCCCAGAGCATGGCTAATTTGTTCTTTCAACCTGTTCATTTTTTGGGGGGAGGGGCAGGGTGTCGATCTGAGAATTGTTGGCACTTATAAAGTGCAGATTTTGCTAAACTTTTATAGTTAGGTTCACACCATATGACCATACTATAGAGCTCTCTGGGATGGTGGCTGATCAAAGAACAATTCTTCTATTCTCTCCACCCAAGTAAACATTCGCTATCCCCAGCTACTATGGTTAGTTTAATACTTATGACTATATTATGGAGCTCTCTCTGGGATGGTGACTGATCAGAAACCAGTCTTTCTATTCTCTCCATCCTGGTAAACATTTATTGTCTTTAGCTAATCAAGTGGAATTCATTTTGGCAAAATTTATGTTCACAAACCATCTGCAAGTTAAGATTCTTTTACTAGGGTACCTCTGATGGTTTGGGGGACTCTATCCAGTACCAAAATCATGATTACCCAGTTCTAACAAGCAGACATCTTTTTTCTGTTCTTTTTTTAAAACATCTTTATTTAAAGTTTTGAGTTCCAGATTGTATCCCTCCCTGCTGCTGTCCTTTCCCTCCTCCCTGAAATGGTAAGTAATGAGATATCGGTTATACATGTGCAATTAATGTAGAACATTCCCGCACTGGTCATTTTGTACAAGAAGACTCAAATAAAAGAAAAAAATGAAAGAAAGATAGTGAAAAATAGCATGCTTCAGTCTGTATTCAATCAGTATCAATTCTTCCTTTGGAGGCAACATGTTTCATCATTAGTCCTTTGGAATTGTCTTGAATCATTGCAGTACTGAGAATAGCTAAGTCATTCACAGTTCTTTGTGGAACAATGCTGCTCTCACTGTGTACAATGTTCTTCTGGTTCTATTCATTTCATTTTGCATCAGCTCATGTAAGTCTTTTCAGGTTTTTTCTGAAATTGACCTGTTTGTCTTTTCTTATAGCACAATAATATTCCATTACAATCATATACCACAGCTTGTTTAGTCATTCCCCAATTGATGGACATCCCTTCAATCTCCAATTCTTAGCCACCACGAAAACAGTTGGTATAAACATTTTTGTACAAAAAGGTCCTTTTCTCTTTTTTTGGATGACTTTGGACATAGACCTATCAGTGGTATTGCTGAATCAAAGGGTGTGCACAGTTTTACAGACCTTTGGGCATAGTTCCAAATAAGTAGACATCTTTTTACAAAATTCTCCTACACTAATGCCTGATACTTGCGAAGGCTCTCCTTACCCCAAAAACAGTAAAGAAAAGGGAAAGAATATAAAGCTTCCTCCCTCAAAGGAAAGTCCCTAGAGAGGTCCCAAAGCATATTGGTGTCTTGTCCTAGGGATCAGGGACCAACTCTCTTACACTTATAGCAAAGTTTAAGAAGAACTATGCACCAAAGCCAACCAGAACATCATAGTGATAGCACATACAATCTTTTATAAGCCATCTTCTCTAACCTGTGCAAAGGATGGAAGTGCATTTTTCAAATCTTTCCCAGTTCAAGCTTGATCATTTTCATTACAGTGTTCATTTTGTTGTTCCTTCTTTTTACCTTTTTGTCATCATTGTGTATCTTCTTGGTTCTCCATATTTTGCTTAGCTTATTTCATTTACTTAACTTATATGAATTCATATGTTTTCCCATGTTTTTTCTGAATTCTTCATTTTCATCAATAATATTCCATTGTAGTAATGTATCACAATTTGTTTAGCCATTGCTCAACTAATGGATACCTACTTTATTTCAAGTTATTTGGTACCACAAAAAAATGCCACTACGAATATTTTTGTGTTTTTTTTTCTTTTAGTCTTAGACTCCTTTGGGATATGCTCTTAGATGTAGGATCTCTAGATTAAAAAGTTGGAACATTTTAGTCTGCAAGAGTGGGATTTGATTGAGTCAATTAATCAAATTACCCTACCCTATGTAAAGTATAAAGATGCTATATCCTTAAACTAATCATAGGCTTTAGACTAAATGTGAAAAAATCCAATTCATGATAAATTTAGATGTCTTTGAAAGTCATTGGATGGGCTGCAATCACATTGCATGGCAAGTTATCTTCAGACTGGTTAAGAAAACTTAGTCATGCCCTATGAGCTGTAAATCAAATAGTAAGCAAATTTGAAACCAAGCAATTAACTACGATAAGCAGTTTAGAGGAGGAAATCTCCAAAGTCAGGTTCCTGAAGAATGAATCACTTTGGTAGGGGTAGGATGGGGATTCAGGAGGAGAACACCTTCAGTCTCAATTTCTGTCTCCATCCACCTTTACAAGAAGGACTTTGCAAAATTTGAAGGGTTGGAGAATTGGGGGACTTCTCATCAATATTCCAGACCTAGTAGCGTCTTCAAACTAGCCAACGTGTGTGTGTTTGTCCTTCTTTGCCGAAGAAGACCATGCCATCAGAGAAATCAGATGACATGAATTGCACTTGACTTTGTTTTGAGTGAGGGAGGGCTGTGCAAAGCTAGCTGATGCAGAATATACAAATGATCAGGGCTACTCCAAGAAGCATCTTGGTAGATAGCTCATGGGTAATCAACAGTTGAGCTAGCAGTATGTTTACTCCAAGAATGTTAAGACTTTCCTTGACGGAATGGGGAAATGAGAAGAGTTTCTTCCAACTGGTCATGAAGGTGGCTAACACAGGCACTGTGGAGCCTTAGAGTTTGGTCAGACATCTAAGGCTGTCCACTAAATCCCAGGCCATTGCCATTGTCTTGACTTGCCGTTGTCTTGTCACTAGCCTGCAATGACTCTGGAAGAGAGAGTGAGACTGTCTCCTTTGTGGAACTCTGCCTCATATTCAATTTATGAGCAAGTTAAGACATCACCCCATGAAGTAAGTCATTGGTCCTCCTGGAAAAGGAAGAACAAACAATAGTAAAGTTGAAGATAAATTTGCCATATAAGGAAATGTAAATGCCTAAGGGGAACTTCATGAATATCCCTAAGAAAAGGAGAAAAAGATTTTCAGTAATCAGGAACTGGGAATTGCCTTCTTTCTCCCATGTGCTCTAAACTTGAGCTCACTTTCCTCTGAACTCTGTATATACCTATGAGAGAATAGGCCCTCAGTTGGGGGATAGAAATAAAAAATATATAAAATATTTTATGCTATGTATTATTATGTTATACATACATATGCATATGTGTGTGTTTGTGTGTGTATGTATACTACAACTAATCCAAAGTACTAAATACTCCTTTCTAAAGCTAATTAAAATATGGCTGACTGATATAAACCCATAATGAAAGGGTGGGGCTGGAGAAACACACCAGTGGGATTTGTGAGATATGGTATTTTAAAGACACCCTTTCCCAACTCATCATTGTTATGCCCTAGACTCTGAGGGGATACACAGTAACCTAACTCTGGCCATTTTGACAGGTCACGTAAACAGGGTTTTAGAGAAGAGTTATAAAGCATGGGCTTACACTTGTATACTTTTTTTTTTTTTTAGTATAAATCCTGCTGTCTTCTGGAGTGGTTGGACTAATTTGCAGCTCTACCAACAATGTATTAGTGCATCTCTCTTCATACAACCCTCTAACACTGATCTAATAAGCCATTTAGAAGACAATTTTTAAGCTATTTGGTGGTTCCTTTAAAACTTGTTCAACTTCTGAGACTGGATTGCTTAAAATCTTTAATTCATGTTCCATTAATTTGAGTATTTTATATTTTTTGTAAGTAATTACTGATTTCTATTAAATTTTAGGTTTTGCTAGAACAGGCTAGACTAGAAAAGAATAGAATAGGTTCTAATAATTCTTTTTTATTTCTTCTCTATAAAGATCACATCTTGATCCTTTTTTTTTTTTGTTAATTTGACTTTCCTCTCCCCTTTAAAATAATCAGTTTAGTTATCAGTTTTGCCAGTCTTTTCAAAAGCCAGCTTTTGGGGGTCAACATTTGTCTTTTCGTTTTCAATTTTATTATTTTCTTCTCTAATTTCTAGTATTTCCTCTTTTGTGCTTTTTTCTCAATTGATTACTTTTAAAAATGATACAGTCAGTTGATTCTTTTAAAAAAAAATTTTGCATGTGTTTTTTGGAGATATAGATATAGATATAGATAGATATAATTGTTCTTTATGGAGTGCTGCTTTAGCTTCATTGAAGAAATTCTATTAAATTGTCTTATTGTTATCATTCTCTCATATAGTTATTTTTTCTATGTCTTGTTTTTTAATCCTCTTCTTATACTTCATTACCATGGGAGTATCTTTTGCTTATGTTTCCCAGTATTAACTGCCATTTTTGTTGTGGTGTGGGCTGTAAAGGATATATTTAGTATTTCTGCTTTTTGATAATGTCGAAAAAATTTCTCCATGCCTTAGCACATGATCTGAATTCTGTGAAAGCGGTGTTGAGAAATATGTATATTCTCTTATATAAATATTTAATTTTAATTTAATATGCATTTCAATTCAGAAAATTACCTTATCCAAAAGTTTATTCAGTTCTGTTTTCCTATAATCATTCATTCCCATCTTTATATTTTTGCAACTTAGTTAACTTTACCATTATGAATTTAGATGTTATGTCATTTGGTATACATAATTTTGGTAGTGATAGCAAAGTATAATTTCTCTATTTCTCCTGATGTGAAGTTTTACTTTTGCTTTGTGTGACAGCATGATTGAAGTTTTTGCTTCTTTGTAACCACCTGATGTATGGTAAATTTTATTCTGGTCTGTTATTTTCCATAGTGTATATATTTAGTAGAGGCAACATGTCATAGTGGATAGAAAGTTAGTCTTGAAATTAGGAAGACTTGGATTCATGTCCTATCTTTAGTGTATTTGGTTGTAACTTCTAGTAAGTCTATCAAAACATTTATTAAATGCTTATTATTTGCTAGGCAATGAGCTAAGCAGTGGAAATATAAAGAAAAGTAAAGGGAGTTCATATAATCTCTCAGTGCACAAGGAAATGCTTAAATTATAAGCTATAAAGCAAGGGCCCCTCTGTATTGGTTGAAGAATTCCCCCAATGAGATACCCCTATACCACTGAAATCATCAAGCCCCAAACTGTAGTTTAAAATGTTAGATTGTGTTTCTTGTACTCAGGCTATTGTTGACTTTGGTTTAATTTTCTTACACAGTATACATTCTGCTGTTTCCTTTCACTTTATTGGATTGTCTAATCCATTAACATTTCTTTAAAAAAATTTTTTTATCTTTGTTATTACTCACTGACTCACCCCACTCCTTTAAGTCATAGAAGTTTTCTCTCCCTTATAATTAAGTGTAGTTGGGCAAAATGAATCAGCATATTTACCAAGTCTGAAAATGAATATCTTATTCTACAACCCTAGTCTATCACTTCTCTGCTGGCTGTACTTAACCATCGTCATCTCATCGCCATCTGCCCTGCTACTACTGTACCTTCCAAATTGGAGCCAAGCCATTCAGTTTTCAAACTCCTGCCTTTAGGCTGTTCTGTCGTGATTGATTGGAGAACGCTATATTTAGCCCTCTCTAGACGTTATACCATGCTTTGCCTTAGACATCTTCTTGCTATGTATACTGCCTTTGCTGAAACCTCTGAATACAACCTCCATAGTCCATTCCCTCAAGGAAGCATGTTTCCTCCAGTTCAGGCCATCCCACTTCACAATTTTACATCTTGGACTTTCAGAACACTAATCAAATCAACATTATCATTGCTCCTGGTAAGATCATATCAATCTAAAACCTTATTGCTCTACTCATCATCCTTGTGTCTTCCCAGACCAAATCACCCTTCACTAGCCATAACTCTCTTACGTACAAGACTTTGCACTCCTCTCACTTTTTTTTTGCTTTTTAGATTTTAAGTTTGTTCAGAAGAACAACTATATTATTTTTATTTTAGTATTTTCAGTAGTTAGCGTTAAGTGTCTTGTACATATTAAATATCTTGTAAATACTTTTTCATTCATTCATTCATTAAGAAGTGAATGTTTGTTCAAGAAGGTATGTTTCATCATTAGTCTTGAAAGTTATGGTTGGTCACTGCTTTGATTAGACTTTTTAAGTCTTTCAAAGTTGTTATTCTTTACAAAATGGTGGTCATCCTGGTTCCAGTCACACATCAGTTCATACAATTCTTTCCAAGTTTCTCTGAATTCATCATATTTTTCATTTCTTACAGGGAAACCATATTCTAGTAGTACATTCCTCTACTACAATTTGCTCAGTTATTCCTCAATGATGGGCATCTACTTTATTTCCATTTCTTTGCTACAACAAAACGGGTAGCTATAAACATTTTTTGTATGTGTGAATTCTTTTCCACTGTATTCAACCTCCTTGGATGTATATACTTATAGTTGTATTGATGGGACAAAGTATATATGTATGGTTTAGTGGCTTTTTTTGGTATGGTTTTAAATCACTTTTCAGAGTGGTGGGATCAATTCACAGCTCCAATGATTATATTAGGATTCCTTTTCTCTCTCAATCTTTTAGCCTTTTTCCTATTTTTTCATTGTTGCATACCTGATGATGATAGAACTTCAGAATAATTTTAATTTGCAATTTTCTTATGATTAGTGATTAGTTCTTTCACATCTCAGGTTATCATTTTTAGGTTTGTGTTTTCTGACATTTCTTTTGTGTTGGCTTCCAATTGATTTCCTCTTTTAAGTCAACACTTTAGAGTCAGATCTGTTTACACTAGTCTATTCCTATGGGCTTTTCTACTTCCTCTTATTTATCTGTTCCACAGCAAGTTCTTTGAATTTACTTAAATAGTTCACTTATCTTTCTTTGTATTTTTAAAAATTTGTTTCCTCTTCTTATTTCTAAGCATAGAGCTCAAATATTCCTTATCTTCCAATCTCTTAGTTTAAGCACAATTTTATTTTTTTATAGCCAAGATCAGAAGGCAAGCAGAAAATTATGGGGTGAGGGGAGGAATTTATAGGCAGTTCACTAGATAAAGGTCTCATATCTAAAATATATAAAGAACTTTGTCAAATCTATGAGAATACAAGTCATTCCCAAAGTGATAAAAGGTCAAAGGATATGAATAGGCAGTTTTCCAATGAAGAAATCAAAACAATTTATAGTCATAAAAATGCTTTAAGTCATTATTGATTAGAGAGAAATACAGATTAAAACAACTTTGAGATAGCATTTTATACCTACCAGATTGGCTAAAATGATAGAAGGAGAAAGTGACAAATGTTAGAGAGGATATGGAAAAATTGGGACACTAATTCATTTTTGGTGGAAATGTGAAATGATCCAACTGTTTTGGAGAGCAATCTGGAATTATGCCCAAAGAAGTATTACATTACCTATGCCCTTTGATCCAGCAATATCACTACTTGGTCTATTTCCAAAAGATGATTAGGGAAAAGAGGAAAAGAACCCATATATTCTAAAATGTTTATAGAAGCTCTTTGTGGTGGCAAAGAACTGAAAATTGCAGGGATGCCCATCATTTGGGGAATGGCTGAATAAGTGGTGGTATATGATTGTGATGAAATATTAACTATGCTAAAAAAATGATGAGCTCAATGATTTTAGAAAAACATGGAAGGTTTGCACAAAATAATGGAGTAAACGAAGAGCAAAGCCAAGTTGTACACAGTAACAATATTATTGTTTTAAGAATGACTTTGAGCAAATAAGTTATTTTGTCTACTATAAATACCCAAATTAACAATAAGGGATATATGAAGAAAGATAACTTCTGCATCCAGAGAAAGAACTGACAAAATAGAATAATTTTATATATATATATATATATATATATATACACATATCTGTGCATGTGTGTATATGTACATGTGTGTATATGATAATTTTGTTGTATATTTGAAAGCTATAGCAAGTTGTGCATAGTAGATTTGCAGTTTCATGTACTATCATCTTTTTAATATTATTATACTATAATACCATATTTTATATATATTTTATTATACCATGTTATAGAAATGCTTGTTTTATCCCACTAATTAGAAATATAAAAAAAATTGTCAAGAAAGTAACCAGGAAGTTTTCATTTAATTTTTCCTCTTTATTTGTCTTCACTTCTATCTAAATATTTCAGTGTCCTTCATGAGAGTAGAACTTCTGGGAGTATCAAATTTAAATTGCCTTCTCTATTCCATGTCTATGCTATTTCATTTGAGGTATATGTGATAAAAAAGCCAGGACTCAGGAAGACCTTGATTCAAATGGAGCCTTAGATACTTCCTAGTTGGATGATCCTAGGCAAGTCACTTAACTTCTATCTGCCTCAGTTTCCTCAACTATAAAATGAGGATAATAACAGCACCCACCTCCCAGGGTTGTTGCTCATCAAGTGAGATAATATCTATAAAGTTTTTGGACCTTCCTTACCTGTCTTTTTATATTTTTTTCCCAGCTGTGCTTCACTCAGACATGTAATTTCATGAAAGTAACAATGTTGAACAGAAACAATGTTATGTGGCGGGAATTTATGTGGCCAAAGTATGAGACCTTTACCGTTTATGACTCAAGAGGACCCCTTTCCCCAAATACATTATTCTCTGGACTCAAACAGAGCTCTGATTCATCCTGAGGGTGAAAGGAGTCAGGCTTTTCTTGGATGCTTTGTCTCATTGTACCTCCCTCAAAGGGGAACTGAGGCAAAATCTCTAACACAGACTTAGGTATGGTTCATATCAGTATGCCCAAAACAGATCAACAGGATCCCTTCTAGAAGCGTTCAATGTACAAAATAGATATCAAGTATGGAACAGCTACTTATTCTCTCCACCATAAAAGAAATACACTTTGTGAGATTGGTAAGCAGACATTGTCCTTTCATCCCAGGCTTGCACTGTCTGAATGACTCATAAGGTCCAGATGTCCTGGTCAGCCAGGCATAGCTTTTTAGTCTCTCCAGTTCCAACATGATTCCTTTAACAGTCTTCTTCTCTGAAAGCTGGCCTAGCTACAGGAAGCTCCTCTCTCTCTGGGTCATTGACACTGACGTAGGAACTGGTGACTCCTGGAACTTTATGAGGTTAAAACTAGGCTTGGAAATGTCCACTTCTGAGGACTGATATTCAGAGACTGGAGTTTAGGGAAACAAACACAAAACTGAAGAGTTAGTGGGGGATTGTGATCAGTCTCAGGCCCTCGCAGACAATTATATATTCTTGCTGCCTTGTGTCTTTAATCTCCATTACCTCTGGGATGAAGGAGGAAGAGAAATCTCATCCCTCCTCACCCCATGTTGGAAGTCCAAGGAACCGCAGGCAGAGTCCTAAAGTGATGTGCTCAATAGAGAGAAGGGGGTAAAACCTTTGAAAATCTCTTTTATTCTCCTAAGTGTGTGTAGGGGGAACACTTCCTAGATCAAACATCTTCAACACAACCTACCCACAGTGCCAAAGGATGAAAGAATCATCTATTAGCTTCTAGGTTGTATATGTCCCTTTAGCAAGAGACCAGAGCACATATTTCATAGAAATAAACTAGTATGCATGTTCAACTCCAGGAAGCACCCTGGATCACTCATTACTTCTATGATCACATTGGTGTGATATAGGTTCATTAGGTGCTTTTTTTTCCTTGGGGTTTCATTCATCCCTTGTCCTGAGGTGGATCTTGTAATAGAAGATGCTTTCTCTGAGAAAATGGTCTCCTAATATGAGAAAATCTCTCATAAAATCCATTATAAGACTTCTGTCTCTTCCCATTGATATAGATCTCCATATCTATCCATGCTTATATTTATAACTGTATATCTATTCATAGATATAGAGCTTTATAGCTGCCCAATGGTAAGATATAAAGATATATAAATCTATCTCTTCATAGATATAGATCTCCTGATTTACATCAATATATACTGAAATTCCTCAGCAACCCTTCCCATGGCATCCTTTCCTTTCCTATTCAGGGATGAGGCCTACCTTCTACTTACCCCATCCATCCCTGTCTCAATCCTAAATAGTAATTGTTCTTTTACCCAGGAACCCTGAAGGTCTTCCCCTCCCAGATTGATTTGTTTTTTATTAAAGAGGCCATCCGTTGAGTAACTACTTAAAGAAGCCTATTCATTGAATGGGTGTATCTCACTCAAAGTGAGAATGTGGTAAGACCTTAGACTAAAAGGGCCACAGTCTCACATTGCATCCTGGGCCATCACCACTTGTCCTGATGATTGGACCCACTGGACCCAGATGGCTCAGGAGAAGAAAGTGAGGCTGGTGACCTTACACAGTCCTCACTCAAATCAAAGCCAACTGCAAGTCATGTCATCATCTTGATGTCACGGTCCTCTTTGAGAACAAAGGACAAACACAACAGCAACAATTCTCCCATAGTCTTCACTCCTGATGAGACTAAAGAAATTAGTATCCCATCCTCTTCTCATTTATGTCCTAACTGGGGTTGCATCAGTATGATTCCTTTGTCTTATCTCCCCTTTCCCCATTTGTGCAAATACCCAACGTTCCGCCTTCCCACAAGAGGTATTAACTCCCTTACCATGGAATTTTAGTTTACAGAGTATTAATTCAGAGGTTTTTTCCCTTTTTGTCCTAAATTCTCCTTAAATCTTTTGCCTCTCAGATTCTTTTTGTTCTTTGATTATCTCATTTTTTGTCCTTTTATTTTACTTTTTCATTTAATTTCTTTTCTTTCTTTTTTACTTTATGTAGCAAACTATAAAAATGAGATAATTTATATCATTACTTAGTGCTTTGTGGACAATTTTATTTATTTATGTTTCTTGTGGTTTTTCCTGATTCATAGGGTATGTTCAGGAAATACGTTTGGGGAAATTCCAGGCATGACTCTTTCAGTACAAGACTATGCTGAAGCAGATGGGTTAAGAAATATGCTGAGGTGATGACTCTTAATGTGTCTCTTCAGGGAAAGAGAGGTCAAACCTCCTGTTTTCAGAAATAATCGTGTTAGGTCATCATTTTTTTAACCCACTGCCACCATTTTCTTCTCCAAATTAGACCATGCCTGAGAGGAGCTAGGCCAGTGAACCTTATATTTTCTAGGACCAGTGGCCCTCAGCCATTTTCAACTAATGCTTACCACTGTCTGTTCTAATTTATTAATTCCCTTTGCCATTTTTTCCTTCCTAGCTGTTGTTGTGGGTTTCTCTCAGACCAAGATATTTCTTCTATATTTGACATTTTTCTCTATTTTTTTGTATCTCTAGCTTTGATTTCTGAATTAGAGCTTTATGTATGTATGGCTCATACTTTCCTCCCTTCTAGAACCTTGGATAGTGTGAGCAGATCCTGGACACTAAGATTAGGCCCCAACTTCTTCCAGAATTCCTGGGTTTTGGTTCAGTCTCCCAGTGACTCTACTTAGGTTTTGATTTTGTATCCTTCCGTGTCTTCTTGTACTTTAGAAATATTATCTCCTGTGATCTTCACAGTTCTGGGAGGTGATATTACTATTCCCATTTTCCAGATGAGGAAACTGAGGCATTGATTTTCCCAGGGTCACATAGCTAGTGTCTGTGGCCATCTTAGACATCAGGTCTTCTTGACTCCAGGTTTAGTGCTCTATCCACTGCACCTCTTAGCTGCCTAATAAATGTGCATTAAATTGAATTATTGAGTGCACATAATGTTTAATACATTTTTTATGAATAAATATAAAGGAAAACTATAACTGGAAATCTTCAGTATGTCACTGTTTATCCTCTGTGTCGCTATACTTCCTCCACACTTTTTGAATCATGCTATGCGGAAACACAGTTAGTCCCAATGAACTTTAAACAGCTAATCTTCAAGCATATATATATATATATACACACACACACACACACACATATATGTGTATGTATGTATGTATATGTATATATCATTTGTAAGATTAGCCAGTCATAAGTCAGTAAAATTTCCTTAAGTACCTCTTATGTGACAAGTACTGCTGATCATGAATTTAGAGTCAGAAGGGACCTGTGAGGCTGCTTCAATGAATCTCCTGATTTTACAGATTAGGAAACTGAGACTAGAAAGAGGTTAGGTGACTTGCCAAGAGATATTCGGTCAGTAAGCATAACAGGTAAGATTCGAATCCAGTCTTCCTGACTCTTATCTAATACACTCTCCCCTATTCCATATTGCGTTTTCATGGTAGAATGCAAAACTAAAAATGACATTGGACAACATAGCAGAACTTATCCATTTACTGCTAGCTGTCACAGATGAACACAACCTCTCTGTGATCTAGGTAGTTCTTTAAAGCAGGGTTTCTCAACCTGGTATCTATGGATAGATTTCAGGGGGTCCATGATTCTTTATTTTCACTAAACTATACCTGAAATTTAGCTTTTCCTTCAATAATGAATGAAGACTTCCCAAATTAAAGGTCTACAGAGCTGTTGTGCTGACCTCCTTGCTGTATGCCTGTAAAACCTGGACTGTATAACAGCGCCATGTCAGAAAATTGAACTGCTTCCATGCGAATTGTCTTAGGAAGTTTCTGAAAATCACTTGGCAAGATAAGGTACTAGAGCTGAACTGACAAGCATTCAAACTCTACTGCAGAGAACCCAACTCTGAAGAGCCTAAAAGACTATTTTATGGAGAACTCACACATGGTAGGCACTCACAGTGTGGACAGAAGAAGTGAAACAAGGACATTCTCAAGGTCTCTCTGAAGAACTTTGGAATCAATTCTGATACATGGGAGACACAGGCACAAGACTGTTCAACAAGGCATATCTGCATCAAAGAAAATGCTGTGCCTTGTGACTAGCCCAGGGTCAGATGCCTGGCAAGTGTCTGAAGCCACAGTTGAACTCAGGTCTTCCTGACTCCAGGTTCAGTGCCACCTGTCCTTCAGCTAAGATTTTCCAGTGGGGTTGGGGAAGGAGATAGAACTCAGACCTCTGTATTGCAGATAGAGGGGAGGTATCCACTGTATCCTGGGCCATTGCCAGTCATTATGACTTCTGTCTTGCCATTGGACTTTGATGACTCTGGAAGAGAGAATGAGGCTGATGACTGTGCAGCTCAGCCTCACTTAAATCCAATTCACGCCACAAGTCATGATGTATCATGGATCACAATATCATGGTGTGATTGGTTCCTCCTCCAGAGAGAATGAAGGATGGACAGAAACAGCAACAACAAGGACATATGCCTATCAAATGGCCACTCTTACCAATGATTCCTCCTCCACCCTACTTTATCCTCCTCCACCCTTTTCCAGTTCCAGAAATCAATCAAATTTAATTCTGTTATTGCTCCAGGAAAGGGTGTGTCAATCTGTTTTCCCAAGGCTCCATTTCCTATCCCTGCAATATCCTTTCAAACCAAAATATTCTTCCCTGGTCACTACACTTCCTCATGTGTTATCTCTCCTTTTAGAATGTATAATGTAATATAAATTCCTTGAGGTCAGGAACTGTCCTTACTCATATATTTGTAGCCATAGTACTTGGCATGGTGCTTAATAATTTTAAAAAAATCAATTCATTTGAGAACCATGTATTCTGAGTATTGGTTATTCATAGGCAACAAGGAAAACTCAAGAAGCCTAGAACAGGGTCTTACCGATATTCAATAAGTATTTCTTAAATTAAGGACATTAGGGTCTCTTACCAACTTTTGTTTTCTTAGGTGAGTGAATTAGGTTATCTTCATTTTGCATACTTTTCTTCTGGCAGTCTTTACTCTTATGGGATCATTGGATATGGAGTTTGAAGCCACCTTAGAGATCAGAGTCCAACTCTTATCTCTTGACACTTAAACAAACTTGAGGCCCAGAAAAGGAAAATGAATTTCCCAAGGTCAAGTAGTGAGGAGATGTTTTATTTTTTACTCATCCTTTTCCCAACAAGGATATCTAGATGTATCCAATAATTTGCATGCTGGGCAAGACAATTATATGCATATAGAATCTTCCATTGTTATAGATGTTCCTTATGTTAAAACACACACGTGCATGCACACACACACACACGTGCGCACACACACACACACACACACACACACACATACACATATCCTCTCTTTAAACTTCTAGAAAATTCTCCATAGTTCCTTCATGGGTAGGGACCCTGGCTGCAATAGGGAAGAGTGCTCAAGAAATGAGTGCAGGCTCATGTGGGAAGTAGTAGATCCCAAGCAATTTTTCCTTTAGTTTCTGGAGAAGATTTTGTGAAGAATGGTTTTTGGGGCATCACTGTGAAGGGCACTTAGCTCTAGCCCCTACTTCTCCCCTTGGTAGACCATTTGGTCAGAGCTTGTGACTAAGGAGAGATGGGGATGAGGGACAATTTCATAGTTTTGCAGACTGGGAATTTTGTCTTTCAATTTCTTTTCTTGGGGAATTCAATGCCAAGATGGTGGAGTGAGGAAAGAAACTTTAAAACCATCCAAATTCCCCTCCAAACAACTAGAAAACCATGTCAGAGTTGGTCTTGGGGCAGAGAAGCAACTTACTAGCCAGCCAGGAAAAGTCTGTGTCACTGGTGTTGGAGGGGAGTGAGATTCAAGAGCCAGCCTTAGAGCAGGGGACCTGCAACAGGGATTCAAGCACAGGGTAAGTCGCCAGTGAGGCTCCACTTTCCTGCAAACCAGCAGACTCCAGGCAAGTGAGCCATCTGTGCTGAGCAGTAAGGCCCAACCCTAGTGACACCACCACTTCCCCATCCCACCCTCCCCAAGCCTGGTACCAGCAAGGGCTTGACACCATTGCTCACCAGCAAATCTGGCACTGGCTAAGAAACAGAGTGGTAGATCAGTGGAATAGTTAGGCACTAATTACATTACAGTAAATGATCATAGTAATCTAGTACATGATAAACTCAAAGATCCAAGCTTGGAATAAAAACTCATTATTTGATAATAACTGCTGGTAAAACCAGAACACAGTATGGCAGAAACTAGGTATAGACCAACATTTCACACAGTATAACAAGATAAGGTCAAAATAGATACATGATTTACACCTAAAGAGTGATACCATAAGTAAATTAAGAAAGTGTGGAAGAGTTTATCTGTCAGATTTATGGATAAGGGAAGAATTTAGGACCAAAGGAGACAGAGAGCATTACAGAACATAAAATAGATAATTCTGATATATAAATGAAAAACTTTTTGCACAAACCAAATGCAATCAAAACTATAAGGAAAGCAGAAAACTGGGGGAAAAAACTTTGCAACAAGTATCTCTGATAAAAGCCTCATTTCTCAAATATATAGAGAACTGAGTCAAATCTGTAAAAATACAGATCATTCCCCAATTGATTAGTGGTCAAAGGATATAAACAGACAGTTTTCAGACAAAAATCAAAGCTATCTATAGTCATATGAAGAAAATGCTCTAAATCACTATTGATCAGAGAAATACAAATTAAAAGAACTTTGAGGCATCATCTCACACCTATCAGAGTGACTAATATGACAAAAAAAGGAAAATGTTCAATGTTGGAGGGGATGTGGGAAAACTGGGATACTAATGCATTGATCCAACTATTTTGGAGAACAATTTGGAGCTATGCCGAAAGGGCTACAAAATGGCATACTCTTTGCTCCAGCAATACCACTGGCAGGTCTATATCCAAAAGTCATCCAAAAAAAGGGAAAAGGACCTATTTGTACAAAAATATTTATAACAGCTCTTTTTGTGGTGGCTAAGAATGGGAAATTAAAGGGATGCCCATGAATGGGAACAGCGAAACAAACTGTGGTTTCTCACTGTAATGGAATATTATTGTGCTATAAGAAACGACAAGCAGGATGATTTAGAAAAACTTGGAAACACTTACATAAACTGATGCATAGTGAAGTGAACAGAGCCAGGAGAACATTGTACACAGTAAGAGCAATACTGTTCGATGAAGAATTGTGAATGACTTAGCTCTTCTCAGTAAAATAGTGATCCAAGCCAATCCCAAAGGATTCATGATGAAGAATACTATCTGCCTCCAGAGAAAGAACTGATACTGATTGAATACAGACTGAAGCATGCTATTTTTCACTTTCTTTCTCTTTTTCTTTTATTCAAGTGTTCATGTACAAAATTACTAATATGGAAATGTTTTACATAATTGCACATATATAATCTATTTCTGATTGCTGACCATCTCAGGGAGCAGGGAGGAAGGGACCGAATTTGGAACTTAAAACTTTAAATAAAGATGTTTAAAAAAAATTGGAAAAAGAATTTCTTTATTCGGATCAAGTTTAAAGGGCTCTTTTTCCTTCAGGGCAACAGAAATAACATGAGAGGGTGTAGGAGGGAGGGAAAGCGTAGAATAGACTGTCTCTAAGCCTGGGCATGTAAGGGAAGAGAGAATGTCTGGCTGTCTCCTAAATCAAACCAAAATAAAATAAAAATGACATGCCCCAAAGATCCACCCCCTGATCCTGCAGAGCTGGACCCGATCAGTCTACCCTTGGGCACTAGATTACGGTAAGATGACTTGCTTTTCAGCTGTCATCTTGTAAAGCCTAAAGCTGCCTGGCCATTTCAAGCATCCTGCTGGCAATTTTGAAGTTTTCGAATGTCATGACTGGGGCCTCTCTCACAGCAACAGTAGCAGCAGCGGCTTGTCAGACCAAATCAAGCTCTGGGCTCATCAAAGCAGCGCTGGCCTCCGGCAGCCTTGTCCCCTCCCTGGCCCTGCACACTTGCGTCCTTACGCAATGCTCCACTGGGACGGGAGGGTTCCTCCTAGACACCGGTGGCAAGCAGTTTCTACCCTGCAACCTGAACATTTATTACCTTTATCATCATCACCTGAGCTCCACAAATAGCTGCTATTAAGGTCATAAAATTATTCAGCTCCAGCGTTCAACCCTTTCTTTGTAAGGCAAGCTCAGCTTTCATCTGGTGGAGCCCAGCAGCCAGCCAGACCATGTGTAGGAAGGATGATTTCCAGGCTCCCCATCCCTACCCCTTTTCCCCGCCCAGGTGGGGAAGCAGGGTTTTTCCTCAGTTGTTTGTGCAGGGCTGTCTTGTAAACTTCCTGCTTCCTGCACTGGCCGGCTCAGCCCTCCACAGTTGGCTAATTACTGCTGCTTTTTGGGTTTCCCTCTCTTCTCTCACTCATTGTCCTTTCTCCCTATTTAGCCTAGAGAAAGAAAGACTCGGGGGTGTGGGTGGGCATGATGTCTGTTTGAGTATTTACAGGGCTGTCACTAGAAGGAAAAAGTATAGACTTGTGTTGTTTGGTTTCTGGAGGCAGAGTCAGGGGCAATGCATCCGAGAGGCAGATGTAGGTTTGATGTTAGGAGAAAAAAAAAGCTTCCTAATAATTAAGGTTAACCGAAAGTGAAATGGGCCACCTCAGGAGGGTATGAGTTCCCCCTTACAGGAAGTCGCCATAAAGTCTGGATGACCATTTATCAGGGATGTTGTGGAAATCTGTGTATAAATAGAGATGGTCTCTGAAATACATTCTAAATTTTAAAATTAATTTTTTTAATTTAAAAAATTGATTTTCTTTCCCTCCCATCCCCATTTTCCCCCACCACTGGAAAAAGAAAAGAAAAAGAAAATTATGAAACAAATATTCATGGTCAAACGAAAGAAATTTCTGCATTGGCCAAGCCCTCCAGATTTGTCCCAGTCTATACAACCTGAGTTCATCTCCTTTCTGTTAGCAGGTGGATAGCATTCTTCATCATTAGTCCTCTGGAATGGATCCCTGTATTAATCAGAACTCAAATCTTTCAAAGTTGTTTGTTTAACAATGTTGTCATTATTGTATAAATTATTTTCCTGGTTCTTCTTACCTAACTGTGCATCAGTACAAACAAATCTCCTCAGGTTTCACTGAAACTGCCTTTTTTTTTTTCATTTCTTATAGCACAATAATATTTGATCCCTTTTAATCCTAAGAATACATAATTCTTCCCTGTCCCTTCATTACCACCTTTCACTCAGGCTCTAGACTGATGGAATTACATATTGTTTTACTGCTTCTTTGTCTATTCATGCAGAGAAAATCAAACAATCATTAACATTTGGGACTGATTGCAGAGACTTAACAGGACTGGCCTTAGACCTAACCTTCTTGGATGGATCTAGAAGAGAAAATTTCAAAGTCCCAGTATAAGGAGGGTAAACAAAGTCCCAGTATAAGGAGGGTAGACTGTATAATAGAAAAGGTTCTAGATCTGTAGACAGGAGACCTGGGTTCAATTTCTGGATTTGTTGTCTATTAATCATTCTTTAATTGCCAAGGGTGGTGATGTTTTCTTAACCCTCATCCCTCTTGATTTCTCCACATCATTTGACAATATCAAAATTTTCATAACACTCCTCTCCCTTCCTTCTCTTCTTACCTGTTTGTCTGCTCCATTTCAATCTTTTCTGGATCATCAACCACATCCCACTCTGTAACTACGACTGTGTTTCAGGACTCTGTCCTTGGCTCTCTTTTTTTCTCTTTCTTCACTTTTTGACTTCATCAGGTTCAGAAATGTATGATAAATGTTTACAAACTGGGTCATCAAAAAACCAAAAAATATGCACAATGCTCTTTTTTTAAAATATAAATTTATTTATTTAACTTTTTACATTCATTTTCACAAAATTTTGGGTTCCAAATTTTCTCCCCACCCCCCACCCCAATACACTGAGCATTCTAATTTTCCCTATCGCCAATCTGCCCTCTCTTCTATCATCCCTCCCTTCTCTTGTCCCCATCTTCTCTTTTGTCCTGTAGGGTCAGATGACTTTCTATTCCCCATTAACTGTATTTCTTATTTCCTAGTGTCAACAACAATACTCAACAGTTGTTCCTAAAACTTTCAGTTCCAAATTCTCCCCATCCCTCCCTCCCCACCCATTCCCTTTGGGAAGGCAGGCAATTCAATATAGGCCATATCTGTGTAGTTTTGCAAATGACTTCCATGATAGTCGTGTTGTGTAAGACTAACTGAATTACCCTCCATCCTATCCTGCCCCTCATTGTTTCTATTCTGTCTTTTGATCCTGTCCCTCTCCGAGTGTTGACTTCAAATTACTCTCTCCTCCCATTGCCTCCCTTCCATCATCCCTCCTTCCCTGCTTATCTCCTTCTCCCCCACTTTCCTGTACTGTAAGATAGGTTTTCATACCAAAATGAGTATGCATTTTACTCCTTCCTTTAGTCGAATGTGATGAGGGTAAATAAACTTCATGTTTTTTTCTCAGCTCTCCTCTTTTTCCTTCCACTAAAAAGTCTTCTGCTTGCCTCTTGAATGAGATATAATTTACCCCATTCCATTTCACCCTCTCTCTTCTCACTACATTTGTCTCTCACCATTTACCTTAATTTCTTTTAAGATATGGTCCCATCCTATTCAATTTACTCTGTGCTCTCTGTCTCTGTGTGTGCATGCATTTGTGTATGTGTGTGTGCGTGCACGCATGTACATGTGTGTATGTGCATGTATGTGTGTGTGCGTGGGTGTGTGGTCCCACCAACTACTGAGATACTGAAACGTTTTAAGAGTTACAAATATTGTCTTTCCATGTAGGAATGTAAACAGTTCACCTTTGGTAAGTCCCTTATGACTTCTCTTTGCTGTTTACTTTTTCATCCTTCTTCTCATTCTTGTGTTTGAAAGTCAAATTTTCTTTTCAGCTCTGGTCTTTTCATCAAGAATGCTTGAAAGTCCTCTGTTTCATTGAAAGACCATATTTTCCCCTGAAGTATTATACTCAGTTTTGTTGGGTAGGTGATTCTTGGTTTGAGTCCTAGTTCCTTTGACTTCTGGAATATCCTATTCCATGCCCTTTGATCCCTTAATGTAGAAGCTGCTAGATCTTGTGTTATCCTGATTGTATTTCCACAATACTGGAATTGATCAGGTGGTGAGCAATGGATTCCTTGAATACTTATTTTGCCCTCTGGTTGTAGAATCTCAGGGCAGTTTTCCTTGATAATTTCATGAAAGATGATGTCTAGGCTCTTTTTTTGATCATGGCTTTCAGGTAGTCCCATAATTTTTAAATTGTCTCTCCTGGATCTGTTTTCCAGGTCAGTTGTTTTTCCAATGAGATATTTCACATTCTCTTCTATTTTTTCATTCTTTTGGTTTTGTTTTATGATTTCTTGGTTTCTCATAAAGTCATTAGACTCCATCTGTTCCATTCTAATCTTGAGAGAACTATTTTCTTCAGTGAGCTTTTGAACCTCTTTTTCCATTTGGCTAATTTTGCTTTTGAAAACATTCTTCTCCTCATTGGCTTTTTGAACCTCTTCTGCCAATTGAGTCAGTCTATTTTTCAAGGTGTTATTTTCTTCAGCATTTTTTTGGGTCTCCTTTACCAAGGTATTGACCCATTTTTCATGCTTTTCTTGCATCTCTCTCATTTCTCTTCCCAGTTTTTCCTCCACATGTCTGACTTGATTTTCAAAATCCTTTCTGAGCTCTTCCATGGCCTGAGCCCACTGGACATCCACCTGAGATGTCTGGGAGAGAGAGGCCCTGACCTCCACGTCTTTCCCTGATGGCAAGCATTGTACTTCCTCATCAGAAATGAAAGGAGGAAAGAACATCTCTTCCCCAAGAAAGTAGTTCTCTATGGTCTTATTTTGCTTCCTTTTTCTGGGCATTTTTCCAGCCAGTTACTTGACTTCTGAGATTCCTCTCCACCCCTGCCTAGCTCTGCCCAGCCAGTGGTTGGGGTCTGAGATTCAAATGCTGCTTCCCAGCCTCAGGGCTTTCCGCGGTGGGAGCGGCTGCTATTCAATGTGAGCTTAAGTTCTGGTGCTTGGGTGGGGGCAGGGCTGCCTCCCAGGCTCAGTTCCCTCAGGGGGTTTATGCAGAGATCTTCGGTAATGCCCCTGAGCTCCTACCTGCTGCTCCGGGAGTCCCAGGCTGCCTCTGCCACTCCCTCCACCGCTGCCTCCCGATGGGGCCCAAGTCACGGAGACACCCCCGCTCTCCTCTCGGCCAGCCCAGAAGTCTCTTTCACTGACCTGGAGCTCCTGAGGGTGGAGGGACCTTCGTGGCTGCCGGAGGTTCCGTCCCTGAAGCCTGCTCGGATCCATGGCCAGGGCAGCGCAGGGGTGAGCTCCGCAGTCCAGAGCATGATGGACCCCTGGGGACAGCTTTCCAGGGCTCTCTGGAACGTAAATCTCTTCCACTGAGTTGGTGCGCAGCTTGCAGTACTCCAGAATTTGTGGGGAGTTCTTTTTACAGGAAATTTATGGGCTGTGGATTCGGAGCTAGCATACGTGAGTCTTTCTACTCAGCCATCTTGGCTCCTCCCCACAATGCTCTTTTAAGCTTAATCTGCATTACCAGTATATTCTCTATAATATTTTAAAGTCTAGATTATCAACAAAACAATAAATCCAGTTCTTATTTATTGTTTTTGCAGATTTCTGAGGTGTGAATGGTCACACTGAAAATTTAGCAAGTGGATCCAAACTGATGGGAGATGGCTTAAGTATTCCCTGACAAGTCCATTAAATTATCCTCACTATATAGCTGCCTATTGGACATTTCCCACTGGATGTTCCATAGGCATCTCAAGCTTCTATGTAAACCAGAATATTGTCTTTCTCTACAGACTTACCTGTCTTCTTAACTTCCTGATCTCTGTTGTGGACACCACTATCTGACTGTCACTCAGGTTCACAAGCTTGATGTCTTCCTCAACTCCTTACTCTCACTCACCTCACATACCCAATGAATTGTCAAATCTAGTCTTTTCTAAAGACAAACACAAATCTTGTCTTTCCACAGTATCTCTCTAATTTATCTTCTTCTCCCTGCTCATACAGCCACTAGCCTAGTTCAGGCTCTCATTACCTTTCATAGACTATAACAATTGCCTCTGAATTGGTCTCCCTACATCAAGTCTCACCACTCTCAGTTCATCTTCCACTCAACTGCCAAAGTGATTCTCCTAAAGTATATGTCTGACTATGTCTTTCCCCTACTTGATAGAATCCAGTAGCTTCCTATTACTCCTAGGATCAAATAGAAATTCTTCTACTTGGTATTTAAAGCCTTTACAAACTGATGCCAACCTATCCTTAGATAGATAGCACATATAATAGTAATATTATATATAGACACATATACTATAATACATATTACATGCTATAATACATTATAGTATGTATTATGTAGAATAGGATATGTATATTTATATGACATATCTATCTATGACATTTAAAACCTTTCATTCATATACCTACACACAGAGAATATATATGAAATCTTGCCCTGACCTGTGTACACACACACACACACACACACATGCATATACACACATATACTCACATATAGAGTATATATTTATATTACATAGAATAGAATGTGTTTATATTACATATTTATGTATAGTATATATTTGACATTTAAAAAGCACATACATGTATACTTGACTCCAACCTATCTTTAGTACATACACACACACACACACAGACACACATATACATATACATCAAGATAGTATATAACATAGAATAGGATATGTACATTTACATGATATGTCTATGTATAGTTTCTATTTGACATTTAAAGCCACTTATATCTATGAATGTATATTTATATATACTAATAAGTATTAATATATACTATATTAATAGCAACTATTATATATACTAAAATATATGTTAGCATATATGTACTATTAATATGCACTATATTAATAATAAATACTATTAATATACACTAAATATTCATCCACATATATTAAAGGACTTAAATGTCAAATTATGTATGTATGCATGTGTGTGTGTGTGTGTGTGTGTGTGTGTGTGTGTGTGTGTGTATGCTTGTTGTCCATTCTCAAAAAGGAACAAAATGACATCACCTTGTGGGAGTCAAGGTACAATGTCTCCAACCACGGCTGATCAGACCAACAGGAGCTTGGAACGTTCTACCAGAGTTGACCACAAGTAGGTCATATGAACATCTGGAGTGGAGATGTCTCTAAATTTATGCATCTCATGGTTTTATTTTGGTTTTTTTGAGCTACTGCAATTCTGCTTAGTTGTAGAGCACTGCTCCTTCTTTAATGCAGGTATATCACTTAACCCCAACTGCCTCATCCTGGGTCATCTCCAGTCATTCTGATGAATATCTGGTCACTGGATTCAGATGATTCTGGAGGAGAAGTGAGGTTGGTGACCTGCACAGCCTTCCCTCACTGAAAACAAAGTCAAGTGCAAGTCATGTCATTATTTCTCTGATGGCATGGTCTTCTTCGGCATCAAAGGACGAACACACACCCGCCATGCCTGAAATTCATTCTCTTCTAACTTCTGCCTCTTAGAAGCCCTGGCTTCCTTCAAAATTCATCTCAAATGTAACCATCTTCACTGAGGCCTCTTCTGATCTATGCATATTTATACACACACACACACACACACACACACACACACACACACATACACATTATATATATAATATATATATACATTATCTATCTATCTTTCTATCTATCTATCCATCATCAAACACTAATGGCATTTCCCCTGATAGAATGCAAGATCCTTTCAGTAGGCGCTTAGCAAATCATTACGGCCTTGCTGATTGAAAGAGCACTGGATTTCGTTGGAGGAGCTCAGGCACATCTCTGGTCTATTGCTTCCATAGACTACAGCCTTGGGCAAATCATTTCCCCTGTTAACACCTCAGCTTCAGAGAAAGGGGAAGACTGGGTGTAATTAACTCTGAAGTCCCTTTATCCTTACATTTCTATTCCTTTAATTAACCATGGCTGCTTCCTCTCTAAATTGACTTCCAACCCTGACTTTCTACTGTTCCAGGGCCCTTACTTCTATTTGAAGTTGGCACCACTGATGTAGTACAACTCCCTTTTTCCCCCCATGAAGTAACTGAGCCCCAGAAAAGTAAAGTGAATTCCCCAACACGATATAATTGAAAAGTAAGTGGCAGAGCTGGGTTTTGAACACGCATGCTTTGACCCCAAATCCAGTTCTCATGCTTGTTCACCTTCCTCTATCTGAAGGTCATGCGAGGCTGGTAAGAGTTCTACTTCAAGACTGGAAAAAGGTCCCTAGCTAGCCAAAGAAGGGCATCAGTTATGAAGTGGGTAGATGATGGGTAGTATCTGCCTAGTGTGACAAATGTACTGGCACCTTTTCTAGACCTCAGTGGTATAAACTGCCTCTGTTTTAAGTAGTTGAGAGACTCTGTGAGTTCATAACAGACAGCTCAGTTGTGCTCACTGTGCCTTAGCGGTTGCTTTTGTTCAGTCACGTCTGACTCTTCATGACCCCATTTGGGTTTTTTTTGGCAAAGATAATGGAGTCGTTTGCTATTTCCTTCCTCAGTTCATTTTACAGATGAGGCAACTGAGACAAACACTGTTAAAGTGAAATGCCCAAGGCCACACAGCTCCTAACTGTCTCAGGTTAGATTTGAACTCAGATCTTTCTGATTCCAGGCCAGCGCTCTATTCACTAAGCCACCTAGCTGCCCATGTCTTAGTTACCATACCTATAAAATAAATTTAGTGGCACCAAACTTCAAAGTCTAGTTGTGAGGAA
Organism: Bettongia penicillata ogilbyi; assembly: GCA_023548195.1. Classification (NCBI taxonomy): domain Eukaryota; kingdom Metazoa; phylum Chordata; class Mammalia; order Diprotodontia; family Potoroidae; genus Bettongia; species Bettongia penicillata. The sequence continues at coordinate 981,239 of JAJHZJ010000041.1, forward strand.
TAGTTAATAAAAATAACACTCAAACTAGAGGCATATTTCTTCATAAATATCTGCAAATTAATAGCTCCAGTTATGTACAAAGTTAAAATTCTGAGCTCTGCAAAATGATTTTTTTCCTGCCTATTGCCCTCGGAAACTGGTGGGGGATAAGGGTAGTTCCTTTTGTAGGGCCCCCAGGATAGAAGGAAACTGCTTGGGCAGCAACCAGAGAGTAGCTACCACATTGGTGTCACCAAGTCGAGCACAGTAGGACTTTATAAAATTTATGGAGTCCACAGTTTCCTATAATAATAGCCAACATATATATATATATATATATACATATATATATATATATATGTGTGTGTGTGTGTGTGTGTGTGTGTGTGTGTGTATACGTACATACATACATACATATCACTTTATGGTTTCTTATATGTGTTCTCTGAGATATAGATAGCACAGATATTTTTATTCTCATAGTATTGATGAGAAATCAGGTACATAGGAGACAAAGAATATCCCAAGTCATCAGTTAGTAAGAATAAAACCCAGATTCCAAGTCTTTATATAATATTTCAGGAGAACTGAGTCAGTGCTAGTGGGTAGATGAGAAGAAAAGAAAAGAACAAGAAAAATAAATTAAGAAATATCTAGCTGACCTCAAGCAAATAACTTCTCTTTTGGGGGCTTCAATAAAGTATGTTAATCCATAAAATAATGGATTCACCCAAATTACCTCCAAGACAACTCCTAAGTCAAAATCTATGGTCCTGTAGTTCTTTTCAGGGAAAGTAAAAGTGAATTTCATTTCTAGGTCCATTACTAAATGAAATTTAGGAAAGCCAGTGGATCTGTTTGAGAGCCAGATAGATACCATTATCTTTGACTGATAGCAGGAGAAGCTTGTTCTACATCTAGGGTTCTTAACATGAGGTCTATAAGCTTGTTTTTTAAGACAACATTTCGATGACATTTAAAAACATTATCCTGCAAAGAGATCCATATTGTTTACCAGACTACCAAAGGAATCTATAGCACAAAAAGAGTTAAGGAAACTTGCTTTACAGATTCATGAAATTAATGGAAGGAAATAATGGCCTATACTTATTGAATATATTCTACCCCATGGGATATGGGAAGAAATTAGGAGAATGGGAAGAAACAAATGGGAGGAAAGAAGGAAGTAGGGGTAACATCACCAGATCTTTCAGGTTTGTAATACTGGGACTGTCCTGCCTAAATTCCTTCCCTTCCAACCTCTTCTTTATTCCAGCCCCAAACCATCTTGGTTTGCTAAGAATTGTCCAAAATTAGCTTTCCCATCCAGCATTTAAGCTTACTGATGAATCATTCAAATTCCTGTGCTTTTCACAAATTACGAAACTAGATCTGTTTTGATGGATTTAGAGGTGATGACAGAGTAAGTCTATAAAGGCTTTGCACAATCTCAAGCAAACTCCTTGAACCAGAGGTTCTTAACCCAACAGCTCCTGTGGCATGGCACCCCCTTTGGCAATCAGGCAAAACCTATGGTCCTCTTCTCAGAATGTTTTTAAATGCACAAATGAAAGACATAGGATAACAAAGGAAGCAAATTATACTGAAATAAAAATGTGTTTGTTTTTACATCCTAATTCATGGATCCATTTAAAATTTATCCATGGACCCTGGCAGAGAAGGGGGTGGTTAAAAACTCCTTAGAATCTCCACCTTCATTTTTCCTGGGAAATTGCAAAATGTTTTTTTATTTACCTAGCTGGATGTCATGAGGATCCATGTTTTCCAAGGACTCTTAGGACAAAAAGAAACACATGAGTGTGCCTACTGAGGAATCTTTAGGGCTCCTGGTCTGGGAAGGAAAAGAAACCATTAAACTCAGAGCATGTCAAGTTGAGTTGGCACATAAATTATCAAAGGGTTATTGGATGAATAAAATGCCCCATGGTTCACACTTGACTCATCTCATCAGGCTCAATTCTAGCTACTGTTCCCTTTTTAGGCTCTAGTCCTATGCAATTTTCTGTGAAAGACTATATTCTCCAGTGACTGAGATTAAAAATAGGCCAGTAGTGTCCAAACTTTTGATTATATGAGAGAAATGAAGAGAAAAAAGAGAGAAAGATGAGAGAGAGAGAGAGAGAAGTGTGGGAGGGGGAGACAGACATGGAGAAGGAGAGGGAAAGGGAGAGAGAGAAAACAGGAAAACAGAGAAAACATCTAACATGTTTATGTGAATGTTCTCTGATGACTTAAAAGATAACTTAAAATGATCAACTATATTTCAAATGATTACTCTTAGACAACTATAATAATAGACATTTATGTAAGTCTTTGGCAAAGTACATTACAAACTTTATCTCAGTTAGTAAAATAAGCATTAGTTACTTCCTACTATGTTCTAAGTATTGTGCCAGGCACTGGAATAGAAAGACAAAACATGAACTAGTTCCTGCCCTCATGCACCTTATGTTTTATTGGAGGACACAGTGTGTGTGTGTGTGAGTTTTAAAGAAACTAGTGGTTCTAATTGGTGGGATGGGTATTGGAGCCAGTAAATGGAAGGACAGAAATAGGAGATGTGCTGTACGTGAGACCAATTGACTGGATTGTAGAGTGTAAAAAGGAATAAAGTAGTTTATAATAAATAAATGAATGAATGAATGGATAACTAAATTTAAAAAATAGTTACAATGGCAGGGCCTAGATTGGGACAATTTAAACCTCTCAATAATCCTGTTGAATTAGTAACTATTACAGATATCTGTATGTTATCTCCCAGTCGAACTCCATATCCTCTCCCAGGCACCCTGAAGGAGCAGGAGCAGCTGTAGCCTGGTGATTTCTACAATATCCCTTAGATACTGTGAACTTTACTACTGTCAACTACTGCTCTTTCTGAAGTGCCTACCATTTCTCTTCCTATCCCTGTATTAGTCAATTACTAGCTACACAGAAGCAAACTATCTCCAATTTCCACCCTCAATTCTCTCATCCCCATCCTCTACTCCACCTATGTCTCTCATTCCAAACCTGACCACCATTTCCACAGTACACTCTGGAGTTCCTGTCCATAGTAAACAAATTCAGCTTTCTTCTGGACCTTTTTCTCTCCTACTTTTTTTTATCTACTGGCCGTCACTGAGACCCAGCTATATGTTGATAATATTTCATCTCCAGCTATTCTATCCAGAATTAGCTGTACTTTCCCATTCAGGCAGCTTGGTCTACTCACAGGTCTGTCTTCATCCTTTTCCAGTCATTCTGATGACTATCTGGTCACTGGATTCAGATGACTCAGAAGGGGAAAGTGAGACTGGTGACCCTCCCTCACTCAAAGCAAAGTCAAGTGCAAATCATGTTATCATTTCTCTGATGGCATGGTCTTCTTTGAAAATGAAGGATAAACACACAACTGTGCTTTCATTCCCTCTTTACCCACATCCTCCTGGCCCTCGTACACATCCTTCTAGACTTTCCCTTTATCTCCATCACTTAACAATGTTTCCTTCTTTGTGATTCACTCCAAAGTTTTCTAGCATATTTAAATTATGGCAACTGTAGAATACCTACCTCTAGGCCATACTCTCTCCCTTCTCAAGGAAAGACTCACTTGAGTCACTGTCTTCTTCTCCACCCAATGTAAGTTCTTATAATAGAGGACATTAATATTCACATAGAGGTTTCTCAAACTCCTTAACCTCCCAGTTCCTCAGTCTCCTTGCATCCAAACATCTCTTCCCTTTTCTTCAGCCATCCATAGGGTTGGCGACTTTCTAGATCTTACCCTCAATTAGGTACTCATTTTAATAAATGCATATTGATTGATTGGCTAGAGTAGAAGTTTTTCATCTTTCTATGTCATTGATCCCTTTCATGGTCTTGCGGAAACTTGTGGACTCCTTTTTCAGAACAATGAGGGGGGTTTCTGTTTTTTGGTTTTTTTTAATTGAGATGGAAGGAAATGTCAAATTTCAGTTAGAGGCTAGTGGAAATAAAGATGTATTTTTTTTCCTCCCATCCAAGTTTGCAGACCCCTTAAAATGTATCCATGATTGAGGTCTGTGGACTCCAAATGAAGAACTCCTGCACTATAGGTATTATTATTCCAGTTTTACAGATGCGGAAACTGAACCTAAAAGAAGTTAATCGAGTGGCTCATGGTCACACAGCTACTAAGTATTGGAGGCAGGATTTGTTTCTGACTTCAAGGCAGTATTTCTGACTTCAAGTCCTGCACAGTATTTACTAAATACCATTTTGTCTCTTTTATCACCATCACTCCCTGATTCACCATATTTATTTTATAGTGAGAAAATTGAAGGGCTAATTGATTTGCTTGTAGAACCCAGTAGTATCAGAAGAAATTCAAATTTAGGAATGGACCAGAATTTGTAGATAGAGAAATTAAAAAAGAAAGATATTATTATCTCCTGTTCAACTTACTAAAAACATCCAAAGAAAAAAATAGATGTGGAAGATAACTAGATTAAAGAGAGGGCTTACTCACATTAACTTTTTCACCTAAATCTTTTCAAGCTATTCAATATCATGATGGAAATAGGACACTGGGTCTAAGTAGAGGGGAGAGCTTAAATCAAGATAACCATCTATCTACTATACTAGCTGAGTAGTTCTCAATATGATAGATATCTATAAGCCTATAGGGGTTTTACAAAATGTACTGATGTATTTTGGGTGTATATTGTGTACATTTTCAGTCTGCCCGATAAATGCCCAGTCACTCCAACACCTCAGTTATATTGGAGGAACATACTCAAAACACTTTTGAGGAGGGACAGGGTGAAAAGAGATAGAAAATAGACTAAACAGTAAGAGGAGGAGAGAGAATAGAAGGGAGGGAAATACATTATCAATCATGACTGTGAAAAAAATTTTGGAGCCAGATTTCTCTGATAAAGGCCTCATTTCTCAAATGTGTAGAGAACTGAGTCAAATTTATAAAAATGAGAGCCATTCCCCAATTGATAAATGATCAAAGCACATGAGCAGTCAGTTTTCAGATAAAAAAATCAAATCTATAGCCATATGAAAAAATTCTCTGAATTGCTATTGATAGGAGAAATGAAAATTCAAAAATTCTGAGGTACTACCTTGCACCTATTGGATTAGCTAATAGGACAGAAGGAGAAGGTGATAAATGTTGGAGGGGATGTGGGAAAATTGAGACATTGATGTGCTATTGGTGGAGTTGTGAATTGATCCAGGGATGGGGAACCTGTGGCCTCTAGGTCACATGTAGCCTTCTAGGTCCTTGGATGCAACCTTTTGACTGAGTCCAAGTTTTACAGAACACATTCTATTATTAAGTGGATTTGTTTTATGAAGTTTGGATTCAAAGGACTGCACTTGGATTAAACCATTCTGTAGAGTAATTTGGAACAGTGCCCAGGTGACTATGAAACCATGCATGCTATTTGACCTAGCAATACCACTACTAGGACTGTATCCCAAAAGAGATAAAAAATAAAAAGGAAAAGGATGTATGTGTACAAAAATATTTATAGCAGCTCTTTTCTGATGGTAGGGAGTTGAAAATTGAAGGGATGCCCATCAGTTGGGGAATGGATAAACAAGTTGTGTTATGTGATTGTGATGGAATACTGTTGTGCTATAGGAAATGATGAGCAGGATGCTCTCAGAGAAGCCTGGAGGGACTTACATGAACTGATACAGAGTGAGGTGAGTAGAGCCAGGGTACCACTGTACACAGTAATAGCAATACTGAAGGATGATCAGTTGTGAATGACATAGCTATTCTCAACTCTGAAGGACTTATGATGCAAAATGCTCTCCCCCTCCAGAGAAAGAACTGATGGTGTCAGAAAATAGATGGAAGGATATTTTTTTTACTTTATTTTTCTTAAGAGTTTTTTTTTGGTCTATGTTTTCCTTTACAATATGACTAATATGGAAATATTTTGCATGACTATAATGGCAAGCAAAGTAGGATCTTTTGCTATTTTTGTTTTAGTGTAATCAAGTGCCTCTGATTGAATAATATGATTCAAGAAGATCTTCCCACCCATTAACGGACCTGAGAAGATTTGTAGGAAGGTCCACACCTTTTGTTGATGGGGTACTGGTTCTCAAGGGTTGTGATGCCCTCTGACTCTAAAAAGTGTATAAAGACTCTGAGGTGTGGTTTTCCTTTGGGGCTTAGTTTTTGAAAGAAGCTTTGTGTGCCAGATGAGACTCTGGGAAGCCACTAAGCATCCTCTCAGCTTTGAAAACCCTGATGTTGGTGTTTCCCTCTCTGGTAACCATGTATGTATTGGTCAGAGAGTTGGATCTTTCTGTTGATCTATGATGTACGTATTGCTTATGTCAGACAGTTGGAAGCATGTCTATTGATTTTGATTTCTCTGTATTTTCTGAGAAGTTCAGGGTGCTTTTGCCCCTTAACAAAGTGAATGATACATGTATTTGATTTAAGTGATTGCTGACCCCTTTTGAAAGTTGCCTTTCCCTTTAGAAAAGCAGATCAAAGGACCTGTGATAGCAGACTTTCCTGTGTATGTCGGGGTGCTTACTCTTACAATGACCACACATACATAACCTGTATCAAATTGCTAGCTTTCTCAATAAGGAGGGGTGGGGAGGGAAGGACAGAGGGAGAGAATTTGGAATCAAAATTTTAAAAACAAATGTTAAAAAACCATTTTTACATGTAATTGGGGAAAAAATAAAAACTAAATACTTAAAAAAAGAAGACAGAAAGGTATTTTGGGGAAGCTAACAGGGAAAGGGCTGGCATCTGACTAGTCACATGCCTGTTTCTGGAACTGAAATGCCCTGAGTGTGTAGATGAATGGTCTTTTCCCAAAGCTGAGCCAAAACTGTTACAATGATACTTTTGTGTCCCAATTTTTCCTGTAAATCAAGTTTGAAAATCACCCAAACTCCACATTCCTGAACATTCAAATGCATGAGGCAACAGACACAACATTACTAATGTAGCCTTGATTTGCCTGTTGGACTGGGAATCTACTCACTGCTGTTTCTGTTCTTTCTATTTAAGAATATAACCCTGGAGCAAACTCTAAATTCAGTAATAAGAACTAAACAGAACGGGTCCCACCTGACCAAGAGCCTGGGGGAACCAACAGGCATACCAGGAAGGGGTCCCGGTTGCAGAATTTGCCGAAAGTTCTTACATCAATTATCCTCTCATTGGCTTTGAAACCCAGTGCCCCTTGATTTATTTGACCCTGGGGTCATGTGGTTAGTTGGGATGCAGATCTAAGTTAGCAGGAAAGTAAAGGAAGCTTGACTTATTGCCTTAATTGGATTATCAGTGGAGAGAAGAGCCAGAATCCTTTGCTTTGTTTGGACCTTGCTTTTTTGGGCCCTTCAAATGACTACTCTGGCTAGTTTTGAAAAGGGGAAGTCAAATATGTCTCATACAAAATAGATCTTGTTTTTCAAAAATTAGAGACTAGGGCCTGAAATAATCCCTGACTGATCCTTGGCATTTCATTCCTCTGAGAGACTATAGACAGATACAATGACAAACGAGCATGAGGATTCTTGCTGTGATGATAGCTCACCTATAGAGGCTTACCTCCTCCAGTCATCACATGAGATAACCTGTTTCATGTTAGGGTGGGACTCGGGTTATCCCGGGAAGAGTCTTTCAAATTTCTAAAACAAAACTTTCCCTGCTTCCGTTGGCAATTCCTTCAAACACAAGAGTTCTCAACGTGTGTGTGTGTGTGTGTTGGGGCAGCTAGGTGGCACAGAGGGCCAAGTCTGAAGTCAAGGAGACCGAAGTTCAAATTTAGCCTCAGACGCTTACTAGCTGTGTGAAGTTGGACAAGTCACTTAGTCTGTTTGCCTCAGTTTTCTCATCTATAAAATAGGGATTATAATAGCATCTGGTTGCTGTGGGGATTAAAAAAGGTACTAATTGTAAAGTGTTTAGCACAGTGGCTGGCATATAGTAAGTGCTATGTAAATGTTAACTATTGTTACTGAATGTGTCATGGACTCTTTTTGGCAATGTAGTAATGCACTATGGTCCCTTTTTCAGAATAATGTTCCTAAATGTATAAAATACATAGAATTACAAAGGAAACCAATTAGATTAAGCTGCACTTATCAAACACATCAGGTTAAGAAAGCTGACCTGACACATTGCCACTCTTCCAGTGAGGGGAGAAGAATCTTTTTCTTTTGAACATCAATTAATAAGCACTCATCAATTACCTCCTATGTGTCAGCCTTGGGAGTGATACAGCAGCTGTCAATATGGGAATCTCAGATCTGAACTATAGCCTCAGACTTGGCGGAAGGATCTTTGCAATCTGAGTACAGATATTGCAAATGTTTGCTTCACATTCAGTCACTGTAAGCTGTCAGAATTCATACATGATGGCAGTGCTTGGTGTAGCTATGGGAATATTTTCATAGACATTCTCTACCTTATCAAGAAAGGGTGATGGTGATAAAGATGGGGAAATAATGGAAAAGTATTGGGGGACCTTCAGGCCCTGTCCACATGTAAATCTTTTTCACTGCTCTGCCAAAGCAGAAACAATAGTTATTGTTCCCAGAGAAAACAAGGTCGATTCTCACCCACAATATCTGAAGGAATCTGGTCATCATGGTTGAGTTATAGTTGTAGGACGGAAATGAGTTAGGAAACAGAGGAAAAAAGGATACTCTATGGAAGGGCAGAATAGAATCTATAGTATTGCTTTGGTTGAAATTCAAAACAAGGAAGAGAATGTAATTGAATATAGCTGACTTCTACCCTGTCAAACCTTCAGTTCAATGGTGGGTGAGGGTCTCATGATGACGGAGTTCTTTTCTATTGGCAAAGTCTATAGGTTTATCTAATCTTTATCCTGGGACCTTGTAGAAAGAGGTTATAAGGACCCAGTTTGAAGTAGAGCCAAAGGCAATGAGAATTACTGTCTATTGTGTTTAAATCAATACTACCACATTAAACAATTGGGTGTGAATCAAAGGCTGCAAATAAATATGACACAAAGCTTTTTTTACAGGAACAGTCAAAGCCAAGCCTTCGGTTGGAACATATTCAAAGCAGCTTGCATTTAATTAAGTTAAAAAAATGATAAAGGGCTGAGGTTCTTGGCCACTTAGTCAAATTATCCCTATTGCTATAAAATGTAGCTTACAGAGCAGGTTACATGTCTTTTCTTGCTTGTGTCTCATTTGTCAAAAGATGGAGAGTGGGCCTGGTTAGGGTAGTGGAGGTGACCCAGCACAGTGACAACCACCACCACTTACATTTGTAGAGTGCTTTAACATCTACAGAGAGCTTTGCTGATGACAACCCAGAAAGAGTTGCTGTAATATTACCATTTTATGGATGGAGTAACTGAGGCACCGGGAGTTTAAGAGTGTAAGTGCCTTGGCCACTGAGGCAAAATTTTAATCTGGGTTTCCTGTCTCCACTTCTAGTGATCTTTCCCCTAAAACTCTTACAGGCCTTTTCGTTTGAGGAAGGGAAAGGGCCTGAAAATATTGAAACCTGGAATTTCCCTAAGTTCTTTCCATGAGCTCCTTTACTTCTTGCTTCAAAGGTTCATTTTCTGATTGCTTCAGTTCATACAAGGCTCAGTTTCTTTCTAATGCCAGAAATTCCAGGGTCTTCATATACAAATGGGATCTCATATAATATCTAAAACCTGGGACTAACAAATAAAGATTTGTCTTACTGTTATTTTTTTCCCCTACTGCTCACCATTAAGAGGGCCACCACCCTTTGTAATGTTCTAAAACATTTTAGTTTGTCTTGCAGTATATTCATCTGAACAGACAAGCCCAGGTAAAATGCTTTGTAGGTATTCTAACAATTTCATTACATTGTGTAGGCTAGTTATACAGTAGAGAAATGAATTAGAAGATGGGGGGTGGGGTGGGGTAAGGCAGAAAGATTATGCAGGGCGTAGTAAGATTCCTCATTTAGATTCTGTAGCTGAAATGGCTGCGTGAGTAATCACTGCATTTCATCATGAAAGCCCTGTTAACTAAGGTCAGGGAATCTGGCCAGCTATAGCTGACTCAGCACCTCTTGACTGGCTGGGTCATATTAAAACATCTCCTAATCCAGCCCTGGGCTGTTACTGCTGGATAGGCTTAGTCTGAGTTTTCTAAATTGTGAAGCAAGATTTTGGAGAACAGATTACAAGAGAGTGACCTTTCCACAAAAGAGGGGAATCAACAGTTTTCTCTTCCTTCTTATTCCATTGATGTAAGATGTTATTCCCCTCCTTTCTCTAAGGGCATGAAAAAGAAATTACAGCCAATGTTAAAATAAAACAAGTGGCTGTTCCCTTGTTAACTCAACCCCTGGAATCATTCCAGAAACCTAACTTTATAAGCAGTACAATTGGAGGTTGGTTCTAGAATTGGAAAATACCTTAGAAATCATCTTATCTCATCCCATCATTAATTCCTTCAATTCTATGGATGAGTAAATCCAACCATCAAGCTCATAAAGTTTGAAGAATATATATATATATATATAAAATCAGAGGCTGCTAAATGGTAAAGCAATGGACCTTGAGTAAGGAAGACCTAAGTTCAGATCCTTTCCCTGACATGTAGGAGCTGTGAATCTAGGAAAGTCATTTAACTTCTGCCTCAGTTTCTTCATCTGTAAAATGAGATAAATTATAACACCTACCTCCCAGGGTTGCCCTCTGGGGCAATGAATGCAAATTCTTTCTTTTGCTTCTCAGTCTCTCATTGCTCTGTGTTATTAGGGTGATAAATGACTGAAACTAGAGGATAAAGATCCAAGATGGCAGAATTGAGACTTGCAATGGTATAGAGAACTCCCAGAAATTCCCTCTATCTATTCCAATTGGCACATTCTCTACAGCTTCTTACAGCTGCAGTAACTCTTGGTTTCTCTAAGAAGTTTACATTCTTAGAAACTCTCTTAGTCTTAGAGAGCTTACTAGAATACAGAACTTAAGGAGTTCAGTAGAGTAAGTTCAGTGTTCAGTTGAGTAAGTGATAACTGCTCAGGATACTACTTCCAGTCCATTTCAGAAGTAGGACTTGAACCCAGGCATTCCCAGCTTCAAGATCAACTCTCTTATCTACTTACTTAGGATGTCTTGTTGCTTCACATAATAGCAAGGACCAGGTTTCCTTCTTGGTATCTCCAACAAGGCCTATTTCAGTTCCTTTAAAATGAAAAGGAACTTAGTTTTTATAGGTTTAGGGCTTGAAAGGCACCTAAGGGGACATTTGGTAAACTGCCTTTTCTTTCTTTCCCCAACTTTACAGATGAGGAAACTGAAGCCAAAGGAATTAAATGACTTGCCCAAGGTTACTGTGAGGCCAAGAAAAGTAGGATCGTTTGCTTTTTTAATAATCAAGAAGTATGACTCCCCAATCAGAATGTGATTAAAGATCTTCACCACTCATCAATAGGCCTGCCCATAGAAGAAAGCTTGATTAGAAGAGTTGTTTTGTAGGAGGATCCCAAGTACCTTTTATTTTTTCTGTTGAGGCATGGGGTCAGAGAGTTATGTCTTCTGGCTCTGAAAAGTGTATAAATACTCCTTACTTTGGGGTTTAGTTTTTGGAAGAAGCTTTGTGTGCCAGATGAGGCTCTGGGAAGCTGCTAAGGTCTCCCCCAGGCTTTGAAAACCCAGATGTTGGTGCCTCCCTCTCTGGTAAAGATGTATGTATATGTATGTTAATGGTCAGACAGTTCAGAAGCACTGTCTGTTGATTTTTGATTTCTCTGAAATTTTGATTTTGATTTTCTCTGATATGTGTGCTTGATTAAAATGATTGTTAACCTTTCAAAAGTTGCCTTTCCTTTTAGAGAAGTAGATCAAAGAACCTGTGGTAGTGGGACCCCCTGTGTATGTTGTGGTGCTTACTGATAAGAGTTACACAAATACTTGGTAGCAGTATTGGAATTTGAACCTAATTCCATTGACTACAAACATCTTCTAATAAAGTGCTTGTTGAATGAATGAACTTCAGTTTCCTTACGTGTAATATGAAGATACATCACAGTATCTTAGGAACTCAATAGGTATTTGGTGAAGGAGCATCTGCTTTGCTATACTCACAGGATAGGTGTGGGAATAAAATGAAATAATGTGAATAATTACACAACATACATTTTAAACTGTCAAAACATTCTCTGTATATAAGGCATAATTATTATCCAGCCTGCTGGGAAACTCATTTACCAGTGGAGAATTCACTAAGCATGAGAAGGCAATTACCAGGGGCTTGATCCCATTTCAGAACAGTGAGAAAAGATCCACGTTTAGAACTCAGAGAATATCTTCACAAATACTTTGGGCATATCTTTATTTAAAACCCTGATGGAGTATGTAATCGGCACACACATAATAACTTCTCCACTTAAACCATAATTTAAATAAACAGCAAAAGGACAGGTAGAGCTAATAGTAGAGGCTAGGGTCATTGCACACGGAATCCTCCCTCACTCACGGACACAAAAGCAGTTTTAAATCCAGCAGACTAGACACAAAAGTGGGAACGTAAGGCCTGATTTCTTTGTTTGCATGCACCTGCTGATCCTGAGCTCCCTTCCCTTTTCCTTGTCCTATTTTGAAAAGAGAGCCCTATCCTTCGAGGGGGAAACAGTGAGCATGCAAACAAAGATGGTTTAAAGTTAAAGGCATTTCACAGAATGCAAACAATAATCTCATATTTCACAAACAGAACAGAGGGGAACCTTGTATCAGTTATCATTTTAGAAACACATATACAATGGTAAGGTGGTGTTGATTGCTTCACCGTTGTTAGGTTTTCGCTTTTATTTGTTAGATTTCGGCACAGTAAAGTACTTTACATGGTAACTCCACAGTCAGGAAGAAAGCCATTGAGTCCCTTGGAAGAGTAGAGCGTCAAATTCTTCATCAGCAGGTAAGAGCCTTTTTTTTTAACTACTTCTCCCCGAATTTTCCCAAGTTGCCACCTGGTGCCTGAAATGCAGGCAGTGTCAGGTTGTTTTGCCACTGCATTATCGAAAATGTCTGTCTGGCTCAGAAATGCTAAGATACTCCGCTCATGCTCTCTGTAGGTCTTACTCCTTCCTTTTTGCTATTGCTAAGTTCCCCAAAACCCCAAATTTCTCTTCAGCACACTACTCTTGAACCCAGTACTTCAACACTTAGTCTGATTTCTGAATTAACTGGGACTACAGTCATCCCAGGACTATACAGATTTGTCCTCAAAGACAGTGCTGCACGTATTCCACGGTATGCTTTTTCTTCTTCTTCTGTATGTTCTTCACATTAAGGTAACGTTGTTATAAAATAAGGCTATGGCTAAATACTTCTTAAGAAGGAAATTCCTGGAAAAATCTGTCATCTTCTACATCTTTTCTCTTAAGGCTACGACTGCAATTCCGGAGATACATAGGAAAAGTTTCTAAATTCCTCCTGGTTAATCATAGGAAGATGTCCCTCGTCAATTGGAGTTAAAACTGGCTCCTCTCTTATAAAGTCAGGATCAAAATTACTGACATCTTCTCGGGATTTCTGTGAAACAGAAAGAGAACAAAGAGGAGATCTTGTAAACTTAAGACTTGAATCATCTTGCATTAGACAATTAGGGCACATTCTGGGAATTTCCAAGAATGACTTTAGAAACTTTAATTTGACAATTTTACTATTACACTAGTGCATAATTATGATGAGTAGTCAAAATGCTTTCCAGCAGTGCTACAGAACTCTACGTTTTCAATGCCTTTAAACTCATTAAGTTTACTAATTCCAAGAAAATCTTACTGAGTAGGTCAATTTTAGGCACTAAGGTTAAGGAACTTTAGTATCATCACAAAGATCAAATCTGCCAAGCCTTTGCTTAGTGCTTAATGCTCTGAACTATTTCTTCAAAACACACAATAACAAACACTGTATAAGCATAAGAAGAGGGACTTTGTATTTAAACTGTGTATCTCTCCCAGTGTTTAGGATAGTGAAGATAAATAGTAGGAAATGAATACTTATTGTTGAAAGCCTTCATTGTAAGATGATGGGTAGGAAATAATTACCTACTGTCTTTTAATTGGCTGGCTCTCTACTCACTGTGCCATGCTGCCATGTCATGTACATATTTGAGGAGCCTTCCTGGTAAGGGTACACTCTCCAAAGTAAATGGAAAAGACATTTAGCTTTTCTTGAGGCTACTGGAGATGAAACTAGCTACATATTTTATACCTTTGGAAAGATTTCAAACAATATTCAAAGAGGCAGTGCTAGAGCTTTTGATACCGTGTGTATGTGTGTGTGTGTGTGTGTGTGTGTGTGTATGGGTCATCCCTTTTATTCATTGTTCTCTGGTGCCCAAATCTTGTCCCTATTCTTTGCCCTACTCTCCTCCTCTCAGTTAGCTAGCTCGACAACTGCCTCCCTGAGAGCTCCACTGTAAACAGCTGTGCACAGGGCACCAGGGGTAGTGCCAGTCACTAGTTTCTGAGTTCTCCAGTTAAAAACATGATCTCTCTAATTTAAAAAGCCAGAGACCGGATTAAGAGAACAAAGTTTAATTTTTTTTTCTATTTTCCACAGGGGCTTTGGAAAGCTACGGAGCCTTCAGTTGTCAGGAAACACAAGGAAATTCTTGTTCTGATACTAAACTAGTCATTATCCAAACCACAGAACCCCTTGGGAGGTGTATGGGTCTTGGATCTGGGAGAATCTCAGGACAAGCAGAACTCAGGTAGATTTCACCTTGAGTTTGAGGAGCATGAAGAATGTGAAAAGGCAGAAAGAAAGGATGTATAAGCAATAAACACTAAATGACTTGGACATTGGGAGTGAACACCCACCAAGCAAGAGAACTGTAATCTAAAGTGTGTAGGCTACACTATAAAGTGTGAGCTAACTGCAACATCCTACCTGTATGACTTCTGAAGAATATTCTGGGGCTCAATTAATGGACAAACAGAGACTTTTCTCATATTGCCCTTGGACACTTACGATTCGAGGTCTGAAGGGTGGTTCTAGTTGGCGCTGGTTCAGCTGGACCCAGTCAATTTCTTTAAAGAATGGATGTCTTAAGATGGTATGCTCACCACCCTGAGTCACACTTCCCAACCGCAAGTTGGGGTTCTTAGTCATGAACTAAAAAAGAGAGAGAGAGAGAGAGAGAGAGAGAGAGAGAGAGAGAGAGAGAGAGAGAGAGAGAGAGAGAGAGAGAGAGAGAGAGAGAGAGAGAGAGAAGGTCAACTTATATACATTTGGTGTGTTATACATAGAAATATGTTGGCACTGGCTGAAAGGTCTATGGGTATCCTTCTGATGGTTCTTATCTAGCTGGCTACATTTTCCATCTGTATTACCTTAGGGCAGAACACACTCAGCATGAGACATTCTTTAAAAGTGGAAATACATCTATAACCACAGCCTTTACCACTTCCATTTCAGGTGGTCTGCGTCACCATAAAACTAAAAGAAAGTTGGAGTGTCCAGTTCTCAATTATGTAAACATCATTTTTTTCTTTTCTAACAAGAGAAACTCTTTATAAAGACTGCCTTTCTCTCTCACATTGTAGCTCCAGATGGGAGTCTTATTTGGGAAAGGAACTCCTTTTTGGACTTGTTGCCTACTCTTCTGAGAAAAGTGAAATACTTGCCTTTCTTTTTCCTACTGTGATGTAACCACAGAGAGAAACAGGTCTTTGTTTGCACAGAGCAAGTTGGTTGGGAAAAACTTAAATAAAATAGAGTACTCTGGCTGTCAGAACAGCCAAGTGGTCCTCCTGTCCCTTTAAAAGAAAGATACTATGGTTTTAGGTAAAAAACTTCTTATAAAATACTTTCCATTTGGGATTCTGGATTGAATGACTTTAAATCAATTACCATATAGATAAAAAAGAAAAGAGAACATTCCTACATATTCTAAGCACTAAGTGGTTTTACATTTGTAAGTTGGATATCTTACTTGTATGCAAGCCTTTATAATTACAGTCACATATGGATCTTGGCCATCCTCCCCCAGTACAGAATTTCTACTAAGGTATAGGAATTAATTCTATTTCACAAAGTGGCCAATAAAGATATATACTTATTTCCTGACCAACCTAGTTCAGGATCATTGATTTTTCATGTGCAGAAAGTGACTAAACCAAACTTTATAATTGTTTTTCCCTTTCAAGTAAGAAGAAAATCCTTTCAGATAAAATTACTTTTAAAAAACAAACAACAGAAGTGTTCCTTAAACAAGGACAAATTAATCCTTTCATATTTAATATGAGATTACAAAACAGTTTTATTCACGCTTAGAGAAATGTTCCTGACTAGACCTAACCATGGTTGTATATTCAGAAAATTTCTGTAAGGTTAGTTTCAGTCAATAAGCTTTTATTAAGTACCTACTATGTGCTAGACTCTGGGCTAAGATGAAGAGAAATCAAATTGGGAGAATGCCACAGTAGATGCCTGAAGTTATGAAGACTCTTGCTTTGTTTCCACTGAAAAATTATAATACAGGGAAGAGAAAGGGAGAGAGGGAGATACTTCAAAACTGAAACCTCTAAGCAAATCTGAAAGGAAGAATCTTGGACAGAATGCTAGAAACCTTCAAAGGGGAGCTAATAAAGAGAGTTATTGATTGGGTTTAATGGCTTCTCCCTCCCAGGGGCAAGGAAACAAAAGTCATAGGTGGAGCTACATTAAAGATGGGACTAAACATAAATGCCAAGGCCATGAATCACAGGATCTTCTGACTGTGACATTCAGAAACTCATCAAGCAATTAAACTCTAGTTAAACACAGATTAAGGAAATAAATCTCTTACAGTCAAATTTAGTCTAACAGGAGATCTGGAAGCATACTGGTTTGAGTTTTATGAAAGCAACCTCATGCCTGCTTCATCTGAGAGGAAAGTGAGAATGGAAAAAAGTAAAATAAAAATTACGTGGAAAAATCCAATAGATCTTTTCTTTCCTCAGAAAGCACACCTAGATAAAATTCCCAGTAGAACAGCTTTCATTTCTGAAGCTCACTAACATAGAATAATCCAAAGACTCAACATATGGGGAAAGGAAACACTCCCAGATGGCTTATTTGAACTTCTTAGGCTTGCCAATTAGGGTTGGTAATTATGCAAGAAGAGGGTGCCCTGTGAGAGCTAGGGTACCACTTGTTCTTTATATCAGATGCTTGTAGAAACACTATACTGCTACACAACTGGGGGTGACCATTAGTTCCCATTTTTGAGAGACTGTTTCCCTCTCTTTCCCTCCCTGTCTAATCCACCCCCATTCCATTTGGCTTTTTTTTTTTTGGTGGGGGGGAAAGGTATTAAATTCTCTGAGGTTAGCAGGTGGAAGCTATCCCTATAGGTAGAGATGCTAGGAGTAGTTGGTCGTTCCCAGAAAGGTTTTGAGAGTCACAGGTGGCCTATCTCTAAAGATCACAAGAAAACATCCCCTCTGCTTTTGGGAAGCAGCTTTGGATAGGGTTCTATAGGAAAACACAGGACATCCGTAGCTTGTTGCTTCAGGGAGAGACAGAATTGGCATTTGACTATATGAACACTTTTCCTTAGTGTTCTAAGAGTTCCTCTGGGTGACCGATACAGACACAGACACGTTCCCTGCCCCTGCCCCCACCCAATTTTGCAGATCCAAAGAGGTTACTTTTAGATCTGATCTCCTTGAGGGCAGGGACTGTCTTTTGTTTTCTTTGTATCCCTAGTGCTTAGCACTGTACCTGGCACAAAGTAGACATTTAATATTGTTTTTGACTGACTAGTTACTACCATGGCTACTTTTTTTTTTAATTTCAAGGTAAATGTGTTATTGTGGTGTAAGTCAACTCCAATTCCAAAATCCATCTATTAAATAAATATTTATTAAATATATACTATATGCAGAATATTTTTTCTAAGTTCTGGGGAAAATTACATAAAACATGGCCTCTGATCTCAAATGTTTACTGACTACCAAGTAGGTGCATGGTATGATGGCAAGAATATTTGTTTGGGAGTCAGAGAACCTGGATTCAAAGTCTGCTTGCTACTTATGTGACCTTGGGTAAGTCACTAAGCTGAGTTAACAAACCTTCCATGCCACTGAGCTGCAGGTGGGGCACACAAAGAAAAGTAAAAAGTCAACACCCTCAGTGACTTCAAGGGGGGAGATTACACTTAAATAACTATGCACAAACATGATACATACAGGATAAATTAGAAAAAAAAAATCATCAGAGGGAAGACATTAGCATTAAGGGAGACCAGGAAAGGCTTTTTTGAAAAAAGTAGATTTAAGCTGAAATCTGAAAGAAGCCAGGGAAATTAGGAGCTAGAGGTGAGAAAAGTGAGAATTTCAGATATGGGGGTGAAAATTCAGAGAGATGGGGTATCTTGTGGGAGGAACACACAGGAAGTCAGTGTCGATTGTAAAGTCTTTGGAGGAGAGTAAAGTGTACAAAGAGTGGAAAGGTAAAATGGGACCAGCTTACGAACAGTTTTAAAAGTCAAAAAGAGAATTTTATATTTGATCCTGCCAGTATTAGAGGACTCTGGGCCTCAATTTCTTTATCTGGAAAGTGAGGGGGGGGTGAACTAGGTTAATTCTAGGATTCCTTTCAGACCTAAATCTAGGAACCTAGGATCCTAATGATGGGGTTCGGCCTCTGGGAGCCTCCTTGAGCTCCCCTTGAATCTTCCCACTTAATCTGGCCTGGCTTACTCAAATCTAATCTTCCCATGGACTTTTCATTAGAAATCTACTCAGGTCTCTGTTGTACCCCCCCACCCTTGATCCCATCAAGACCCCCACTCCCCAGGCTGCCGACCAATCCCATCAAGATCTTTATCCATTCCCATACTGCCCCTATCAAGATTTCTGGATGCTTCCCACCCAAACCCTCCATTGTCTGATATCTCCTGATTGCCTGCAGCTGTTTCCAGCCTTTGACCCTCCTTGGACTTTTCCTCAAGACCCTTCCTAAACCCCTCCTCCCATCCCCCTGGACTACCAGACCACCCCGCCCCAGATCCCTCCTATACTCTTTTCTGTATTTAGCTCAGACTCTGTCTACTTGGGATTCTATTTGGCCCGCTTGTGAATACAAGTGTTACAGTTAACTTAGGTTCCTTAAGAGGCAACCCAATTTGGCAAATCTTTAATAAACTTTGTTTTCTTTGGCTTTAACAAGGCTTGAGTCGAATTCATTCGAGCATGACCTGGACTGTCGGTATTTTTTGGGGTCCCCCATCACCTCGTCACTATGATTTTTATCTGGAAGGAACCTTTTGGAACAGCTAGGCCAATTTCTTCATTTCATAAATGAAAAAAAAAAAAACAAAAACAAAAAACCCAGGTTCAGAGAAGTACAGGGAATTGCTTAAGGTCATGGGAGCACCAAGTAATCTACCACCACTAGAAGCTTTGGGATGATACAAAAATGTATAAGACTAAGTCCAGCTCACTAAAAGTTCACAATTTAGTAAGGGGGATTAGAATTTCAATGCTTTAAAACAAATAATTGTGATACAATTTATGTAGGACAAGATCTATGAGAAAGGGGTAGCTATAGAATTTTTGGAATGATCACTCATGACAAAAGGACTCAGGATTCCTAGAAATGCTAGTGTTTGAATTGTATCTAAAGGATGGATAAGATTTAGATTGGCAGATTTTAGGGGCAGGAAGACATTCTATGATGAGGGAACTCTGTGGCAGCATGCTCTTGGTCTTTGTCCTTTATTCTTGAAGAGGACCATGACATCAGGAAGGTGATGATATGACTTGCAAATGAACTGGATTTAAGTGAGGGAGGGCTGTGCAAAGGCACCATACTCATGGTCTCCTCTGGAGCCATCTGGGGCCAGTAGCAAGATATAGTCAGAACTACTGGAGGTGGCCCCATGGAGTGGGAGCCCTTAGTCTTTTTAAGTTCTCATTTTGACAGAGGCAACACTCATTCAGTGATTAAGGCTAGGTAAGAATTGAGTCAAGGAATGGCCCCTTTTACCTAATTAAAAAAAATCAGTCTTTCAGAGTTTCCGACCAAAAGAGAAACAATTTATGATTTACCTTCACTCTGAGCCATCAGGGCCCAAACAAAGACCTCTAAGTAGGGCTTGGGCCAATCAATGAAGCAGTATATAGAATGAAGGCAAGAAAGCACAGACAATTTTCAAGGAACTGCAAGAATTTGGTTCATCTTGAAACCTAGCACATTGCAGCCAGACAGACATTGAATGTCGAAGGGAAGACTACTCTCAGTTTTATTTTATTGGTAGCAGGGAACCCCTGAAAGCTTCTTAGGAGGGCAGTGACACAATGCGAGAAGTGCTTTATGGAGGGGCAGCATTTTAAACTGGAAAAAACACTGGACACAAAGTCAGAAAACCTGGGTTCTAGTCCTAAGCTCTTCCACTAACTAGAATAAATACATTACTTAACTTCTCTGGATTCTGGTTTACTTATCTATAAAATAAAGAAGAAATAACAGAGGTCACTGAGTCCAAACTCCTCATTTCAGATATAAAGAAACAGCCTCAAAGTGGAGGGGAGGCAGAAGGTGAAGGAAGAAGGAGAAAGTGTTTTGCCCAAGGTCACACAGATGGTTAGGAAGCAGAACTGAAATCTGAACCTATGTCCTCTGATTCCAGATTCGATGCATTATAACATATACCTTCTTTTCCAACCTTAAATTTCCATTATTTCTCTAAGATTATCCTGGACGGCACAAAATAATATACTGGACCTGAAGTCAGAAAGACATGAGTTCAAATCAAGCCTCAGACACTCATTAACTCTGTGACCCTGAGCAAGTTATGTATTCTGTCTCAGTTTCCTCATCTGTAAAATAGGGATAATAGTAGCATCTACCTCCTGGGGTTGTTCTGAGGCTGCATGTAAAATCCTTTGAAACTTTAATGCATTGTATGAATATTAGTTATTAATAGCAGCATCTATATGATGGATCAGACACAGGAAGAGAATGGAAACCAGGGGTCCATTACAAGAAAGGTATAGAGTGGGTAGAACCAGGAATACTGAGGCTTGAACCTGTCTGACCCATTATAGCTGTGTAACCATGGGAAAGTCACTTAACCTTTCTGAGTTTCAGACACTTTAATTATAAAATACAGATAATAACACCCACGATTCCTGTTTTAGATGGTTGTTATAAAACTCAAATGAGACAATAGAAAGCATTTTGCAAACCTTAAATTTCTGTACAAATATTTTCACCACCATCATCACCATTAGTAGTAGTAGAAGAAATGTAAAAGAAGGATTATTGCCAAACCTGTTAACTGGCTATAAAAAAAAAGTAGAAGATGAGTTTAACATTGCATTCTGGGTGACTGGTAGGATGATGGCTCCATTAACGAAAACATGTTATATAAAAACATGGAATAGGTTTTGAGAAGAAGGTGATGAGTTTGGTTTGGGGACATGCTGAATTTGAAGTGTTGATGGCACAAGAGATATAGATGTCCAATAGGTATTAGGTATAACTTTGAAGGCTAAGACAGTTGATGCAATTAGAGAAATACATTTGGGAAATAGATGAATGGAGGTGATAAAGTTCTGCAAGTGGATGGAATTGCCAAAAGAAGGCTAAAATAGAGACTTGGGTATAACTATATTTAGGGACAAAAGAATAAGAAACCAGATCAAGAGCTGAACAGTCTTCAGGGGTCATCTAGTCCAAGCCCAACCATCTAAAGATGAGGAAATTGATGGTCAGAGTAGGCCTAAGATCACGAAGATAGTCAGTAATGGTGATTAAGATGTATGTTGGAAGCAGTTGGAGACTGAGTAGTCAGAGGCAGGAGTCAATTCAGGATAGTATAGTGGCAAAGAAAAGAATTTCTAGGAGGAGGGATGGTTAGCAGTGCCAAATTCTTCAAGACTGAGGTCAAGAAGGATGAAGACAGATATAACGTCTTTGGAATTGTTGACTGGGAGTTTATTGGTTATTTCTAAGAGCAATGATTCAGTAGAGTGGGAATGGAAGCTTGGTTGTAAGGCACTGAATGAACGGGTGTTAAGGAAGAGGATATGGTAGCTGGAGACTATTCTATACCTACTTGATACTAAAAAAAGGAAAGAAATAAAAGATGGTGGTTTAAAGAGATACCAGAGTCAAGAAAAGGGACGTTTTCGGTCTCTGTTTTTAGGTTAGGGGAGACTTAACCACATTTGTAAGGAGAGGGTAAGCAACCAGTAGAAGAGGAGAGATTGACAACACTAGAGGGCACAGAAAAATTGATGGAGTAAAGTCCTAGAGGAGATATGAAAGTCAAGAACAGAGGCAGAGAGATTAAGCTTGGGAAAGAGGAGGAATACTCTATGTAGCAACATATATTTATTGAGTATCTACTCTGGATAAGGCTTTGTGGGTAATACAAAGATGAGTAAGGCACAGTTTCTCCTCTCAAGGAATTCATGATCTAGGACGATGTATGGTAGAAGCATGGCGCAGGACTAGGAGGCAAAGAGAGAATAAGAGAAGTACAGAATACAAATGGTGCAAGGTAGAACATGGTCCATTACAAGAGAAGGACAAACCAATATTATAAGGTATAAACACAATACTCAGGATATAGAAAGACCTGAACCATTGCTGGATGTGGGGGTGGGGTGGTGATGAGGATTAGGGAGTGCTTTCAGTAGGAAGTGGTATTTGATCAGAGAGGAGTCACTGACAGGTTTTGAATGAAAAGAAGCTGAAAGAGAGAAGGTGAGGTTCTTTGCTGAGAATAAGGCAAGTATGATTAGGATTAGAGATTTGAAGAGAGTGGAAAATTTGAAACAGTTGCTGTGGGGAATGCCACAGGGAATCAACTAGATGAGTTATGGAACAGGCTGATAGATTCAGGTGAGTTCAGATAAAATGAATTTGTGGTGGAGAAAATAAACATCATCACATCACTTTCTTTAGGAATACTTCCACTTGGTGTCAAGGGCAGAGAAAGCAAAAGGCAAGGTTTACCCGAGCTCAGGGATGGGACAAGGCAGGTATGGTGGAAAGCTAAGAGGATAAAGGGATGTAGGATGCCAGCTACACACTTTTGAAATGGATGATCATGAGCACCAGGAAGGATGGAGATGAGGAAGCAGGTCGATATAAAGGCCTGAAGGATAGCGAAAATCAAGCGGGCTTAAAACTAAAATGTCTCATCTCTTTTTCTCCAGATATATAATAACATCCCCAGCAAAAAGAGGTCATTTGTGTATAGGTTGGATTAACTGTCTGTTGAGGTCTCTTCCAATTCTGTACGTGGCTTGCTTGTATAAAATTGTTTATGTTGTCTCTTCATTAGGCTGGAAGCTTCTTGAGGGACTGGTTTGTTTTTTTTAACCTTTCTTTGTATCCCCAGAACTTAGCACGATGGTAGGTGCTTAATTAATGTTCAAGGCAACTCATGCTCACTGGTTTTCCAGGAATTGAATTGAATATATTGAGTATAATTGAATTGAATTGAATTCAGTTGAGTTCAGTTCAATCCCAATTCAACTGGGACACAAAGCAATGGAATGCATCTTAAGTGCTTACAAAATCAAAATAGTTGTGGCCATCAAAGAGCTTATGTTCTACAAAGTAATGTCAGGAGAAAGCGAGGAATAACAACAGGGGTTATCATAGAGAGAACATGCCCTACTTATGCAAAAAGAGCAAGGTGGACAGCCAGAGCACTCCACTGGCACCCTCACACTGGTACCCTTCAGAAGGAAGCTTCTAGCACTTTGGAGTAAATCCTCATGATGACCTTATGGGACAGCATGGATGAGAGTTACATATAATTGGCAAGCACGGATGGACTGTGATCTTAATTGTAGGAGAGAACTGAGACTGAAGATCTACTTGGATAAAATAAGTTAGAGGTGGTAGCCACTGAGCTAAGCTTGGAAGGAAGAAAAATTCCAAGAGGCAGAGGTGAGGAGGGAGTGCCGTCTAGGGGTAGGGTACATAGCTTGTACAGTAGTAAGAGATGGAATGTTAAGTTCAGGAAATAGCTAGGGTGGAATAAAGAGTGCAATGAATGGTAGTAATATGAATGAGTCTAGAAAGGTAGGTGGGAGGCAGATTTAAATGCTTTGATGACAAGTTTGTACTTTCACCTAAAAGCAACAGGGAGCCACTGAAGATTTTTGAGCAGAGGAGTGACACAGATCTATGTTATATTAAAATTATTTTAGGCATATTAAAATTATCCTTTTATGGGAGAATTCTTCCTTATTTCTGTCATTATTCAAATTTGATAACCAAAGTGTCCAAGAAATTTTTTTAAAAAACAGGTTAAGTTGCTTATTTCAAACCCTGAATAGTTAAGTTGAGGGGGAGGGGCAGCGGAAGAAGGAGAAAAATAAGCCAGAGGGGAGGAGGAATAAGGGACTTGGGAAAGAGAAGCAGGTCAGGAGCTTATAAATCAAACTCGATGTATTCAATTTCATTAGTCTCTAAGCTGAGTCTCAAGAACAGGACCTCAGTTAACCTTCTCTAGGGCATGTAGTTCAAAGCAGCAGAGTCTGTTAAAGACGGAGAAAAACACTGACTTCATGGAAGACTGTACATATTTACACAGAAGAATCATAGTGTTTTCAAGAGCCAATAAAGTGCCTTTACAGACTGGAAAAGTGAGAGCCCTTGCCATGTAAAAAAAAAGTCTAATTCCACCCCAAAAGGCAGCGTCTCTAAGTAAGTAAGACTGTTCAAGAAAATCTCATCCTAACCAGATTAATTACTACAGTGATTCAGACATACCTCAGATGAAATTATATTACTCAGAAGGCTGACAGATGATAACACAGTTAGTTTATGAGGCCAATGTTAAGGGGTGGTTGTGGTATAAGACCTGGGTTCAAGTCCCTAACTCTGACCTTGGCTGTGTGACCTTGGGCAAATCCCTTAACCCTTCACTATTCCAGGCAATTTTCTAAGACTTTTTTAGTTGCTGAGCAAAACCTTTGCCTCATTGGCAAAGGGAATTTCCTCACTGGAAATATAACAAAGAGATCACTTGCTCTGGCTCCCTCTCCCCAAAAAAGGAGGGTAGATATCAGCCCTATGTCCCAAACACTAGTTTTATAAAGGTATTACACTATATTAACTACCCCAATCCATTTTTAGGGCTATTCTCCCTCTCCTACCCCCACCCCCTGACTTTCCAACTGTGGCTGCTAATTAGAGTACTCCTTAAGAGAATAATAGGTAGAACACTTGGTGTGCTGGTGAAGGTGGGAAAATGGGAGGGAGATTGTATAGAACTTTTTAAGGACATTTGGGGATGGAGTTAGATTGTTTTTTCAGAGGTAGGTACTTGGTTATTCTTCATCTTCACATCAGATGTAACCTCTCCAAGTCTGAGCTTCCTCATCTGTAAAGTGAAGCGTTTAGACCAGATGATCTCAGAAGTCTCTTACAGCTCTAAATTATGTTACTCTGCGCTTATAAGAGGAAATAAGTTTAAATAACTACAAAAAGAGTTTGGGATCCCAGAAGTGAGCTTCAGCACTGGAATTAGGACTCTATCTCTAGAAGAACGTTGAGTAATCTTCCGTAGATGCTTTTAAAAAACTAAATAAATGTCTATCATGTTGTTCTACCTGGGAAAAAAGGTATTGATTAAATGCTCTTTGAAAGATTAGAATCTGAAAATTCTCTAATTTCTGTCAAGACTTAGAGCCTGACTAGGACGTGATGGACTTAGAATGTAGAATGAAACAGAGTTCTGGACATGGATAATATGGGAATTTATTTTTACCTATCTGTCTGTCTATCTATCTATCTATGTTGCAAGGATTTTTTTCTTTCTTTCTTCCCCCCTCCAAATGTATTAATTTATTTGTTTTCAGTTTTCAACAGTCACTTTCATAAGTTCCACATTTTTTCCTCCTCCTTCCCCAAGACAGCATGCAATCTTATATGGGCAATATACACACATTCCTATTAAACATATTTTCACATTAGTTGTTCTTTTTCTTTCTCTTAAACTGAGGGTAGGTAGGAGGGAAAGAAAATATATTTGTTTACTGAAAACTGAAATGAAATGAAACTAAAAAAAACCTTAAAGCTTCCCATCTATTACAAGGACTGACAAGAAAAAAATTTTTTTTCTCAGTTTCTAGATCCAAGTAGTTCATGGAAAGCAAAATAAATTTAAAAATCTATTATACCCACAGCAAATTTTTCATAAAACAAAGATGGAAAGGAAGAGAGTATGAGAGATACAACTTAGGCTCCAGAACACATTCAAATAGATGAAGCATTTAGTAAGTGCTTACTATGTGCAAAGCTCCATGCTAAGTGCTGAGGATACCAACAGAAAAGTAAGCCAGCATTTGCTGTCAAGGTGCTCACAGTCTAGATAAATGGAAGGAAATAATTATATAATGTTATCCCCTTTATAAAATTGGTATTGGGACACGTGGCTAACACCTGCTTTACAGACTAATTAGGTTATCCACTATAAGGCTTCTATCATCTATTGTGTGGGACATTTTCATCTTTGGTAATCTGAATCTTTGTAATAATGAGCCTTGTTAAAAGGGGGCTTTACTGTCCTTTTAAACTCATTAAAAGGAAGGCATTGGCCACAAAGGCTGTTTCCCATTCTGACAGTTCTATTTGATCTCAAAGAAGAATCGTTATATAAAGCAATTAGGCTAACAAGGTTTCCCCTTCAGGAGCCAGAGAACACTGAATTTTCTGTCAATAGTTGGATTTGACTGTTATATAAGTATAAAATGACCTTCTAACTTCATTATATTTCAAACTTTCACCAAAGAGAAGAGAGATAACTTTTATGGTAAGCCTGATTGGAAAGGCAAATGTTCCACTTTATTAAAAAGTCTCCTAGAAGACCCTCTTTTAAATGGATAGAAGACAGAATTTTATATTCATCTCTTTCCACATGGAATTGTTATGACTTTGTGGTCTCTGTGTATGTTAGGAATGGAGGAAGGAATGAAGAAAGTAAAAGCCTATATAAAGCAGGATCATAAGATCACAGATTTTGAGCTGAAAGGGACCTAAGACGTCATCTAGTTCAATCTCCTCATTTGAGAAGTGGGCAAAGATTCCCTGGAGAATTACCATTTTCTAAGGGAGGGGAAGGAGAAACCTCAGCTTGGTCTGATGGTGTGAGAGAGAATAAGAGATTGTCTTGGGAAGGAAAGGGGAGGACATCTACCTCTGTGGCTACCTCTGGTCATCAAGATGTAGGTGAGACTGTGATGAAGGCCTCATTTCTAAACTATATAGAGAACTAAATCAAATTTACATGAATACAAATGATTCCCCAATTGATAAATGGTCAGATGACCATTGAACAGGTAGTTTTCAGAGGAAGAAATTAAAGATATGTATATGGTCATATGAAAGTGCTCTAATTCACCAGTAATTAGAGAGATGCAAATCAAAACAACTCTGAGGTACCACATCACACCTATCAGATTGGCTGACATGATAAAACAAGAGGATGATAAATGGTGGAGAAGATGTGGGAGAATTAGAACACTAATTCATTGTTAGTGGAGCTGTAAGCTGAGATCCAGCCATTCTAGAAAGCAATTTGGAACTATGCCAAAAGGGCTAAAAAATGCGCATACCCTTTGACCCATCAATATTGCTTCTACGGCTGTATCCCAAAGAGATAATAAAAGTGGGAAAAGGACCAAAATGTGCAGAAATATTTGTAGCCAAGTGGCCAAGAACTGGAAATGCCCATCAATTGGGGTCTCAACAAGTTGTGGTATATGAATGTAATGGAATAAACTTCAGAAAAACCTGGAAAGATTTACATGAACTGATGCAGAGTTCCAGGAGAACATTACACAGAGTAATAGCCACAGTGTTTGAGGGCTGTTTCTGATAGACTTAGCTCTTCACAGGAATACAAAGACCTAAAACATTTCCAAAGGACTCGATGAAAAATGCCATTCATATTTGTAGAAAGAACTATAGAACTGGAACACAGAATGAAGAAGACTATTTTCTCTTGTGCTATGTTTTACTTTTGTTCTAATTCTCCAATTTGTTCTAATTCTATGCAGCATGACTAATGTGAAAATGTGTTTAATAGCAATGTATGTGTAGAACCCATATGATATTGCATGCCATCTTGGGGAGGGAGGGGTAGAAAATTTAAAACATATGGAAGTAATTATTGAAACTGAAAACAAATAAGTTAATTTTAAAAAAGACTGAAGGTGAACAACAAAACGAGAGAATGCTGAGATGCTAAGACAAAGACTGCAGCCAAACTATTTGGAAGTTACACAGAACAAGGGGCAGAGTCATTTCTGTAGCTGGGAAGAGAACGGGTGAAGTCCTAGTTTCCTGCCCTTTTCATTACTGACTCTTGAGCTCTCTTGAGAGAGTAGTGAGTTAATTTCTGGAAATATGAGTTACTATGCTGGAAGTAGTGAACTTTGTCTCCCTGAAAACAAATGAAAGGCTCAGAGTAACAAAAAGGCATGTTACTGACATATATATTTTCATGTTTTCCCCAAAGCAGAAAGAACACATGAATTGGGATCAATACTTAGACATAAAATCAGAGTCAGCAGTCCTAGTTGGGGTGGGCTGTGAGCTGGAGAAAGTTTTTTGAGATTGAAGCCTTTGGTCCTTTTGCTATGTTAGTTTCTGGAAAGATTTAAAAGTAAGTCCACCCTATTGTGGAACCCGGTGGAGGATACTGATCAAAGAGAAAATCATATCCTAAGGAAGAAGTTGGGAACTAGTGTCTCCACCCTCACAGAACTGAGGGCTAGTCAAGATGGAGAAACTTCTACTGCCTACTGGCTTCCCACCTTCTTCCCCTCACACTATTAGAAGTACAATGTCACTGCTAGATGCAGATGAGGAAACCGAGGCCCAGAGAGTTAAATGACTTGCCAAAGGTTACAAAAGTCGAAGAGATGGGGTGTGAACTTAGATCCATTTGGTTTCCAATCTTTCCATAAGCCATGGTCAATAGCTCACATTTATATATGCAATACTTAACATTCATAAAACACTTCCTGTTCGTAAAGATGCTGTGAGGCAGGAGTGCAAATATGTGTATATTTTGAATGAGGAAACTCAGGTGAATTGCCTAATGTCACATAGCTAGTAAGTATCAGGGATGGGACTCCAATTCAGGTATCTCCTAATCCCAAACCCGGTGTTTAGCCTACCATAACATGCTGTTATCTGTGGGTTGACCCAAGGGTGCCATCTCAGCACCCTTATTCAGCAGAGTGTGTGTACGTGTGTGTGTGTGTGTGTGTGTGTGTGTGTATGTGTGTGTCTGTCTATACACACTATTTTTAGCACACCTGACTTACTGGCATCCTAGTTTCTGCCCACTTCCCACCTCTACACTTCCTGTTGCCTGCGGTTAAGTGGGGGTGGAGGGGAGGAGATATGAACTGGCTACCTTTGCCATCACTACTCCCCAGCTATGCTATATGTGGTAATAGAGGGGTGTGGTTAGGGTACATGAATTACTGGAGGGGTTGTGGAGAAAGGGTGAAAATCAGCCTTAATTCTGAGGAACTGAATCAATTTTATAGGCAGAAACATGGATCTAATTTAGAGCTGAATTAGACAAATCCATCAAAAGGAGGGAAAAAGATGTTGAGAAAAGACTATGAACAGTACTGGCAAAAGCAACGAGAATTCCTCTAAGTAGATTATTGTAGGTTATTTCTAAAGGTGGAATGGGTTATCTGATGTGCTAAAAGAATGGAAGTCTACCTCATGAAATTGATTGAGATGGAAATTACTAGGTAATCTGTGTAACTTTCATTAGTGATAAAGGGAAGCAGCTTTTCCCCACCTGTCCTTCCTCTACAGATTGGGTCAGATGCAGGTAGATTCACACCGGAGGGCACACAGCAGTAGCAAGAACAGGAACCGAAAGGCCAGGGGTTGCTTCTGTGACTGAGAGCTCCGACAAAGATATATAGAGAAGCAAGTTCTGCTCAATATGAAGAACTTCTGACTAATCTGAGGCATCCCAAATTAGAGTGAACTCCCTATTACTGTATGTGTTTGACCATATTCTGGATTACTGCCTGTTGCTGGGGTTGATTCCTGCACTGGGTGAGAGGCTGAACTACTAAATAACCTCCACTGTTCCTAAGCTCCTATTATACTTTTGCTTTTTATTTATTTCTTGGTCTTTTTCAAAGACTCAGAATAACAAAATTTTGGAGTTAAAAGGCTCTCAGCAGTCAACTAATTCAACCCATAACCCCAAAGGACACTACTCTAACATATATGGCAAGTGCCTATTCAATGCACTACATATGTACTATAATGTATACATGTGTATAGTTTATATATAGTATATACACATCTCTCTCTGTGTGTATGTATACACACATATTCATTTGTACAATATGAGCTCCTTGTGGGCAGGAACAGTGTTATTGCCTTTTTGTATCCCCAGGTTTAGCACTGTTTACTGACTGATGGACATCCTTAGAAGCACTA
Organism: Bettongia penicillata ogilbyi; assembly: GCA_023548195.1. Classification (NCBI taxonomy): domain Eukaryota; kingdom Metazoa; phylum Chordata; class Mammalia; order Diprotodontia; family Potoroidae; genus Bettongia; species Bettongia penicillata. Next base: position 1,011,670 of record JAJHZJ010000041.1, read on the forward strand.
ATCTTATGTCACCCAATCCCCCACTGCAGCTCAGTAAATTCCAGAGGCTCCCCATTACCTATATGATCAAATATAAAACCCTTTGCTTGGTTTTTAAAGCTATTTATAACCTGATCCTTTCCCATCTTTCTAATCTTCTTACATTATACTCCCCAGGGCAGCTAGGTGGTGCAGTGGGTAGAGTACCCATGCAGGGGTCAGGAGGACCTGAGCTCAAATATTACCTCAGACACTTGACATTCACTAGCTGTGTGACCTTGGGCAAGTCACTCAACCTGAACTGTCTCATCCTGGGTCATCTCCAGTCATCCTGGTGAATATCTGGTCACTGGATTCAGATGGCTCTGGAGAAGAAGTAAGGCTGATGACCTGCACAGCCCTCTCTCACTCAAAACAAAGTCAAGTGCAGGTCATGTCATTATTTCTCTGATGGCCTGGTCTCCTTTGGCAACGAAGGACAAATACACACACACAAGTTATACTCTCCTCTGAGTTCTAATGACACTGGCTTCCTTATCATTCCTCCAACTTTGGGCATATTCACTGGCTACCCCTGATGTCTGGAACTTATTTCTTCATCATCTTCATCCCCTGGCCTCCTTCATATCAGGTCCCACCTTCTTCAAGAAGTCTTTCTTAGTTATTAATTTTAGTGCTTTCTCTCTGAGATTACCTCCCATTTATCCTGTTTATATCTTGTTTGTAAATGGTTTGTAAGTTATTGCTATTTCCCTCAATATACAGTGAGCACCTTGACAGCAGGGACTGTTTTTGGTTTCTGCTTTGATTTTGTGTCCCCAGCACTTCGTATGGTCCCTGGCACACAGTAGCCACTTAATAAATACATCTTGACTTGACTTGGTGCACTCTGTGATTAAGTGATGCCAGGCTTCTTCTTGTTCCCAGATCCATGGCTTTTCACCATCTCCCAGGCTGGAATACTCTCCCTTCTTACCTCCCCACTCCTGGATACTTCAACTCAATTGAAATCCCACCTTTGGTAGGGGTCCTTTCCTGATTCCCCAAATCCCAGGGTCTTCCCTCTGAGATTATCTTCTATCTACACTATATAGACAGTTGTATAGACAACTTGGTTTGCATGTTGTCTCCTCCCAATAGAATATAAGCCCTTTGAGTCTGCTCTTGCACGTAGCCCAATACTTAGCATAGTGCCTGGAACACTGTAAATGTTTATTGACAGACTGATTACAAGCCACACTGGCCTTGGCCTAAAAGTAAATTTGTCTTTGTTAAGAGCATAAAGCATGTTCAAATTGGATCTTTGGTGGTGCGGTTACTAAGGGCTAGGGTTGGTTTTGTTACGTGAGCACTCATTAGCTAGTCTAGTCTGTCTTGTGTTTTGAGTCTATCAGACTGATATTGCAGTCTGTAATAATGTATTTCTGGAACTACACTGTACTGTGTATTTCATTTCATCATAATGTAATCCTAGGCAGTATCCTGTTTACTGTCTTTGCCGCAGCTGTGCTTGTGCTGAAAGCCTCGGGGGAAATTTTCTGCAGTAAAGCTCAGATGACGTATATGGTCAGTATGTGGCAGTGCTTTCACATGGCGTATTGTCAGTTTCTGAGTGCTTTATTTTAGGATCCATTATTTCCCATTTGCCTTTCCCGTGTCACCACAGCTACTTTTCAAACTAGATGCTCTAGGTATTTTCAGGCCTGCTTTCCTGGCATTCCCTACTCACCGTTATTCACATTCTAGCCACTTGCAAATTGACATCTTATCATGTTTCTGTTATCGAGTCATCTTCAATTGTGTCTAACTCTGTGTGACCCCATTTGGGGTTTTCTTGCTTGGCAGGGATACTGAAGTGGTTTGCCATTTCCTTCTTCAGCTCATTTTACAGATGAAGGAAATGAGGCAAACAGGATTAAATGACTTGCCCAGAGTCACACAGCTAGTAAATGTCGAGATTTGAACTCATGAAGATGAGTCTTCCTGACTTCAGACCTGGTACACTATCCAAGGTGCCAACTAGCTGCCATTCTTCTTATAATGAGACTTGAGTCATGTTTAAGTCAGTTAATTCCATGGATTTTGACTTAAAGGTAAAGGCTAGAAATAGAACAGCCTTAAAGAAACACTAAGGCCACTCCTTTTAGTGTCATCACAACAAACTTTTATAAAACAACTGAAACTAAAATCCATCAGTCAACAAGCATTTATTAAGGGTATGTTATGTGCCAGCCACTATGACTGTCCTAGACAATAGAGCAAAGCCTTCTCTCAAGGAGATTATGTTCTAACAGAGGAGACAAGAACACGTTAAAAGCATAATAGAAAGAGAATAAATGAAAACAAGGACTAGGAATTGAGGGAGGAAGAACATTAGCAGTTAGGGAAGTTGGTGGTGAGAGATCAAGAAAGTCTTCGCTGAGAAGATGGTGCTTGAGCTATATTATCTTGAAAAGAGGAAATCCATGAGGTGGAGGTGAGGAGGAAAAGTACTCCAGACATGGGGGTCAGTCATTGGAAAGGCATGAAGATGGTAGATGGAGGGTCATGTATGAGGAACAGAGAGAAAGCCAGTTTGGTTGAACTGCAGAATATGGGGAGCGAAAGTAATTAACAAAGAAACTGGAAAGATGGATTGGGGCTAGGTGGCAAAAGGTTTTACAAGTTAAAAAGAGAAGTTTTACTTTGATCCTAAAGGCAATGGCGATGCCACAGAATTCAATTAATAAGACAGTGGTACAATCCACAAAGATTACATGATTTGCCTTCTCCTTACCCCATCACTTATCTAAAATTTAGGAAATGTCACCCTCTGTTTAAAGAGCCTGAGATCCTAAAAAGAAATTGAGTAGGCAAGTGCTAAGGAATGATTATATCCTCAATCAACCTCCTTTTCTATGCTAGACATGATGTGATCTTCCTAGTAAGCCTTTAGATTTTTAAACTCAATCTGGCTAATGAAAATTGCTGGAAAAAAAGTTTGTATGGCAATGAGGTGGGAGTAGGGAGAGAAGAGCCAGGGAGAGCACATGAAAGGAACTGGGAAGTATGGAGTATTGCAAATCTTCCCTAATATTGTAATAGAAAATTCCTCCCACTTTTGTGTGACTTTTTAATCAGCTCTGCCATTAGGTGAAATGCTTTCAATCTCCTTAAAACTGCAAAACGGTCAATCCATGTAGTTCGCATCAAAGGTGGGACACTATGCAGTTTTATTACCATCTCTTAGCCTTTATGATGCCTCATCTGTATTGTTCTCCTCCTGATCTTCTGGCCACAAATTTATCTCCTCTACTAGCTCTCTCTCTTCCTTCTAGATTCCCAAAGTGGGCATACTTCAAGGCTCCATGCCTTCTCTTCTCTCATTCTACTGTTTTTCTAATAAATCTCATTGCTTTCATGGCTTTGATGATTGTCTCTATATGGAAACATTACACATCTTAATTCCAGTAATCACCTCATCCCATATGTCTAGGGGGTTATATGTAGCTCAGCCTCAAACCTAACATGTCCAAAAGTAAGTTCGGTATTTCTCCCCAAACCTGCTGGTTGTCTAGCTTTTCCTTTTCTCTCAATGTGGGAGCACCTAGGCTTAAAACCTCAGAGGAATGGGAGGAGGGAGACTCTTTCTTTTCCTTCACACTCCAGCCCTCTCATATCCAACCATATCTATCAATTCTACTCTCCACATGGGGGAATTTTGGGAATTGACTAAGCATACTGACTCCATCTTGAGACTCAGTTATGGATCTGAGCTCCCTTTCTCTTCAATTATGAGTCCAGCCCAATTTCTGTTTTGTGAGAAAACTGTATTCAATTATGGGAATTATAAAAAAACTTTATTGCATTGTTTGAACATAGTTTTGCTTGGCTGAGAAGCTGAACCCACCCCTACCTGTTGCTTAGAGACCCTTAACTAAGGACTTCAGTTATGCTAACCAGAAACCCAGTCAGATCCAAAGATTGATGATCCAAAGTTTTCTCATAATTATAAATCTCAAGTGACAAATATGATTTACCTGAAAACTAGCCTTAGATTGGTCAGTCAGTTACCGTTTCTATGTTCCTTTGATTGAATAAAACACTAGAGAGAGTAGGGTATCTTTTTTTCTGATTTCAGGAGATAGCCACTGTTTACTCTCCCCCTCCCAATTGAGAAAATCTCTAATCTTTCCTCCAATTAGAAATCAAATGCTCTAATAATTTATATCCTGGTTTATACCCTGTTTACTATTTTCTTTTAATGCATAAAAATGTACCCCCCACTCCCATTCGAGGTCCAGTGCCATGCTGAGGAAGCCTGGTCCTGATTTGTTATGCAAATGACATGCTTTGCTTAATAAATCAATGTGCTCAGAAACTGGAACCTTCGCTTCCTCAGTTCTTCCAAATTTCACTTGCCACTCATAATGTGTCTTGCCATCATTTCTTCCCTTCCACTGTCAATTGTCACCACCCTAGTTTAAGCCCTCATTAACCCTGCCCAGGACTATTTTAATAACCTCCTTTTTGCCTTCCTGTCTCTTTTTTCTCACACTTCTGCTCCACCATCATTTACATGATGACCATGTAAATTTTCCTAAAGCCCTATTACTATTATTACTACAGTAAGAAGGATAGAGAAGCTAAGCTATGGGGTGGGGCTTATTTTTAAAAACCATGAAGGCCAGAATACCCAGGTTGAGGCTTTAGGTTGGTTCATAACAATGCAGCCACAGAACTAAATGTCTTTGAAGGAAGAGGAGAGAGAACCATGTGAGATCTCTTTGTAGCTGAGCAGTGTGGGATCTCCCCTTGGGCTAGGGTCTATTGTTCCTGGGTGACTTGTACCATCTTGGCATTTTCCTATGTTATGGTTGACCCTGGGGAAATTTTGTATTTACTGGTCTTGGCTTGGAGAACAATGCTCCAGCTAGATTGGCTTACCTGTTATTCTCCAAACTTGGCATTTCATCTCCTGTTTCCATGCTTTTGCAAAGACAGTACCCTGTTCTGTTCTTGGAACACATTCTCTTGCTATGTTGGCTTCTTAGAATCCATTGCTTCCTTCAAGGTGCTCAGCAACCACTTCCCCAGGGAAACCTTTCCTGAGCTTTCCAGTTTCTCTGTTCTCTCTTACTTCAAGTTAGCCTTTTTAGCCTGTATTTATTTACATACTGCCCTCAGTAAATGTAGGTTCCTTCTGATCCAATACAATAGGCATCTATTAAGTGCCCACTAAACAGTGAGTCTGATAAACATTTATTAAGTGCCTACTGTGGGCCAGGCACTGTGTTAAGCACTAGGGATACAAAGGAAGTTAAAGCAGAGACATACCTGTGCTGGGGAAGTTCACAATCTACTGGGAGAGACATCATGCAAACAAGCTATAAACAATGTTCCAGCTAGACTGAATACTTGCTGTTCTTCAGCCTTGTCACTCTATCTCCTGCTCCTGGGCTTTTGCAAAGGCAGTGCTCCTAGTTCATGTAACACTAAATGTGAAGGGAAGAGCCTGTTTTTTATTTACATCTTTGTATTATTCACAATATCTTCTATACGGTATTGTTTCTCCCTATTCTTCCCAGCTCAGTTATGAAGTCATGAGATGTAATTACAGATGATGATGACTTAATGTTACAAGGTGTTAATATAATGTTACCTTTTACAAAGTACAAATACGTTTTTTTGAATCAGAAGCGAGCAACTTTGATAATGGGTCAAGACTCTTGAAGGATTGCATTCTAGTTGGAGTCAGTACAGTCCAGGACTTGGAAGCTGAAGAATCCAGTGCAAGAGTGGACTGGGGAGGAAGAAGGGTTAGCCATATGCTGTAGAGCAGAACTGCTCACCCAGAAGGAGACACTCCCAGCTAGCAGCTAAGAGGTAATTTGAGAGTTCACAACACAAGTGAGGGAGGCACATTCTCCAGACATACACTGACACAGAGAATCAGTCACTTAAGACCATGAGCAGCTCCTGCATGACCTCTCTGGCAGCTATGGGCTCAAGGGTGAGTTAGTCCTGCCAATCAAGAGTTGGGCTGCAGTTAGGATTGTAAAAGGAGATAAAGGTCTTCCAGGCTTGGCAGGAACAGAGGAGTGAGTAACTTTGGCCACCTGGTGTTCCCCATGTGTGTTTCTCTACCATGGTTCTCTTAAGTTTGTGCCTATTATTTCCACAGAAACTAAGTATCTGTGAGAGGGTATATCCCAGGTTTATGGGAGAGAAATGTTTTATAAATAATGATCTTCCCATGCCAACTTAATGAATGCCTTTGCCAAGAGCTAATGGTGTCTACTGTTGGCTTGTCAAGGGGGGAATACCTGGGTGGGGAAAAGGACAGAAACACATGATGTGATGCGCTAGGTTCTTTCTTTCCCAATCTCTGACTTCCAGGTTACCCTGATTCAAATGGACTGAACCGTATCTTTCAAGGGTTACCTGGGGTTCATTATCATTTACTAAATCAGAAAGAGAGAGGTACTAATAAAGGGAAAACAGGGTGTCAACACCTTTTAAACACATTACAACCTCATTATCTGTGATTACATCCTGTGAGTAACATCAGTTGAGCTGGGGTTAGGGAAAGGAAACAGGAGGGTGAGCCAAATCTGTACCTTCTTATACTACTATAAGGCCGTACACATAGTCAATTTGTAATAAATGTGTGTATATACATACATAAACACACACATGGATTTTGTTAAATGAATAACACAGAAGGGTTTGGGAAGTAGCACAAGTCATAACAGCTTCATTCATAATGCCTTCAAAACTCTTTTGAAAAATTTTCTCAGGTAGACTAGTATCAGGTCATTGGACCATGATAACTACCACATCACTTCTCTATTTAAAAGTTTCACTGATATATCATTACCTCGAGAAAAATATATATCCTTTATCCTGTCATTCAAAGCCCTCTATAATCTGGTTTCAACGGCATTCTCTCATCTGGGTTCCAAAAGGAAGACTCCTTGTTCCCCATTCTTTGTCAATCCCCACTCTATGTCTCAGACGCCATGAAGCCTTCTTTGATTCCTATCTCCCCAAAGGGAGGTGACATATAGCCCTTTCTTCAGATTTCTCATTTACAATTATTTTGTCTTTCATTACGATTCCTCATATCCATGTCATATCTCCACTATTAGACTCTCTACTCCTCAAAGATGTATCCTATGGTCTTATTACATGTTTGCAGTTGCTGTACAAGCACCAACTACTTTGTACTCATTAGGTACTTGATAAAAATGGCAAAACAAATTTATACACTAGGCTGGGTTTTGGCCATGGGGCAGACATCCAGTATTCTATAAAACAGGGAATAGGTAGATATCTGATATGATTTGTGAGTAAATTACCATAATTTTAAATAGAGTCTTAACTCTTTTCATAGTTACAGGATTACATATGTAGACTAACATGATTTCCCTATAAGCAGAACACCAGTCAGTCCTGCTAAAGTGCTTGCAGTGTTTGCATATTAATAAGCACATTTTACTAGGACTTTCCAGCTCATTTTTCATTTAACTTCTTCTTAGCTTATAATCATTTCTCAAATCCTTCAACTCTCAATTATGTAGGGATTATGTAATTTGGGAATGATACTCCTCTCTGACCTCCTCCCCCACTTTCTTCTCCTTTAAAGTAGAAGAGAGCAGGAGATAAGCAGTCAGTGCTTTCTGAATAGCTATGGTAAAAGTATTGAAGAGGAAATACTTGAAGTTGGTGGCTAAGACAGCTTGGGAACTCTTTGCGGATTTTATTTTTTCCCATGTTACATTTGTTTCCTGTCATTCACTAGACAAATCCTCTCTACCCAGTAGGATTTTTATAAATAATGTATAGATGTGTTTTTTCACTAAAGTTTGATGATATTTTCAATACAATTGAATCTTCTATTTTTTGCATGGTTAAATATTAAAAGCACTTAACATTTTCCTTTGAAGCCAAGTTTATAATGGGCTGCAGGGCTAACGAAGGGTGATCCAAGAATAGGAACCAGCAAAATCTGCCAGGAGAGTACACCAAATTCCCTTTTCACTAGCCTTATATGAGCCAGTCACCTGTGACAGCCCAAAGAAAGGTGTTGACTTAAGAGAACTTTAGAGGAACTGAGCTAAGTTATTTTTACCGGACATGACTTAGGAAACTGGCATTTATTCTCTAAGTATGTCAAGTCCCAGTCTATCAAATTCAGTTATGTATGGCCTTTCCTTATTCATTTTTAGCAGCTCAGAATGTAAACATAACCCTGCTCTACTCTGGAAGGTCGATGCAAACAACTGCACTGACAGGCCAGAATTATCTGCTTTAAACCGTAGCTACTGCAGCTCCCCTCCTGTTTAGAGAGATATTTTAAAGAGTTTATTCTCATAGCACTTAAACCAGTGTTATAGTCATGGCTTGAGGAACAGAGATCAGCAGCAACAGGCATTCAATATTCACTCAGTTTTCCAACCTCATAGAAAGAGTACAATTAAAACAAATTTTCCAGAGTGGCAATCTGTTATGCCTACTATCTGCCTTTTAGTGAATACTTACTAACTGAATTAATTAACATATATAAAAGTACCCTCCATCTTGTTCAGATAATGTCTAAAAACATCGAACAACACAAAGATATTTTTCTTTGTATGCATCTGATTTTCAAGCTCCTGTTTGATAGACCTAGTCAAAATTCATCTCACATTTTTCTTACAGGTAGTGTAAGGTAATACAGCTGCTAGAGTCAACTTGGTGACACAGAGGATATAGAAAACGGGGCTTGGAGTCCAGAAGATCTAAGTTCAGAGTCAGTTTCAGATACTCGTTAGCTCTGTCACCTTAGGCAAGTTACCTAATCTTTGCCTGCTTCAGGCTTCAAACTGTAGAATGGGGACTCATAGGAACCTTGCACGGTTGTTATGAGGCTTAGTAAAGTGCCTGGTGCATAGTAAGCGTTTGATAAATGCTATTTCCTCCCTTATTTCTCACTTACAATGTTTGCTAACTGCCAGGCCTACTAAAAGAAGTAAAAGTACATACTGATCTTGATATCTTTAGGGCATTTTCAGGGGGTCTGGGGAACAGAGGAAACACAATGCCAAAGTTATTATCTACCTAGGGGTACCATCAAGGTAGAGAGGCTACAACCTTGGATCTGAGGGTAACTTAGTAAATCTTTGGAAGTACCTGTTTCTGTATCTTCATTAAAAAGGAACTCTTAGAATCACAAATACTTTATACAATTCCTTCTTCTAAGGAGCCCCAAATGTCCTCAAAACAGTTTGTTAATTCTGAAAATAACTTCATGGAGTGAGTTAGGCAGCAAGTGTTACTCCAATAACACAGTAATGTGAGGAGACACAGAGTGCAGATGACTTAAGTTTTTCCCAAGGATGCCAGGAAACAGTTTCTCACACACACACACACACACACACACACACACACACACACACACACACACACACACACACACACCTGTAAGGTATAATCCGATATAAGGAAGATTTTAAGAGTACTAACTGAAAAGGCTGAGTGCACATGAAAGCTGGAAAAACACCATCAGCAAGTTCTTCATGGAATAATTTTTATTTTCTAAAATAATAATGTGAGAATGCAGGAAGTACTTTATAAAACATAACAATGACTTTTAAGGAAAATAACCAATCACCTCTTGAACCTGGGAGAGGGAGGAGGAAGTGCGGAAAAGTTTGCCATTAAAAAAATAAAAAAGATCAAGCAGATAAATATTTCAGGAATGGTGGCCTTGTGTCCCAAGAAAATTCTGGGAACTTCCATCAGGAAGTCTGGGAGAAAGGAAAACAATAACTGACTCAACTCCCTAAGAAAGAAGAGTCAGATTTTAGGTGACAAAGGTAAGGGCAGAGAACAGCAAATCAAAGCACAGTAGACACAGTTTTTCCTTTTTAGAAGGACAGAAAATGATGGATCTTGCCCTGCCAATAGACTGGATCATGCATCATAAAATGGCAGTTTTCTGCTTTTCTCTCAACTTTCTGAGATCACTAAATGATTTCTGCTTCTTCTCCCAGCTTTTAAAAAAAAAGCTGATTTGACAGATGACAAAATAGGATAATTTAGGGGAATGTGCCACCTCCCAGAAAGTATTAAAGAAATGGAATTAGAGAAGTAATCAGAGCATTCAATCTGGTATGGGAGTTTGGAAAACAAGTCATAGTAAAGTCTAAGATATCTGTTACTAAGAGTGAGTTGGTAATATGTAGATGAAGAAGTGGTATTTGGGGGAGAGGCAGTTGAAATAGGCGGAAATGTTGATGAAACATGGAGACAGAGGCAATGCCCACCTACTATAGCAGTTCAGATGGAAAACAGTGGTGACCAAGAAACTCTGGTGGGTTAAAACCACTGACAAGTACTGCCCTGAGTATCAAATGAGGTAATATTTGGAAAACACTTAGAACAATGCCTGGTACATAGGTGCTTAATAAATGCTTACTATTCTCTCTCCCTTCCTTTCCCTGAGTAAAAAAAAAAAACAAAACATACTTTAGAGTACAGGAAAGAGATCTCATCTGCACTATCCACTTCTGGTGATTCATGTGGACAAAAATTATAGTGCCAGAGGAAACCTAGAAAGTATTGTTAGAGATTAAGGAGTTTTTGGTTAAGAAACTGAAGAACACAGGAGTTTAAGACATGTTTTCTTCACTCTTAGACATTGAAGACAAGGGGTATGGGAGAAAAAAATTTGATTTGAGAAGTAAATAGTCAGCTAAGAAGATGATGTCTGAGAATTGGATTTGGATTCCTGGATCATGGCTTAAAAATATAGGGAAGACAGATTCCTGACCAGGAGTGGAGTAGACCAGGCACAGACTGGTAAGAATGTACTTTCTAGATATCTTATAAGTCTAATAAAAAAGGGCTTTAAACTAAAAATGATAAGGGAAGAATACTATCATGCATATCCACCAAGACAGGTACCACAGAGATCAGCTATACTGAAGGAAGAACTAGTTGGAATACTCAGAGATTCATAGGATATAAAATCCAAGAAAGGAGTCAGTAGTAAATACCCAGGCCTCCAATATCTATGCACAAATGCACAAAGTTTAGGTAACAATCAAAAGGTCTATAGGTTCTAATGCAAGAAGAAAAACTTGACCTAAAATATATTATGAGACTTGAGTGAAACTCAAGGCTATGTAAAAAAACAGGTTAGGTAAACGGGGAGGGAAGCAGAATAACATATATTAAGAAGACAATCTGTTTATGGCGGAAAAAGAGGAGCATAATAGGAGGCATTGGGATGAAGATCTATAAAGGGAGAAACAGAAGCCATTTTGTTACCAAAATTTGCTGCATAGTCCCTGGACAGAAAGAGTAAATAGATAAGGAATTCAGAAAAGAGATCACAAGCCTGGTAAACATGCATGAAATATAGTTGCGATCCAGTCATCTAACATGCTTAATCTCTGTCACAAGATTTTTGACGTATCTTAATGTTAATTTTCATCATTCAAAAGGTGAAGAAACCAACAGGGAAAATCTACTCTGTACATGTGATTCTTGCTAATAGAGAGTAACTATTTACTGGAGTGGGAATGATAAGGGCCTCAGGGGAAACGACTGTTCTTCCTTGGTATTAGAGGAAAGAAAATTTGGGCTCAGTCTGACTTGCATCCTAGATTCTGAGAAATAAGGTAGAAAAGAGATTAGAGGAAGGATAAGTTAATTCCATGCACTTAAATTAATTCTACTAGGAAAGTCATCCTAGGAGGACAGAGAAACTTTTCGGATGAAATTCTAAAGAAACAAAGGGAAACAATTCCAATCAGGAAGAGACACACATATGTGTGCGTACACATACACACACAAATATATGTATGTGTGTATACATACATACACACATGTGTATGTATGTATATGTATGTATATATATGTATGCATATACATATTCATCTGTCTATGATAGAATGAGGTACTGATTGAGATATTTACAGAAATGTATGAACCTGTCTTTATAGGCTGATGTCAAGTGCTAAAAGTCAGAAGCAGTTGAAGATGAAAAGGAAAGCTAAGGACAATAAGAAAGTTTTGTTTTTAGTTCTATTTGGGAAAAGAGAAGGTTAAAAGGCAGGACAGAACTCTTTTCTTGGGATGGATTGAACAATGATAAAGTGACAGTGGAAAGAATTCTTATTTTGCTTCTCTCTTTTCTAAGAGGAAATGACCTTTTCATTGGAAACAAAACAAAAATGGCCACAGGGTTGGTGAATGGCCAGTGTACTCCAGATTTAAATGACAGACAAACAATAACAAAGTGAAATGGAATAGTCTGCCAACTATATAGGCTACTGAACTTGACTTTGACTCCCAGGTAAATTCTCAAATGGATTACTAAAGAGATGGTTAGTGAAGAAAAAACAAGTAGTCGTAATTATAGAAGACCATGTGGTACAATGGGAAAGAGTATTGGATTTGGAGTTAGATAGTCTTTGCCATTTACTGAGTGACTTGGGTGAAGTCATAACCTCTTTAGGTCTCTTTACCTGTAAAATGAAATAATAGGATTAGACTATCTGTAAGGTTTCTTCTGTCTCTAAACCTATGAATCTTTGCTTTCAAGAGCCATATTGACTTCATCAAGAATAGGCTTAACAAACTAATTTTGTTTTCTATTTTTGAAAGGAATCCTTCACTCATATGTCAGGTGATACTGTAGTCAGAATTTACTTATATTTTAGTGAAGCTTTTCATAAAGTATCTCATCCTATTATTGTGGAAAAGATGAAGAGTTGTGGACTAGACAGTAATATAATTAGATTAAGATCTGGTTAAATGATCAGACTCAAAGAGTAGAAATTGATAGTTCAAAGTCAACTTGGCAGAGTATCTCAAAAAAAGTGCCAAGGATCTGGGCTTGGCTTTGTGTTGACTAGTATTTTTAGCAAGGACTTGGATAAAGGTCAACTTTGCAGATGACATGAAGTGGAAGACAAAGGATTGGAATCCAAAGAGATAATCACAAGCTAAAGCACTGAACTGAATTTAACAAGTAAAGTTCAACAGGAATAAATGAAAAGTCTTATACTTAGGTTCAAAAAATCAACTTTCCTAGTATAAGATGGGGGAATGCATTGTTAGAGAACAGTTAGGAAAAGATCTAGAAATTCTAGTGGGGTGTGAGCTCAGTATTAAACAGTGTGATGGGGCACTCAAAGAAACCAATATAATCTTGGGGCTACATTACAAGAGGCACAGTTTCTAGAAACAAGGAGATAGTAGTCCCTTTGTATTTTGCCCTGGTCAGAACAGATCTGAAATATTGTGTTCGGTTCTGGGCAGCATAGTTTAAAGGAAATGAATGAGACAGACAACACCTAGAAGCATAAATCAGCCAATCAGCATATTTACCAACTGACTTTCGAAGGTTTTAGCCCAGAGGGGGTGTGTGTGTGTGTGTGTGTGTGTGTGTTCGTCCTTCATTGCCAAAGAAGACCATGCCATCAGAGAAATGATGACATGACTTGCACTTGACTTTGTTTTGAGTGAGGGAGGGCTGTGCAGGTCACCAGCCTCACGTCTCCTCCAGAGTCATCTGAATCCAGTGATGAGATATTCATCAGGATGACTGGAGATGACCCAGGATGAGGCAATTGGGGTTAAGTGACTTGCCCAAGGTCACACAGCTAGTGAGTGTCAAGTGTCTGAGGTGAGATTTGAACTCAGGTCCTCTTGACTCCTGCACTGGTACTCTATCCACTACACTACCTAGCTGCCCCGCAATACACAGTAACAGTAGTATTGTAGGATGATCAACTGCGAAACTTAGTAATTCTGAACAATATAATGATCCAAGAAAATTCCAAAGGATTTATGATGAAATATAGAAGATTGCTGGGTTCCACTTGCTATCTTCAGAGAAACCCTGCTTTTATCTCTCTTGCTCCACTAGTAGCTTTCTAGGTAAATTCAAAACTATATTCACTTCATGGCTATTTTTTTGATGCATAAAAATGAAACTAATGGGCTGCAATTCAAATTCAATTCAACAAAATTTAATAAGCATTTTCTACTACAAAAATAGAAATGATTGTCTGCAATGAGAAGATAATATACAAAGAACTCCAGAGTTAGTATCTGGACATCTGAGTCTTTCTAGTACCAGTATGTTATTTTTCTGCTCTATTCTTCCAAACAGTAAGTTTCCCTTGTAGTACTCATCTCACTGGATTGTTATGAGGTTCAAACAGGTATGCAATGCATTTGGCAAAGCTGTGCATCATGCATTTCAACTATCATCATTATTAATTATTACTCTCCCCTTTTTCGTACATGAAATTTGACTTAATATCACAAACTCCACAAGAGCGTGTTTGTAGGTAGCAGCTGAACGAGAACTGACAGCTGTTACAGAACTGGGCCAAATGGTCTAAATATAACTTCATGCTTCAAGCACCCAGTAGTGACTCACACTATGCTTTGCTGTTATATGAAATTCAACATGCTCCTAATTTCAGAATTTAAAAAAAAATTTCTTCCATTTGATCAATTGCTATTTTTTCAATTCTGAAAATAACAACTGCATTTCTTTATCAATGTCTTTTAAGCTTATAGTTTTAAAGAAAAATCCATTTTCTCAGGCATATAATTAAAATGTGCCAACTCCTTCTAGAAATCCATTCAGTCAGCTGGATTTTCTTGAAAATCACCTAGATGTTTTCATGAAAGCCCAAGGTATAAGCTATCACAGTTTTTGGTAGAGGCTTTGACAGAGTGGATGCTCCGCTAATACTTTGGAAAAGAAATGCCATATAAAGGATGCCATATAAAGGACCAATCAAGGCACTAGCTGCCATTCTCCTTCTGGTGCCAGCAACAAAGAAACAGAAGGAAGTACGTCCATGTCATGGATTTCTTCAAGACAATTCATGAGGCTCCAATTAAGCCTAAGATAGGAACTAAAAGAATTGTTTCTAGAATAACGATTATCCATGGGTATTCCTTAACAAGATTTTTCCACCATTAAAAAAAAAAAAAAACTTCAAATTTGATCACATCTATATATTCAAAGATAAGGATTATGGAAACTGGGTACATTGAGTCAAGAAGAGGCAATGTCTTTCCATCTGAAGGGTGGTTACAGCAGTAATTCTTCGGGCTTTTTCCCCATTTCCATCAAAAACTGAACAAAAGGAAGCGGGCTGACTGTAACGCAGAAAGAATCTATGACTTATAAATAAGATCTTTGGAAGAACTCTCACTTTGAGGATAGTGAGATATTGGAATGACAAATAAGATGATAAAGTCCTTTCTATAAATTTCACTGAAAATACATGTAGCTAATCTGGGATCTATCCTATCCAGGGACATGGAGAGTTAAGTATTTAAATCCATCATGTTTCTCTTCATTGTCCTTTAGGTCACCTGTAATTTTGATTCTTCAGAGAACATGTTGTTTGATGTTTTTCTGCCACAGAATGGGCTGATTGAAAGAATATTGGTGGGGAAAAGGGGTACTTGTACAATTAGATTAAGCTCCTTCACTCAGTATAAAATAACAGCTAACATTATACAGTACTTTCAAGTTTGCAAAGCACTGTACATAGTATATGATCTCATTTGGTCATCACATTCACCTTGTAATATGCTATTATCATCTTCATTTTACAGATGAGGAAACTGAGACTGAGAGAGGTTCAGTGATTTGCTCAGACTCATACAGTGGGTTTGTAAGTGACCGAGGTAGGATTCAAACTCATGTATTCCTGACACTAAGTCCAGCACTCTCTCCACTACATCGGACTGCCCTAACTTCTAACATTTGTGGGGCATCTGGGACCAGTCAGGTGATCTAGAATTTAGATAGCCTATGTGTACTTCTTCATCTTCCTGTGCCAGGTCAAATATTCAGGTGATCCAGGGATGGCAATGAGGTAGAGAATGCATATATTTTTGCATCCTTTTTATATGAGTGAACATGTCCATTCAATTAGTTGGCAGGTAGACTATGCAGAAAATCCAACAGTTTGATTAACTTAATGTGAGGCTTTTTTTTTTACATTCTCTGAAATTCTTAAATCTAAGACAAATTAGTGGTATCAAAATAAAATAGAAACAGATCCCTGGGAGTCACATGTTGACTTAGAAAACCAAAATTTAACATTACTTATGTTGCTTTGCCTTTTTATATTGTTAAACATATCCCAATTACATTTTAATATGCTTCTGGTCCCATTCTGGAATTTTGTACCCCAAGGGTTCTGAGTTTGACAATTCTAGATCAGATATACTGTGAAAAATCTTTTTTAGGCCTAAAGGTTCATGTGTGTTAAGGAAATAGTTAATTACACTGTTACTAGAGGGTAGGTAATATACTTAATATTTCTGTGTCCCTTATAGTACCTAGAACAGTGACATATACATGGGGATTTAATAAATATTCGCTGATTGAATAAATTAGTATTCTAGTCTATAAAGTTAAATTCTGGTATAATAATTTTTTCATTAAATTTGACTACATTAACTGGACTACATGTTTTTAAATGTTTATCCATGAATGGATAACATTGCTATTACTATTATTATTAACAAAAATATTACAGAGACATAGAAAGAAGGTCATGGTGCCCTGGTGATTACACAAAGCTAGATTTTGGGTCACTGGACTCAGGAAATGATAATCAAGTGTTCTGTTTGTTCCAGAGCTGATAGCATGATCAAGAAATGTTATCACAGATTTGGCAAGCAAGGTTAACCACACACAAGCTGCATCAGTAAATTTCCCTATAAGACAACAAGAAACTTCACAGGCTTTATGATTATTAAACTTCAGAATGACTCACATAGCAGAGCCCAACCTACCCTCTCCAAATGTTCCCAGATCAAGGATGTTGCACAAACATGCTTTCCGGGACTTTAGCTCTTATCACTTGACTCAGATTTCACACTATGCCTTGGAATGAATGATTGAAAGCACCAGGGATGTTTAGTTTAAAGACAGTGCTGTAGTGGAACGTGGTAGCTTTCTGTATTATTACTTCATACCCTAGTATGTCAGTCTACGTGGCAAGATGACAATCTAATAATGCATTAAAGCACAGCAATAAATCTACTGTACGTAAGTCATTATGTGTATTTAAACTGACTGTCTCCCTCCACTGTTCTTTAAGTCACCTGTAATTCTGGATCTTCAGAGAGCAGTATTCCATGCTTTACAGTCATATAATGCGGAGAATCTTGGTGTTGAGAAGGGAGACTTTTAAGTCAGGTAATAGCTCTGGATTACTGAAAGAGTGGTCTGAAAGAAGCAGTCACTATTCAGAAGAGAGAGACCCAAGAACAGAAGTTCCTTCAGGGTAAGGGATGTAGTGTAAGTAGTGAAGTGGTTGGTTAGAAGGCTGTGGAGGAGATGGTCAGAGAAAAAGGAGAGAAACCAAAACAACTGAAGACTGATGAGACAGAACAGAGTGAGCATGTAAAAAATGGGGCCACCTTTTCCCATTCTGTTTCCTTCATGGCTGCAAGAAGGTAGGACTGCTTTGAGCTAGGCTGAGAATCAGGTGAGGGAAAGGGCAGGTGCTCATTCCCCCACCCCCACCTCCACCCCTACAGGTACTCCATGGGGCCAATGGTATCTTCAAGCTAATGGCTACCTCTGATTCTCTGTGTTTATTCCTTCCTGATATCAGGCTCACAAGTATTCTGAAGTAGATGGGTACAAACAGTGATCTTGTAAATGCAGGAGATCCAAAAGTCCCATCAGAGGCCCCAATGGCAAGCAGAGTCAGTAATCAAGTGCACCGGAGGTAGCATCAACTAAAAGTTATTAGCAAATGACTGAGTAGCAACCTTCAGATAGAAGTGTACAGTACACCTTATGGAAACTACATGGTCCAGAGAGAGTGCAGGGCAATAGCTCAGTGAGATGTCTCAGTTGTGGCTGAGTGAGGCAGTGACATTATAGGAGCAGGGCTACAGTTGGCATATTTCTGTTCCCATAGAAGAGAAAGGGGAAAAAGAGATAACCACAAGCAGTGGAGTGGCCTGTCTCAGCAGCGGATGATCCATCCAGAAGAAAGTGACACCTAAGGGCTGCTTCATGAGGACTCCTTGAAGGGAGAAAAGGACTTTCAGGGCCAGTATACTTATTCTTTATATATGTGCCTCACTTTCATTGAACCTTGAGTTCTCTCTCTCTTTCTCTCTCTCTCTCTCTCTCTCTCTCTCTCTCTCTCTCTCTCTCTCTCTCTCTCTCTCTCTCTCTCTCTCTCCCCTTTATATGTACAGGGGGAAAGTGTACCTCTTTTTTTGGGGGGGAAATGTTTTGTACCAACTTTTCTTGTTACAACTTCCTGTTAAATCTCCTTAATAAATGCGAATGGAATCTTGCTGATTGATTTAACAATCTGAAGCGTACCAATAAGGGGTTCATGAATCTAAGACCTCATAAAAAGTAACCTATAGTACCACGGTATTGAGACAATCAGCACATTATCCACAAATGGACTATCTAAAGGAAATTCACCTTCCATTTCTATTCTGTAAAGAAAATCTTCCATGATACTGATGAACTACTTGGGATAAACATGTTCCCCTGTTATATGCTTTTCTTGATACAGATAATGAAGAGATCTTTAAACACAGATGTCATTATGGTTGTTTCAAAGAATTACAAACCATTTATATATATATATATATATATATATATATATATATATATATAGAGAGAGAGAGAGAGAGAGAGAGAGAGAGAGAGATTTCTTACCCCAGGCTTCATTAATTAAAAAAGAAATTAGTAACTGTATTTCACGATAATTAGTTTCCTTTGCAACATATTTTATTTTATGCGATTAAAAATATTAATCTGAGGAGTCCATGAGTATTTTGAGGTTGCTAAAAGGGTCTATGACCAAAAAAAGGTTAAGAATTCTTGTTCTTGATAAATGTGGGCCAATCCCCTCTCTTTAGAGTTAACTTATAATTTTGAGGCATGTAATATGGTACCTTAAATACATACAAAAAATACCTTCCTGTCTACTATCTTTTGGAATGTGAATACTTCATCCTGAATTTGGTTATCTTATATCAGAACAGTGAGAACCTTTCATGGGGCCAGAAAACAAGTCAAAGCAAGAATGGAAACTGAATTGCAGAACTGTCAAAAACTACTGTACAAATCCAGTGGAAACACTGCTTATGGTAAGAAAGTACTGACTTGTACAAAAGCAAGACACCTCCACACAGAGAACGAAAAGAAACAAAACCCACAAGTAGTAGAAACATTTTGGGTATTTGGAAACATGTAACCAAACCTGAGCCAACCACTGCTACTTTTGTTGGACAAGGAAAAGATATTTTAGAGAAGGAAAACAACCCTTATCTATTATCCTTTGGTGACCTTTTGATGTCTTTGGGTCAAATATGCAACTTCCAAAAAGAATCCTAAAGAATTACTGTTGAGAGTTGGAGAAAGGATCCATTAAGCTGGTTAGTCAAATAGTGTTAAAAAGAACCACACTTACAGCTTTTAAGATCCCTGTGGCATCCTCATGAAGCCAGGTAGGGTAAACAACTTCATCGTTCAATATGGCTTCAAAAAGATCATCTTCATTTTCAGCTTCAAAAGGAGCGTGGCCACATAGCATCTCATACAGTAGTACTCCCATTGCCCACCAATCCACAGCAGGACCGTAGAGCATTTCCTGGAGAATCTGTGGACCAAATGAAGTGATATGATTAAGACAGGTTTTTATTTTTCAGTTAATTTTTAATTAATGAGTAGACTCTTAAATCAAGAAGAGATCAAGCCTTTTTTCCTTTCTCACTAGAAGTGGCGCTTTCCATACTAGGTCTCCAAAGATAATCCCCATCACCTCCTACTGACTGATTTCACTGAGACTGAGATGCCCTAATGCCAGCAAGTGAATAATACAAAAAAAGTTATATAGTCATCTTGGGTATCTTACCATCTCCCTTGCTGCTGTTCTCTCCCCCATATCCTCTTTTATATCTTACTTTTAGAAAGAGCATGGCAATTGACTGACCTATGGATGTATTGACCACCCCTGTATCTCCCCGGACCCAAACCTTTTCCTTTAGACACTACTTCTCTATTTGTATTGTCTCCTCTTATTAAAATATATCTTTATGGCATCAAGCACCATCTCATTGTTTTATTTTATCACCAGAACTTATCACAGTATTTGACACAAATGCCTTTCACTCATTCACTTACCCATCCATTCATTCATCCATCCACCCACCCACCCACACCCATCCATCCATCCAACCATCCAGTCCCAATTCCTCTATTTATAGAGGAGGACATTGGGGCCCAAGACCATTGAAGGTTACTTCTCCAGTTAGTGGCAGCCTGGAACTAGATCCCAGATTTCCTGATGATCTGTCCAGTCCTCATTATATCAATTATGAAACACTGCATTAAAATGAGATAGTTCCTTATATGTTCCTACTCAAGCTTTACTGTTAAACGTTTCCCTGTGGGTGCCTCAGAAGAGTTTGCTCATGCAATCCTAATTAAATATTTATAGACTCAAGCCAGCTAGATGACATAAAGGCCACCAGATATAAGCATAAAAAGCTTTTCAGAAATGTCAATACAAAGAAGGGCAGACAGGTAATGACTCAGACCAAGGCCCTGCCCAGTGGCTCTCTACCTCATCCTTAAATAGTGAACAAATTTACCTTTAAGGAACAGACCTTTCTCTCACATTCTTTCCCTCTGCTAGGCTTTGTTTCAAGTTTTTTTAGAGTTTTGGGTTACCAATAGTCCAATACAAAGAAACATAGAGCACAAAAGACAGTTCAGTAAGCCAGTTTTATTTGGGAACATAATTACAATAAAAGAAGGCAGTCAGGATGATTATGGAAACAGACTGGGTTCACTGGAGTTCTGAGTGGAATTCGCCCGCCCCTGCCCCGAACTAGACAAGTCTGGTGGGGATTCTTAGGGTTCTTATCTTGGCTGAGCTGTAACAAGCATTGGTGGGAAGGAGCAAGGAGCATAGACTGGTGCTAACTGAAGCTTGTGAAGGAGCTGGGTGGGGAGGGAGAGGGCAAATAAGACTTCTGCTAGCTGCTTGGTATTCAAGCTTCCTGCCACTAGGCAGGAAAAGAGGTTTACAGCTGTTATGGTCGGTCTCATTTTGACAGGGTGACTTGGGGGGCTTTAGCTTCCTTGGGGCTTCTTTACTCAGTGGGATGGGAAGGCTACTGCGGTCATTACACTCTCACAGCCCCGGCTTCCAAATGATAACAGTATATCCCTGGGAAGGAGGATCACTTAAGGGCTGTTATGTAACAACTTACCATGGTCTGCATTGGGTGAGAAATTTTAAATGAATGAACTTCAAATGTAGTAATGTAGTAAAGGGAGAATATGGAAGTGGAAGTGAGGAGCAAACCTGCTCCCCAAATTTTCTACTCCATTTAGATCATGGTTTTGATGCTATGCAACAGCACCTAGATTCTTCTCCATCATTTACCAAAAAGTTTAGCACCCTGATCACTATCTTCTACTTCTGCCTTAATGCTTTTATTAGCGCTGTTCAGTCATGCCCAACTCTTCTTAAGAGAGCCCATTTGGGGTTTTCTTGGTAAACATACTGAAGTGGTTTGCCATCTCCTTCTCCATCTCATGTTACAGATGAGGAAACTGAACCAAAGAGGATTAAGTGCCCAAAGTCATATAGCTAGCAAATGTCTGAGGCTGGATTTGAACTCAGATTTTCTTGACTCCAGTGCTCTATCCACTGTCCCACCAAATGGCCCCATTTTTATACTAGGAAACTTCCACATGCACACTGATGATTCCTTAAACTCCCTAACTTTTCAATTCCTTAGCCTCCTTAAATCTCATCACTTGACCTCAGGCACATGCCTGGATGGTCACATCCTAAATCTCACCATTACCCATAATTTATTAGTGTTCTAGACTAGTGACGTCAAAAATAGAAACATATCCCTACTGCACCTGGTTATTTTTCAGGTCTTTTGAAAGTCTGACATCTCTGCTCTAGGGAATTCTTTGAGATGATAAGTTGCAGACCTTTATTGGAGGAGGAAGTTTCCTCATCATGGAGTTCCCTGTAACAGTGAAATCATAGCATGCATGCCTGCATATGTGTGTGTGCGTGTGTGTGTGTGTGTGTGTGTGTGTGTGTGCGTGTCTAAAATTGTTGTATTTCCAATTAGAATCTAAACCCCTCCCATCAACTGGGGAATGGCTAAACAAATTGTGGTATATGGTTGTGATGGAATACTATTGTGCTGTAAGAAATGATGAAAGGGATGATTTTAGAAAAACGGGAAAACTTATATGAACTGATGCGAAGTGAAGTGTATTGAACTAAGAGAACATTGCATATAATAATAACAAATATTTTATTGATAATCAAAACTGTGAAAGACTTAGCTACTCTGACCAATACAATGATCCATGACAATTCCAAAGGACTCAGGATGAAAAATGTTATCCACTTCCAAAGAGAGAACTAATGAACTCTGAGTACAAATTGAAGCATTATTTCTTTTTTAGTTTTTACATTCCTTCCTTCATTTTTTTCTTTCTACATGGCTAACTTGGAAATGTTTTGTATGACTTCAGTGATGGGTATTATATATATTGCTTTCTAAATGAATTTAGCAGAGAGTAGAGAAAGAGAATTTGTAGCTGAAAACAAAAATTTTAAATTGAAAAAATGTAAACTTCTTGAGAGTAAGGATTGTCTCATTTTTTGTATTTGTAACCCCAGGAACTAGCACAATATCTGGCATATAGTAGGCCTTAATAAATGCTTGCCATTGACTGACTACAAGGGATTCCTTTCAGTTCTGTTAAAAAATAGCTGGGACACATAAATGAGGTGAGAAGGAGATGAATATGGAAGGAAACAGAAAAGAGGCAGAGAGAGTGAAGGAGGAAACACTGGTAATCCTATTTTTTTTTTTTTTTTTTTTACCATTCAGGTATCTTGTAGCTTGTGTAAAGATCTTTTGTTCCCAGTTTGGATCATGTTATCATAGAGTCTGCCCTTTCTCCATAAAATGAGCTTGCTCCAGAGTGTCACTGATTCAGCCTCACTGGCCCATGTTGCCATCAGCCTGAGTTGGTCTGAGGTCTGTGACCTCTTAGCGCAGAATTATAGTATTCCCAATGTCTGACTTCTAAAAACCATAACCTGTAAAACCGGCTTACCTCTGGGGCAATGTAGTCAGGTGTGCCGCAGAATGTTGCAGTGGTAATGCCATCACAGATCCCTTCTTTGCACATTCCAAAGTCAGCCAATTTACAATGACCCTCATGGTCCAACAATACATTATCCAACTTCAGATCTCTGAAATAAACAAAGAGCAATCGATCACAAAAGCTGCTGAGTACATTGGTTATAGTAGTTGAAAACAAATGATATATGGAACTGAGTCATGTCAATGGTACTGGCTCATACCAGGTAGTGAAGGCAGGTGCTATGGAAATTTCTCCATTTTGATCAAGAATACCTTTGGACTAGAAACCTCCACATAAGCTCTTTGGTAGAGGCCATGATACCAGTATAATAGAAGGTATATATTTATAATAACCATAATAAAAATGTAATATTCCTAGAAATGACCAATAAAAATAATTGAACTCTAGAGTAAAAATTGCAACTGTGACCTCCACATTATTTACATCTTGGTAAATTAGAAAAAAAAAACATTGGAACATCTTATCAAAATAGAATGAATCAAAAAACCCCGTGCACTTGTCCTGTGCCCCCTTTCAAATTTCAAAAAATATAGATTATGCCCACGAAGTGCCACCTTTGTTTTAAATAAAGGTAGTAAAGGTACATATGATTCTTAATTTGCCAATTTCATTTATCTCTTTCATAGGATAAACAACAACTAGCATTTATATAGCATTAACTCTGTGCTAGACACTATGCAAAGCCTTTAACAATTATCTCATTTAAGCCTCATCAATCCTGGGAAGCAGGTGTTATTATTACCCCATTTTACAGATGAGAAAGCTGAAACAGACAGAAATTAAGTGAGTTTCTCAGAGTCACAGCCAACATGTGTCAAGGTAAGACATGAATCCCATGTCTTCCTGAATCCAATGCCACCTCTCTATTGACTATGGCACCTTGACTCATAACTACATTAATCTGTCTTACTTTATCTAGCTACATCCTACCATCTTTGGACAGAGAAGCTATTTCTAGTTTTTATTACAAATAAAATCATTGAATTTTTTTTCATAGATAGGTCTATTTTCCCCTTTAATGATATCTTCAGGTGAAAAGACAAGCAATGACAATGTAGGATCAAAGAGTACGATCAGTTTTGTTATCTTAAATTGCCAGACTCCTGTCCAAAATTTTTCACTGATCTATTATCTCATTAACAATTGAACAAGGGCTTCCTTCCCTATCACCTCACTATGACTGATTTTTAACATTATTTTTGTCCAATTTAGTTGGTGTAAGTTGGGATCTAAAGTATGTTTCAAGATGCATTTACTTTGACTAGGTAATTGAATGGCTTTTTATATAATTATTCATACATAAGTAAAGCATTTTTTATATTATAGAGTACAATACAAATATTAGAGATTTTTCTCCATTGGTGTAATCTTATAGAAGACATGCATGAGTTGCAAATTCTGAATAGCAATCCTTTATTTGATATAGCTACTACATATATCTTCCCTATGATTTCTCTGCTTTTATTTTAGAGGTGTTGCTTTTGTCCTGCAAAATTCATTTTTTCTGATACAGTTTTCAATATCATGATCATTACTTCATTTGAGTAATTAACATTTTCACCCTCCTCACAATTAAGATAAATATACAATCCCCTTTTCTCCTAGTTTCTTATTTTTAAAGAAATACATTTAGATCATTAAACCAGTTTGAGTTTACTGAAAAATAGCATATTGCATGAAGTTGGAAATAAATATCTTATTTTACCAAGTTATTAAAAACTAAATTATGATTCTTAGATAGTTTTTTGAAATGACACTATGATAATAACAACTCACATTTAAATACTATTTTGTAGGTTATGAAATACTTTCCTCATATCAACTCTCTGAAATAGGTGGCAACAAGCATTTGTTCCCCCATCTTGATGACAATAAAGTTTACAGAGGTTATGTGATTTGTTCAAGGTTATAGAGCTGACAAGACAGAACTCTGACACCAGTCTTTTGACTCCAAATTCAGTGATCATCCCATTACCATCTATTGCCTCTGCTGTCTGCCTCTAGTGCCTCACCTTGGGTAAATTATAACTTCAAAAGGCCCCAGTTTCCTCAACTACAAAATAAGAGGGTTGAACAAGATGACCTCTGAGGTCTCTTCCAAACTATGATACTAATTTGCCATATGTCTTTTTAGTAGGTCTCTCGTACTGAGGTTTAACCTTTAGGAATTAAGGGTAGAGAGTCATCTGTAGAGGGAATGTACGTAGCACAGTACATAGAGTGTCAATCCTGGAGTCAGGATTCATCTTCTTGAGTTCAAATTTAGTCTCAGACATTTACTAGTTGTGTGACTGTGGGAATCACTTCATACTGTTGGCCTCAGTTTCCTCATTTAAAAAGTGAGTTAGATAAGGAAATATCAAAGAGTATCTTTGCCAAGAAAACCCCAAATAGGTTTATGAAGAGTCAGACACAACTAAAATGACTGGCCACAAGTCATCTGTAGATTGAGATGCTATACATACAACAATTATAGACCAAATCACCCATTCTGAGTTCTGATCAAATGTGATTAATGTGAACACAAGCACATACTCTTATATAAGGGATTTTAGACACACATACCTGATTGCCACATAGCATATTTTTTTGTTGGGTCTGGATGTGTTTTTAGTAGTACAGAGAACTCTTGGTAAGGACGCTACTTCCACTTAAGTAGGCTGGCAACTGCTCTAAAACTAAGAGTCTTGGTTAGGCAGTTGCTTCTGTAACCAAGGGGTTAAATGTCTTGCCCAAGGTCACATGACTAGTGTGTGTAAATGGCAGTACTTGAACCCAGATCCATCTGACTCCAAAGTTAACTCTCTATACTACCTCAAGCAACTGCTGTATTTTGCTTACCAGTAAAATGTCTGAACAGCATATATACATTTACATGCACATACATATGTATGTATACTTCTCTATTGTATTCTTGTGCTTTGTAAGTGATCTTAAGGAGAGAACAGTAACCTCTAGGGTCATGCACATGGGGCCCTATGCATTTGGTATATGATAAGTCTACAAAGCCAGCATGGGCTGAGATAACTCCCCCTTTAGCCCTCTCAACCCAATGGATTGCCTAATGTCTATGAGGTATAGACCTTCAAGTGCGGGGACCTCAAAACTGGAGTCCCTCCTCAGCCAACAGGAAAACCTAATCTAAGAGTCTGCAAGAAATAGTTCAGGTGGGCACCTGTGAGAATAACTGAATTGTTAGTGTGATCGTTTACACCTTGAGAATTGCTACAAATTCTACAAATCAGGGTTTAATTTCTTGTTTTGTTGATTGTCTAGATTTAAGGATGGAGGAAACATTAATGCAGATTTAAACTTAAAAGTGTGTCCTGCTCACATTTTCCAGAGAACTGGCTGTTAAACATTTCCAAGTACACTCCTGCTAATGGTCCCAAGGGGCAAATCTTGATTAAGGAGGAAAGGATAATGCTTCCAAAAGCAGGTTTCCAGAAAGATAAAGTCACAAACATCAAGCCATCATGTCCACTGATCTGCCTATGGGCACTTCACATTTTGTGCTTTGGAAGAGAAAGCACAGACAAATGGGTTCCTGGGAGAGATTGTAGATAGACTCAAACTATGGGTTAGGAACCACCAAATTTCAGAACTGGTCGCTGTAATTTTGTTTTCTTGGTGTTTTATCAAATCAAAGTAAACAAAGAACTTGGGACTGAGCAAATGTGTGTTTGCTGAAAAGAAATCGTGAGTTCAATGACCTTAGAAAGTTATGAAAAGACTTGAATGAAAGTGATAAAGAGCAAGGTAAGCAGAACCAAGAGAACATTGTATATAGTAACAGCAATATTATTTTAAGAATGACTTTGAGTGACTAAGTCATTTTGACTATTAGAAATACAGAAATTAAAAATAAAGACATATGAAAAAAGATGCTATCTACATCCAGGGAAAGAACTGATAGAGGTATAGAATTAAGAGGTGGGAAGGGACTGATCATCCCCCTCATCTTGACAAAGAATAGACTTCCACATTTTTGTCCTGTGGAGTGGTACAGATCGGGGGAATTTGCAAGTTCAATTAGTTCAATTCAGAATGACTTTCACTTGCAACCCCTTAGAAAGGATCCCATTTCCCAGGCATCATTGCTTCCAGAGCTAGCTGGGTAAGGGCAAAGCTCAGTCAGCTGATACATCATTGTTGGTTTGTCTTTTGGTACAACACCATAATAATTTGAATGGTGGCTGCAGAAGAGGTGGGGAATAATTTCCTGACTTTTTTTATCCAGCAAAGACCAGGGAAAGACTGGGGGTTTCTCTTCACAGTACACCTGTCTTCTTTGCTCACTCTACCCTATCTAATTCAAAGTTAACTTATTTTTCTTAAGTTTAAATTTGAGCTTCCTTCTTTCTCCTACTGATATTACCCTAAATTCAGAGGTGGCTGTAACAGGCATACTGAATAGCAGTGATTCCAGAATAAGGAGGCCTTCCAGCATACAGAGGGAAACAAGCAGAATAAGATGACTAAAGTGACCTTCACCGAGCTCTAGCTGACACTCATTCATCTCACTCACTGAAGGTGGCAGTGTGACCAGAGAGCAATACTACTCATAAAGAGCTTTCTGAAAATAAATACATCCCTCCCCAACCCCTCCATTACTACGCAATTACTACATAGTGAGAGAAAGGGGACAGAGAAGTGAGAAAACGGGAAAAAGGAGAAAAAAAGAGGGAAGGGAAAAGGAAGAAGGAGAGGGAGAGAGACAGAGAGAGAGAGAGAGAAGGAAAGAGGGCTTATAAGTTGCAGTAGACATTTAATACATGATAATGGTACTCCTGACTCTATATAACTGATGTGGGTTCTCTTCATAACTTTGACAAGATGCAAGAACAAACTCTGGATTGCTGGGTGATAAAATAATTCTTTTTCTTAAATGTCAGCTCATAAAGATCTGCTGTGCTTAGTGACATTACTAAAACCTGGTTTAGAGGAACATCAGTTGCAAAATGAAAAGAAAATCCTCTCTATCCATGGAAATAGAGAGACTGACCATTGGCCTTGGGAAGAATTCCCAGGTCTAGAGTTGTCCCCAAAACATTTCATTGCCTGAGGACAACATAAATTTAGACCTCACAAGGCAGTGCGGTCCCAAGACAGAGTTTGGGACTTGAAGTCAGGAATATGAAACTGCATTCAGATCTTACCTTTGACAGTTACTAGCCATGTAAACTTGGACAGATAACTCATCAAATCTTTCTTCGTCTGTAAAATGAGGGGTTGGTTTTGAGGGCTTGTAAGGTCCTGCTTACAATCAGCTCTCAATCTATGCTCTTGTGATCCTGAAGCACCACATTGTTATATAATAATAATACGTATATGGCATTCCAAAGATTGCAAAATATTTTACATATTATCTCACCTGCTCCTCATGCACAGCTCTGGGTCGTACAACTAGTAAATAACTGAGGGAGAATTTAAACTCATATCCTCTTGACTTCAGTTCAAGCGCTCAGTCCAGAGGTAGTGTGATATTTTGAATAGAGGGCTGAACTTGAAGTTAGGAAAACCTGGGAGCATATCTTCCTTCAGACACTTACTAGCTGTGTGACTGGGGACAAGTCACTTAACCAGCCTGTTTCCTCATCTCTAAAATGGAAATAACATTAGCAACTACCTTATTTAATACCTATATCAGCAACCTCTACCCAACATCTTATCTGATAGTGACTCAACCTTAGTGTTATTTTTTAAACTTGATTTTCTTAAAATGTTTTTGGGGATTATCTTTTACTTGAAATATATACTAATCCTGAGGTATTTACACTAAAAAGTTAACAATCAGCTCTTGAACCCCTAAACTGACTCTAGCATTCTCTGTATCCCTGTATCCCTATCACCACTACCCCTTTCCCATTTGACTATTTATAATAATTTTGTGTATAGTTAAGAGTTTCATTTCCAAATATATTCTTTCTCTCTCTGTTACAAAGCAAGACATCTCTTGTAAAAAAAAAAAAATTAAAGTAGGGAAAAAAAGCAATTCAGCAGACCCAATCAACATAACAATGAAATATGACAGTATCCACAATATTCCACACCCCATTGTCCTTCCTATATCTGCAAAGAAGGGAGAAAGATGACTTGAAACCGTCTATTTACACTATGCTATAAAAGATTAATATCTGTTCCCCTTTCCTGAAATTCTTGTTTTGATTGGCAGAGGGTGGGAGTGGCAGGTGGAGGAGAGGAATAGAAGAGAGATGAAGCCTAAAGAAAGTGATGGGAGAGGCTAGAAAGAGTAGAAACATAGGAGATAGAGAACACCAAACTGCAAATTTAATTACAGTTTGCCTAGGGCTGGGTCTAGCTTTAAGAATAAAGATGTACTAGCCTACTAGTCAAAAGAAGAAATGGTTCTCATTGGACCCAGTAAGGCAGTGTGTCCTGAAAGGAGGTAGGAATTGAGAGGCAGCCATGCTAACATCAAGCAAGCCTTGGTAAGTAGTTAAGGTAATATAGGTTGTGGTTACTGGCATCCTGGGTGACAAATTCAGGTAAAAAGACAAGTTACCACAGTTTAAGTCACAGCTTATTCTTGGCACAGACCAAGGGGAACATATGAAAATCTTTTTCTTCCATCTCATATTGCAGGGATGAGATCTGAGCTTTGGGAAGCAAGTATCTGTGGTTAACTCCAAGGTGAGCTAGGCACCTGCACGCTTGACTAAGCAACTCATTTCTCTACTCTTTTTAAATCAAAACCAGATGTCTGCTTGCTGTTTGTTTTTCCTCTAAGGAAAGGGGAATTTGGGCTTGAGGAATCTATCCCCAGGCTTCCATCACTCTCTGAATCCCTTTACTTTTCCATGCTATGTGAAGATACAGTGTGGTATGATATACAGAAATTTCCCCATTCCCCATTTTTCACTAATCCATGAGTGAAACTCTTAACCATACACAAAATTACTATAAATAGCCATATGGGAGAGGGGGAGGTGGTGATAGAGATAAAGTGGATGCTAGTGTCAGTTTAGGGGTTCAAGAGCTGATTGTTAAATATTTAGTGTATTTATACATCAGACATCAGCAAATACTACAAATCCAGCCTTGATCTATTGATTTATTGATTGCCTAGAGGTTCCCAAACTTATTAGGTCTAACACCCCTTTTAAAAAATTAAAGTGCCCCCATGGGGTGGTATCATTCACTTTGGGAACCTATGGTCTGGACTTAAGAAAATGACTGGAGAAAATGCAAAGTAAACTTTAAAGTATGTCATGCATCTTCTTTCTTTCTCTTTCCCTCCTTCCTTCCCTTTCCACTTGTTAAATATTTACCAGCATGCTGCTGGTATATGGATAAATGTTGTCCTTTGATAAAAGGATCATGCCATTTTCCAAAGTGCATCTCCTTTAAGTTGAAAACAGCAGTTAGTTATTCTCCTCTACCCACACTCTTCACAAATGTGAGAATGTCGTTAAAGTTAAGTGCCACTGGTGACCATGAGAAAAAAAGCAAAGCTAACTGTGGGGGATGAGAACTGCAAGATCAGCTTATTAGGATCATGCACAAACCAATCTAACTGGACGTACATGAACAACGTAAAGGGTGCAAAGTACTTGGAATGTATTCTCCTCCCTTGGCCACTGATATTCTGAAGGCACAGAATCTTGTCCATATACTCCTCATCCTAAATTTATCCTGGACAATTAGCATCCCATGAAATGAAGCACTTCTTAGCACCTAGTGATCCTGAAGGAAGAAAACTCAAGAGAGAGTACCTCTCAGTGGGATCACTTTGCCTCTGCATGGCATTACCCAGACAGTAGAAATGAAATGCTAAAGTTCTTTGGCTATACAAAATCACTGGCTACACAGTCATTAATGGGCATGGTGATAATAGGGATCCAAAGGTAAATTTAAAAATATACCCCATGACTCTTGAATTTAACATGAAAATATTTAAATGAAAATCCTGGCTTTGTTGCTACTTAGCTTCCTACACTAACATGTAATTTGGAAGCTACTAACTGTAACAAGTATCAGACAATGAAAAGTACAAGTTCATGCAGGGTAGTCTTAGCTCATGAAATACCAAATAAAGTATATAAAAGGCTAAGGGCTTACAGTTCATTAGCTCACTAAATGCCAGGCGTTAGTAGCTGCAACTTTTGACATGCATTCTAAGCTTGCATAGATTTAAGCTCCCAAATATGGGAGTGTAGAAGGGTATGGTTTAGATACCTGATGAGTACATTGTTTTTTGAGCTATTAAAATAGTTAATAAATGGGTCTGAGGTGCCAGTAGCTCAAGACAGAGAAGTTTCAGTATTTCAATTTGGTTTGTGTTCTCTATGAAACATTCTGAGAGCCACCTAGTAGAATAATGCATGAGGTCTTTAGTTTATCACATAAAGACACAAATAATAATGCCTGGTTGTTTAGTGCTTAAGAACCAGTTAATACAGTAAGAAAAGAAAAGTAAAAAAGGTAGAACACTATCTTCGACAAGAATGAATATGAGAGGCCATTTACAATGAGGTACAGGCACACTCTGCATAAGGCTGCATCTAGTTTTATAGCAGGTAGGTGGCATAGTAGGTAGAGTGCCAGGCGTGGTGTCCAAAAGACTCAT
Organism: Bettongia penicillata ogilbyi; assembly: GCA_023548195.1. Taxonomy (NCBI): domain Eukaryota; kingdom Metazoa; phylum Chordata; class Mammalia; order Diprotodontia; family Potoroidae; genus Bettongia; species Bettongia penicillata. Next base: position 1,043,457 of record JAJHZJ010000041.1, read on the forward strand.
CATCTCTGAGTTCAAATCTGACCTCAGGCACTTACTAGCTTTGAGACTCTCAGCAAGTCACTTAACTCTATTTGTGCCTTAGTTTCCTCATCTGTAAAATGAGCTGGAGAAGAAAATGGCAAACCATTGCCAAGAAAACCCCAAGTGAGGTCATGAAGAGTTGGACACAATAGGAAAACCACTGAAAAACCAGTTTTATAGCAACCATCACACCTGTATTATAGACAACCCCACAGTAAAGTCATGAAACTTTGTTGCATTATTTTTGACTGCCCATTTATGAGATTAATTCTAAGGAACTAACTGCCCCAATTGAACATTCTGACATGTTATATCATCATAGGGTATATCATAGGTAGCTAGGTGGCACAGTGGATAAAGCATCGGACTTGGATTCAGGAAGACCTGAGTTCAAATCTTGCTACAGACACTTAGTTAGCTGTATGACCCTGGTCAAGTCTATAAAATGGGGATAATGATGGCATTTACCTCACAGGTTGATGTGAGGGTCAAATGAGATCTCATATATAAAATGCTTTCATATGTAAAGTGCTTTGTAAATCTTAAAATACTCTATAAATGATAGCTATTATTATATTTTCATGGAAATATAAGGTAACATTAAAATTTTTATACTTAATTTGTATAATTATAATTTTACATTGTTTAAAACTTAATTAAATAATATATAATTAACTAAAATTAAACATGATTATGCTAAAATATAATTATATAAAATATTATGTAATATTTTATAATTAATATATATTTAGTTTATATTTGATTAATTTTATATTTAATAATATAGAAATAAAAATATTAATTATTAAAATATTAGGTAATATACACGTTCACTTCATTGTGGTCGGGTCGATGTATCTTTAAAAAGTTATGGCATCAAGTTTTTATTACTGGGAAATTCTTGGCTTATGTCACAGGATAATGGTTGTTGAAGGTCTTTAATTGTTAAAGATCTTTAATCATGGTTCTTAAGAACTATAGGGAATTTTTTTTTTTTTATGACAGCAGGTACTATCAACCAGTCTGGAATGGTGAAATAGCATATGGTATCATGAAAAAAGGACTGGACCTAGAGTCAGAATGCCTGGGCAGTCAATTCACCACCTCAATTTCTTCATCCTTAAAAGGAGTCAGAAAAGATGACCTTGTTAGGTCCCTTCTACATTTATGATCCTTTGACACTTAACAGTTGTGGGATACTACAAGTCTGATAATATTTCCCTTCCCCACCCCTCACCTCCATGAACGAAAATCACCAATCAGCAGATCAATTATCTATACCTTAACATCTTAGACAGCTGACTTCCAAGATAGAGTGAGGTTAAGTGACTTGCCCATGGCCACTCGGCTATTGTGTCAGAGGTAAGATTTGAACACTGATCTTTTTTACTGTAAGGTTGGCCACCTATCTGAGATGGTTTGCACTTTTTCACTAGTAGCATAAGCATGTGGTTCAATCAAGTTCAATGTTCCAGGTAAGTTACAGAAGAAGTTGTAGGTGTAACTGTCCTACTTTCAGAATATCTGTGTGTGTGTGTGTGTGTGTGTGTGTGTGTGTGTACAAATCACCTGGAATGCCCAAGGGATCATTTCTTACTGAGAGTCTCTGGGCAGCTAAAAGTTAAGGGACAATTATTAAAGTCATGCGCTACCTGTAGATTTCTGCTCACTGAATCACATGGCTGTAGGAATATGTATTTATCCAAGGTTAGGATTAAAACTCCCTTTAACAATCATTTTAAAGTTGTAAATTTTGAAAAATTGTTTTATAGACTTTTGTTTTTGACATCATAATCATTTCCAAGTATTTTCCCTCTTCTCCTATCTCATTCAATCCCTCGTAACAACAACATCAAAAATAATTAAATCAAGACCAATCAACAAAAGGGCTGCCTTTGATAATGCAACATTTTCTTTGGCCTTCTATACAATGTTTCCCACATTCTATACAATGTTTCCCACCTTCTATACAATGTTCCCACCTTCTATACATTTCCCACCTTCTATACAATGTTTCCCACCTTCTATACATTTCCCACCTTCTATACAATGTTTCCCACCTTCTATACAATGTTTCCCACCTTCTATACAATGTTTCCCAACCTTCTATACAATGTTTCCCAGTCAAACCTAGCCACCATTTACTTTTCTTGAAATCAGTACTGTATAAAAGAAGGAAACTAATAAAAATAATTTCCCTGGGATGAACTTACTGCAGCACTATGCCAAAACACAATCCTATTAAGGGTTTTATCATGCAAGGCATTTTCACTCTGGATTTTGTTTAAGGTAGAGAAAAGGAAATAATTTGGTTTTGTACAGTCTTTGGAGAAACTGAAAGGCCAACAAATCTCTTCACTGTGAAAGAGATAAAAGACCAATTGACTGCCATTTTAACAGAATTTCAAAATATGCTAAAGAAGGGAACTGGATAGGTCAAATGGGAAAAGCTGAAGTTTATGTAAAGTGGGAATTTTAGGGAAGAAAAAATCATGAACTTCATTGTGAAACAAAGCCAGTTCAGTTCAATTTGTGGTTTTACTATCTGAGTCAAGCATGAAATTCAAAGTCAAATGGATGGTATCAAAAGTGGTGAAAAGTCATTGAAATACCAGAGGCTTACTCATGGACTTCAGGTGTGGTTTTTCTCAGTTAGGGCACAATCCTTAATGTCTTCTTAACAGAAGTGGTGAGCTGAGTACGAATTTTTTTTTTTTACTGTGAATCTTATCAGGTCTGTTTGGCCTAAAAGCATCACACAGTGGCTTTAAAGTCAATTTCATTACATACGAAGAGGTATTATTTAGGGGTTTGTGTAGATTCAGGGATGTAGCTTTTCTGTCTTACTGTCAGCTAACCTCAGAACCCAGTATATAACTTTTGTCAAGCTTCAAGTGGATCATAGACAGGGCAGCTGAATTGATCCTAGGATCACAGATTTAGAGCTGGCAGGGCCAGTACTGATACCCTAAGCCAAACCTCTCATTTTACAGATGGGGAAATTGAGGTCAGAGGGCTTAAGTAACTTGCCCAACAACAGGCAAATAGTAACGATAGAATTAGTATTTGAACCCAGGTCTCTGACTCTTAAGTCAGCAACCTTTCTTTCCATAAGACAACTAAGCAACATATAGATATAGATATATAATGATATAAAAATCTGAAATCTACCCACTGGACTTGAAGTTAATTTTTTACCTCTACATACTGAGATTGTATATAGTACAAGTAGCTTGATGAAACTGTGAGACTTGTTTTTGGGTTTGGGTATTTGGTTTTCATATTATTAACTTTGGGACTTGGATTTTTCTAAGGGAGTTTCATAGGGAAGATAACTCAGTACTGAAAGTGGAAATTATTTCTTTAGAAATCTTAGTTTAAATTAAATCTCAAGAAAACCAACATAGTAGTGAAAAATCATTGGTATTCTATCAGTAATTTGCACATAAATGGACTCAGGATACTAAAACCTTGCTTGTTCAGGTATTTCCCTAACTAAAATAACCTACTGGAACAAATGAATGCCCATCAAATAGGTGGAAAAGTTTACCTCATCTAATGTTGCTTATGATACCAAGGCCTACCTCAAAAGAATCATTTTTGGTTTTTTTTTCCTTTTCAGTTCCAAATTCTCTTCCCCGATCTCCCCCTCCCTGACCCACTGAAAAGGCAAGAAATATAATACCCATTATATGTATGAAGTTATACAGAACATTTCCACATTAGTCACGTTGCAGAAAAAAATCAAGAAAAATAAAGAATATGCTTCCATCTGCATTCAGAGTCCATCAGTTCTCTTTAGAAATCTCTGGGATCACTGTATTGATCAGAGTACTTTCACAGTATTAATTAGCCCTACAATGTTGCTACCACTGTTTTTTTAGTTCTGCTCACTTCACATTGCTTCAGCTTGTTCAAGCCTTCCCTGGCTTTTCTGAAGCCATCTCCTTCATGGTTTCTTACAGCACAATAGCATTCCATCACAGTCACACATCACAAATTGTCCAGCCATTCCCCAATTGAGGGGCAGTTCCTCAGTTTCCAATTATTTGCACAAAAAAAGCTGCCATAAGTATTTTTGTACATAAAAGTCCTTTTCCTTTGATCTCTTTGGAATACAGACATTAAAGCAGTACTGCCGGTTCAAAGGGTATGTACAGTTTTACAGCCCTTTGGTCTGGTTTCCAAACTGTTCTCCAGAATGTTTGGACCACAATACATTATTGTACCCTCCAGCATTTGTCATTTTCCTTTTCTGTCATGTTAGCCAGTTTGATGGATGTGAGGTGGTATTTCAGAGTTATCTTAATCTGCATGTTTCTATTTGCAATTTAGAGCATTTTAAAATATGACAACAGATAGATTTCTTTTTCTAAAAACTGCCTGTTCATATTCTTTGACCATTTATCAATTGGGTATGGCTCTTATTTTTATAAAATTGGCTCAGTTTCCTATATATTTGAGAAATAGAATCTTTCTCAGAGAAACGTGCTATAAAAATCCCCCCTCCTCCAGTTTCCTCTTTTCCTTTTAACTCTGGCTGCATTGTTTTTGTTTGTGTAAAATCTTTTAAATTTAATGTAATCAAAATTATCCATTTTACCTTTTGTGATAGTCTCTCTCTCTCTCTTGCTTGGTCATTAACTCTTCCCGTCTTCAAAGATCTCATAGGCAATTTTTTCCATGACACCCAAATTTGCTTATGATATCACCCTTTACATCTAAATCATGTATTCATTTTGACCTTATCTTGGTACAGGATGTGAAATGTCAGTCTATACCTACTTTCTGCCAGACTACTTTCCAGTTTTCCCAGCAGTTTTTGTCAGATAGTGAATTCCTGACCCAATAGCTGGGATCTTTGGATTTATCAAATTCTAGGTTACTGTGGTCATTTACTTCTTTATATTATATATGTAATTTATTTTATTTACCAACCACCCTATTACTTATTCAGTACCAAACTATTTTGATGATTACCACTTTGTGGTATATTTTGACAGCTGGTACTGTTAGGCCACCTTCCTTCCCTTTTTTAAAAAATTGTTTCTCTTGAAAAGCTTGACTTTTTGTTCTTCTAGATGATTTTGTTATTATATTTTTTCTCTATATAAAATAACTCTTTGATAGTTTAGTTGGTATAACACTGAATAAATTAATTTAGATAGTATTTTATTTTTATTATATTAGCTTGACCTACCCATAAGCAATTAATATTTATCCAATTGTTTAGATCTGTGTTTATTTGTGTTTTGTAATTGTGTTCACAAATTTGTAACTATATTTTTTTCTGTTAATCCGAACAATTTAAACTTTTGTAAATGTATATATGCTTGATCAGATTGCCAAAGGAATCCATGGTACAAAAAAGATTAAGAACTCTAGTTGTAGGGTCTCCAAGAGGATCAGGCTGAAAGTGACAGCATCTTGAAAATGAGGATCAGGCTGAAAGTGACAGCATCTTGAAACACATATATAATAGTTAAAATCAATTGCAAACATGACTGGCGTTTTAACTGGTGATTATGAGGTGGATCTATCAGGGAACATCCATTTGAGAACAGAAACCAAGTGAAAGATGAGTGTTTATTATTACCTAGCTGAACTAAAGATCCTTTATTTTCTAATTGGCTTTTCCCTTTGTGGGGAGAATTAATATTGAAAACTTTGGCAAAATATGAGCCAAAGATTTTCTGATTTTCTTTTGCTTGTTCGTAGTTCCTTCCTAGCTTCCCCAAAGGAGGTCCAGAAGCAGAGGAATGAAAAAGAAAACCTCAAACAAATAGAAGACTGTATACGTGCAAGTACAGTGCAAATTATGACCACTGCAGGCCAGGTGCTGCTTGCTTTCACTGCAGCTCTATGTAAATAAGTTTATTGGCATGTTCTATGTATGCAGGGGTATGCATACCTCTTCTGTTATACTGTGTTCCATTTGGACAAATGGAACCAGAGATTTCCTCTTGCTGTGTCTTGCTTGTGAGTGGAAGAAGGCTGGGAGAGGGGGAGGAGGAGACTCTGACAGACCCAGGAGAAAGAAGGGGTTCATTAAAGTCCCTGGTATGTAGGCTGCTCACATTCCCCCAGGATGATCAAAAAAATGAACCATCATGCTGACAGCCTACCCTCATAATAATTTTTCAATTCCCCTAGAACAGGAGGGCTGAAATTCCCTGGCAGAGACAGCACAATTTACCTAGCAGCTTTCCACAGTACTTCCATTCTATGCTTGCCAAGAAAATCTTCCTGATCAAGACTGCTTGCCAAAACACTTCTCATTAGATACCTGGCAGCCTTCAGTCTACAAATGCACTGACCAAGTAAGAGAGAGGAGAATTAACGGAAGACTATGGATAAAGAGGTCTAGATACGATTAAACCGTTAGAGAAATCACCATGATATAAACAGAGATATTTACCTTTCCTCCAACTTCTTATCTAAAACAGAAAAAAAGAAGGGATGCTGGAGCCATCTATAACTCTGGAAGTGCTAGTCCAGACATCGAACAGCCAACAACCTGAATGATCCTTTACGCCAGCAGTAACCTCACTTACAGCTGTCCTATACATGCTGTTGGAGGTAGCATTGATTGCTGGAAGGAAATACCCCATGTTGCTGTTCAGTTGTTTCAGTCGTGTCTAACTCTACATCTCCATTTGTGTTTTTCTTGGCAAAGATACTGGAGTGTTGGGCCATTTCCTTCTCCAGCTCATTTTACAGATGAGGAAACTGAGGCAAAGAGAGTTAAAGGACTTGCCCAGGATCACACAGGTAGTGGGTGTCTGAGGCTAGATTTGAACTCAGGAAGATGAGTATTTTTGATTCCAGGCCTGCCATTCTATCCACAGTGCCACCTAGTTGCCCAAACACCCCATAGAAAGACTTCAGCTAGGTAATAATAAACACTCATCTTTCACTTGGTTTCTGTTCTCAAATGGATGTTCCCTGATAGATCCACCTCATAATCACCAGTTAAAACGCCAGTCATGTTTACAATTGATTTTAACTATTATATATGTGTTTCAAGATGCTGTCACTTTCAGCCTGATCCTCATTTTTTAAGTTACTCTTGGAGACCCTACAACTAGAGTTCTTAATCTTTTTTGTACCATGGATTCCTTTGGCAATCTGATCAAGCATATATACATTTACAAAAGTTTAAACTGTTTGGATTAACAGAAAAAAATATAGTTACAAATTTGTGAACACAGTTACAAAACACAAATCTTTTCCTGCCTCTTAGTGGTTGGTACATGGGTGATAACTACAAGCTGCAGAGGAACTGCTGTTTGTTGGAAGGCAGGGGTCATGTCATATTTTTTCTATAGTTTGTGGTAGGATGTAGCAGAGACCTTATTGTCTGCACATAGTGGGCAAACAATAAGTAGAATATCTACTGATATTACAGGATATATTGATATACTGATATTACTACAACTTACAGGAAAGTAAGTTGACCAGAGGTAGAAAATATGAACTTGTTCAGTTTCAGGTGCAGCTTTAAGGCTATGTTTCATGCTGGGAACATCACCATCATTCTCCTAGTGGAAAACAAAAAATACTAGCTACGAAGTCAGAAGACCTATCTGCCACTAATTTGCTATGTGAATTGGGCAAATCAGAGTCTTTCTGGGCCTCTATTTCCTCATGTGTAAAGTGAGAGGCTTGGACTAGATGATATCGAAGATCCTATCCAACTCTAATACTGTAGATTCTAGTCTCTATTACTAGGTTCCTGACTATAACCAGGGACAGGAGGTTTAACGAGATGGGAGCTAGGTAGGATTCCTGGTCTCATGTATCTATTGATACATAGCTAGTCTTCACTAACTGCTAATTGTGATGTTGATATGGCATCTTTGTGTTTATAACGAGAGATCAGGATCATTAGAATGCATAAAATCCCTAATGTCACTTTCATTATGGACACTTTGGTGGAAAGATAATAAAGCAGGAGCATTTTTTTATAGCCCTCAATGACTAGAGACAAAGTAAATTCCCATCAATTGAGGAGCGAGTAGTGAAGCAAATTTTGACACATGAATATAGCGGCATGGTACTACATTGTGAGAAATGATGAATCTGAAGAATGTGGAGAAGTATAGGAAATGAAATGATGCAGAATGAAATAGACAGAAAAAACGATATATACAATGTATAAAACAACATCAATGGAAAGAATAGCAAAAACACCCAAACTGAACTCTCTATAATTACGACTAACTGTGGTCCTGGAGAAGAGATAAGAAAGTATATCTCCCTTTCTCCTTTTGCAGAGGTGAGGGATGATGGATGTTGAACTTTGCATATATTGTCAAGCTCAGCTAATGTGTTAGTTTTGTTGAACTCCCTTCTCCCTTGAGAAAAAAAAAATAATTTTTATGCATAATGAACAACACTGATTCTAAAGGACTGATAATAGAGAATGCTACCCAATATCTGTTCATAAGATGATGGTCTAAATATGCATAACAGGACACAGTTTTTGGATATGATCAATGTACCAATTCATTTGTTTAACTAATGTTAAAAGAGTTTTTCTCTCCCCAGGTACATGAGAAAAAAAAGTGCTTATTAATTGATAAAAAATTAAAAATATAAAAGAAATTTTTATAAGGGATGTGTGACTAGCTTGAGATGAAGAGAGATCTATTTAGAAATTAAAGAGATATAAAAATAAGAGCTATTAATAAATGTTTAAAGAGACAAAATAATGGAAATATTTTACCACAATTAGAAAGCCTTTTTGACCATAGAAGATTATGCAAAAAAATAAGCAGCAGGAGCTGCTTCCAACTTTCAGAACTTCTCATGCCAACTGGAGAAGTATGTGAAATCTGAGGTTTATACCACAGGCATTCATCCATCAAGAAAGAACCAAATAGTTTGTCAGGTGATCCACACAGGAAGGATATGCAAGCTTCTTCTGGCAATGGGTTGAACAAACAAACCCACACAAGCAATAAAAATGTCTGACACTATGTCAGAAGAAGAAAATCAGGAGGTCCTGAGTTGGACCTGCCTGTCTTGCCACACTAAGAATAAGAGGGCAGATTGAGTTTTTCTACATCTGATAAGGATGTGTACTCTGATAACAAAGATGTACTTTTTACTTATACTGAATGAGTTATTGTTAATGATGGTCAGTTATGTCCAACTCTTTGTGACCCCATTTTGAGGTTTTCCTGGCAAAGATGCTGGAGTGGCTTGTCATTTCCTTCTCCAGCTCCTTTTACAGATAAGGGAACTGAGGCAAACAGAGTTAAGTGACTTGCCTAAGGTCATACAACTAACTACTAAGTGTCTGAGGTGAATTTGAACCTAGAAAGATGACTCCAGGTCAGGCATTCTATCCACTTTGCCACCTAGCTGCCATATTGAATGAGTACTTTTCTTCAAATCCCATACAGTTCAACATTTCCTAAGAGCCTAGTCTGTGTAGAAGGCCATAGTAGGCCTCTGAGAGGTGAGATATAGTTACTACCCTGCTTCAACATACTCAGGAAATGAGAGGCAACATGGAGTAGTCAAGGGGACCTGGATTGAACTTCTGACTCTGACAATGCTAGATGTCTTTGACAGGAAGGCATTTAACCTCTTGGTACCCCAGGCAATTCTGTTTTACTATAAGTTACAGGTAAATTTGTGAGCTGCATTAATGGAGGGAGTTACCACTCTAGCAATCCTCTCACATAAATGAAAAGAGATCCAGATCACAAAATTTTCATAAAAGGTATTACGTAAGGTTGGAGTGGGAAGATGGTAATAATAACTGTGTAGGGGAATCAGGGAAGTTTTCCTAGAGAAAATGGCATAGAGATCAGTTTTCAAGGATGCTGGGAATTCAACAGTCAGTGGATGATGAAGGGAGGTTATGGGGGAAGGTGTGATATAGTATAAACAAAGACACAGAGGAAGGAAATTGAGGGGGGTATATATTTCAGATCAGGAGCACTAGTTCTAGGGAAGCCTTTGACTTACTATTTAAATTCAAATTAATCTCTCAAGGATACACTGACCTTACTCACTTAATGGTTAATATCCTCTAAAGAGGGCAGTTGGATGATGTAGTAGGTAGAGAGCTGAGGCTGGAATCAGGAAGACCTGAGTTCAGATTTGTCTAGCTGTGTGACCCTGGGCAAGTCACTTCACCCTGTTTGCCTCAGTTTCCTCACCTGGGGAAAGAAATGGAAACTCACTCTAGGATCTTTGCCAAGAAAACCCCAAATGGGGTCATGAAGAATTGGACACAACTGAAAAACCACTGAACAACAAAATCCTCTAAAACAGACAGAAGTTCTTAACCTGGATACCAATAGACCAACTCTTCTCCCTGTAAAAAAGTCCATGGATGGATTTCAGGCAGGTCCATGAACTTGCATAAGAAAAATCTCTATTTTTAGTAACCTCTAACTGAATTCTAGCATTTGTTTAAATACAAAGGTGGGCAAGAACACATCATTTGAGAAGCGGCCCATAGGCTTCACATTACTAAAACGAAACTGAAGAATCCTGTTCTGAAGCAATGGACCCATCTTCAATCTCCTTGATATCTCTTTACAGCAAGATTTCCTTACGTCTCCTTATTATGTATTCTATATACAAAAGGGCCTGAGTAAGAGAAATGATGGGGAATGATTCCTAGATCTGGTGGTGATTATTTTATGCCCACAATAAAACGTAACTTTACATCTGTATCTAATCCTCTTACTGGATATAAGGAGAATTCGGTCCTGTAAGTAGGTACAGCTGTCCATGAATTCAAGATAAATCATCACCATTCACTATTAAGTGTGGAAATGTCAGCCAGACAAGACAAATCATCCCTGCACATCACAGATAATTTTAAAAGGTCAGGCACAAGAAGAAAAAGAGTAATGAGACACACTGAAAACCCTCATCAACCTAACGAGATATATAAAACTCTCCCAAACCCACATTTGATGATACAATCAATTTCCAAAGAAAATGCTGCTGATTATACTGAAGAGAAAATGGAATGAGTATGTCAATAGGGACAAACAAATGAACAAAAACCAAATTAAAAAAACACCAAACTTCTTTGATTTTAAATACACAGGAAAGAAGGAATCCTCTTAGGGTAAACCACAAAAAGAAATTCTATCTTACAAAAATGAATTAAAATCTAACAGGTGGGCTTGCATCTAAATTAGTAAAATTCTTTTAGCATTAAGAAAGCATTTGGAGCTCATACTTATTGCACACCTATTAGATACATAAACATTTGGCACTCACACACTCACTAGGGATGTTTTGGTATTGAGTGAATAGCAGAAAAGAGACCAGGGAGAAAGTAGTACCCAAATGTAGGATAATACATTTTGCTTCTTAGAAGAGGCATCTTGGGGATCTGCTCCTAATCTACTGCAAATGCTTTTCTCACCTTTTTCTACTTGAAAAGTGGAGAGTAGTATTTGTCACCTGCCCACTTAACATTGGTGTGTTTAATAAAACAATGCTCCCAACCCACGCCTTGCCCGGTCCCCTAAAAGGTTTTTTTTTTTCTTTCAAAAACTGTGGAAATCTTTCATTCCTATGAATGTATAGAATAGATACATTTCAAGCACATAAAAGCTAATTTTGCCCAATTAGATAAAGGTCTTACCTCAGCTAGGTTTAGAAGTCAAGAATTAAATTTTTAAAAATACTTTAATGTTCTGATTTTTTAATAAAGTAATCCTTTATTTTTTTCTATTTTAAAATTATTTTCAAAGTAATCCTTTAAATTGAAACTTTCTGCTAACTGATTACAGTCAGTACAGTTCCACCTAGACTTATTAATACTACATTTCACAATAGGTTTCATTTGCCTTTATAGTTCAAATACTCATGACATATTGCAATGAACTTTATTCTCAGATCTAGGTCTATGATACATTCTTGGCATGGGTGATGTGTTGTAATCTCTCTTCCTGTAACTTTCCATTTATGAAATGAGGGCATGAGAGCCCAGAGCTAACACTGATGTGCAACGCATGGGGAAAGTATAGTATGCTGGGACTGATCACGTGGCATTCTCTTCCATGGGAAACATCCCGCTGTTAACATTGTCTTATACGTGTAAGAATGGAGGGCCTGACGTTGCCTTAAAGGGTCAGCTCCATAGTCTAAGTAGCTCTGGGCATGACTTGTGCATATAGTAAGGATAAGTTAGGCATAAAACTGACTCTACCCTGGAAGCTAGATCATGTCAAGAGCAACAAAAGAGGTTCAGCCTGTTCTGGTGGGACAAGTTACCCTTCCTCTTGCCTCACCCATGTAAGAAATGATAGGTACCAGTAGCAGGAGATGAATGAAAATCTAAAAGCAACACAAACACATAAACTATGATTAGCAAGCTGTACTAAATATAGAACATGTTGATTAAAAGCTCTTCAAAAGTTTAGAGCTTTGTAAGAAGGGTGGATTCAGTGACTTCCTTCATGCTACTGTAACCAAGTTCTAGTTCTCTGTTCTAGTCTTCTATGGATTTCAGTAACTTCTCCAAAGTAAAAATTCACATACGTGTCCCTGATGCAAAGGTGAACCAAAGTGAACCAAAGCTTACATTGGGATCATTGAGTCACTCAACCTTGGAGTTAAGATAGGACTTTAGAGGCCATGTCATGCTTTCTCCTTAAGAATCCTCAGTAGTTTCTGGCTGCTTTTAGAATAGACTTGGCATTTAAAGGACTCTAGAAAACTTTTACAGGGCAGCTAGGTGGCATGGTAAATAGAGTGCCAGTTCGGGAATCAGCAAGACCTGAATTCAGATCTAGCCTCAGACACTTACTAGCTGTGTGACCCTAGGTAAGTCACTTAATGCTGTTTCCTCATCTGTAAAATGAAGTGGAGAAGCAAATGGCAAACTACTCCAATATCTTTGCCAAGAAAAACCCAAATGGGGTCATGAAGAGTCAGACGTGACTGAACAACAACAGAGCTTGCTTTTCCTGACTTAATTTACCTTATGCCCTTTCACTAACTATATTCCAGCTAGGTTGGCTTACTCACACCTGTCTGAACGCATTGATTCTTTTTCTACCTCTATACTACGCAGCTAAGTTCAAACTCAGTCTTGCATATTTACTAGCTGTGTGATCCTGGGCAAGTCACTTAACTTCTGTTTGCCTCAGCTTCTACTATATAAAATAGGAATAAAAATAATAACAGAACTTTCCTCCCTGGGTTGTTGTAAGGATCAAATGAGATGACATTTGTAAATTTAGCACAGAGGCTATCTCAGGGTAGACATTTAATAATGCTTCTTCCTCCTCTCTTTCCAACAAGATCGGAGTTCAAGTTACAGACAGTTATACAGATAGTTGCATTTCCAACCATTTCTATAGGAGAGTATTAGCTCTGATATTTTTCCATAAGCAATATGGAAAATATACCTGGTCTCTTGGACAATGTTGCCAACAAGCACTTTCTGCTCTTATTGATGCTTCATCAGTTTATAGACAGGAAAGGAAATTCAAATCCATTCATTTTATTACCAGTCTGGTAAAAATTTTGGGATGGGAGAGAAAACATTGATTCCTGGTTAAAGCTAAGCTGTGGATTTATCTATAGATTTCAATTTCCCATTAATCTCCAGATCCCATGTCAAAGGCTATCAGATCTCAGGTAGAAGTAATAATTTGATCATAGATTTAAACCTGGGGTTGTGGGATGGAATCACAAATGCTATCTAGTCCAAACTTCTCATTCTGCAGATGAGGAAATGTGAGGTTCATAGAAATAAAATGACTTGTCTAAGGTCTCACAAATAGAGGCAGCAGACTGGGATTTGAACCCAGGTCCAAATTCAGTGCTTCTTTCATGACAGTATGAACTTGCAAAAATTCTACCTGAAGAGATCATCTTTCTATTTATTGGCAAGCTTCATTTCCTGGGAAGATGATTTTCAGAAGACTTACTCTGAACTTCCCAACTTCGCAACTTCCCAACTTCCAACCCAACTTCTTGGCTAGTTTGTATTTCTATGATATTTTAAGATTTACAACATGCTTTCCTCATAGTTGTATATTTTTAAATCCTCTTTTATGGGAGACTATATTCATACATATACATACATAAGAGTATATATGTGTATATATATGTATATTATATATATGTATATGCACATACTTATACAAAGATATATCCCAGAGATTTTTTACCTGACAGTTTAACATGTTCAAACTGTGTGCTGGTTAGTCAGTGGAATACAAGCTTAGTAAGAGCAAAGAGCCTGGTGTTGGGAGGAGGAAGACGATGTCATGCATACTGTGGCTTTGGGGGATATGCCAAAGACCACTTCTTTGAGGTCTGCAGTCACAGCAAGGAGAAACTTGTTCTGCTGACTCACATGCTACAGCCCCAGCAATTAGCTAGAGGAGATCTATGTTAAAAAAAGCAATTCTCCCTGATGTTTCTTTAAAATAGTCAAGAGATGAACCTCTGATGCCGAAATGGTGGAGTGAGGAAGGGACTTTTTGAAACCCTTTCAAGTCCCCCTCCAAACAAACTAGAAAACTGTCTCAGAATTGGTCTAGGAGCAGGGAAACAGCTTACTAGCCTGACAGGAAATGTCTGTCTCACTGGTGTGGGTGGGGGAGCAGGTCCAAGAGCAGCAGCAGCCAGCCTCACAGCAAGGGACTTGCAGCAGGGCTCCAAGCCTTGGGCAATCCACCATAGAGGCCCTGCCCTTCTGCAAACCAGCACCCCCTAGACACGTGAGCAGTCTGTGCAGCACAGCAAGGTCCCAGCCCAGCAACCCCAGCACAAGCCACTAGGGAGGTCCTGACTCCATTGCTGACCAGGAGTAAAGCTCTGTCCTGGGGCTGGCCAACAAGAAGACTTTTCCCCAGGGGCCTACCAATAGAGAGACCCTGTTTCCAAAGCAACCCAGCAGCAGGGTTCCACCCCTGAGACAGACCAGCAACAAGACCTTTCCTCCAGGGTCAGACACAAGAAAGACTGTTACCATAGCAACCCAGCCCCACCCCACCCCCACCCCCCTAGAGCAGGCCAACAGCTAAACCCCAAGTCAAGGGAGGCCAGCAGGGAGGTCTCCTTCCTAAGTGGTACAAGCCATAAGGGAATCCTACACTCCAGAAAAAGCAAGCAGTTAAGCTCTGAAGTCCAGTGAAAGCCAGCAGTAAGACACAGGGTGCCAGCATAAAAAGCTTGGGGCACTGTAGACCAGAGCTCAACTCTTACATAAAAACACCAAGTCACAAAAAATGTAGAAAAAATAAGC
The DNA here is from genome assembly GCA_023548195.1 of Bettongia penicillata ogilbyi. NCBI lineage: Eukaryota > Metazoa > Chordata > Mammalia > Diprotodontia > Potoroidae > Bettongia > Bettongia penicillata. The sequence continues at coordinate 1,058,725 of JAJHZJ010000041.1, forward strand.
AAAAAAACAACAAAAAAAATATAACTTGACTATAGAAAGTTATTACGGTGATAGGGAGGATCAAGGCATAAACTTAGAAGACACTGCAGACCCCAAAAGAATTCTTGAAAGAGTTTTAAAAGGATTTTTAAATGCAAATTAGAGAAAAAGAAAAATTGGGAAAAGAAATGAAAGTAATGCAAGAAATTCATGGGGAAAAAAAGAGTTAATAGCATGGGAAAAGATATACAAAAATTTAGAGAAAATAACTCTCCCCAAAATAAAATTGACCAAATGAAAAAGTACAAAAACTCACTAAAGAAAATGATTCCTTAAAAATTTAACTGAACTGAAAACTAATGACTATATGAGAAATCAAAATACAATAAAGTAAAATCAAAAAAGTTTAAAAAAGAAAGAAAATATGAAATTTCTTATTGGAAAAACAACTGACAGAAAATAGATCCAGGAAAAATAATATAAGAATTATTTTACCTCAAAGCCATAGTAAAAAAAAAAAATCCTGGATAACATCTTTCAGGAAATTATCAAAGAAAGCTGCTCTGATATCCTAGAACCTGAGGACAAAATAGGTATTCAAAGAATCCACACATCACCATCTGAAAGAGAAACCAAAATGGAAACTCCCAGGAACATCATGGCCAATTTTCAGAGCTCACAGATCAAGGAGAAAGTGTTACAAGCAGTCAAAAAGAAACAGTTCAAATACCATGGAGCTTCAGTCAGGATTACACAGGATTTGGCAGCTTCCATGTTAAAGAAATGGAGGGCTTGGAATATGATATACCAGAAGGCAAAGGAGTTGGGATTGTAACCAAGAATCACCTACCTAGAAAAATTAAATATAGTCTTTTTTTGGGGGAAAATGGATATTTAACAAAATAGAGGACTTTCAAGCATTTCTAAATAAAAGACTAGAGATGAATAAAAAATCTGACTTCCAAATATAAGAATGGAGAGAAAAAATAAAAAAAGTAAAAAGGAAACAAGAGAAAAATGTAGGAAATTCAATAAGGTTAAACTGTTCATGTTTTTATATGACAAGATAATATTTGCAACTCATAATAATTTGATTGCTGTAAGAGAAATCATAAGTATTATATGTAGACAGAGGGTGTGAACATAAGGTGACTTTGATGATACCAAAAAAATCAAAAAAAAGGGATGAGAAAGAAAATTACACTAGAAGAAGAAGGAAAGGGAGGTTGAATGGGTAAATTATTCCCCATAAAAGAGACATGAAAGAGCCATTATAATGGAAGGGAAAATGGGGGTGGGGTAGAGTGGCAGGCAAAACTTAAACTTTACTCTCATCAAAGAAGGCTGAAAGAAGAAATTACACATGTAATTGGATATAAAAATCTATCTTACCCTATAAAGAAAAAAGGGATGGGAATAAAAGAAGGGGGACAGGGACTGATAAAAAGGAGGGTATGTTGGGGAAGGTGGTAATCAGAAGTAAAACACTTATGAGGAAGGAAAGTATGGGATGTAAGGGGTGGGGATAAACAAATGACAAATAGCATGGAGGGAAATACATGGTGAATTACCATAAGTATAATTGTGAATGGGATGAACCCACCCATAAAATGAAGTGGATAGCGGAATGGATTTGAAACCAGAATACTACAATATGTTCTTTACAAGAAACACATCTTGTAAAACAGTAGAGAGATACATACAGGATAAAAGTTAGGGGCTGGAGCAGAATCTATTATGCTTTAGGTAAAGCAACAGTAGCAATCATGATCCCAGACAAAATAAAGGCAAAAATAGATCTAATTAAAAGACATAAAGAAGGAAACCATACCTTGCTCGAAGGCACCATAGACAATAAAGTCATATCAATACTAAATATATATACAATAAATGGTATAGCTCCTACACTTTTGAAGGAGAAGTTGAATGAGTTACAGGAGGAAATGGATAATCAAACTATATTAGTGGGGGACCTCTACTTTCTCCTCTCAGAACAAGATAAATCTAACCCCAAAACAGGCGAAGTTAAGGAGGTGAATAAAATTCTGGAAAGGTTAGATATGATAGATCTCTGCAGAAAATCGTATGGGAATACAAATGAATCTATCTTTTTCTCAGCAGAACATGGTACCTACACAAAAACTGGCCATGTATTAGGACAAAACCTCACAAATAAATGCCAAAAAGCCAAGTAGTAAATGCACCCTTTTCAGATCATAATGCAATAAGTACATTCAATAATGGGCAATGGAAAGAGAGATTAAAAATTAACTAGAAATTAAATTATCCAATTCTAAAAAACAAATGGGTCAAAACAAATTATAGAAACAATTAATAATTTCATTACAGAAAATGACAATATACCAAAATTTATGGGATGCACCCAAAGTCGGACTTAGAGAAAAATTTATATCTCAAATTGCTTATATCAAAAAACAGAGGAAAAAGCAGATCAATAAATTGGGTATGCAACTAAAAGAAAGCAAACTAGAAAAAGAACAAATTAAAAATCCCCAATTAAACACCAAATTGGAAATCCTAAAAATCAAAGAAGAGATTAATAAAATTGAAAGTAAGAAAACCATTGAACTAGTAAATAAAAATAGAAGTTGGTTTTATGAAAAAACCAATAAAATAGATAAACTATTGGTTGATTTCATTTTTAAAAAGGAAAGAAGAAAACCAAATCACTGTCATCAAAAACGAAAGGGGTGAATTCACAACCAATGAAGAATTAAAGATAATTGTGACGAGCTATTTTGCCCAATTATATGCCAATAAATTTGATAAACTAAGTGAAATGGATAAATATCTACTAAAATATAAATTACTGAGATTAACAGAAGAAAAAAAAGACTTAAATAATCCCATCTTAGAAAAAGAAATTGAGCAAGTCATCAATGAACCTCTTAAGAAAAAACCCACAGGAACAGATGAATTCACCAGTGAATTTTACCAAACATTTTAAAAAATAATGAATCCAAATACTATATAAACTATTTGGAAAAATAGGCAAAGAAGGAGTCCTACCAAATTTCTTTTATGACACAAATATGGTGCTGATGCCTAATATAGGAATAGACAAAATAAAGAAAGAAAATTATAGGCCAATTTCCCTAATGAATTTTAAAAATTGATGCAAAAATTTTAAATAAGATATTAGCAAAAAAGATTACAGCAACTTATCATGAGAATAATATACTTTGATCAGTTAGGATTTATACCAGGAATACAGGGCTAGTTCAATATTAGGAAAACTATCAGCATAACTGATCATACCAACAACAAAATCTGCTACTGGCTAAGAAGTGGAGTGGTAGATCAGTGGAATAAATTAGGTAAAAATTACATTATAGTAAGTGACCATAGTAATCTAGTGTATGATAGACCCCAAAATCCAAGATTGGAACAAAAACTTTATTATTTGACAAAAACTGCTGAAAAAACTGGAAAACTGTATGGTAGAAACTAGGTATAGACCAGTATCTCACGCTATATACCAAGAAAAGGTCAAAATGGGTGCACGATTTATACGCAATAGGTGATACTATAAGCAAATTAAGAGAGCACAGAATAGTTTTATCTGTCAGATTTATGGCTAAGGGAAGAATCTAGGATCCAAAAAGATATAGAGAGCATTGCAAAATGTAAAAGATAATTTCAATTATATAAAATGAAAAAGTTTTTGCACAAACAAAACCAACATAACCAAAAAACTGGGGGAAAACATCTGCAACAAGTATCTCTGATAAAAGCCTCATTACTCAATCACATTGAGAATTGAACTATAAAAATACAAGTCATTCCCCAACTGATAAATGGTCAAGAGATACAAATGGGAAGTTTTCAGACAAAGAAATCAAAACTATTTGTAGTTATGTGAAAAAATGCTCTAAACCACTATTGATCAGAGAACTGCCAATTAAAACAACTCCGAGGTACCACCTCACACCAATCAGAGTAGCTAATATGACAAAAGAAAGGGAAATGTCGGATGTTGGAGGGGATGAGGGAAAACTTGGATACTAATGCACTGTTAGTGTAGTTGTGAACTGATCCAACCATTCTGGGGAACAATTTGGAACTATGCCCAAAGGGCTACAAAACTGTGAATACTTTTGATCAAGCAATACAACTGCTAAGTCCATATCCCAAAATCATCTTAAAAAAGGGAGATGGACCCATTTGTACAAAAATATTTATAACAGCTCTTTTTGTGTTGTCTAAGAATTGGAAATTAAAGGGATGCCTATCAACTGGGGAATGGCTAAACAAGCTGTGGTATATAATTGTAATTGAATATTATTTTGCTGTAAAAAATGACGAGCAGGATGATTTCAGAAAAAAAAATTTGGGAAGATTTACATGAACTGATGCATGAAGACGTGAACAGAAGCAGGAGAATGCTGTACAAAGTAACAGCAATACAGTTCAATGAAGAATTGTAAATGACAGCTTTTCTCAGCAATACAATGATCTAAGACAATCCCAAAGGACTAACGATGAAACTTACTATCTACCTCCAGAGAAAAAACCTGATATTGATTCAACACAGACTGAAGCATGCTATTTTTCACTTTTTTTCATTTTTTTTCTTTTGAGTCTTATACGAAATGACTATTATGGAAATGTTTTACATAATTGAAAGAAAAAGTATTCAGAGTTTCCAGTAGATTTTCTGCAGCACAAATCTATTGCTGTCCAAATTAATAAGGACTACTTGATGTTATTTGCCATATATGGTGGAAATAATGTATCTGCAAAATACTGTAAATATTGTTCTGAGTTACCCCTAGAGCATGATAATTAAGGGGTAGCAAACTTGCTTAAATGCAGGCTTGGACTGGGCTCTGAGACCTGTTGTTTAAGAGCAACAGAATGCTTAAATACACTATAAAAAGTTTTGGGGAAGAGAGAACATGACTTTCTTTTCTTCTCTGTGTTTTATAGAATATGACATGGAGAATTAGCACAAAAAAAATGGAATGAAATCATCAAGAATGTGAGGAGAGATGAGGACTGGGGCTAGCCAGGATGCAGAATCTGGCACCTATGTCCCTTATCTTCCTTCTGTTCTGCCCTCAGCTTCATTTGCAAAGGATCTCTTTGGGGTCTTAGACTTTCACACTCAGTGGGGTCTTTTTTAGGCAGTAGAGTCCCTGAAATCAGTTTGCATTCTGCCCTCTGAGTAGCTGGTAGAAGTAAACATCGTATCCATCCTTTGTTTTCAAAGAGGAACAATGACATAATCTGATGGATGAAGTTTTGACTGGATGTAAGTGAGGCAGAGTTGTACAAAGTTGTGAACTTCACTCTCTCTTCCAGAGTCATCAAAGTCCAGTGGCACAAGATGAGTGCCAATGATGCGATGGATGAGATGACCTTGGGGGTCTTTGATGCCTGATCAAGTTCTAAGCATTTCCCAGCACCTGCTTCAGCTGCCTTCATGGACATTGGAACAAATTGTTCTCATCAGGGAAGTCATCACATGATTAGGCATTCCCCTAACTCACCGATGCCTGTTGGTTACTACATGAATGAGTCTGTGACTCACAGTTCTGAGTGGATGCTGACCCACAAAGTGCTTCAATATGGAATTTGCTTTTATGCAGGGTGGAGGGACAAAGCAGGAAAGGAGACAGAGGCATTGTATGTAGGGCTTATGGGTGTTACAATAAAAATATAAATGAGAAACTAAGGTATAGGGTAAAGATTATGGGCAAATGGAGTATTTAGTATTATGGAGTGTTTATGGCATATAATATGCAAATTAATTAAAATAGCATGTAAACAAAGCAGAGGGAGAAGTAAATGCCAATTCTTCTAAATTTCTATTTAGTCCAGTATAGTCATTTACTACTAGAAAACGATTTTTAAGTATTCTATATACTTAAATTAGGAAAAAGTTATTAGAGGAAAAAAAAATCTCAAAAAAAAGTCCTAGGTAGTGGACCGTCAGATTGCATGGAATGTCTTCTTTTTCTCAGCTTCAGGAGTCTCTGATGAGATACCTGCTAATGCCTAGGTCTTGTTGCTGTTACTTAAACAAAAAAAGCAGCCACAATCTTTGTGTCTTTGCATTTCTTCTTATACAGAAAGTAGCTATTCTTCATTTCAAGGCATTAGCTATTGGGCTAGCCTCAACTCGACTCTTTCTTATAAGTTCTTAACTAAATAATTAGTTATTGCAATGCAAGCTTTGGGGGTAAATAAGAAAGGCTCTCCCTCTGTAACATCATAAATCCTAATATTGGCTGGAAGGGATCTAATAGGTCACTTAGTTGAACTCCCTTAGAGATAAAGAAACAGGTCTAAAGATAAAGTAAGTTACCTAAGGTCACCAAGAACTAGGATCTATACTCAGGTGCTCACACTCCACTCTAGGTGGCACAGTGGCTAGAGAGCCAGGCCTAGAATCAGGAAGACTCTTCTTGAGTTCAAATCTATCCTCACACATCTACTATACCTATGACCCTGGGAAAGTTACTTAACTCCATTTGCCTCAGTTTCCCCATCTGTAAAATAAGCTGAAGAAGGAAATGGCAACCCACTCTAGCATCTCTGCCAAGAAAATCCCAAATGAGGTTGTGGAGATTTGGACAAGATTGAGGAACAACTCACATTTCAAATCCAGTGATCTATAACATACTGCCTTTTGTGTGGGTGCACAACACCAAAACAAACAAAAATCACCTTGCTAAGCTTCATGTCTGGTCCTCATTTGTTAGAAGAACATCTGGTCCTCATTTGTGTTAAAAGAAAATAAAATGAAAAACATAGCTCAAAACAAAAACAAATGGCTAATATTTATATATCATCTTTGAGTTCTCCAAAGTACTTAATATACTTTTTTATCTTATATCTATTTTTATCTTATATTTTATCTTATTTTTATCTTATTATTACCTTATCTCATAACAAACCTATGAAATAGGTGTTATTAGTACCTGCATTATATAGATAAGGAAACAGAAGTTATAAAATCACGATGATGACAACAGGTAACATTTATATGGTACTTACTCTAAGTGACTTGTCCAAGGCCACACAGTTAGTAAAAGTCTATTGTTCAGTCATGTACAACTCTTTGTGACCCTTTTTGGGGTTTTCTTGGCAAAGATACTGGAGTGATTTGCCATTTCCTTCTCCAGCTCATTTTACAGATGAAGAAACTGAGGCAAACAAGATTAAATGAGTTGCTCAGGATCACATAGGAAGTAGGTGTCTGAGGCCAAATTTGAACTCAGATCTCCCTGACTCCACATCCAGTGCTCTCTCCACTGTGCCATCTACTAAGAGTCTGAAGCAAGATTCAAACTCAAGCCTTCCTTGGTTCTAAGTTCAGCAGTCTGTCAACCAGAACACTTCACTGCTTAAACAGCAAAAGATGCAGTAAGTCATGGTCACCACCTCAGTGGAACTTTGTGGTAAAGCACCCCTTAATATATCCATGGAAGGATTAATAAAAATTAGATTTTATGCTGTTAGCACAAAAATGCTTCAGAATTTCTCATTTTTGTTGCTGACACTGAGATTGAGATGCCATCAAAGGTCAGAAACTAGGACTGTCATTATATATATTTCATGCTTCACATTGTGAATTCCCAAGGAGACCTTGTAAAAGACAGTGTCCCTTTTATAAAATGACAGCTGAACAGATATAGCATTCACACTCTGCTTAGTGTGTCTGAATATTTGCATGGGATGAAACCTACAAAGACTTCTCAGATTCTTTAGTCTCTATTTAGCTTCTTGGCATATGTGGCAAACCTCAGTTAACATTTCTCATGTTAATTTAAAAAACAAAAATTTTGAATTGCTCAACTAAATTCTTGAGAGGTGTGGGGAAGATGGAGAAAGAACCCACAGAGCACAAATGCGAAATGTATGTCAACCCAGCTACTGGATTTGATCTGTTTGAACCTGCCTAAATTTGAATCACAAGACAGAACTTCTCTATATTGATCTGGGAACATCAGTCTGCTTACATCCCTGCAGACAAATTTTAAAGAGGTGTTTCAGAGGAGTTGGATTTGAGGGTTTGTTGCTTGGTTTTTTTTAATCACCACATATGCTTATCTAATGCTAATCCTGTCACCTAGTATTTTTTTTTCTGTTATCTGAGTACAAAGGCCACTGAGGTATTAGACATGTCAGTAAATCAGATTTTTAATATGAAAATATTCAAATTCTCTATTTAATTAAAATATTTATTAAACCTTGCTGTACTTGGTAGCTAGGTGGCACAGTGGATAAGCATGCTGGATCTAAAGTGAGGAAGAGCTGAGTTCAAATACTGCCTCAGACACTTGTCATCTGTATGACCCTCAACAAGTCACTTAACCTCTGCCTGTTTCAGTTTCATTCCCAGGGTCATTGTGAGGATAACAGAGGTAATATTAGTAAAGGGCCTAGCATAGTATCTGGAATATACTAGGTACATAGTAAATGTTTATTCCTATCCTAGCCTATCTTATCCTACTATATTCATCACTGTGTGAAGATTTCCAAGAGGACACTGGCTAAAGTAATGAATGGGCAGGCATGGAGGGGTTATGATGTTCCATCAATGGAGGCTATATTCATATTCAAGACATCAGAGATCTGTGAAGCACACTGTGCTAAGCTGGGAAGATAAAAATTCTATACAAAATTCTCCTTGGATAACCCAGAAAGGGCAAGTTTCAGAAAATTCTTTTTTCTAATATCTATTTCCCCTCTATCCCCAGCACAATGTTTTAAATACTGTACACACTCAACAAATGTCTTTTGAATAAATAAGCTACATAAACTTGAAAGAAGAGTGTGGTTATCATTTTGGTTAACAGTGACTGAATAGGGCAATCTGTGGAATCATGCCATCTCATTCCTATAAGCCCAATAATTCACTGTGAATGTACTTTAAATTTAGAATTAAAAAAACCCCGTAACTCAACTTTACTCACATAGTCTCATATATTTAAATAAAAAGACTCAAGGTCTGTATGTGTATATGTATGTTTAAATGATGAACTAGGACACAGAAATATCACTGAACTGGAAGTCAGAAGAACTGGGTTAGATCCAGTTCTGCCACTATTAGCTTTATGGCCTCATTTTCCCCATCTGTAAAATGGGAGAGTTGTACTAGAACATTTCTAGTATATCATCTAGTAACTAGATGATCTATAAGGTCCTTTCCAGTTCTAGTATTTGTCAGGTCTATGAATTCTAAAGGGAATGGAATTTGAAAAGGAGCATTTGGAGATCACTGCACAAACTAAAGAAAAGCTCTTTTAAGAAATGAGATCCTTAAAGATTTTACAAAGTGGCACACCATCTACTGATATTGCCCAGTCTTTCTCTATTCAACCTTATATGGACCTCCAGAAATAGGACAGGGTTCATTCCTAAGTGGAACTTCTTTAAAACTGTCTTCATGGTGAGATCTGAGAATGCCAGAGAAAGGCACACAGGCAAAGGATGTCTCTGTCTTATAGTTCTGCAACAATGTCTTAATTAGTAATCAATTAACTGAAGTTAATATATTGATATATTTCTTTAGCCATTCATGTGTTAAAACCCTAAGAAAAGAGTTCTCTTAACCTGGGTGGATGGATTCCTAGATTTTAGGGGGTGTGTGAACTTGGATGGGAAAAAAATTCCATCTTTATTTTTCGTTTATCTTTGGTTTCCTTTTTATTCCTATGTATTTTATTTCATGCATTTAAAAACATTTTCTGAGAAATGGATCTATAGGATTCAGACTACCAAAAGGATCCATGATATAAAAAAATGGTTGAGTCCCTGCCCCAAAAGTGCCAGGTAAATTTCGATAGGTTAGGAAAAGTGTAAAACTGAGAGTGTAAGGGAAAAGGGGGGAAATAAAAGAACAAGCATTTATTATGTACCTGTGTTTAATAAATGCTGGGCACTGTGATAAGTATTTTACAAATAGTATCTCCTTTGATAAGGGGAAGGAAAAACTATAAGGAAGAGGATGAAGTTATCAGAAGAGAACAAGCTTTGTCAATTTCACAGATGCGTAGGGACTGTGCTAAATATTGGCATTGCCCCTCCCCTTACAAGCTAGTTACAGGAAAAGCAGAATATCCGGGTCTGGGGGAAGTGGGTGAGACACTCAGAATGCCAGATATGACTCACATTTACGTCTTTCTGCTGCCATGGCACGTTGCCAAGGGGATGAATGAACTTCTAAAGTGAAACAATTCACTTTTCCAATCTTGCTTAATTTTCAGTATATCATAGGCAAAATGCCTTCCACACTCAGAGAAAGAACTATGAAATTCATTCACAGAATGTAGCAGATCATGTTTGTGTGTGTGTGTGTGTATTACGTTTTGATTTGTTATATGATTTCTTCCATTTACTTTAGTTCATCTATACAGCTTGACTATAGTAAAAACATATTCAATAGGAAAGTCTATGTAGATCCTATATAGAATTGTATGCCGTCTTGGGGAGGGAGTGGGATGGGGGGAGTAGGTGTGGGAGGGGTAAAAATCTAAGTTTTATGGTAGTGATTGTAGAACATTAAAAAAAATAAATAAAAAAGAATTTACTGGTTCTACTTAAAAATAAATGTACTGCTATAAAAAAATTTTTTCAGTATATCTTGAGACCAGAAAACAATTATTATATTTTTTAGCATTTAACTTAGTAAGTTCTATGGTAACAAGACCTGCTCACTAGTTCATGTTTTTTGCTTGTAGAACACATTAAATATAAAAAAAGAATATATGTGTATATACATATATCCATGCATATATATGCATATATGTAAATATGTGTTCATATATATGTTATGAAAAAAGACAAAAATTGCTTTTAAGACTACACATATCAAAAGGACAATTATGGCAATAGTCTACATCCTATTTCCACTGTCATTTATTTGTATCATATGATTGGAAGACCAGATTTAGCTACAAAACACAACTGAAAAACAGAATTCCAAGACAACAGTAAAGCAATTAAAGTAGATGATGGCATCTGAAGCTAATTTACAGCTTGTTTGTTGCTTTCCAATGCATATACAGTACCAACAGAAACTGCCGGAGAGCTCCAGGATGTAAACCATCACCTCTCTGGTGTAATGTCATGTTTCCATTATTGAGATGCAATGTGAAAGAACTGTGTTTAAGTGACTTCTAAGATTCAAAGTATCTTTTGAATCACCTCAATTAAAATTTGTTGTTGTTACTGCTCAGTTGTTTCAGTTGTGTCTGACTCTTCATGACCCCACTTGGGAATTTCTTGGCAAAGACAAAGAAACCATTTTTTTCTCCAGTTCATTTTACAGATGAAGAAACTGAGACAACAGGATTAAGTGACTTGTCCAGAGTCACATAGCTAGTCAGTGTCAGAGGCCAGATTTCTGACTCCAGGTTCAACACTATCCACTAAGTCACCTAGCCACCCCTTAGTGTGTACATACTGTTCTCCTACAGAATGCTCTCTGAGGGGAGGGGCTATTTATTTTTTATCTCTGTGTCCCAAGTGCAGAGCGGCACAAAGTTGGTGACTGATAAATGCTTGCTGATAGACTAAGTGATCTTTTTTAGGTGCCAAATAAGAATATATTACAGAACTGTAGCTTCTTACTCAAATACTTAGAGATTTTGTGGATTTTTGTAACTGGTTTATATCATTCTAAAAATTTTATCCATCTTTTCCCTAATAAAATTGGCCTACTAATTTTTTCTACTCTTGCTATCAGCCATAAATGTATTAAAAACATCAATTTAAAAAGTCATAAAAATAGTCCTTTTCTCAACATGGCAGATAACTTGAAGAATTTGCCCCTCCTCAGATAACCTCCCCATAACAGAAATCACCTTATTTATGTCAAACTGCTTATTCAGTTAAAGATGCAGAGAAAAACAAAACAACTGTAGGTGTGAAATGACCCAAGATTTGGGAAACAAAGGCAACTGTATAAGTATCAAAATTTTGATATTTCTTGGAAATGCTTCCATCTTTCTATAATCCTATTCATTTATTCAAACTCTTACTGAACATCCACTGCATGTAACACAATGTTCTAGGCTATGAGAGATACAGAATCATAGAAGACATTGTTCCTATCCTCAAGATGTCATAATATAGTAGGAGAGATAACGAAATAACCAAACAAATGCAGAATGTAGTAAGTATCATAACAGAGCCAAGAGCTTTGAGAAGTCACAGAAGTGAGGTATTATTGGGGGTGGGGGGGGGGCAGGAGAATCAGCAAACATTTATTGACAGATCCTAAGGGAGATGGTCTTTGAAGGACAAGAAGGATTTTGAGAGGCAAAAATGCGGGAGGATGGACATTTTATGGAGACAGCTATGAGTAGACATAAGTTTGCTGGTGCAATGAATGGAGCCTGGAGTCAGGAAGACTCATCTTAATGAGTTCAAAGCCAGCCTCAGACACCTCCTAGCGGTGTGATTCTGGGCAAGTCACTTAACCATCTTTCCTCACCTGTAAAATAAGCTGGAGAAGGAAACGGCAAACCATTCTAGTATCTGCCAAGAAAACCTCAAATGGGGTCACGAAGAATTGAATATAACTGAAAAACTACTCAACAACAAAATGAATACACATGAAAAGAACAAAATGCATTGTGTATTGGAGGGGTGAGGAAGGAAATTACCCATGTGACGAATTGGTCTGGGCCACAGAATGTCAGAAGAGGGAGAGGGGAAGGGGTGAAAAGACAGGTATCAGATTGCGGAGGACCTTGAACGTCACAAGAATTCTGAACTATATTCTGAAGACAAGGAGAAAACAATGCAGACTTTCAAAGAAGGAAGGGATGAACATGGTCCAAGCTGAGTTTTAGGAGGTTTATTCTGGCAAGAGTATGTGAGATGAATCAGAAGAAAATAGAATGGTCAGGGATAAATGTAAGACCTTATAAGGTTCTGCAAGCGGGCAGAGATGTGACAAAGGGAGGAAAATCAACAAACTACAGTGGAATTTTGATTCTTGGCAAAAAGTGTAAAATGTTATTAAAGGGATGATTGATTTGTGTGCACTTTGAGAGGTAAATGGAAATCACTGAGTCAGCATGGTTTGTTTCATTCAACAGTAGGTCATGCCAGACTAACCTCAGTTTTTCAAAGGGCTACCAGACTGGTAAATCAAGAAAATCGAGTAAACAGTATACCCAGATTTCAGCAAATCTATGCCATAATTTATTTAGTCATTTACCAACTGTTGGACATTCAGGCTGTTTCCAACTGTTTGCTATTCCTAATGGAGCAGCTAACTGGCTAACAGAACTCTCTCATAAGTTTTAAACTGCCAACTGTCTGAGCAGCAGGTAGGCAACAGACATATTTGACATATGTCTAATCTCAAGACTGTGCTAAAGAATATAAAAATTTGATTAAAAGAGATGAACAGCTGAAGTACATAGTCGGAAATGAGGAAATTCAAATGAATTGAGGAGGTGGGTTTTTAGAAGCAAAAATCTGCATTCTCAATAGTAAAGAAAGACGAAGTGAAGATTAAGTTTTTGCATTAGCATAAACCAATAGCATGTGTGTAAAAATCACATGTTTAAGTGATAGAGTGATATTTCTCTTTTTCTGCTCCTTGTTCCCATTTTTGAACAAAGATAACTAAACTTTAGTGAAAGCATAATGTTCAAAACATAGGATATCTGTATTTTAAATTATAAGATCTCCAGTCATTGGGGCAAACAAGTACAGAATTGACTATGTCTTCCTCATTTGCACAACAAACATGGTCATACTTTTATCCCCTCAAGGGATTTAAGTAAATACTCCCTGAAATGCTATATGTGTGCATATGTAAAAGATCGATGATTTTATCACCCAGGGAATTCTCAATGAGGAAACCTTACCAACAATCAAACTACAACTCTTCTATGACCTACTAATTACTATAATTCAAACAATCTTCATCCTTCTTGATTTCCTTGCAGCTTTTTTTGGGCTGTTGCTTTGTTTTATTTCTGGACTATACTTGTTATTTCATTGGCATGTAGATCGTCCAGTAAGGAAAATATCCTTTGCCTAAGCAGATGAGCACTTCCTCAATAACTTAAGAGTTTTAGATTGGAAATTCTTCACTTTTTTTATGTCAGAGTCTTTGGGTGGTCTGGGGAAGCCTGTGGACCAATTCTTAGAATAAAATTTCTATTTGCATAACATAAAATACAAAGAATTACAAAGGAAATCAATTATAGTGAAGTAGTTAGCAAAAAAAAAGTTTTAAAAGTTCATGAACTTTAAAAAGGTTAAGAATGGTTTAAAAAAAATGGTTACAAACCTGTTACAGAGTTTCCTAGAACACAGAGTTTAAGTAACTTGTTCAATGTTACATAGCTCACAACTAATAAATGTTCAAGTAAGGGCAGTTAGGTAGTACAATGGACAGAGCACCAGAGTTGCAGTAAGGAAGACCTAAGTTCAAATGCAGCTCAGATACTTACTAGCTGTGTGATCCTAGGCAAGTCACTTTACCCTGTTTGCCTCAGTTTCCTTATCTGTAAAATGAGCTGGAGGAGGAAATGGCAAAACCACTTCAGTATCTTTGCCAAGAAAACCCCAAATGAAGTTTCTAAGAGTTGGACGTGACTGAAAAATAACAAAGGATTTTTTGGACATTTCTCATTTACTTACAAGTTAAGTTTCCCTACAAGGAAAATGTAAGCTCTTTAAGAACACTTTTATTTTTTCTTTCCTTCTGAAGTGTCTAACAGAGTGCATGGAATATAGTAGTTGTTTAATTGATACTTGTTGAATTAATTTCAGGCATCATGGTCTGTCACTTCAATGATTCATGAACCACCATTTCAGAATCCTGCATCACCTAGATGGTTTGTGATTCTTGACTGGATGATATTTAACCTAGAATAACCTCCTCTATCTAATTAATCTGGTGCTGTGCCTGGATTGCTGAGCTTTGCTGCAGAAGAGTCATGAAATTGTGCTGATTTTAGCTACTATAAAGTCAGGGTGCATATTTCCATCTGGGCCCTACTCCTACTTGGTAACCCTTCTATCCTATAGTTGCCAATTTTTATTCTCTCATTCTCCATAAGTACTGTTTCAAACTTTCTCCTCTCTTCAACATTTATAGCAGATGACCTAACCTTCTGCTTTACTGAGAAAACTAAGGCCATCCTGCCTCTTCAAAATTTTGTGTCAACCATTCTTTCCTTTTTTTTCTCCATCCAGTCTCAAGGAAAGAATTTACCTTCCTCTTTTCAGGGTTAATCCTTTAATTCATGTCCGCAGTCCCATTCTCTCCTACTGTCCATCCCTCTACTCTCAAATGGATCTTCATTCTCTCCCTCTTTACTAGCTCATTCTCATTTACCTATAAATACAAGTAGGCTGGGGCTGGAGCCAGCTATAAACAGCTTAGGAGAGTAAGTTGTTAAATTTTCATTGTGAGCATTTTTATTATTTTCTTGATTGTCTCTAGACTAAAGAAAGTGGTGGGGAAAATTATCATTTTCTGAAATTCTTAATGTTAATAAAGAAATTAACATTAAACTGGTGTGTTGTGTACATTTTTCCCCTGGAGAGATAGCTGTTAGACCTTTCCTGGCACATGCCTACCTTCAAGTCTTCTCCATCTTAACAAATCCTTCCCTCAATCAGTCTCTTTCCTTTCAGCTACTATCTTCCATGTTACCACCAAACTTCTTGCAAAATTAGTTCACTCCATGAGAGTGTGTTAAATACTGACTATATTTAAGTCACTGTGAGAGGTGCTGGAGACATAAATACAAAAATGAACAGTCTTTGCCCTCAAGAAGTTTACACTGTATTAGGAAGAAACGGTGTATAGAAACCTGCAAGTTATTTTCCCCTTGTAGAATGGCAGTTTCTAGGTACTGTTCTCAGTTCAGCCCACTGGGGTATGCAACTCTTCACATGCTTGGTAGCAGCTATCACTTCTTCTAAAAGTCTTCTTTTACAAGATCAACATCCCCAGTAGCTTCAGTTCCTAGCACTCTCAGTGACATAGTTTCCAGTCTCCCACTTTAGTTACCCTATTCAAGATGGACTCTAGTTTGTCAAATTATAATACAGTGCCGAAGGTTTTATGAAACAAACACTGGTTGAGGAGTCTGGAAATCTGACTTCAATTAAATAGTTATATGATCATGCTTTGTGTCTCATTCTCCTCTTCTATAAAATAAGAGCGTTGGACTAACATCTCATTATGAGGTGACTGTTTCATCTACAAAACGTAATATTCCTTCCATCTCTTAAACTCTAGAAGATTATGCCTTTAGATACAGTCTTTATAAGAAATACAAAAATTCCATACATACAAACTCCCTGGAATTATAAAACATAATTTGGGGGGATGATTACAATTTTTGCATTATAAAAATATTTTAGCTTATAAAAAGATAACTTAAATAGCAAAGATTTAAGATAAAAGTTGACATCTGATTTACATATAACCTTATATAGAAGTCATATAAACAAAATACGGATATAAAAACAAAACTTGTCTTAACAATTATTAACATAAAATCCAAGGCCTGGCATTCAAGGTCTTCTACAATGTTTCCAATCTATGATTTTAACCTTATTTTCCATTTTTCCTTCTGTATGCTATTTTCTAATTTCTAATTAAAATGTCAATTATTTTTCTAATTAAATTGGACTGCTTGTCAAAACAGTTGAAATTTTTCCATCTCCTTATCTTTTATTTGGAATATTCTTTTGGAATACTAGCCTTCTTTATGACCTAGCTAAAATGATCTCCTCCATACTTACTCCAGCTAAATTGTAATACTTTGTACTTCTCTAACGCACCTAAATAGGTTCCTCAAAAGGATACTTTTCAGTGCACATATCTCACAATTCTTTATTAAACTCTTTAAAATTGAGGACTTTGTCTTATTTATCTTTTATTTGCCTAGTCTTAGTACTTCACAACTGTTAAATGAATATTAAATTATTGCTCGGCAAAGCCACCAGTCCAGATGGTAAATAAGTAAAAATTCTGAGTTGCAGACACAATCTCAAGTTCTAAGAAACTGTGCTAAACCTCTAGAAAAAGGCAGAAGAAATTTTCTGGTACAAATAGGCCCCTGTGGGCATTCACACATTAACTGACAGCATGAGACAATACAGAAAATGATTTTTTTTTTACCAGAATTTGGATGCTTCCACATTAGTAAATAAATGCCAAGTTGGTAAATTTCAGCTTAATCTTTCCAGTTATGACTTTCTAAGATTACTTTTTGAATTGTTTCCTGAATATTTCTCTTGCCAGGAAATTAATCTAGTTCTTTCCTTTACAATATGAGTAATATAATCTTCTCTATTTACATTAGAGGTGTAAAGAAGAAACTGAGAAGTTTTTCTTTAGAAAAGTAACATGTAATTTGGTATATAAATACTGGAAAAATATACCAGGAATTCTAAACTTAATTTTTCAATCAATATTTTCAATTTCATGCTTTTTATGTATCATGTGAATATCTAGAAAATGGGGAAATAACAACAAACAATGGATATTTTAGTGTTTTCAATAAAAAAATGGGAAGGTAGCCTTTTATCTGCAAGAGGGCTGATTGCTACTGTAGTTTTTCCCACCTGGAAGAAGGAGCTAAGGCTCTTGGGAGGCAAAAGTTTGAAGCTGTTTGGTCCTGACAAGCCCAGGAAGTTTTTGAGCTCCACTTCCTGAGGGGCTCCCACTCCCCATGAGTTTTCAGTTCCTCCTTCCAGCTGGGAATACTACACTTCCCATCATCCTCCTTGTTCACAAGAAGCTACAAGGAACAGTTAACAAATTGAACATAAGGCATGAAGGGATCAGAATTGTGGGATGAATGAAGCATGCTACATTCTCAGAAAGGAGGCTACAATGGAAATGAGTTTATAAGCGTGGTTAGGGTAGAACTAAATAAAATGGACAAATTGTAAACATTTACCTTCACTCCACATTTTGGTCCTTTTCATGTAGAAACATGATCAGATTTGAAACTGAAGGTAAGCAAACACCTTGGACACAACACAGAAAAACTTTATAAAGTATTACTTTTCATAAAGTATTTATGTGTTCTTTTAAAGCCAGGAAATTCTGCTCTATCTGGCAGGCAGACATTTATTTTGTGATAAATTAAGCTGTGTTACCATGAAAATTCAAAGTCTTTGAGGGACACAAGGCACACACTCACTGTTTATTTCTAATCTGTGTTAGATTTGTCTCCTGGCTGGGGTCATGCTCCATTCCATCTGGGAGGCAATGTAATGCAGACAAAAGAAAGAGGGATTTTGAGTCACAGGACCCAAGTTCAAGAATTGACTCTGTATGACCTTGGGCAAGTCACTCTCCATTTTCTCATTAGTAAAAAGAGGATAATAATGCTTATACTACTACCTCCCTCAATAGTGAAGAGTGAGAATTCAATGTGATAATGCCACACTGATACAAGCCACATTGTAACCACAAGGTACTACAGAAACGTAAACTCTTATTAACCAACCATGGGTAAGAGTAGCACGTAACCTATCTCTCTTCCAAAAAACACAGGCACCATTGAATCTAAGACTCATGATACTCTCAGATATGTTATCATCAGACACAGAATGAATCAGTATCACAGGAAGCCAAAAGTATTCCTCTCTAAATGAATAGTGAGTTTTATTTATTGGTTGACAGTAATTTTCAGTGCTTTCTACCTAGGGCAGCTCAGTAGCACCATGGATAGAGTTGTGGGCCTGGAGTCAAGAAGACCCATCTTCTGAGCTCAAATCTGGCCTGATAATTTATTAGCTATGTGACCCTGGTTAAGTCACTTAATCTTATTTGTCTCAGTTTTAACATCTGTAAAATGAGCTGCAAAAGGAAATGGTAAGCCACTCCAGTATCTTTGCCAAGAAAACCCCAAAATGGGGTCACAGAAAGTCAGACACCAATGAAAAATGATTTACCAAAAATACTTGACTTATGTGGTCTGAAATTTAGAGAAGAAACACCTTCTAAATTGTGCCAAAATTAAGCTTATGATGAAACTACATGGACCCAAGTATTCTAAAGTCTTGTTTTAATTTTTATATATTTTTGTTCTTCTCTAAAAAGTAACCAACAATTTCATTTGAGTTCTTGCATAATTAAAGCTAGAACTGGTGATATAGAATGCATTTACTTATTTTTTTCTGTAATAGTAACAATATCTAGCATTTTTATAGTACTTTAAGGTTTATAGAACATTTTACAAATATTAGCTCATTTTATTCTCACAAGAACCTTGAGAGATAGGTACTATTATTATCCCCATTTTATAGATGAGGAAACTGAGGCAAAAAAAGGTTAAGTGACTTGTCCAGGGTCACACAGCTAGTAAATATCTCAGGCCAAACTTGAGCTCAGGAAACTCTAAATCTTCCTGACTCCAGGCACAGAGCTCTAGTTACTGTGCCACCGAACTACTACATACCACCTAGCTGCCCCAAAGTCAAGTATACTTAACCTCAAAGAGCTTAAAATCTAATAAGAGATATATACATACACACACACATATATATGTATATACATACATACACAAATGTACATATGAGAGGACATATAAAATCAAGTAGAATAAACTTTTCAAGGAAAGAAGGGATTACTTCTAGCTGGGGGAAGGTAGAATTAAGGAAGGTTTCAGAGTGAAGATGGTACTTAAGCTAAAACTAAGAAAAGTCAGAATTTCAAGAGGCACCTGTGCAGAAGAGGTCCATTCTGGCCATGAGAACTGGTAAACTCACCATTTTATAGTTGTCTTATCATTAAAATGAGAGTAAGTTTCTGGTCTTCCAATGATGTATATCTGTTCTAAGTATCTTTTACAACACAAATCTCTATCTGCTTAGGCTACAAGGGAACCGCCTCCATTAGGCAAATCAGTCGGGACCCACCAGCCCTAAATCTCATTCACTGGCAATGTCAGCATACTTTCCTAGTTCTTAGTCAGCTAGATAGAATGCTGGAAGAGGAGGGGGAAAAAACCAGAGAGAGTACATGATCAAAAACTGGAACAGACAATAGAGCCCATCACTAAGTGATCTGTCAAGTTTATACAGGTAGTCATTGTAAAGCCAGTATTTGAACTCAGATCTTCATACTTAATGTTCAATCACATGTAGTCCAGGGGACATCTCATAACCACCACATCATGTTATAGACTTCGTGAGGGAAACATCTACCTGTCTTATCAGGGCCAATGTTCCCTTTCATTGGGATGAATAATTAAGAATTGGTTAGAAAGATTTAAACTATTCTGTGTGCCCACTATTTGTTGAGATTTGCTTTCTTATTTTGAGATTCGTTGTCTTTTATGTTACTTTGCTTTAAACTTAGGGAAGCAGTCAAATGTGGGGAAA
Source organism: Bettongia penicillata ogilbyi (assembly GCA_023548195.1). Taxonomy (NCBI): domain Eukaryota; kingdom Metazoa; phylum Chordata; class Mammalia; order Diprotodontia; family Potoroidae; genus Bettongia; species Bettongia penicillata. Next base: position 1,079,062 of record JAJHZJ010000041.1, read on the forward strand.
ACCGCATAGGTTATCTAGATTCAAGACCCGGACTCACAGATGTCCTGTTTTTATTTTTTTTTTTATTTTTTTTTTTGTATTTTTTTCTTTCTTTCTTTCTTTCTTTCTTTCTTTCTTTCTTTCTTTCTTTCTTTCTTTCTTTCTTTCTTTCTTTCTTTCTTTCGCTTTTTACATTCATTTTCACAAATTTTTGGGTTCCAAATTTTCTCCCCTTTTCTCCCTTCCCCCCACCCCAATACCCCAAGCAATCTAATTTTCCCTATCTCCAATCTGTCCTCTCTTCTGTCATCCCTCCTTTCCCTTGTCTCTATCTTCTCTTTTCTCCTGTAGGGCCAGATGATTTTCTATTCCTCATTAAGTGTATGTCTTCTTTCCTAGTTGCAACAACAATACTAAACAATTGTTCCTAAAACTTTGAGTTCCAAATTCTCCCCATCCCTCCCTCCCCACCCATTCCCTTTGGTACGGCAGGCAATTCATTATAGGCCATATCTGTGTAGCTTTGCAAATGACCTTCCTGATAGTCGTGTTGTGTAAGACTAACTGAATTGCCATCCCTCCTAACCTGCCCCTCATTGTTTCTCCCCTGTCCTTTGATCCTGTCCCTCCCCAAGTGTTGACCCCCAATTACTCCCTCCTCCCTTTGCCCTCCCCTCCATCACCCCCCCCCCAATATCTCCTTCTCCCCCGCTTTCTTATGCTGTAAGATAGGTTTTCATACCAAAATGAGTGTGCATTTCACTCCCTCGTCTAGTCAAATGTGATGAGGGTAAACTTCTGTCTGTTTGTTTGTTTGTTTTTTTTTTTTCCTCAGCTCTCCTCCTTTTCCCTCCACTAAAAACATCTCCCACTTGCCTCTTAAATGACATATAGTTACCCCCTTCCATTTCCCCCTCCCTCCCCCCACCACATTTCTCTCTCACCATCTACCTCAATCTCTTTTAAGGCATGGTCCCATCCTATTCAGTTCAATCTGTGCTCTCTGTCTCTGCATGTGAATGCATGTGTGTATGTGTGTGCATGCGTGTACATGTGTATGTGTGGTCCCACCAACCACCCAGATACTGAAAAGTTTTAAGAGTTAGAAATATTGTCCTTCCCTGTATGAATGCAAACAGTTCATTTCTGGTAAGTCCCTTAATACTTCTCCTTGCTGTTTACTTTTGCATGCTTCCTCTCATTCTTGTGTTTGAAAGTCAAATTTTCTTTTCAGCTCTGGTCTTTTCATTAAGAATGATTGAAAGTCCTCTGTTTCATTGAAAGACCATATTTTCCCTTGAAGGATTATACTCAGTTTAGCTGGGTAGGTGATTCTTGGTTTCAGTCCTAGTTCCTTTGCCTTCTGGAATATCCTATTCCACGCCCTTCGATCCCTTAATGTAGAAGCTGCTAGATCTTGGGTTATCCTGATTGTATTTCCACAGTACTGGAATTGTTTCTTTCTAGCTGCTTCCAAGATTTTTTCCTTGAGCTGGGAGTTCTGGAATTTGGCCACAATGTTCCTAGGAGTTTCTCTTTTTGGATCTCTTTCAGGTGGTGATCGATGGATTCTTTCAATACTTATTTTGCCCTCTGGTCCTAGAATGTCAGGGCAGTTTTCCTTGATAATTTCATGGAAGATGATGTCTAGGCTCTTTTTTTGATCATGGCTTTCAGGTAGTCCCATAATTTTTAAGTTGTCTCTCCTTGATCTATTTTCCAGGTCAGTTGTTTTTCCCATGAGATATTTCACATTCTCTTCCATTTTATCGTTCTTTTGGTTTTGTTTGGTGATTTCTTGGTTTCTCGTAAAGTCATTAGACTCCATCTGTTCCATTCTAATTTTGAGAGAACTATTAAATTCAGTGAGCTTTTGAGCCTCTTTTTCCATTTGGCTCATTCTGCTTTTGAATGCATTCTTCTCCTCATTGGCTTTTTGAACCTCTTTTGCCAATTGAGTGAGCCTATTTTTCAAGGTGTTAATTTCCTCAGCATTTTTTTGGGTCTCCTTTACCAAGATATTGACCTTTTTTTCATACTCTTCTTGCATCTTTGTCATTTCTCTTCCCAGTCTTTCCTCCACCTGTCTAACTTGCTTTTCAAAATCCTTTTTAAGCTCTTCCAAGGCCTGAGCCCACCCAACACCCCCCTGGGGTGTCTGGGGTACTGAGGCCCTGCCCTCCACATCTTTCCCTGATGGGAAAAATACGTTCTCGTCCTCCCCATCAGATCCGAAGGTCGGGATCATTTGCATTTGTTGGAAAAAACTCTCTAAAGTCTTATTTTTCTTCCCCTTTCTAGGCATTTTCCCAGCCAGTTACTTGACTTCTGAGATTCCTTTCCACCCCCGCCTGGATCCGCCCAGCTAGTGCTTGGCCTCTGAGATTCAAATGCGCTTTCCGCGGCAAGCTTTAGTTCTGGCGCAGGGGTGGGGGCAGGGCCCTCAGGGGCTTTCTGCAGAGACTTTCAGGAACGGAGCGGGTGGGGGCGGGGTGGGGGGCCCCCCGCCTGCTGTGCTCAGCTCCCTTGGGGGTTTTATTCAGAGGCGTTCAGCAGTAGAGCAGGGTGGGGGCAGGGCCGTCTCCCCTGCTCGGCTCCCTCAGGTTGGAAAGACCTTCAGTATTGAAGATCCTACCTGCTGCTGGGGGATTCCTGAGTCCCGGGCCGCTGCTACCTCAGCCGCCCGCCCACGCCTCTGCCTCTGCCGCTTCCTGCCCCCGTCTCTGCCGCCGCTTCCTCCCGAGGGGGCCCGACTCACGGAGACGCTCCACTCCCCTCCCCTATCGCAGCCTTCTTTCTTACTGACCTGTATCTTCTGTGGGCGGAGGGACTTTCCCAGCTGCCGGAGCTTCCCCCGGAGCTTTCCTCTCTGAAGTCTGCTCGGGTCAGCTTCTCTGGGGCCGCGGCCAGGGGTGGGGGTGGGGTCCGCTTTCCGGAGTGCGATGGACCCCTGGGACGGCTCTCCAGGGTTCAGTGGAATGGAAATCTCTTCCCCTATGTTTATGCACCCCCTGCAGAGATTCAGAATTTATGGGGATCTCCTTTTACCTCAATTCCATGGGTTGTGGGCTCGGAGCTCGTAAATGTGCGTCCTTCTACTCCGCCATCTTGGCTCCGCCCCCCCGTCCTGTTTTTAAATCAGGGCAATGATACTTGTGCTTATATACTTCATAGGATTGTGAGCAAATAACTTTTTAAAATGGAAAGTTTGTGCCATATGTCTGTGTATACTAATATACACATACACATTTATATAGCATAAATGAGCTATTATTATATTTCAGTTTTACTTTTTATTATTCATCTTTTATGGGTTGTTTTTCATTTATTAAGTCATTCTTTCTCCCTACTAAAGTTTCTAAGGCATATGAGAATATTGTTTTAAAAACCATTTGGTATGTTTACCCGGAGAAACCTTGATTTCTGTACTCATAAAAATCAAAAGAAGGTAACAGTTTGAACTTCATGGAAAGAAAGAGTGCATGTGGCAATTACATTCTTATTTAATAATACTAATACTAATCACTAGCATCTATATAGAGTTTCAGGACAATGATTTCTCCATTGGCAATCAACGCAAAAATGATCAATATTTCTAGGAAGGGGATATTATTCACCACAGCTGGCATTCTACCTATTCAACAGTACAATGCTAATCAGTCTAACCTTTTTTTTTTTTTAACAGCACCAGAAGTGCCAATACCAATAGTATTTATTCCTAGAACAGAATTATCTATGAGGTACCAATTCACATTAAATATTGATATCATGGTAAAAGAGAGTGGCTCTGAATATAGATCTGGACATTTAGAGGACATCATTTTCAGAAAATTAAACAGAAGAACATATGAAGATTTTTGGCAGTTTGAGAAACCTACTTATCCATTACTATATGTTTGATTAAATTTAATTCAAAGAACAATTATTAAGCTAATGTGTAAGATCCTAGGGATTCAATGGCAAAAACAAAATATACCTTACCCTGGATAAATGTATATTCAATATATTCATTTATTCCTGTTACAAAAAAGAAAAGTCACAATATACAGTGAATTGATAGAACAGTTGATAGAAAACAAAAGGTTGACCATGTGGAATGGAAGACCAGATCTGTCTCGGGGAGATAAGGCACTAGGGGATTGGATCCTGAAATCCACAACTCACCTATAAATGATCCCTTTCTCATGCAGAAACATAAGTGCAGAAATTATTTCTGCAGCATAGAAGCGAGCTCGTGCCTCATCAAAACGACGAGATTTCTGGATATGAAACATCAAGTCCCCTCCATTTACAAACTCCATCACAAAAAACAGGCGATCCTAGCAACAAATGTAAAAATGGGAAAGAATTAGATATTGCAAGTTTGTATTAACAAAGGGATCAAAGTTATTATATGGTAGAAGCAAGATGAAATCCTTCCTCTGGCATTATACAATGAAAATATGAGAGTATCAGATAGTATCAAGATAAATTCTATTAGAAATTGATTAGTGATATAAGACTATATCAGGAGACTACTGGAACAATAGATCAACAATATCTTTAGGTCTATCCTGACCTTACCTTCCTCTGAACCTCCCTGTGCAAGTAAGGACTGCATGATTATTTATTAGAGGTAGTTGTAACAGCAGTAAGATCTGCTGTACAGTTTCTTAGATCTGCTTTTCTAAAAGGAAAGCAACTTTTGAAAGGTCAACAATCTACTTTAATCAAGCACATATATCATCCACTTACTTCAGGGGAAATAGTCAGCACCATGAACTTCAGAGAAAATAAAAACAGAGAAATAAAGACCAATAGATAAGGCTTCCAATTGTCTGACTATAAGCAATACATACATCACAGAACAACAGACAGATCCAACTGTCTGACCATACATAACATAGTTACTGGAGAGAGAAGCACCAACATTTGAGTTTTCAAAGCTGGAGGGCTCCTTAGCAGCTGCTCAGAGTCTTCTCTAGCTAAACAAACACTTCTAAAGAGTGAGATGTCAAACAAAACCTCACCTCAGAGTATATATACACTTTTCAGAGCCAGAGGGCATCACAGACCCTTGAGAACCAGTAGCTCATTAGAAATTAACAAAAAGTGTGATCCTTCCTACAAATCTCTCCTAATCAAGCTTCCTTTAATGGGCAGGCCCATTAATGGGTGGGGAAGATTTTTAACCCTCATTAACATTACAATAGTATAGTAGGGAAATTTCATATTTTGGTTAAGGATTAGGGTAGATGATCTCTAACCTTCTAACTCTGCCATTTTGTGTTGGACAATGGAGAGGAAATAAAAGTAGCATATAACTTGGTCCTTGACCTCAAGGATCTTACAGTCTTTGTTGCTGTGATCAAATTAATACATATGAAACAATCAGAAAGCAACTTAACTTAATGCCCAATGGTACTGACTATATAAGGTAAAGGAGTTCAAAGAACGGCAAAGTCAGTTTAGGCTGGAACAGCAAGAGAGGACCTGAGCTAAGCCTGGAAATTTTAGCAGGATTTAGACAGGCAGAGACAAGGAATGAGGACTTCATAACCAATAAGAAAAGAAAAAGGTACAGATACATGAACAAGCATCAAAATTAAATAGAAATAAATCACCGTGGGCTACATATTGACTTAGAAAACTACAAGTTAACATTATCTATGTTGTATTGAATTTTCATTTATTTTGTCAAACATTGACCAATTGTTTTTTAATCTGATTAGGGCCAGATGTTCTGCCTACTGCATATTGAGAAGGCCTGCCTTAAAAGAAAAGGGGGTATATTTAAGGAAATCATAGGGTTCCCATCAAACTTGGTTTTTTTTAAATCTCCATGCCAATTGGTTTTACTAAACTTCTCTGTTTCCTATTTAATATTCAAGAAATTACATTCTAGAGTTTACCATGTATCTGTACTTAAATAGATTAATTTTTCTTAAAGAAAACTTTGGCAAAGCCTCTGACAATGTAAAACACTCAAAGGGTTTGCCACAGTGACTACAATCATGTAAATGGAAAGTATGACCATACACATTCAAAATCAAAACTGAATGGCAAAAAGTCATAAAGAACGAGCAGCATGACTTGAAAGAACAGATGTGAGAGAATATTTCCAATTCCCTACTTTGTAGAAGTGGGAAATCCACAGGTGGTATACAGTGCCTGCATTTCCAGACTTTATCACTGGAGCCAAGCTTCCTGTTCCTCTAAGAAGCCTCTAATTCTACAATCTCCAGAATAACTTACTTATCTTAATACAGTATGAATGATTTCATGACTCAGAAACCCCTCTTCCTCCTTTTTTGGGGAGGAAGTTAGCATTTATAAAACATAAAGAAAGAAAAGATTATTTTATTTTCTGTTTCAAATGTTGCCAAATAACAATTCATTTGTTTATCCTTTTGGTTGCAATGAGCATGTTATCAGGAATATAACGAAACTTCCCTTTTCCCATAAATGAAAATTATATTATATGCCATAAACATGTGATTGTTTGGCTATGACTATTTATTTCCCTATTGCATTTCAGATTAAAAGTTGAACCTATATAACATATTCATATATATATATAACATATACATATATAGTTTGATTATCTACAGAAAACAATAACACTTTGTCATGTCAGTTTTCAAATATAAATTGATAAGCCAGGATCACAAGATGGGGTTTTTTTGAGCTGGAAGGAACCATAGAAATCATATATTCTATTTTTTTTTCTTTTTACATACAAGTGAGATCACCACGGTCACCTGGTCATAGGTTTTACCAGACGACCAAAAGGTCCGTGGCACACAAAAGGTTAAACATTCCTACTCTAAATACTGATTTTGCTTCCAACACATAACTGTGAAGTCACTAACAGTTCAGTTGTGATTCTCAAATTAAGAGACAAGTTGAAACATTATATATTAGAAAACTGATAAAAACTTCTGGGAGTCATAAGTGGAACACAGAAAAGAACCTAGGAGTTCTGACACCCTTTAAAACACCACTACCATCCCTCAGATGTTGCTGATAAAGACATTCTCGGATCCTGAATCCAAGAACTTTGAGAATAGTAATGTCCACAAGTCACAGGACCTTCCTACAGCCCCCACCCCAGAACCATCACTAAGGTGAAGGGGCCCACATTCTGCATCACCACTACTACCAACTCTGCTGATCATTTGACATTTGGAATATAAGCATGGGAGTCCTGGGTGCCATAGCAAGTCTCAGATCACCACTGCTGCTTCTAGCTCTTCTCTCACAGTGATCAGCTAGGAAAGTAATTTCTATGGAGAGGGGTTAAGCCATCCCAGCAAATATGAACCATGTGGCAAAGCAATGTGGGGGGGGAGAGAGAGAGAGAGAGAGTGGGGGGGGGGAGAGGGAGAGGGAGAGGGAGAGGGAGGGAGAGAGAGAGAGAGAGAGAGAGAGAGAGAGAGAGAGAGAGAGAGAGAGAGAGAGAGAGAGAGAGAGAGAGAGGAATAAGGAGAGAGAGGGAGGGAGAGAGAGAGAGAGAGGGAGAGAGAGAGAGAGGCAGGCTCAGGGAGAAGTCAGGACTCAGTACACAAGTCAAACCACCAGCACCTTGACCACCATTTCCACAAAGACTCTGATGGGGATAGCCCAGTACCCTGAACCCAAAAGCCTTGGGAACAGCAATACTTTCAGTTCATTGCCCTTAGACAAAAAGGGCCCATTAAGAACACATTTTTTTTCCAATTTATTAATTTATTTGTTTTCAGTTTTCAACAATCATTTCCATAAATTCCAAATTTTCTTCCCCTCCCTCCTCTCTCCCCACCCCCAAGACAACATGCCATCTTATATGGGATCTACACATACATTCCTATTAAGCACACTTTCAAATTAGTCATGTAAGAATACATTTTTGTAAATCTCTTTATATCCATATATATTTCACCCAAAAATTTCAGTTTATTGGCTAAAAGAAACTTATAGATTGTTGTCTGGTTCTAAACTTAAACAAAACATGAATTGGACCTTTTGCATTTTATGAGGTCTTTGTTCTCTTTCCCTAGAATTAAATGAAACTAAATTGGCAGTTGGGAGGTACAGTGGATAAAGGGCTGGATCTAGAATCAGAAAGACCTGAGTTCAAAACTGGCCTCAGACACTTACTAGTCATGTGAACCTAAAGAAGTCATTTAACCTGTTTGTCTCAGTTTCCCCATCTGTAAAATGGCAATAATGATAGCACCTACCTCACAGCAGAATTAAATAAGAAAGTTGTAAAAGCACCATGCAGAGCACAGTACCTGACACATAACAGACACTATGTGAATGCTCAGCATATTCCTTTTCTCCTTCCCCTAAGAGGTTGTATTTTAATGTCAGCTCTAAATCCAAATTGCTGAACCTTCTATTTCCTTTTTTTCTTTCCCTTCTGCATTCTGTCTCAGGTACCAATCAACGAATCAACCCCAAATGAATGAAAGTGTTCATGCGCTTTGAAAAAAAGGCCCAATGAGTAAAAGACAAATTAGAAATCCCTTTTTTCCTGTGTCTTGTGACTGGGAATAGAAGCATTCCACTCCTCATTTTCATTTCTGGGATCAACAACCTTTTGAATATCAAATCATGTTCTAGGGCTCAGAGAGAAGGGTCTCTAAGACCTCAGAATAGAAAAATACAATCCAAGTACTAACAGCTACTTTTACAAAGTATGAAATCTACATAACTTTCCTTAAGTAGTATTCTTTTGTAAGCAGGCTAATGGGCATATAGGCATGAAGGTAGGTAAGGAATAGGCATTTATGAAAAATCTAATATATACTAGGCACTATGCTAAGTGTTTTATAAATATTATAAACAATCCTAGGAGCTAAGTGTTATTATTAGCCCCATTTTAAAGTTGAGGAAAATGAAGTTGACAGGCTAAGTGACTTGCCCAGGGTTACATGGCAAGTGAGTGTCTGAGAATGGATTTGAAGTCCTGCTGACTTCCAGTCCAGCATTTTATCCACTGTATCAGCCAGCTGTTTTTACAGAAAACTAAAGTTCTGTGGTTCCCTTTTAAAGTTCTCTTTCTAAATTTGTAAAATGGAAGTTAGAGGCAACAGAACCTTGATAGTTAAAGTGATATGACCGAAACCAGCTCATTGCCTAGGCAAAGATCATGCTATTCTTACCTAAAAACACATTTTGGCACATCCTAATTTCATATCCAACCAAGGGCAATGATTTCTGAAAATCATGCCTATCTAAAGGAAGATTATCAAAAATCAGACTTATCTCATCATGCTCTCAGTAAGGAGGTATGTTCGACTGCTAGAGTGACCATCCCTCTTGTCACTGGCAGGAAAGCAACATAACAGAACCATGTGGGAAATACATTTGAGGATGGTAATGCTGGGAAGGGAGAAGGCTCATACTGCTGGACACACATCACCTGACCTGATCCTGACAGGCTTCATGCTGCAGGTCTGCAGAGGCTATGTGATAGTCTGGTCCCACAACCCACACATGGGTAGGCAGATATTTAGGACAGGGGATGGGGGCAGGGAGACCTTCCTGGTTTCTAGCACCTCTTATCATGCTCCCGAGGTCCATCTCCTGGAGGGAGAGTAAAGATGGCAGTAGCAGCATTCCCTAGGCCTGAATCCCAGTTGAGGTGGAATATCTAAGGGTCATAGGAACTTAGATTTCAAAATGCCCCCAAATCAACTACCACTCAAGCAAATGCCAGTGAGGTTAATACCTTCGTGTTAGTGGTTCCTTGCTTGAACTGGATTCCTTACTTGGTTGAGATTGCCAAGCATGGGATTATAAAACTAAAGCTACTAAAACAAAATTCATTAACCAGAGCTTCATTTCCAAGAATGCTATCAATTCTTATGGAATTCATTTCCCCCTACTTTTAATGAAAAAGTAAATCTGTTCACAAGCAGAGTATAATAATATTCTATGGTACTATATAGTAAGTCAAGTTCTTTGTAACAGGTTTTTCCCTGTTCTGTGTGCAGTGTTGAAAATATTTCTGTCAAAACCTGGAGAGACTTACATAAATTGAGGTAAGGTGAAGTAAGTGGAACGAGGAGAACACTGTACACAGTAACAGCAATACTGTATGATGATCAGCTATGAATGACTTAGTTATTCTCAGCAATGCAATGATCCAAGACAAACCCAAAGGACTTACGATAAAATATGCTATCCACTTCCAGAGAAACAACTTAAGGGGTATGAATGTAGATCCAAGCAAACTTCTTTTTACTTTCTTTATTATTCTTGGCTTTTTGGTCATTATCTTTTGTGTAATGACTAACATGGAAATATGTTTTGCAAGGCTGCACATGTATAGTCAAATTGCCTGCCTTCTGAATGAGGGAGGAGGAGAGATAATTTGGAACTCAAAATTTAAAAAAATGTTTCAGCTTGCTTACTATCTCAGAGAGGGGAACGGAGAGAGAAGAAAAGAATTTGAAACTCAGAAGTTTAAAAAAAGATTGTTAAAAATTGTTTCTATATGTACTTGGGAAAAAAAGGAAATATTTTTTAAAAAAGAAAGTATGTCTGTCCTCCCTTCTTCTCTAAAAATAGAATCAGTTTGGGGATTATTACACTAAACAACTTTACTTCTAAATACTCTTTTGGAAGAGAAGAAAATGAGAGAGAAAGCATACTTGGGAGGGAGTGGAAGATTTGCTTTTAAAAATAATTCAGAAGCTAGGAATAGCATTTTGAAGTTGTGTCAGTTTCAATTGCTTTGTTCAAACTATCAGGTAGAGCTAGCACTCTTCCCTTTCTCACAAAGCTCTGGGAAGGACCTGGGTTTATTTCAAGTTGCATAATAAATCCTGAACCTGAAGGTTCTCTAATGCTGTGTAGGGGCAACAAGAAAGGGAGTTCACTGAACGTTCTGGGAAATTTTCCTGTTTTACCATCTTTCTTTGACAATACTATCTACATTTATAGAAATGAGGCATTCCAGTCAACAGGAAACTGACTGACGTAGAAGAGATCCTGAGGCAAGGCACTCAGATGGGGAAATCTGCTTGTGAAACATAATAAACTGGAAACATGATAAATCTCACTACACAGCAGAATATTCCTTTGTGCCTAAACAATTTTTCCAAAGGAAATAGTGAAAAAGGCCAAAAAGAACTTCATTTTGAAACCAATTTAATCCTTGCCAACAGGTAATAGGTACTTTGTCTTTTAGGTGAGAGTCTAATCCAAGGTAATTCTCTAACATACTCAAATAGATCTGTTATTTCATCAATTTTGGTAGCTAGATGGTGCAGTAGATAGAGTGGACTAGGGACCTTCACAATGAATTTTCACTCTCATATGTTTTGTCTCACTCTATGATAATGTGGGCTCCTTAAGATCAGGGATTATCTTTCTTTTCTATTTGTATCTCTAGTATGTAGTACAATGTGTTGCACAAAGTTAAGTGGCTAATAAATATTCATTCATTCATTTATGTATTGATTCATCTACATGGTCTCCCTGTCTTTATTCTTCTTTCCTATCATTTCTATATCCTCTCTATAAGTACAAATAGGATTGTAATGTATGGTGGTTTCACCATAGTTGATGAAGGAAACATTCTGTCAAAATATTTTTTATAAATATTTTCCTTTTTTCTTCTTTGTAGTCTTTTCATTTTCATCCTTGAATGTTCATGGAATGGTATTATTTAACTGGCAATATTGCCATGCTTTTATTAGTTTGATTTTATCCTCCACTGTTTCTCTCTGCTTTACGAAGTGATATAGGGGCAGCTAGGTGGTGCAATGGATAGAGCACCAGTGCAGGAGTCAGGAGGACCTGAGTTCAAATCTCACCTCAGACACTTGACACTCACTAGTTGTGTGACCTTGGGCAAGTCACTTGCCCCCAACTGCCTCATCCTGAGTCATCTCCAGTCATCCTGAGGAGTATCAGGTCTCTGGATTCAGATGACTCTGGAGGAGAAGTGAGGCTGGTGACCTGCACAGCCCTCCCTCACTCAAAACAAAGTCAAGTACAAGTCATGTCATTATTTTTCTGATGGCATGGTCTTCTTTGACAACGATGGACAAACACACACATGAAACGATATTGTTCAAGATTCCCTATCATCTTTCTTTGTAAGATTTTAGACATGAGTTTGCATTTTAACCTAGTATCACTTTTTGGCAACTAACTCTCCACTTGGCAAGCAAGTCAGATGTTTGCTAAATAATGCACCTTCAAGAGTTTTTGGATCTCTTTGATGTGGTTATTAATTCAGTCACTCAGTCAACGAGCATTTATTAAGCACCTACCATATGCCAGGTAATTTGTTAAATGCTGTGGATAAAAAGATAGGCAAACAAAAAAGTCCCTCCTTTCAATGGGCTCACATTTTAATGGTGGTAAAAACATACAAATGACTTATGTGCAAAACAATATATGAACAGGATAAAGTGGAGAGAATCAACAGTTACTAGCATTAGGTAGGCTTGGGAAATCCTTCTTGTAGAAGGTGGGATTTTTATATGAGTACTGAAGGAAGCCAGGGAGAGAGACTGGGAGACAGGAAAAAGGAGGAAGAGAAGTCTAGGAATAGCAACTGACCCGTAAAACTGCCCCAGAGTTGGTACATGGAATGATCTATGTGAGGAGGTAGGATTGAAGAGAACATGGGTGGGAAGTTAGGCATAATAAGACTGGAAAGGTAGAAAGAAGCCAGGATATGAAGGGCTTTCCTTGAACACCAAACAGAGTATTTTGTTTTGGAGATGATATCACTGGAGGTGATAGGGAGCTGATACTGAAGTCTGCTTAAACCGTTGGATTAAAATGATTATAGTCAATGACACTTCTGTTGCTCATTCTCTCTATTTTTTTAAATTTACAATTTCCTGGTTAAATAATTCAAGGTTAAGTTCTTTCAATTGCACACCATAATTTTTTCCTATTGTTCTTATTGTTTTGGTTTTTTTTTTAGTTAATTCTTATCTTAGCTCTGATGAGTTGATCTGACTGGAAGGACAACTGACTCAGGGATAAGCCCCACATCAATAACAAGTCTTTTCTTGTTTTGTTTTTAAGTATAATTTATTTCATTTTTCATGAAGTCCAGTATTTACCAATTCTATTTTGAAGAAAATGTCCATGATATAAACATGAGACTTCTGGGTAAGCCTTCAGCCTCTCATTTCTTATTTCTAAACCATACTTTCCCACACATTTATCCCCATCTTTGCCTTCTTACTCTTTTGTATTGAAGTCAGTATCAGAGTGTACATTGGTTTGATCACAAGTTCATCAGTGTAATAGTTCAAATTTCCAAACCAAGAGACACACCTATAAGTTGAAGGCAGCAGAATTTGTCAATTAATTAGAAACCTTAGAATATTTTATTTTTTTATTTGAATGGAAAGAGCCTTGGACTTGGATTCAGAAGATCTGGGTTTGAACCATGATTCCAACACTTACTAGCTATATGGCCATGGCAAATAATTCCTGTCCAACTTGAGGAACCTTAAAATATTTTAAAGAGAATGTACTAAGTGCACCTTGGTACCTTTATCACATTAAGCCAAAGAGGAAATTCCATATATTTCAGTTAATTGTATTGCCTTATTTATATTTATGTAAGTAAGAGAGGAAAATAAGAGAAAGTCAAAGGATTGAATATAAAAATATATCCATTTATATCAAATAATAAGTCCTCATTTAATAAACTGTCATGAAACCTTAATAGTTCTCTTTGTCCCATTTCAGTCCAACGCTGCTGTGAAGCCTTCTCCAGCTTTGCTGGCCCTTGCTATGGCATCCCTATTCTGATTTTGCAATGCTGTCTTGCAGTTGTTTCTTGTTTCTATCTTATCTTCTGAGTGAGCATATCCTTGAGTCAGGAATGATGTATTCTGTTTATACTTAATTTAGTTATTTAGTAGACTCACAACCTGATACTTTTGAAATGAACAAAACAGCCTATCAATTTTCTAATAATTAGAGTAAAAGAGATAGGGCAGGAGAGTGGGAGGCAAACAATAGAGTTAGATTCTGAGGGACAAGGTAGAAAGAGCATAAGAATGTGCTAAGTTATATAACTTTTTAGATTGTCAACATACATTAACTTGATTATTGGTAATCTAATGGAAGGACTCTTATCAAATGAGTGAATATGCCATTTGAGGACTTGAATTCTATCAGTTTTTATATTTTCGCTATAAAGGCAACTAGGTGGCAAGTAGATAAGGCACCAGATCTGGAGTTGGGAAGACCTGAGTTCAAATTCTGCCTCAATCACTTACTAGTTGTGTGGCCCTGAGCAAGTCACTGTAACCTCTATCTATCTCAGTTTCCTCATCTGTAAAATGGGCATGATGATAATAGCTCCTACATCTCAGGATTATTGTGCAGATCAAATGAGATAATATTTATAAATGGCTTTACAAACTTTAAAGTGCTATATAAATACTAGCTATCATTATTGTTGTTGATAATATTACTACTGCTACTACTACTACCATTACTACCACTACTACTACTACCACCACCACCACCACCACCACTACCACTACTACTATCATTCAATAACTGAAACCAGAAGAAAGAACATTTCAGCTAAATGGAAGGACTGTTCACAAGTTCTCCTTGGAAAGGCAAAAGAAAGGAGTTGGCAGGGTTAATTTTATCATACGCCAAGAGGCAATATGAAGCATTACTTCATGGAATACTTAGTTCTTTTGTATTGCAGTGGTAATGATAAGTATGTGCAAAAAGACCACCATGAAAATAATTACAGTTTATGCATCAACACTGGTTGCAGACAATGAAGAGCTAGGGAAATGCTATGACATACTTTGATGCTAGGAGACTTCACTGCAAAGGTGCTAATAGGGGAGGGTGATGAGACTATTTCAGAAAGTTTCATAAACTGAAACAGTTCAGTTTATTAAATGAGGACTTCTTATTTGACATAAATGGTTATATTTTTATATTCAAGATGGAGTGTGGCAGGGTAAAGATCTGTAGACTTCCCAGAGAAACCTTATGATTTTACATCATGAATACTCCTTTGAGAAGAAAGTTAGTAGGTGCTGGACATGGCAAGCCCTAAAAAACATCTTAAAACGAAATTGCTTTATTTTTAACAGACAGGAAAAGACTTGTTGATGTGGGTGTCATTGCTGAATCAGCTGGGTACAGTCAGACTAACTTGTTAGAGCAAAGATCAGAATTAGTAAAAAAACAAAACAAAAATTACACACTTGAAGAAAGCCTAATGATACTATGGAATAATGCAACGAGAATGAGAGTAATATTAAGAAGGCAATAGGATCATGATAATGAAAAAGGGATCATGATATTCTAGGATCCTCCAGTCTTCTAGCTTTGTAACAATTTCTGATTTTTGCTCTAACAAGTTGGTGGTCTGACTGGACACAGCTATAGCATACTATCAAACAACTCAATGAAGAACTATTTGAACAAGTAATTAATAAGGTAAAAAACATGTAAAGAAATGACAAAGACACTGATTACAATTTTATACAGGAGTTTAACTGATATAAATTAATTTCTACGACAAAGAGGAAAAAAGGAGCGTAAAAGACATTTGCTGAGTAGAGAGAGATTGTGGCCAAAGGCAACACTAGCTTGGAATATAAGCTTTTCTTGTAAAATCTTATGAAGGTTAACTACGAACAATACTGTCTCAGAAAGCAGAGAGAAATAATGGAGGGTAATACCAGTTTATAAAGCAGAGAGAAACAATAGAAGGTAATACCAGTTTGAAGAAAGTTTGGCAAGTGACTCAACTAAACAATGCCATCCCAAGAACATGTAAGAATGAAAATAGAAAGATGCCAAAAAAAAAAAAAAAACCAAAACAGAAAACAAATGCAAAAGATCTGCTAAAGTTTTTATAACAAATTATAGAAAAACCACATTTAGACTTTACTATTACAGTTCCAGATGTGGAAAGAGAACAAAAATGAGGGAAGCAGCAAGGCTAGATAAAGGTATATATAAAGGAGATCTGTGCTAGAAGTGACAGAAATATGTGAGTGCTAAAGAATATGGTCATGAATTCATCAAGGGAAGAAAAGATACCCAAGGTAAGCAAAATATCTTAGGCCTTTATAGTCAAACAAGAGAATGCCAACAACCATAAGTACAAATGCCTACTTTCCCACTCATACAAAATCTTTGAGACTCATCTACATGTTTATTTAGGGAATGCTCATTGAGGGTATTAGTTGACAACAGTGATAGTTTATATTACAATGCACTACATCTTCATTATAATGCAATTGACTAAAAGATCTAGAGAATACAAAATGCCAGTGTTTATTGTTTGTCAGTTATGAAAAATATTTGATTTACTAGGGAAAAACACTATTAAAGGCTCTCTAAAAAAAAAAGATGCCTGCAATCCACTTAAAATTTATTCAAGATTCCTTGAAAGAAATAACAACAGAATAGTCTTGTTCAATAACCCTCTGATTACACGTATTGGCTGTGGAATAAAATAGGGAGATGTAGGCTTGCCAAAAATGTTTGCCGTTGTGTTAGGATTGTCCAAGCACGTTTTCAATTGAAATGGAACTCACTGTGGATGGTGAAATCCTTTAGATGTTCTTGTTAATAGATGGTCTCATGCTGGTTTTAGCAAGGCCCAGAATATTTCTGAACCGTCTCAAAGAGATCTGTTACTGTTCAAAAGATTTGCTCTGACTGGACACTCAGCATGGAACAAACAGATAATAAGTGTCTAATGTCCAGAGTATGATATACAACCAGAGTTACAAAGTATAGAATTTGCCAATGAGTGAAGTGGACAACAAGATGAGCCCAGAATTAAATGGAAGGAGAGTAGGCTAGATTACCTTTGAGAAACTACAAAGCTGCTTTAATTACCAGTAACTTCTCTTACAAACAAAAATCCATCTTGTTTAATATCAAAGTTCTATTGTTGTTATATATTCATAAGGCACAGAACAAAAGAGCTTCCAAAGACCTCCAATGAAGCATCACACAAAGAGGAATATAGAGGTACCTAATGGGTATGAACAACTTTGCAATATGTTATCAATGACTAACTTAGAAGATCAGGAACGAAAGATTTCGTGAGGGAGCTATATAATCAGTAAAGATGTTCAGTTGATTGTATTGCAACGATAAGTGATTACTGAAGTCAAACTACTGGATTACTTCTGATGTCAGAAGAAATCCAGTTGGACTTCTAAGTTGTTATGTAGACCTGCTGGGATGCACTTAAAAGAAAACAAGGGGTAAATGTCTGAAAGGCATAGATGCGTTGCAACTCATGCACTATTGGAAAGAACATAAAAATTGGTAACATCAAAGACCCATTTGAGGATATGAGAATCCTGATCAATACAGGCACCTCCTACTTTAAGAATATCCAACATAAGTTTACAAAATTAAAGGATCATTGACTTCCAAGAGAAAAATTTTATTTCCAGGGCAGTAAATCCACAGGAATAATGTCTAAATGGGCAATTAGCCAAATAATGTTGCAATGAGATTTCACCACTTTACAATGGGGTTTGGTGAGGGTGCACTGTTCTAAGCCAAGCCTACCTCAGGCCAGTCCAATAGCTCAGGCTCAAGGTTAGATGGCAACAAAATACTCTTACACCATATAACATCCAATAAAAGAAAGTTTAATTAATAATAGAAAGATGATTATGTACTAATTCAGGATGACCCAGCTCCCCTCTGCTTCCACATTTCCAGGTGCCTCCAATATCAGTGGCTCAAATATCAGGGACAGTTTCCTTGACTTTTTAAGGAGAAAAACTAGCCTAGCCTATATGAAATCAACAGTACTCCTACCACATGTAGTAACAATATTATTGCAAAATAACATGGGCCTGGGCACCTCATATGGGGTATGCTATAGTATAACAAAGTCTAGATTAGGAAAAATATAAGATAATTTGCTTTAAATGATACCCTTTGAATGATAAATTATCTTGGTGAATTTAAAATACAATTTGATTCTCAAAAATTCATTTTAGATGTATTTGAGTTGCAGGAAGTAAAATAAACACACAAACTTTTTGTAGTGGTTAGAAGAATAAAAAAGACTGCCAGAAACTTTTCACTTACTTATAAATAATTTCAGTTTCAAGAACTTGGAAGCTCGCATACTGCTATGGAAGTTGAAACTGTCTTTCTCTATGAGGTACATTTTATGCTTCCGTTTCACAAGTTACTCTTTAGGGATAAGATTCCTCAGAAATGAATTAATTCTTTTAGGAGTAAATTTTAGCCTTAGAATGGTTCCCCAAAGGCTTAAGGTAAAGCATTTGTACCAATACTTAAGGGAGCAGATTATGTACTAGGAGAAGTGGTTCAAAACACAATGTGTAATACACATTGTGAAAATATTCACAAGTGTGTAAAGTAATGGAAGGAAGTGACATTACAGCTAAAGGACCGAAGGGCCAATTTTTGTCTTTACAACAAGGAAGGCTGTCACTATAATGTTCACAAGGATGCTTCTGAATTAGTTTTTCCAGTTTTCTTCCAGGGAATGGAATTCTGTTCAAATTGTTAGTTATATATTCTCCATCTCTCTTTGAAGCATCTTCCCAACAGTAACATCTGCCTATATTATTCATTGAAGGAAGAAGTGATCTGTTTCTGTAGTTAAAGAGGGAAACAAAAGATATGCAAAATAAGGAAGAAAATAATCAGAACCAGATTAGAAAATTAAATCAGAAACAAGGTGGATTAAGGGCTGAGGTTAACTCAGATGGGTCAATTTAGACTACACACAGTAGGAACTAAGATAAAACACAAATATGGCATCATTAAGAAAGCATATAAGGTTTTCAGAGGTTTTGATCCATTTTCAATTTGGAGGGGTTTAATCAATTTTGGATGAGGTTTAATCAATTTTGGATGATTAAAACACTGACCATGTATAAGACATTTAACCTCTACAGTCCCTGCCTTCAGGAACAGCTGCCTCTTTTTCAACTAATCTCTGCAGAGAATGACTCAGAAAGTCAATAGGATTAGTACAGAAGTGCTAAGCATCAGTGAAGGTCCAGATGAAGTTATGTACCAGAATTTTAGTGGATGGAACCACTTTGATTTCATGATTTCCTTAAGAAAGGGAAGGATTAAGAAGTATATATATTAAAAGTAATGTAGTTAGTCTCTTCATTTTACACTAGGAAAAAAAAGCAAGGTTTAGACAAGGTTAAGTGACCTGCCCAAGGTCACAAAAACAGAAGTGTAGGTTGTAGCTGGCAATAGCTGTTGGAATTGCCATGTTAAGTCCAGGTATGGAAACCAAGTGAAGCCACAATGGAATGATGAGATTATTATTTTGAAGGGGAGAGTAAGAGAGCTGGAGGGATAAAAAGGTTGTGTTTGAGAAGGGGAATTTAAAAATTCTAGATCTTGCCATAACAATGGGATGAGGTAAACTGTAAGCTTACTTCCAACACTAAAATTATTTTATAAGATTAATTTTTATTGATTTATTTTATATCATCTCCATTTCCCAATCACTCACCCTGGTGATAAAGAATAAAATAGAGGAAAAAGACATTTCAGAAAAACGAATCAGAGCATCAATTAAGTCCAACAGCATATGCAATATTCTACATTCATAGTCCCCTGCCACCTGCAAAGTAAGGAGATGGGTATAGTCTATTTCTTTGGGGTCAAGTTAGGCCATTGTAATTACAGGGAACAGCTAGATGGCACAGTAGCTAGACTGCTGGACTGAGAGTCAGAAAGGCTTGAATTCAAATTGTCCTGACACTTCTAGCTGTGTGGCCCTGAGTAATTCACTTAACTCTATTTGCCTCAGTTTCTTCATCTGTACAATGGGGATAATAATAGTACCTATGTCCCAGGGTTGTCGTAAGGAGCAAATAGCAATCATTTTAAAGTATAATAAAATAATTTAAATATAAATATAAATAAACAATAAACTAAAAAATAGAAAAGTGGTATAATGTTGCCACATAGTAAGCGCTATGTGGATATTTGCTATTAATATTATTACACTATTAATTTTGGGTTTTGCTCTTATGCTTTTTTCTATTTACATTATTGTAATCATTGTATGCATTGTTTTCTCAGGTTTGCCTCCTTCATTTTGCAACAGTTGGTATGTGTATGTTTTCTCATATCTCTATATTCTTCATATTCAGTGTTTCTTAAAGTGTAGTAATCTATCAGTTTCAGGTACCACAGCGTAGTCAGCCATTCCCCAATCAATGAGCATCTACTTCGTTTCCAATTCTTTGCTACTACCAAAAGCTATGAATTGTGTTGCTATAAATATTGGGGGATATGCTTCTTTCTATATTTCACATTTGGGGGGTAGATATCCATTAGTAAGATCTTAAGATCAAAGGGAATGGACATTTCTGTCACTTTCTTAGTACACTTCTAAATTACTTTCCATAATGGTTAGGCTAATTCACAGATCCACTAATAAGGCATCAGTATCTTCATCCTTTCTTAACCAACCTTAACGTTGGCTATTGTCATCTTTTGTCGTTTTTGCCAGTTTGTTGGTGTAAGGAAAGAACCTCAGAGTCATTTTAATTATTAGTGACTTGGATCAATCTTTCAATTGTTTGTTAATAGTATTTGTAGTTTTTTTGAGAACTGTTTGTTCATATCCTTTGTACACTTACTGACTGGGGAATATTTTTGGTTGTTATATATTTGTGTTAACTCCTTACATATGCTGGAAATCAGAAAGTTATTAGACATTTGATGCAAAGGCCTTTTCCTCCAATCGTTTCCCTTCTAATTCTACTTGTCTTAGTTTTGTGCATTCAAAAGCTTTAAAATGTCATGTTTTTATCTTCTGCGACAACACTAAGATTTTATGATTATTATCATTCCCAGTACCTAGAAGAACACAAAATGGGCCACAGCTCCCTTCTACACAGGAAATCCTGGGGAAATTATGATCACCCAGAGGAGAAGGCATAGACACAAAAGCACATAGAAGAATTTAGGGACCTTTGATATGACACTGTTGGCAACTTTGTGTTTCATAGTTCTAACGTTCAAAGTGAGTGTGTGTGTGTGTGTGTCTAAGAGTTCCAAGCTACCCTGTCAAGTGAGTACGGCTGCAAACCTGCCTTTCTAACACGTTACATATCTCTGCTCTATAAATGAAGAGGCACTCCAAGAGGAATTACAAACTTCGAAGGTGGCCCAAAATGGGGAAGCCAGAAGAAACAAAGAGCTCAGTGAGAAAATTGACCTAATAAGGAAGAATGCCAGGTAGGCATGGCATCTTCCATCAGGGCAATACTGTTCAAAGCTGAGCTGTGATGCTAGTGTAGGGCAGTAAGAAATGAAGCTTACTGTTATCAAAGGGAATACCTATTTGTAATAGTTGCCCAATGAAACAATTCAGATAAACCAAATGGAAAGATTAGGTCAGGTATACTTTTTGAGAATATAGTCCTTTAAGAAGAGTAAAAAAGATGATTGCAGTGTAAATAAAAATTGAAGACACGTTGGAAGTTGGAGCAGATAGGAAAATACTTTCCCCATTCAGTGGTGTGGTCTACAGGGGACAGTTGCAGAAGAGAAATACAGTGAGACTCAGAGTCAGAAGTTGTGGGGCATCAAGTAACTGTTTCTCTTTTGCCCAGCAACTCTGAGGGTCTTCCCCTCTCAAATTGATTTTTTTTTTTTATTAAAGGTCCCATCCCTTGAATAGCTACTTAAAGAGGCCTATTCACTAAATAGGCATATCTCACTCAAAGTGAGAATCTGAAAAGAGCTTAGCCTAATGACCAGGGTCTCCCATTGCATCCTGGGCCATCTCCAGTCCTCCTGATGAATATCTGGCCACTCCACCCAGATGGTTCTGGAGGAGAAAGTGAGGCTGGTGACTTTGAACAGCCCTCCCTTACTCAAATCAGTCAATTGCAAATCATATCATCATCTCCCTGATGCCATGGTCCTCTTCAAAAATGAAGGACAAACACAACCAAGTGAAAGATAAGATTAGGATAAGGTTCTGAGAGGACTGAGGTTCTAACCAATTCTATAAGTGTTGCCAGCCCAAATGCGCACTGGGCTAAAAGAGCAAGCATCCTTTCCTTCCAAATCCAGAATAATTCTGAAACCTGTGCTGTGTCAGGCAAAGATCTTCCTTCTTAAGAGTTCAATGGATGTAGCTAGGGAATGGAGAGAGAGGAATTATCATTATTTTCCCCCTAAACTATCCCACTCTACCTTCCTTATCACTGTAGAGGGTATCATCATAACTGCAGTTCCCTCAGGCTCAGAAACCTGTCATCCTGGAGTCCTCATCATATCTTAACTCCTATAGCCAGTCTGTAGCCAAGGTTTGTCAATTTCACCTTTGCAACATCTCTTGAACACCCCCTTCTCCTCTGACATTGCTACCACTGTGGTATCAGCCCTCATCATCTTACACTTGGACTATTGCGATAGCCTAATAGCAATCAGCTGATGGTTCTGTCTGCCTCAACTTGAGGCACTCTCTCCACTCCAAGCCATTCTCCATTTAGTCTCCAAAGTCATTTTCCTAAAGCACAGTTCCAACCATGTCACTATCCTATTCAATAAACTCTAGTGGTTCCCTATGATCTCTAGGATCAAACTTTGTCATTCAAAGCCCTTCATAGCCTATCCCTTTCTTACCTTTCCTGTCTTCCTTACCTTATGACCTTTCTCCCTGACATACTCTTCAATCAGGGATACTGGCTTCCCTGCTATTCCACAAACAAGATACTCCACCCTGGCATTTTCTCTGTTTTTCCCCCGTTCCTGGAATGTTTTCCCTCCTCAGCCTAATGGCACCCCGGGCTTCATTTAAGTTCCAACTAAAATCCCACCTTCTACAAGAAGCTTTCCAATACCCCTCTTAATTTCAGTGCCCTCTCTATTGCTTATTTCTTATTTATACTGGATAATTTGCTTTGTATATATTTGTATGCATGTGGTCTCCCCATGAGATTGTAAGCTCTTGAGGGTAGGGAATATCTCTAGCTTCTTTTTCTATCCCTGGTACTTAGCAAAATGCCTGGAACACAGTAGGCACTTAATAAATGTTTATGAATTGATTGACTAAAATGATTCTGGTGTAAAATTAGAAGTCAATAAAAAAAGCTTTTTTTTTTTAAAGTTCATGCTTCTTTGAAATGCAATATATCCCATGTAAACCCTATGTAACTCTGAATTCATTTCACTATACCTTAGTTTCTTAGAAAAAAATACTCTTTAACTTTCAAGCTTCTTCAGAGGAAGAAGTATTTTGGATTTTTTCCATGTCTCAGTCAAGATAGAGAGGATCATTTTGCCACGGGTGACAGTAAGAACAGACCTGTTCAAAGCCTGGGTAATTTTGGGAATATGAAACAGGCAGGAAATAGAAACCCAGAAGGGCGCTGAAGCAAAATGGAGAATGTGCAATTCCTTCTACTTGAGTTCACACCGCCTCCCACCTCCAAGTACCTCTGTCATCACTACCACTACTACACAGGGAATTTTAAATAACCTTTAACCAACTTTTAAGGGTATTAGTGCAAATTTCTCCTAATCTCACTGAAGAGAAAACAGGCCACCAGAGATAATGTGATAGCCCATGAACATATGGCCACTAAATACCCGAATCATTTCCCAAACCCAGATCTTCTAAATTCAAGAAATCCTGTTGATTGATTCTAAATGCTAATATGCTTTTTAACTCAAGGCTAATGAGCAGCTCAAAGGATATGAACAGGCAGTTTCTAGATAAAGAGATCAAAACAATTTATGGTCATATGAAAAAATGCTCTAAATCATTACTGATTAGAGAAATGCAAATTAAAAACAAATTTGAGAGATTATTTTACACCTACCAAATTAACTAAAATGACTGAAGGAAAAAGTGACAAATGTTGGAAGAGCTGTGGAAAAATGGTGACATTAATTCATTGTTGCTGGAATTGCGAAATGATCCATCCATTTTGGAAAGCAACCTGGAATCATGCCCAAAGAGTTATTAAACTGCTTATACACTTTGACCCAGCAATGCTACTATTAAGTCTATTTCCAAAGACGATTAGGGAAAAAGGAGAAGAGTCTATATGCTCTAAAATATTTATGGCAGCTCTCTTTGTGGTGGCAAAGAAATGGAAATTGAAGGGATGCCTTCAATTAGGGAAAGCTGAACAAGTTGTGGCATATGATTATGATGGAATATTATTGTGCTATAAGAAATGATGAGCTCAATGATCTTAGAAAAACGTGGATAGACTTGCATGAAATAACGAAGAGTAAAATGAGTAGACGCAAGAGAACATGTACACAGCAACAGCAATATTGTTTTAAGAACAACTTTGAGTGAATAAGTCATTTTGACTATTATAAATACACATATTAACTACAAAGCCCATATGAAGAAAGACAGTGTTTACATCCAGAGAAAGAACTGATAAACAGAAGTATATAAAGAATGATTTTACATATATTTACATATTGGCACCTAATGGTAGACATCTCTAGGGTAGGGAAGGACGGGAAGAAGGGAGGGAAAAAAAAGAAAATTTCATGATAACTTTATTATATATTTTAAAGGAATAGGGAGTTATACATAATAGATTGGCAGTTTCATGGGAAATCATCTTTTCTTTTACAATCATGCTGTATTATGGAAATGCTTGTTTTATTCCATAAATTAAGAATAAAATAAATGTTTTTAAAAAGACTGCTAATCATTATGATCTGGAACTTATTTTCTATTGATAAAAGATTTACTCTTTTCAAGATCTATAGGGACAGGATCCTGTAGTTAAATCTAAGATTGACTAACTACAGAATTTTTACCAGAAATGAAATAACTAAGACATAAGTTCTTTGAATTCAATCTCAAAGCAGAGAACTTAACATAGATTAATTTTGTCTTTTAGGATGGAATGGAAATGCTCCAGACACTCAAATATGTAGCACTGGTACCCCTGCCAACTTGTCATAATTACTGCTCTCTCCAAGTACAAGAACTCTGATGGGCTTTACATCCAATCATAGCTGTAGCCCTAAAACCTTGGGACCCATCTGCTAGGCAAAACAGAAGCATAATACTTTCAGCTGAAATTTTTTTTTTGATTGACTAAGAGTTTTATCTTCCAGTTCAACATTCATTCAACTACTTTCAAAGCGTGATGATTCTATTTTGCAATTTTATACTATTATGTATTATTTATATTGCTTCACATATGTTGTAGCCAACTTGACCTGAGAGCATAGGACCATGTTTTTTATTTCTTTTGTACCCACTACAACATCTAGAATAAGCATGAGCACTCAATTTATGATGATTTATTTGTACTGAAATATTTTATCACTTTGGGCCCATTTCATTTGTAACTTGTAACTCATGGTTTTTGAGTGACCTTGGCTATTCAAATCTATTATTTACTCTTACAGGCCAACAAGCTGTCTACAATTTGTTAGCTCCAATAAAGGTTTGTACTTAGACCAAGAAAAAAATTTCTAACCAGACTAACTCTAGCTGCAAATGCCTTTATAAACCACAGAATCTTAAGAGTCAAAGAGCTGATCTAGATCCACTCCTAATGGAGACATGAAAGCCCTCTGTGATACTCCTGAGAAGTTACCTAGTTTTATCTCAAGATTTTTAAAGATCTCCAATAACTGGGAACTGATGACCCCTCTAGTCAGTCCACACCACTTGTGAACAGATCTGATCCTTAGGCAGTATTTCTTTAAACTAAGCTGAAATTTGCTTCCCTTGAACTTCCAAACCTTCATTCTAGTTCTGCCCTATATAAGAGTAAAGTTTAATCTATTTCTACATTATAAACTCTTTAAATATTTGAAGACTGCGATAATGTTGTCTTTTCTTCTCTTGGCTAAGTTATGTACAGCTCTCTCCTCATATGGTATCAATTCCCCAGCAATACTGATTTTAAAAAGGGTCAAAGTCTCATCATATTCTATACCCTCATGACATCAAAGGCATACACCAAATTCATCTTCATATCCCCATAGTGTGTGTTCATCCTTTGTTGCGGAAGAAGACCATGCCATCAGAGAAATAATGACATGACTTGCGCAATCACTGAGTCAAGGAAGTGTATAGAGTTTTCACTATCCCTGCCCCATCCTTCCTGGCAATGTGGTATAATGGAAGGAGTAGTGGACTTACAGCCAGACAACCTGAATTCTAGTCCTGGTTTTGCCACTTTTGCTGTATAAATTTGGGTAGATCACTCTTAGGGTCTATTTCCATATTTATAAAAATGGACCCTCTCTGCCTTTTCTCTCATCAGCAGACCTCAATTTGTACTTTATTGATAACAAAGAGCATCCATTGTGATCCTTCTCTTCTCTACACCAGATTTCCTCATCCTCAAAAAACTTCTACTCTTCCTGTCACCCCTCACCATATTATCCTCTATTTCATCTTTTCACAAACTCCTAGAAAAAGTTATCTATATTTGTTACATCTACTTTCTTACCTACCATTCAATTCTCAACTCCTGAAGGCTAATAACTTCCCATGATAAAGAATCTGTTCCCTCCAAGCATTTCTTAACTGTGATATTGGATGACCCTTTGTCAATACTCATCCTACCTCACCTCATTGTAACTTTTGCCATTTTTTGTTCACCATCTACTCCAGGATACTCTCTATTTACTTGGTTTTCATGACTGTTCTTTTCCTGATTCTGCTCCTACATGTCTGCATCATCAACTATCTCCTGACCCTAATGCATGAGCACAACCCAAAGGTTCTACCTGGTCACTGAATTGGCTGATCAGCTGTTCACAGAAACTGATATTATCTCCATACTTAGAATTCACTTCTTCCTCATCTCTCTGCCTCTTAGAATTCTTAGTTTCATGTGAGGCTCAGCTCAGGAGCCAATTCCTAAAGAGGATTTTCCTAATTTCTACTCCTCCCCAGTTAGTTTTCTCTCACTCTTTCCCTCTTTTTCTCTCCTCTCCCTTCTTTTTTCATTCTTCTTCTTCTTCTTCCTTCTCCTTTTCTCTTCTCTCTCCTTATTCACACAGACTCAGATAAAAGTTTATAGCACTGATTGCTCTAACAGAAGAAAGTAAGCTCCTAGAGGGGTACAGGCTATTTTTGCTTTGTTTTTGCACGTGTGCTTTGTGTACAGTAGATGCTTATTAAATGTTGTTGAGTATACACATGAATTCCCTTCTAGTCCTAATTATCAAAATATGGGATAATCAAATTTTTATAATAATAAAAATATCAATTTAAGTCCATATTTTCAAACTTTTTATTGGAAATGACAAGAATGATTAGCAGGTGAATTCTTAAGCAAACAAAGGATAGAAATAATTTTAAGAAGATGACATTCTTACCATCAATTACATGAAACTGAAAAGTTTTTATACAAACAAAATTAACTCAAGTAGAATAAGGAAGGAAAAAAGGTGATGATAAAAACATCTTTGAATCAAATATCTCTGATATGAGTCCAATATCCAACATATATAGAGAATTTATGAATATATAACACAAAAAGCCATTCTCCACCTGGTATGCGGTAAATTATATGAACAAAGCTTTTTTAACAGAAGAGAAAGAAATAAGCATATGTAATATTGCTCCAAATCACTAATAATAAGAGAAACAAAAATCAAAACAACTTGAGGTTTCATCTTGCACCCAACAACTGGCAAAGATTTAGTCATCTTTGCCAGTTGGTTGGGTGAAAGGCATTCAATATAAGATGTTCAATGTTTGGGCAAAGATGAAACATTTAAAAAATAACACAAAGGAGATCACAGAATGAAATTTAGAAGGAGAAACAGACAAGCTGGATAGTTTTATTACTATCATGGTAAATCTGTAAGAACTGAATGAAAGAAGCTTAAGGCCTCATATGTGATCATTTTTTTTAAATGAAAGTGGCAACGCTAGAAATAAAATGGCACACCAGTGTATCAGTTTTGAACTGAAAAGTGATCTTACCCTTCTGGACAGTCATTTGGAATCATGAGAATAAGGTGGCTAAAATGTCTATACAGAGATCTCACTGCCAGAGATTAAAAATAAAGAATTCCAGTAGTACTTTTTGTAGCTGCAACGAATTGGATAATACAAAGTCAATGCCCATCAACTGAAGGCTGGTATGTGAACATAATAGAATGTTTTTGTTCTATAAGAAATAATGACTATAAAGAATATGGGGAAGCTTTGAATAATGAACTGATTCAAAGAGAAGCAGAACCAGGGGAATGAAATATACACTGTTTACAGCAGCATAAAGGGAAAGAACAATTGAAAACTGAATGTGAAGTCATCATGATTGACCCCAAAGAACTCCTATGAGAATGTACCTCTTTGACTTATTTGAAGAGAGTTTAGAGGATTATGCATGTAGGATACTGCTGAACTGATTTTTTTTCCCTTCATTATACTAGACATGACTTTTCGGAAAGAGAGGGTAAGGAAAATATTGGAAAATGCAAGTAATGTAAAAATTTTTTTAAAATTAATATTTTTAAAAGTAACCAAAATATCAATGAAATGAAAAAAAAAATAGCCAAAATGACTACCTTAAATTTTAGTTCCTCTAATTTCTCATTCATGTTCTGGAGCTACATTTCACAATGAAATCACTAAAATCCAAGCAACTGTAGAAAGGAAAAAGAATCATACCAAATTCATTCACAAAAGAATGTGTGTTGTCTCCATTTTTTAAAAAAGAAAGCCTAGAGTTAAGACAAAGGGGCAAACAATTACCTCAGATCATTCTGTTGATGAACAGCAGAATGGGAAATACATTTATTCAGTTAGGCCATTAGAAATCTTGGATTATATTTCCTTTTTTATGGCTAATACAATGGGAGAAAGAAAAAGTAAGGTAAAAGAAAAACTGAAAATTTAATAATGTTCCATTTTTATACCTCAAATTACCTCAGAAAATTACTAAGCATTAGAAGGGGACATAATGTTCAGGCCTATTAGCTACTTTAATCTCAGTCAACAGCAAACTGTAACAAATGAATCGTAAGCAAATTCGTCAACATTTGAGATAATCACTACTCAGAAAGTGGAAGAAATCCAAGTGTCAAATAGATTGAGAGGGCAACATTTTTTTATTGATAAGTTTTTACAGATATATTTTTGAAGTCTACTAAAACAATATATTTTTTGATCTTGATTTTTTTGAATTCTTGGATTATAGATCAGCAGCATGAATTAATGTATGTAATTTGCAGGGTCTAGAGCTTCCGTCCACCACTAAGCATGTTAGTTTAGCACTGGATATTTCAGGCTCCCAGAAAAGTCTATTGTCTGAGGTCTTGACAAATTTAATCCTTAGCGGTTTATGCTCAGCACCCCTTTCAGAAATTAAAAGAAATCTCCAGGGTTTTCCAGTTTCACTCACCACTATCCTCACCTAACCCAGGATCACAAAACTTCTTCCACAAACGCAGGATGCCACCGCAATTCAAAGCAAGACACAAAGATTTCCCTCCAACAGCCAAGTTTGCTATTTCCTTCCTAACCCCCAGCCTTGGCATAAGCCCAGTGGCTGGCCTAGCCTTTCTGCTTCTGCCAGATGCTAAGCAATCATGCATGGAAAAGAAAACAACATTGAAGGTGTCAATTGAAATGTAGTCAGAGCTGGATGCTACCTTGGGCAAACTCTATTCCTAAAGAAAGAACATGGGGAAACTTAATGTTATTATTCCAAAAATGTATAAAGCACTTTTACATTTGCAAGTCTTAGAATGACTTTTCAGAGGTATTCCTCTCAATAGCCCTTTGAGAAAAGTGAATATGAGTTTTAGCTTCAGCCTACAAGTCTGTGAAAATAAGGGGAGGTAAGTGACTTTGCCGAGGCTGGGTAGGTCAGTGGTGAAGTTGGATACAGAATTCAGAGAACTGAAACTGATAATTACTCAAAACTCTCATACTTCATGATGCAGTTTCTGGAAATACTGTTCAAAGTTTACTTCCAGTCCTACATGCCTATGAAATATATCTTACCCTGAAATATATCAATGAATCTAACAAATACCAAAGGTGTCAAGTGACTCACTAATTTTTTATAATTTTAATATAATTTCTTCCATCTATGCATATATAAATTAACTATAAATCATTTGTATAATTTGCTATGTCCCTACTATGTACCAGGCACTGTGCTAAGGGCTTTACAAATATTATCTCATTTGATCCTGACAACAGCCCTAAGAGGAAGGTACTACTATTATCCTAATTTTATGGCTGAGGAAACAGAGGCAGCCAGAGATTAAGAGACTTACTCAAGGTTACTCAGTCAGAGTATCTGAGGCTAGACTTAAACTGAAGCCTTCCTGACCACAGGCCCAGTGTTTTAGTCACTAAATGATTATAACTATAAACAGATATAATTTTACTTTGAAATTAAAATTTGCATCCTACTTGCTCTAGTATGTACAATTGAACCATCCATCGATACAGCCTGAACCATAGAGTCAAGACTTTGACTATACAAAGATTAAAAAGTAACATAGTCCCTGTTCTCTAAAAGCTTGTGTCCTTTTATGGTCCTAATTTTTGCCCTGGAATCCTTTACCTGCTCTAACTTCCAAATCATGTCCATCTTTCCTATATTTAATACCAGCGAACCTTCGCTGTCTGTTTTCTCACCATCTTAGCTCCCAGGATAGATGGAAAAGGCTACAACATTATGGTACCAGGGTCCACTACAAATTCATTCTGAGTAGCCTAAGCTGGCTCCTTCCTGATGCTTAGCAGGTCTTTTATTCAGCTCTTATCAGCCCTTTGTTATATTTCAAAGGAGAGATGTTCAGAACTTTTCCATTCTCTTTAAACCCTTAACACTTACCTCTCTTGCTTTTATGCTGATGGTCTCATCTATTTTACTAAGAAAATCGAGGATAATCGAGGTGAACTCCTTCAGCTCTCTCTCATCGTACCTCAAAATCTCTCAATTTCTTTAACTCTATTATACTCCTTCCCTCTTATCTCAGAGGAGGCAGCCTCCCTGTCCAAGGCTAACCTCTCCATCTATCTCCTCTGGGGTCTTTCATTCCCACCCTCTGGCAACTTCAAATCTCTCATTTTCTACTCTCCCTCTCTCTCTTTTTCCTGCACAATGTATCGCATGTAACATAGACACATAGATAATATGGATACTGGGTACAAAGATGCTGGCTGAAATAAATTATTGACAAATCTTGTAACCCCTTGCCAACCACAGTAACAACCACAAAAAATTCCCAAAGTTTTCTTTAAACACTTCCACCTCCTTTGGTTTCTGGGAGACAAAGCCTTGACCTTTGTGAGTTTCTATCCTCATCTCTCTTACTACTCCATTTACAGCTGGTGTTCACTGTGCAGTCACTTTTCAGTTGTCTCTGACTCTTTGTGACTCCGTTTTGGGGTTTTCTTGGCAAATATATTCCAGATGAGAAAACTAAGGCTAACAGGGCTAAGTGACTTGCCCAGGGTCATAGTTAGTGTCTGAGGCTCTATTTGAACTCAGTAAGATGAATCTTCCTGACTCTGGGCCCAACACTCTATCCACTGCACCACCCAGCTGCCCTTATTTCCAGCTAGTCTCTCTTTTTCTTTTGGTTTTTCCCCAAAATTCTATTGTCAGCCTTCTTTTTTTGTTTCTTTACACTCTCTTCTGCTGGCTGCTCATCCAGATTACCACTCTCCCCACCCCACCTCCATCTTAGGCAAATTTGAAAGTTAACCCAAGAGCTAAAAGTGCTAAGAGTCCAAAGGAGATCCTTACTTCTGGTTGGGATGTTGGGTAAGACCCGAGAAGGCTTCATGAAGGAGCAAGCATTTGAACTGGGGTTTAAAAAATAGGAGGAAGCTTTCAACTTGTAGACATTTAGACTGATTGGGATGAGGTATGTAAGGTGATTATAGTAAATAGCACTTTCCAAGAATAAAAAATGGTAACAATAACAGCAGGAAAGTAAAAGAACTCTTCATGGAATGGCAAATAGTCCCATGTGTCTGGAGTTTAGAGCACATGATGGAATACAATGCAGGACAAGTCTGGAAATATAGGTTGGAATTGGAATGCAGGAGCCCTAGAATGCCAGGTGAATAGTCTAGGATTCATATTGTAGGCAATGCGAATCAATTGAAAATTTTGGGCAGGAAAGTGAAATGATTGGAGTGGTACATTATGAAGACTAAACAGATTGAAATAGAGGTAGACCAGAGGTTGTAAGCCTAATGGCCTAGGTGAAAGGCCTGAGCTTTTCAGTAGGGCAGCTAGGTGGCACAGTGAACAGAGCACTGGGCCTGGAGTCAGGAAGACTCATCTTCCTGAGTTCAAATTTGACCTTGGACAAGTCAAACTCTTGTTTGCCTCAGTTTCCTCATCTGCAAAATGAGCTGGAAAGGAAATGGTGAACCACTCCAGTATCTTTGTCTAGAAAACCCCAAATGGGATCACGAAGAGTCAGACATGACTGAAACATCTGAACAACAACAGGGTGAGATGGCAAAGGGAATGAAAATGAGAGGCAAGGTACAAAAGGTATTTTAAAGATATAATTGATTAGAGGAAAGAGAAGTCTAGAATAATTCTAAGGTACTGATCTTGGATGACAGAGATTAGTGTCACCATGAAGAGAAATAAAGAGGTCAGTAGGAAAAGCAGTGTTTGGGGAAAAGCTCAGTTTTGAGCACATTAAGTTCGAGGAGTTGGCAGGACATCTGGAAACCAGTTGGAAATTCATTTATGGAATTCAGGAAAGAAATAAGGACTAGAGACTGACATAAATGTCAACTACATAGAGATGGCCGATGAAGCAATGGTTAGGAAGGAAATAAGCATTTATTACTTATCTCCTACGTGCCAGGCACTGTGTTAATAAGCAGTTTACAAATACTATCTCATTTTATCCTTGCAACAAGCCAAGGAGGCAAATGCTGTTATTATCTTTAACTTGCAGTTGAGGAAACTGAGGAAGACAGAAGTTAGGTGACTTGGCCATGGTCAATCAGCCACTAAGTTTCTGAGACTGGATGTGAACTCAAGTATTCCTGACGTCAGCCCAGTACTATATATCCACCATGCCACCTAGCGGCCTCTATGGGAAAAGCTGCATAATGCCTTCTAGGACCTTAAAATGCTGAGTTCAAAGGTACAGGGAACTCTAATCCTGTTTAAATCCTATGTGATATAATGAGAACTGAAAAAAACAGTATAGACAAATGATGTATTTTGTACTCACTCCACGAGTAGGAGGTGCTTTTTCACAGCATACAAAAGTACAATGTAAGCATTCTGAAATCCATCTCATCTGGGGAAAATGACAACAGTTGAGGTGGGGAGGTGGTGTCAGACTCTACCTCTAAAGTACAATGGGACTTTGTTTGTGAACATCTGAGAAGGCAGTTTATTACTGAAAGAGATGAGCCTCTGCCAACAACTCAAGTTTTGCTACTTTGGCAAGGACTCATGCAGATCTCACTGGGACAAAGGATAGAAATGAATAGTAGCTGAGATTTGCAAATTCCACTGACCTGGACAGAGTCTGATGTAGTAATTGGGACCTTTTCCTGAAAGGAATTGATAGCTGATGGGCCAAGGACTTTAATAGGAAGAACACTGGGCTTTTGTCACATTTAAGGGAGAATCGGCTCTTCCAGTGGCATAGATAAACTGTGGACAGACTTTCCACAAAGAAACACCAGGCTTAAATTTAAGTATTAAGAAAATATGATGAATTACATCAATTCATTTCACTAAAGAGGTGGTCCAATCCACTGAAGCTTGCCAGTAAAGCATGGTTTTTGAAGCCCATAATAAAAGCAGGTCTGTGGCACTCACTACTCTACATTACTGTCATTATTCAAAAACATTTTCTAACTGTGAATGAAATGATTAAGTTTGTGTTCAGTGGTCCACCTGACTAGGATTTTCTCCTACCTCTGAAGTTTCTTTCTCCCTTTTGCTGACCAGATGATCAGAAAATATAAAAAGCTTAGACACCAAGATAAAAGAAAAATATTATGAGACTGGTCTTTTCAGCCACCCTCATGAAGATGAAACCTCTGCTCTGCAGGCTTCTCCTGTCTTTTCAGCTGGAAATTTCCCCTTGACAGATCTAATACCAAGATCTTATGCACAATATTTTCTTTTTTTCCCCCATATTAGGTTGTGAAAGAAAACACACACACACACAAAAACAAAAATGAAAAATATATTTTAAAAAGCATGCTTTGATTTGCATTCAGACTATCAGTTCTTTTTCTAGAGGTGGACAGGATTTTTCATTATAAATCTGTTGGAATTGTCTTGGTTCACTGTATTACTCATAATAGCTAAGTCATTCACAGTTGATTATTTTTACAGTACTGCTGTTACTGTGTATAGTGATCTGGTTCTGTTCATTTCACTTTATATCAGTTCATTTATGTCTTTCCAGGTTTTTCTGAAACAAATGAGTTCATCATTTCTTATAGTATTCTATCACAATCATACCCTAACTTGCTTACCATTGCCCAATTGATGGGCATCCTTTCAATTTCTAATTCTTATGCACAATATTTTCATTGCAATCTATTCATATTGTTGCATTCAGGGAAGTTCTTGTCCATAAATTCCATGGTGGGTCTCTCAAACTCTTTAGGGTCCTTTATCTGTCTTCTAATATATATTCTATGTAGCAGACAAATGATTTATTTGCTATCTTTCAATTTCATTAAATGACCAGTGTAACTGCTTTTTCAATCACATGGTGGATGATATACCATATGCCACTTCTTTCATGCCAAGTCAATTTTGGCCGCCTAGGTTCAAAATCTACAACTTTTTACTCTCTCATACCCTCTCTCCTCTTTCGTAGCCGTCTTGATCTATATCTGGCCACTGGATCCAGATGGCTCTGGAAGAGAAACTGGCTGGTGACTTTGCACAGCCCTTGCTCACTCAAATCCAATTCAATTGCAAGTCATGTCATCTCCCTGATGTCATGGTCCTTTTCAAGGATGAAAGACAAACCACAACCTCTTTCATATACAATAAGATACAAAGGATTGCCAACTCTACCTCCACAAAATCCCTTATATCCATCACTTTCTCTCCACTTATGCTACCACCCTAATTTACACATCAGTTTCCTCTTGCCTAGATGACTGTAGTAGTCCAGATATCTCTCTGAATTCAATCTCTCCCTCCATTCCATTTTGCACAGAACTGCTGAACTGATATTCCTGAAAGCACACGGCTGACCACACCACTCCCCTCACTTCAATGGCTTTTATAGCCTCTAGAATAAAATCCAAACTCTACTGGCCCTTGAAGTCCTTCACAATTTAGTTCCAAACTATCCTTCCAGGCTAACTGCATATTAGCATCCCTCTCCCTAGCATATTCTCTATGTTCCAGCCACACAGGTCTACTTGCTGTTTCCAGTGTTTTAAGAAATGATGAACATGATGAAAAAAAAGAGAAGTATGATAGTAATACTTATATGAACTGATAAAGTGAAGTAAGTAGAACCAGAAAAACAACATGCACAATGACAAAAATAATGTAAACAGAGAGTAACGAAAACATTTCAAAAGGAACGTGATGAAATTTACACAACTGTTTAGCACAAATGAAGCAAGATAAGAATGTACCTGCTTCCTTTCATTGAACAGATGAAAGACTATAGGTAGGGAATAATTCATAAACTACACACTTGGTTGATGTGCTGATTAGTCTTGCTAAGTGAATTTTTCTTATTTTTTTTATTCTTTGTTATAAAAGATGGCTCTCCAGAGGCATTAGAGGGGATAGATTTAGAAATAAAGGTGATATGAAATATGAAGATAGAAATAAAAATGCTGATTGAATTGGACGATCAATATCTGCAACTTACACCCAACCATGTATCCCTTTACTGTTCTTTGGGTCACTTAAACTACACTCAGGTCCTTACAGAATCACAGACTCTCATCAGGATAAAAAAATTGTATTTGCTCAGTGACCCTTACTTACTAAAACCTTGGGCTCCTGATTTTAATGGGACTAAAAAGGAAATGGCCCCACTTCTTTAATGAGATTCCATTCTGTAGATAGGAGAGGACTCCTCACATTGTGACCCCAATTTTTGTCCTGTGACTTTCAATCTATCCACACCTTCTTGTTCTCCCATTCCACTCTCCCTCTCCATCTTGGAGATGGTAAGCTTACTTGATTTCATGAACTCTACACCCCAGTCAAACTGAGTCACTATATTCAGTGTTTCACCTCCCATCTCTGTGCTTCTGTAGCCTGTTCCCTGGGACTGTAACGAATGCCCTCTGGTATATCTCCTTCCCCAGTGCCTTGCACAGGGCTCTGCACATAGGAGATATTTACTAGTTGTTTTTCTTCTCCTCCCAGATTGATATTTTTGGCATGGTAAACTAGGCCATTTTCTGTCTTAATTCCTACACAGAACTTAGTCACTGAATGGGCACTGGTCATTCTGAGACCTGGGAAAGACCTTAATTTAAAAGGGTCAAGTTCATCCACTGCATGCTGGGCCATTGCCAGCTGTCCTGACTCTTGTCTCATCACTGGACCTTGATGACTGTGGAGGAGAGAGTGAAGCTAATGGTTTTGTGCAGCACTGCTTCACTCAAACCCAATTCATTCATAAGTCAAGACATCACCCTCATGATGCCACCAATTCTTTTCAAGAATGAAGGATTCCCAGCAAGAAGAACGCCCTCCTCATGCCTTCATTTTAGAATTTATAGCTTCCTTCAAGGCTGGAAATTGTAAAAGCCTTGGGCAAGAAAATAAAGTAAAAAGGGGCAATGACTTCTCCTCACTACTACCTATTGAAGGCAAGGTACTGCAAAGAGAAAAGCTGGTTTGTGAAGTACACAACTGACTGAGAAAGTACTGCTTGGGAGCAGGATTTGGATTTCTGGATCATAGCATGAAATACTGGGAGATAAATTCCTGGCCAGAGATGTAGTATACATAAATATACGTACATAAACATAGTACATAAATATATAAATGACTGCTAAGAATATATTTTGCTAGGTGTCTTGACAATCTGATCAAAAGGGCTTTAACTAAAAGAGGTGAGAAAGGAAGAAAGCTGCCAGTATTTCAAGTTAGATATCATAAGAAACTCCTAAAATGAAGGAAGAAGAACATTTGGTACAGGCATCTTATTATAATCTCAACAGTCCTGACTCTGGACACAGAGGATGTACATTCAAATCCTATCCCTATTGATTACTATCTGGACTTTCGGAAAGTGACTTGTATGTGGATCTCAGTTTCCTCATCTGTAAAATGGGAAATTAGACTAGACAGCTCTAGATAGATTCCTTTCAACTATAAGTTTATGATCTTACAATACTAGAAGATGTTCATGGGAGACAAAAGTCTAAGAAAGGAGTTTGTGGTAAAATCCATGACCTCAAATATACCTGGGATAGGTAACTTACCAGTATCCAAAGTGATCTGGAAAGGTTAGCCCTGGGCTAAATGTAAGAAGCTACATGTCAATATGTGGGTGGATATTCAATTGCAGGACTTTGGAAAAAAGGTAGAAGTTACCACAAAAATTTGAATTGTAATATACATGTGTGTAGACAAAAAGGGAAGAGGAAAGAGGTTATATTTTAGTTATCCTCTGTGAGAATACGAAAAACAAACAGAAAAACCACCCTTTTTCATTTAGAGGCACCTGCTGCTACTAATTCTTTAGCTTTTGTTTTTGAACCAAATCATTTCAATTCATCTCTCAGGGAAAAATTGTTGTTGCCATTGTACATTGTGTTCAACTCACTGTGACCCCATTTAGAATTTTCTTGGCAGAGACACTGGAGTAGTTTGCCATTTTCTTCTCCAGCTCATTTTACTGATGAGGCTTGCCTAAGTTCATACAGCTAGCAAATGTCTGAGGCTAGATTTGAACTCAGAAAGAGGAATCTTCCTGACCCCAAGCCCAGCACTCTATCCATTATGGTCACCTAGTTCCCCAACTGGATTCATCTCTTAGATAAAAATACAATATCCCAGTAGTCTTAGTATAAATTTTAAGCTTCTATACCTTAACTATTAAAATTACCTTGTGGCAATGACTGCCATCTAGTGACCAAACTTGGATTAACTGCTAGAAAAAGTGCAGCAATTAAATCTAAGGTCTGAAACTGAAGATAGTGTCTGTCATTCAGATAATTTCACAAATGCTTATACTCTGATACATTGGATAATCCGGAATGCTTCTGGAAAATCTCTGCATTCATGATGCTCTAAATCTTTCCTAAAAGAGTTAATTCCTTTTCTAATATTTTCCCCACTTTACTATAGTATCATCTGAAGTTTCAGAAGCAGTCTTTTTTACACCAGTCTAGGGTGAGATGCTCCCCAGAAGTAATGAACAGCAATTTTTAAAATCAAATTTGCTTCATCAATTAGAGAAATATCAGACAAAGAAATATTAATTATCTGGGTTTAAATATTGTCAGCTGATTAAAGCTTATTTAGGTGGCTAGTGTTATGAGATTTGCTTAATTTTCTTGCTTTTTACCTGCTATGTGACATTAAGCATTAGACATTTCACTTCTTTACAAATGAAAGCCATTTCCTTATTGATAATAGGGGGACAACAATTTGTCTGCTATGCTACCTTACAGGACTACTGTTTCCTCATTTGTAAAATGGGATAACAGAAGCAGGGTTTCTGTGAGGATAAAATAAGATGTTTTTAAAACACTCTGCAAATATTAAAGGGTTATAGAAATGCCATCATAGAAGGGAGGGAAAATGGGAGAGGGTAATAAGAAGCAAACACTTTCGAGGAGGGATAGGGTCAAAGGAGAGAACAGAATAAATGCAGGCAGGATAGAATGGAGAGAAATACGTCTTTCACAACATGACTATTATGGAAGTGCTCTGCAGACTACACACGTATAACCTGTAGCAAATTGATTGCCCTCTCAAGGAGGGTAGGTGGGAAGGGAAGAAAGGAGAAAATGTGGAACTCAAAAGTTTTAAAAATAAATGTTAAAAATTGTTTTTACATGACACTGGGAAATAAAATATACAGGCAGATACAACATACAAACACCATTCAATAAAATCAACAATCATTTATTAATTTGAGACAAAACTAAGAAATATATCTTGCCCTACAGAAAAATAGAAGAGAAGGGAATAAGAGAAGAGGGTAGTGATAGAAGGGAGGGCACAGTGGGGGAAGGGGTAATCAGAATTCACGCTGTCTTAGGGTGGGGGAGAGGAGAGATGGGGAGAAAATTTGGAACTCAAAATCTTCTGGAAGTGAATATTGAAAACTAATCAATGAAAAGAAGAAAAATAACAAATTCTAGCATTACTCTTGAGAGGAAATTACTTTGTAAACTTACAGTGCTATATAACAATAATAATAACAGCTGAAATTTTACAGTATGTAAAGATGAATAAAGTACTTCAAACACATTTTCTCGTATGACCCTCACAACCATCTTGTAAATTATGAACTATAGGCAGAGATGTACTTTAAAATGTTTCCCTAAGAAATGTCTGGAGAACATACTTTTAGGTTTAGCCTGTATTAACCTTTTTAAAGTCTACCCGATCAACAAAACAATAACCAAGTCCTGATCTGAAGTATTTGCCCATGTGCAAACACTCAGACTGAAAATTTAACAACAGGCTCTCCAAAGTCAGTTTCTGCTGGCTCATAGGTCTTATTATCCCTGTTTTGTGGAAGAAACTGAAGCTGCAGATGTTAAGTAACTTGTCAAACAAGTCACAAGAGACAAAAGCCAGAATCAAATCTCGGATTTTCTTGACTCCCAAAGAAGGCAGGAATAGGTCTGCTACTTAACACTTAGCCCAGAAGCCATTATTATGTTACTGAGGTCTAGTTTTCAAGACAGAAGAGGGTTAAAGAAAATTCTAATAATATATTCCTTTATGTTTTCTACATTCAGTTACATTCAATTTCCACAGTAAAAGGCTGTTAACCTAATCTGAAGACCAAATTATACTTACAGGGGTCTGAAAGCAGCAAAATAACTGAGTAAGGAAGGGGTGATTTCGGGCCAGGGCCAGGATCCTTTTCTCTGTCATTGTGCACTCTACATCATCATCCTGGAGGATCACATCCTTCTTTAACACTTTCACAGCATAGAGATTGTCAGTCTCTTTTATTCTGGCAAGCATCACCTAGTGCATAACAAAAATCCGGAACGTTAGGGAATACGCATTGTGGATGTACCTGGGGGGAAAAAAGGAGGCATGGTGCTGGATTTCAACTTGGATCTGAATCTTGGCTCTACCACTTTTTACCTGTGTGCCATGGGGTCCACTCGGGGTCTCAGTTTACAAAGCTATAAAATGAGGGAAAAAGATGACTTCTAAGGTCCCTTTGAGTTCTAAATCTATGTCTATGATACAACATACAAACACCATTCAATAAAATCAACAATCATTTATTAATTTGAGACAAAACTAACCTTTCCAAAACTGCCCTTTCCCAACATTCGGATGAACTCAAAATCTTCAATACCAAGTCGGTTAGATGAGGATACACCAATCCCATTGCCTTCTTTTATGCTTTCCTTCCCTTGTCGCTTCAGGGGTGACCTGGATGTTAGCTTCTGCAGGAGAAAGGAGCAAAACAGTTACTCAGAAATCTCAGAGGAAATATATCATATTTTGACCTCGAAGATGAACAGTTCCATATGCCTCATCTTTTGTAACTGGCAAGATCTCTTCTAGTGGAAGCACTATCTACATCCCAATAAAATATTCATAAAGAGATTGCTTCAGTTTGATATATGGTCATATTCCTGCCATACAAAGCTCCATCAACACTAGCTCCTGATCTGTGGAGTCCATCATTTCTGGTGGAATCATTTTTAAGTTCACACTTCTGGTTTTTAGTTTGTACATAAAGTTAAGTGTAAAGAAGGAAAAGAGTGACATCGAAGGCATCAGGAGATCTGAATTCTCATCCAATTTTTTCACTAACTATCTTGCAAGTGACCTACTCTTTCCTGACCTCAGTTTCCTGTGTTACTAGATTTCTTGAAGGCAGGGATTCTGAGCTATCAAAATTTTGTTTATTCTCCAAGGCACTACAGAGTTCACAGTACTCTGAACAACAGAAGCACTTAATAATATTTTGTGGTTTAAGGAGTATCAAAGAACTGGAAAGGAAGTAGATAGATATCTACAGAGATTGGGAATGGCTAAACAATGGATGCAACAAGGATATTACCGTGCTATTAAAATGATGGCTACAGAAGGGCATGGGAAGTCATAGAAACTGATAGAGAGTCACGTCAACAAAACCAAGGAAGCAACAGAAACAAACGTTATGAAAAAAGCAGCAAAAAATCAAAATTAATCTGCTAATGACCAAGCACGTCCCCAAAGAAGAGAAATGAGAAGTCACCTCTTCCATCTTTTAAGTTCTGGGGGGCTATTTTTCATTTTAAATTAAATTTTAATCATTCAATTAAACATTTTTTTTTTGTTGTTACAAAGGACTACTACTGGGGTAGGGGTTTGGAAAGAGGAAGTTACTTTGGGAAAGTGGGTGATGAAAGAAAAAAGCTATGATTAACAGTTTGTTGCTGTTGTTTAAAAGAATCATTTGTTGAATGAATAAATATTGAAGTGAAATCCCTATCCTTCAAAGTATTGTAGCAGAAGCTGGATGGCCATATGTCAAAGATGTTGTAGAAGGGATTTCTGCACTGGCTGAGACGTTGGACTACATGTTTTCTGAGATCCCTTTCACATCTAGGTTTCTATGATTTCTTGGAAACTGTGTATGGCAGCACCTTAACACAGCAAACCTTGTATTCAGCAGGCATCAGATTTCAAGAGTGCCACCTACTGGTTATTTCTTAGGGAGCAGCCTTCACACTTGCACTAAGAATTTCAAGATTGAGAACTCTGAGGCCATGGACAAACAGAGAATGTGTTAACTGAACATGGCTAATTCAACCCCACTCACACCCTTTTCTTCTAATACAATTACAGCTGTCATCTCCCTATACCCTCCCTCCACCCTGCTCCCCTATAATAAGAAGTTACTTGGAAGGCAAGGAGATTTGTGAATTTTTAAGTTTCTCACATTTATCATATTTACAATACTGAGTCTGCCATGTGGCAGATCAAAAAACTTTTGACCCTTTTAGCCAGTAAAATCTATCTTAGCAATTTAAAGAAGGGGTGGCAATTTGCCCTCTGTGTATTGGGGGAGTGATCCAGATAACCATTTACTCACAACCCTCAGCTCAGTCAAAAAGCACATTTAACTACTCTTTTCCAACAGAATCCTGACTAGAATTTCTTTTGAGTATTAAAATTATTAACTCATATTTCATTTTCTGGTTAAGGGAGGAGGTGGTGATGCTCATAGTGATAGAGATATAAGAACAGAACTCAAAACTTCATAGAAGTTTTGAAGTTTCTAGTGGTATTTTCTTTGACCCTCTCTTTGGCCAGACTCTTTTAATTTAATTTAATTTTTAAAAAATTCACCTTTAAACGTCACTATCATTCCCTAATGACTTCACTGCACTATAGAACATGTTTCATGTAACAAAATATAGTACAATAAAACAAATCACATTGGTTATGTCTGAAAATGTATGCTTCATTTCATATATATTATTATAACAGATTATATATTTATAATAGATTACATATATACATATGTATTATATATATATGCTTCTATAACCCACCACTCCTCTGATGAAATGAAGACATGCTTCTCCATGTTAACATTCACTTACAGACCCCACCTAGACTCCTGAGGAAAGAAGTAGTATATCCTCCCCCTCTGAAATCTATTCATCAACAAATCTGAAAACTGTTTGGAAGTGGAGGGGGAGAAGGTGAGGAGAAAAGCATTGAGGATGAGGTAGCAAGATCTATTATGGAATCGCATCTCTATATTTTTCATTAGAACCTCAGGAAAGACTTTATCAAATGCCTTAGGCAAATCAATCCCCAAATATTTCACAGGATTTTTTGCTATAAATTAGGTTTAAACCATTTTCTTGATATTTATATTAGTATTTGTGCATTTATCTTGTATCTTCCAATTCTGCCAAACTTGTCACTTTTTTTAAAAAAAATTTGGTTGAGGCTATTGAATTTTGTTTTAGGTATAACCATATTTTGATCCCTTCATTTATAATGTTAATCTCTTCAATATCTTTTTTCCTGTCATTGTAATTCCACAGAAATGGAGAAGAGTTTATTTTTTGGAAATTTGAAGCATGAGTTTCTACATTTATCCTGGTTTAATTTCATCTTATTGAACTTGGCTTCTATTTCTAGCCTAGCAAAATCTTTTTTTTTTTTTTAGATGTCTGATTCTGCTATCCATTATATTAATTGCTTTGAATCATCTGAAAAATTTATAACTATGCTTTTTATGTTTTCATCCAAGATATTATTAAAAATTCTGAACAGGATAAGGCCAAAGGTAGATTCGACCAGCATCCAAAGGAAGCCTATTTCAGGCTGGTACTGATTGAAAAAAAAAAAAAACAACTGATTACAACGTAGTTCAACTAGATTTGAATTCATTTAACGATAGTATCATCTAGTACACATTTTTTTCCCATCTTGTTCACAAAGATATCAAGAGGTGTCATGAAGAGATCTAGATATGTCACATTTGTAGCATTCCCCTGATTAGGTCTAAGGACTATTTTTTTTTAAATGAAGTAGGTTTGGCATTACTTCTTTAAAAATTCTTGCTGACTCCTGGTAGTCACTAGTTTTTCTATCTACTTACTAAGCATCTAATGAATAATGTGCCCTAGAACCCTGCCTTGTATTGATGTCAAATTCATTGGACTCTTCTAGCCTCCTAAGCCACCATATTTCCATTCTTGAAAAATGGAGTGGTTGGCTGTCTCAAAATACCTCTCTATGATTTTCCAAAGATTGATGATAGCGGCCCCATTAACACATCTGTAGAATACTAGTGGGGAAGACACACAAAGGTGGGAGTCATTTGAGCTCTGCCATACTAGTTTTGTGACCTTAGGTAAGCTATTTAACTTTTTCTAGGCCTTGGTTACATCAGCTGTAAAATGATGACAATATATTGACCTGCCTACCTCACAGAGTTATAAGGAAGCAAAATTCTTTGGTAACCTGTAAAGCACTGTATAAATGCCAGATATTAAGAGGAAGAGGAGAGCAATACCCTCTATATAATTTTTCTGAGCTTAGAAAACAGAATTTAGAAGTGTCTAGGTAATGCCTCACTATCATCCCCCTTTATCTCAGGCTTCAATTCTTTTGGGTATAATGTGGGCAGGGCAGATAGCCCCATCTGCTTCCAGCAGACCGCCTGTGTTTGGGCCTCTCAGAGGTGACCAGCTTCCTGGCTGCTTCTAGCCATGTGGTAACCCTACATACTGAAAGGTCTTCACATTTTGGCATGATGCAGCAAACCCTGAGTGGTCCCTCTCTCTCCCTCTTGTCATGAGGGCACTTGTCACATCAGTTAAAAAAAAAGACAGTTTCAGAATCCATTTCAACTCTCCCATGTGGCAAGTAGTATATACTCTGCCTTAAGACTCCTCATTAGGAGTGGGTGTGCATGGAGAGGGAGCGGGGGAGAAAGCAAAGGCGGGGTTGTGGGGAGGGAGCGGGTGTGTGTGTGGCGGGGAGGGAATGGGTGGGCTCTTTTATTATCACGTGCATGTTTCTCAAACCTGGGTTCATACCTTCTGTTCTTCTGTCTTGATTGGTCTTTCTGCCACAA
This sequence comes from Bettongia penicillata ogilbyi, assembly GCA_023548195.1. NCBI lineage: Eukaryota > Metazoa > Chordata > Mammalia > Diprotodontia > Potoroidae > Bettongia > Bettongia penicillata. The sequence goes on from JAJHZJ010000041.1 coordinate 1,123,741, forward strand.
GTCAATCTCCATTCCAGTCTATACTCAACATTCCTGCCTAAGGGATTTTCCTAAAGTGCAGGTCTGATTATATCATCCCTCTGTTTAACAATCTCCATTAGCTTCCCCTTCATTATCTCTAGGAACAAATAGAGCCATCTCTGTTTGGCATTTAAAACTGTTTACAACCTTGCATCCTTCTATCTTTCTAGTTTTCTTATTCATAATTCTCCTCAATTCACTCCACAATGGTCTAGCCATAACAGACTACTTGACAGGCATCACACAAAACTCTCCACCTCTTCTCTCCCATCATTGTCCCTTATGTCTGGAATGCATTCCCTATCCTTCTTAGAAACCCATGACAATAGAGCAGACGACACTGCTGGGATGCCCTCAACGTGACTACTGTGATGCCCTCAACATGACTACTGCTGCTCTCTTAACCCTGGACAGCCCCCTGCAATCATAAGCCAGAAAGGCTGTTATTGCAACTCACATTTACAGATCATAGAACTTAGATGTACAAGAAGACTCAGGGTTTATCTAGTCCAATGTCCTTATTTAAAAAAGAGGAGCTGAAGACCAGAGAAGGGCCCTTTCCCAGTGCTGCTAGATAATACAATGGAGAAGTCACTGGTCTGGGAGTCTGGAAGACCTGGGTTCAGATACTGAACACATACTTAAACACATACTAGCTGTGTAACCATGAGCAAATCATTGAACCCTCTGTGAACCTCAGTTGCCTTATCTATAAAGTGGGGTGAATAATAATATTATTATCTTATAGAACTGTCATGAGGATAATATGTCAGAGGATATGTTATAAACTCTGATATGTATGTATGTATACATGCATATATATTCACATATAATATGAGGATAACAAATCAGAAAATAGATGTAAAACACATAAAATTTTTTGTAAGCCTTAAAGTGCTATATAAAAGCTAGCTGTTGTTTTCTTTGTTACAGTTATCCAAGATAACACAAAGAGTAAATTGAAATGATAGAATTTGTCTTTTCTTCAGAGGCAGCTAGGTGGCGCAGTAGCCAGATCTCTGGGCCTGGAATCAAAACAATCTGAGTTTAAATTTGGATTCAGACAGTTAGCAGCTATGGGTGCTTGAACAAAGTCACTGAAACTCTGTTTGCCTCAGTTTCCTCAACTGCACAATGGGAATCATAGTAGCACCTACCTCCCAGGGTTGCTGTGAGTATCAAATGAAATAATATTTATAAAGTGCTCAACAAGTGCCTAGTTCACAGTAGGTGCTTAATAAATACTCATTCCTTTCCACAGTAAGACCCCCCCCTTCCCATAGCAAGTCTTCACTGACATATTGAAAAAATCCCCCACCCCCAAGTCACCTAACACCTACTGCCTGCCCCCACCAAAGGAAAAAAAAAAAAAGAGAAAAAAAAGCTCCATGTGGCATGAATCAAAGAACTTTAAAGCTAGCACAGACCTAAGACATCATCTAAGCCAGTGTACAGATAATAAAACTGAGGCCCAAAAAGGTTAAGAGATTTTCCCAAGCTCTCACACAGCAAGTCAAGGATAGCACAGGACCTGAAACCTCTCCCAATACCAAGCTGGATGCTATTTCAACTACACCCTGATTGATTCTTCTCTTTATTTCTAGATCTATAAGGCACTATTACTACATGCTTTAACTGCAAATTAATACAACTAGACAGACAGACCAATCCCTGACTAATGGTAAGAAGTTTGTTTACAGAGTGAAATGCTCTTAAAAGAAAGCAATAAATCCAGTGCATCTGCCCAGGTTAGCTTTGAATGAGAAGAGTAAGCTTTTAAGAGGCAAGGACTCCAACTCATGCTTCCCACATTTATACAGACCATAAAGGTAACACATGAAAGAAAGTAAAATCTCACCGAAGCTGGAGAAATATTTCCGGGTTGAAGGCCCATTCCTGCCAAGGTCTTTGCTAACTCCACTGCATTCACCCCACAGTTGGGTGCCACGTTGGCTTGGCATCTTTTATGTACATTCATTTTACAGACTGGGGAAAAAAGAACATGATCCATGTTTATTTCAAAAAAGAGGGAGAATAGAATGTGTATGCCTGAAAAACAGTTTTCTTGTTCTAATGGACTGAGGTAAGGTCCATGCTTCCTATAATAGACATATCCTCTTGCAAGAAACTACAGCTGTTATTAGGATTACCTTAAAGTCACTTAAGTATTCTGGACAGAGACAGAAAACTAAGAATACTGCATAATAATGTATTTAATGTATTTAATATAGATATTTTTCTGTGATGATATCATATATTCACCCAAACTACATGATACATATTTATATATGTCATATTTATTTAGACTTACGTTATACAAATATTATATATAGACATCACAGTGATCTTTTGACTCAAAAAAATTTGGGGGCGAGAGAGGGGGTAAAGATCTATGGGTAATTGCTAGTGTGGAAACTCCCTCTACCAGTGCAGATCAGTAACTCATCTGGAACTTAGCATCTTACAAAGTTGCCTGTCAGTTTTCATACCTGTTTTCACCCAGCTAGTATGTGTGAGAGGCAAAACTTGAACCCACATCTTTCTAACCCCAAAGATGATCCTCTATCCACTAAAGGAGATGATCATAAAGTGCTTAGTACAGTCCCTTGGCACATAGTAGGTACTGTATAAATGCTAGCTATTGTTACTCACACTATGTCAGCCTCTCTGTGACTCTAAAATAAAGATCTAAAAGTTCACAGTATGGGTAATTTTAGTTCAAGCAAATAAAAAAAAAATAGAAGCATCTTGACTAACTGTATTGCTCTCCTCAGTGAAATAAAAGGCCTAATATGCTGAATGGACACAGTGGAAACATCCTCTCCAGAGGCAAACCTCTAAATAACGACACCCGCTGTTTCTGAGCATTGTTGATGCTAGAAAGACGTGCTACACAATAGTCAGGGGCATCCTGTGGGGTTGTGGTTCTCGGGCTGTGGTTCCATACTGCTTCACAAGAAATAATCAAGCGGTTTTTTTCCTCCTAAACGTCTTTTCTTTTTAAGGTCAATGCTGCTTTGTTCAAGTTCCGTGCAAAGTTAAAATAATCCAAGAGCCAAAAAAGGTAGCAAAGCAATAATGGATGCAATGTTACCAATAACAGTGTTTATTTCTCATCTTAGGCTGTCTGGTAAATGGAGACTCAGAGGATCACAGATTGAGAGCTTGCCTCTGAAGAGCAACTAGCTAGGGTTTCCAATAGGCTTGGGTTGCCATATTGTGTACTATAGGAAGGAACTATCATATGGTGTCATAGCAGGCTGGAAAGTTCTTTAAAAGAAAATGAGCCATTGAGTAGTAGATTAGATGACCTCTGTGGTCCTTCTAAGAAAGGAGATTTTTTTTTTTGTAGCCCTCTTCTCATTTAAAAAATAAACCAACATCTAGGCAATTTAACTATTTCTAACCTCTTTCTGTCCTCTTTCCTTTTGCCTCTTACTCATGTATTCATGGTAGTACAGCAGATAGACTGCTGGACCTGGAGTCAGGAAGACCTGAGTTCAAATCTTAATTCATACACTTATTAGCTGTGTGACCCTGGGCACATCACTTAAACTGAGTTTGCCTAACTTTCCTCAGCATCTACCTCTGAATGTGTTGTGAAAATAAAATGAGATAAGATTTGTAAAGCATCTAGCACAGTGTCTGGTGCATGGTAGGTGCTGTGTAAATGTGAGTTATTATTATGACTTAATTTTTTTGCTTTATCATTAAGTAGCTTAAGATGGGTTGGTGCATTCTATGCTTGTCAAACTGAAAAGGCAACTCTTTATGGGTGGTTACTCAAGACAACCCCTAAATTACTGGCTATGAAAAAGCTATAACACCCATTTGACAGAACATGATGCCTCTGCTCCTGCCTTGCTAAACCCTTTTTACAGAAAGGGCTCTCAAATTTTCTTAACCTATCAGTAGGAGCTCTCCCATTTGCCCCTAGAGGGCTAGGGCTGCCTCAGAGCAATTTCTCTTACAAATACACAGCTGAAGAAGGCATGGTCATAGTCCTGTATTAGCACAAACAATGGGAACTAAATATAGCCATACTATATAAGATGCTTGAAGGAAAGGGAGAGAGACAGAGAGAGAGAGAGCAGGGAGAGAGCAATATGGATACAATAAAATCACAGGTTAGCAAGCATAAGAAAGGAAACACGCTGGGTTGTCTACATGACTTTGCCCCTCTCATTCGTCAGAAACTCAGTTTGGCAACTGAACAGTTTAAAGTTCCTAAGGTCAGTGGTAGAATCACCTGTAACTATACTTCCAGTATGGGTGAGATGGGGAGACTCAATCTTCAAAAAACAAAGAACATGTACAAATCTCTCCCTCCCCCCCACATATGTAATGGTAATTTAAATAGGAAGATCTTTCCCATTCATTAATAGGCTTAGGTGACCTGCCTGGGGCACATGGAAGTCTGAGTCACATGAAACCTATGCTGGGAGGAGTTTACTGAAAGAGTAGAACAGGAAGAGGCAGAGCTAGAGTAGAGCTGAGAGGAAATTGGTCAGAGAGCAGTCAGAGCTAGGAAGGATACAGTCAAGCAGGCAGCTTGTTTGTGATTTTGTTTAAGGGAGCTGGTTTGTGGAAAGCCTAGCTGGGGGCAGGTTTGGGAATAGTGTTGTTCTCTTCACTATTACTGTGTATAGATCTTTGTTACTATGACAGATCTGGCTTTCTGGTATCTGAATTAATGTTATGGTTCTGTCTTCCATGTGGAGAGTCTGTTGTATTTCATGATTCATAATTGCACTAGGATATTCAATGGCCACCACAGGCACTGTGAATTTTGTGTTGGTGCTACAACATAGAAAAATACTGACCTATTTTTTCTTCAAATTCATTCCTCCCTATCCTTGGTGATAGTGACTACAGTCATTAACCTATTCTTTACAACTTATCCTTTACATTACTATTTATTATTATTATACTAATATGTAGTATATTAGTATAATAATAAAATATTACTAAATAATGTTAATATAATAATTATAAATTATATATTATTATTTTTTACATCACATTATTCTTTACATTAAACTATTCTTTACAAGTCTACATATTACACAAGTTTCTGCCCCATCCATTCATGTCCTCTTACTTCCAACTACCACTAGCTACTACCCTCATTAATATTTTTTCCATCATTTTACTTAGTATCTTAAAGTTATTTCTTCAGTGGAATTTTGTGTTTACTAGATGTTAAAAACATGGTTGGTCCACCATAATCAGTAGCAACTGATAAGAATACAAGACTGACTAAGAAGTTCTTAAAGTTTTGCAAAATAAATAAAACCAATCATCATATTTGATTGCTTTGGAATCCCAAGAGCCCATAGATTGGAAGGACTAAAAAATGCACATAATATCTCTCACTTTTACACTGTAGTCCTTGTCTCATTATTCCCCAAAGCAGGGAGCCACAGTGATCGCAGAAGGTGGGCACTTTGTAGTTGTGGACACTGAATTTGTGGGGAATATTGATTCCAAATCTCTGTTCAGAATTCTGTAAAAAATAAAAGACACAATGAGAGATAAGATTTCTATAAATAACAATCTACCCCACCCCACCCCCAAATATCAATCATGACAATGCCACCTGGATGTGACAGATCCCTGTGGTTTACACAGTGGAACTCTCTGTATCTTTATTCTACTCACTGGTTTAACTGTGAAGTTACTGGGTGGTTTTGGTTTTGTTTTTTTTTTAATTTTCCAGAAACAACTTGACCTTTTTCTTTTCATCTCTCCTAACCTCCGAATATTTTACCTCAGAATTAAAATTTTCTCCTATATTCTTCTTCAGTAAAAGTATTTAGCAGAATTCCAAGGGGCATTAGAGACAGTGCAGTAGAACACCTCACCTCTCATTTTACAAATTACATAATTAAGCCCCAGGAGGTGGAAATGACTCTTCCAGAACTTCACAGATAGGAAGGAGGCTTGCTATCACACCTTTTCTTCAAAAAAATAATATCACAGCAGTAAACAGTATCTGGGGCATGTATTCCAGAAAATGGAATGGGGAAAGCATATATTAAGTGTTTACTGTGTGCAATACATTGGGAAGCAAAGAGAAAAATGGAGGCCCCTGCCCTCAAGGAGCTCACTTTCTAATGGGGAAACAGCACATACAGAAGGTTTCAGCTGGAAACCAGATAGAAACGTCCCATAGCACTTAGCATGCAGCAGCAAAGCAGATGGTAATGCCTTTTCTTTACTACCATAAAATGAATTTATCCTAAATTTGCATTAACATTTCCATCTTATTTTGTTGCTTTGTTTGGGTTTTTGCCTGACATCAAGAGTTTTAGCAAACTGAGAGGAAAACTCTAATTGATATGGTCCAAAAAAACTGTCTCCAGGGTAAAATAAAACTAAAAATAAGTTTTATGACATGATTTGAGGAAAATAATAACATATTCAGAGATGGCAAAATTTAAACTTAATTGTGTATATTCTCCTTGAACTTCTAAATTTTTTCCTTTAAATTCCAGTTCATATGTCTAATTATAGTATTCAGTTCTTATCTGTGTATAGCATAAGAGTTGTTAAGCACGGCAGAATTATACTTCCTAACAAAATTATGTCAATTGTCAAATTCCAGTAACTGTCCATCTGTTCACCTCTTCTAGATTTAAGAAACTGTATCCTAACTAAACAATAGTCAAGAGGAAATAATAAGAGTGAATCATAAAACGTTAGAATTGGAATGCAGTTTAACTCCTTCATTTTACTAATGACAAAACTGAGACCCAAGGGCATTAAGCAAATTATCCCAAGGACAAATAGTTAATGAAGGATCCAAGATTCAAATACAATTTTTCTGGCTCCAAGTTCAACATTATTTCTGCTAGCCCACAGTGACTTTGCAATTTTCATCAGAGCATTAGCTATTATCACTAAAATTTAGTGAAAAGAACAAAATACAGACTTTATGATACAGATCATCTCCAAAACATTCTTCCAGAACTCTGGTAATAAATTTGGGTGGAAGATAAATCTAAAGTAAGGACAAGCCACAGAGACAAATTGCTGTTCAATTGTTTCAGTTGTATCCAAGTTTTCATGACCCCATTTGGGATTTTCTTGGCAAAGATACCGGAATGTTTTGCCATTTCTTTCTCCAGCTCATTTTACAGATGAGGAAACTGAGGCAAACAGGGTTAAGTGACTTGCTCAGGGTCACACAGCTAATATGTGTCTGGAGCTGGATTTGTACTCTGGTCTTCCTGACTCCAGGCCCAGAATTCTATTTACTGCACCACAAGCTGCCCAAGATAAACAAATAATGAATTTAATTATCTTATGCAAAGCCAAGTAAATACTAATACTGAAAGAATAACTTTGTAATAACTTTCAAGGAAAGTCAACTTCATTGCATAATTACAATGACTCTTGGATAAGAGATTTTCTCCTTACCTTTGCATCCACTTTATTTATATTTTGGCAAGTACAGGCAGTAACTATCAGATGATGACAGCGCTTATGAACAACACAGGTGCAGACTATGAAATTAAAAAAAAACCAAGTATGCATTAGAAAAATGCACATCTTAAAATACAGTGGTAAGTATAAGTGAATAAGTAAATGCTATTGCTAACCAATTCCAAGACAAGAGAATGGAAAAGCAATTATCAGCCCACGTGTAGCTATTTACTCAGTATGGTGTTGATAACAACTGGGTCTCTCCAAATAATGTATGTATAATATACTTTTAGGCTTCATCTGCATTATTAACATTTTCCCCATTACTTTCTTAATTCTGGAAATCAACAAACCAATACATCAAGCCTTGATTTGTAGCCTTTGCTGAATCACAAGGTGTAAGTGCTCCCACAGAAAATTTAACAATCAGTTCTGTTGACCTGGCTCCAGCATATTCCTGAAAATCCCCTCCTCTTTACCCCCCAAAAAGGTCAAAGAGAGAAAAAAACTCATGGATTCCAAACTACTCATGGCAGCACTCTTTATGATAGCTAAGAGTTGAATACAAAGTGACTACTCATTGATTGGGAAATGGCTGCACAAGTTGTGGTAGGCAGTTGTAACAGCACTGTAAGAAATGATGACCATGAAGAATTCAAAATGTGGGAAGAATTATATGAATGGATGCATAGTAAAGTAAAAGCAGAACCAAAGAGAAAAAAAAACAGCAAAACTTTAAATCAAACATTATAATGACCAAGTTTGGTGCTAAAAAAAGATGGGAAAATGCTTCTCCCTTCTTTGCAGAGGTGAGGGAATAAAGGTAAGGAACATGACATATACTATTGACCTTGGTTAAACGCTACTTAATTTTGCTCAACTGCTTTTTCTTTTTTTTTTTGTTCTTTGTTACAAGAGATGGTGTGCTGGGGGAGGGAGAAAATGAAAGAGTAAATTTGGAAAGAAAGGAGATATAAAAAAATCAGTGACTTCTTTTCCAAAATAAAAGGAATTCATCTAGCTCAGGGGTGGGGAACCTATGGCCTTGAGGTTCCATGTGGCCTCTAGGTCTTCAAGTGCATCATATGACCTAGACAGGTTCCCCAGCCCTGAGCTAAACGTTTTGCCTGTAAGATCATATCCATCAGAGCATTTCCTTTCTATTCTCACTGCTATCACACTAGTATTGGCAGGACTTTGTTGCTGTTGTTGTGTTTGTCCTTTGTTCTCAAAGAGGACCATGACTACAAGATGATGACATGACTTGCAGCTGACTTTGATTTGAGTGAGGGAGGGCTGTGCAAGGTCACCAACCTCACTTTCTTCTCCTGAGCCACCTGGGTCCAGTGGCCTGATATTCATCAGGACGATTGGAGATGGCCCAGGAAGCAATGGGAGACCCTGGTCCTTTCAGGCTAGGGTCTTATCACATTCTCACTTTGAGTGAGATACACCCATTCAATGAATAGGCTTCTTTAATAGTTACTCAAGGGATGGCCCTTTTAATAAAAAAAAAAAAATCAAACAGGGAGAGGAAGACCCTCAGGGTTCCTGGGGTAAAAGAAAAACAGTTGCTATTTAGTAATTACAGTCACTCTGCAGTGTTGCGTTTTGTCCTTCATTCTTTACCCCTCCCTTGGACTACAGCCCCCAAATGAGCTTCCTCTGTCTTCATCTATCTTTTATCCAATCTATCCTTCATACTGTTAGAAAAATCTTACCTAACTGTAGTTCTGGCCAACTCAGAATGATACAATGAAACTAATTAGGATGCCTCATGGCATTCATGCTACCTTTTCTTAACTGTTGCTAATTAGTTTGGATCTTTGAACGATAATTATATGAATTCATGTAAAAACTCAGTATCTTCATCTTGAAATTATCTCACATCTTTCTTAATTTTTTAGAACACTGACTTGAAAATGTGATTATACTTCCTGTCCCTGTATACTGTTGCTGTGGCTGTCATTGTTCAGTTATGTCTGATCCTTCATGACCAGATTTGTGGCTTTCTTGGCAAAGATGCTGGGTGGTTTTCCATTTCCTTCTCCAGATCATTTTACAAATGAGGAAACTGAAGCAAACAAGGTTGAATGACTAGCCCAAGGTCACACAGATAGTAAGTATCCGAGGTCAGATCTGAATTCAAGATGAGTCTTCCTAATTCTAGGCTTGGCACTCAATCCACTACACCATCTAGAAGCCCTGGTTGCTGCATACAGTACACCACTATATATGTGGTCCTTATAATGGTATTACCACTAGCAACAAGGACACTAAAAGCCAAAATTTATCTTTGAGATAGAAGTATGTTGTTTATATTGACAGTGGTTTATGTTAGTTTTTTTAAAAAAGAATTAAGTTGGAAAAAGAACCCTGATATCTATAATGTAATCAACTGAATAATACCTATAAAGTTCAGAATTTTATTATGATTTATATTTTTTTTTCTGAATTTAATGAGGAGGAGGAATGGGGGAGAGAAAGAAAGAAGAGGAGAGAAGAGAGAAAGAAGACAAAAAAAGGGGCAGAAACAAAGAGGGAAGGAGGGAGAGAGAGAGGGAGAGTAGGTTGTTTATCCTTAAAAATGCACAGAAGAGAAAGAAGGAAGTTTAGTGAGTCTGAAAGAAAGAAGTATAATAGCTTGGAAAGTAACATTCTGAACTTATTATTTGCTATATAATTTCCTTAAAAGCAAGCTATACCTAATAATGATTTGTGGCATCACATATAATCCTCTTTTCTGTTCTACTTTGTATTCTCTCTCTTTTCTTCTCGCCTTTCTCTTTTTTCTCTCTCCCTCCCTCCCTCCTCTCCTCTCTTCTCTCTCTCCCCTGCTCCTCCTCCTCATTAAATTCAGAAAAAATAAAATAAAAACTATAACAAAGTTCTGAACTTTATAATGATAGGTATCCTGACTCATGATCCTTCAAGAGTGAAATTTCCCTTTCAATTGCTATCTAAAAAACCATAAAAAATGAAATAAGCAAAGCAGAATTTTAGAATCTTTGCTAGACCTTAAAAAGAAGCTAAAAAATTGGAAAGACCATCTGTTCCAATACATTTATTTTCCAGATTAGGAAATTAAGGCTTAAAGAGATTAAGAAGAGGAAGGACTGACCAGATCTCAGGACATAGAAATAGTTCAGTTCTAATTTGAGATATATTGTTTTGTTCACCATTGAAAATGCAGATACTTAAATAAGTTATTTTTCTCTTTGCACTGTTTTTTAACGCAGCAGTTTTTTATGATGTTTCCTTACCTTGGCACTGATAGCCTTGTTTCCCAAATAATCCCCTGTTCAAGAAAAAAAAATATGATCAATCAAAAATGTCAACAGTAATCATCACATAATTAAAGTAATTAAAAGCAAACCTAAATTCTGTTTTCTGATTATTTACAAAGATCCATGATTCTATGGCAACAGCCACAACCACATGATTCCTAAGTTAGTGTTTGAAACCTTATTGCAAAGAAGCTGGGAGCTAATGGGAAATGTTAACACCTACTGCAATGAATTTCAGCAATTACATTTCAAAATATAACTCTATAAATCCCCAAACTACAATTTTGATACTCTGCCTTGTAAATCTATGAGTACCTTCTATGTGTGCACCCATTTGGTCTTTCGTATTCTCTTGGTTTCTCCCATAGTAAGTGAATGAAGGCAGCTTCTTTCTCTCATGGCACTACACTATCAAAGCCTTCAAAGGGAAAAGCAGAATTTAGCCAACCATAGTTTCAACTCACATAAGTGTATATGTATGTGTGTATGTACATATACATATGTATACGTAAATATGCCGATATGTATGTTTAGACAGAGAAACTGCAGGAAAATGTCTTATTTCCTGTTAGTAAATGACCATGTGTCGGAATTCCTCCAAATATGGAATAGTTCCTATATAGTTATAATTAATCTCTACCACCAATAAAACTTCATTGTCTTTCTTGTTAATATATATAAACTGACCCACTTATACCCAGCTCCCCCAAGAGCATGTGACCACTAGCCTAGATTCACAAAACAGCTACTGCCCATAATTAAGGGTATAGTCTGTGGCCATGAAAGTTTCATTCATAGGGATGAAACCTGTGACTCTCCTCATTAGCACTATGTTCTAAGGATCTGAGTTAATTTGTGATCTGAGTATATAACAGCAAATGTAAAATTAAATATGAATTTTTATACAAGTTGCTGAGAAATGAATAGGATTTGCTGGTTTGTTGCCTTTCCAATTTAGATGCCCACTCAGAAGGAAAGAGTCACACAGTTAAGTAACTTGCCCAGGGTCAAAAACAACTAGTAAGAGTCTGAGACCACATTTGAACCTGGGTCTTCTTGATTCCAGGCTCAGAGCTCTATCTACTGCAACCACCTAGCTGTCCCAAACATATATAAAGTACTTTATAATTCTTGTATAAATATTAGCTATTATCGGAAGAAACATTTAAATAGGACTCTGATGAATTTCGTAAATGTTCCTACTTACTTTAGACAATAACTTAAATGGTCTTTTGCTGTAATACATGTACGAGCAGAAAGAGATCATTCTGTCTCTCTGTCTCTCTCTCTCTCTCTTTCTATCTATCTATCTCACTATACTTTCTTTGCCTGTGCTTATAATGCAGTAGCTCACTAAAAGAGATTTCTATGAGCTCGGCTGATTTACAAGGCAGACTTGCTTTCTAAACACCCTTGAGCTATGATGAGTGGTGATGGCTTCCTGGAGATAATAATAATCCTTTTATCTCTAAAGAGAGATACCAAAACTAGAGGTTAGAGTATGATTGTTGATGGAGGTTAAGTTACATAGACCACTGAAGCTCCCTCTACAACTTAATTGTCTTAAAATTGCATTGAGAGGTTAAGTCATGTTCCCAGGGTCACGAAGCTTGCAGTATGGGTCAGAGATGAGACTTGGGCCCAGGTATTCTTGACTCTGAGGCTGGCTTTGTATCACAATATGAAGTAAAAAAAAACAACCATAATTCTTTTTGCCTACTATATCAGTGAAGAATTACTCATAGAATTCAATATATACTTACAAATTCACATTAAGAAATTGTTAGCTCCTAATTACTCAGGATCTGATTATCCAACTTGTAGATAATCCAGATCCTTTCCTTCTTTTCCTCTCTCTCACTTCTGATCACTTGCTTTCTATCCATTTTATGATATAATAACATCTCCCGCAGAGAAAAAGAAAAGAAGTAAGAATACATGTAACACACCCCTGTAGTCCCTACTGCTAGGTATACCGGATGAGGCTGGTGGATGACTTGAACTCAGGAGTTCTGAGCTGCAGTAGGATGAAAAGGTGTGCTGGTAAATGCCAACAACTCTCTCCAAAAGATAAAAGTAGGAGCAATATACTTTAAGTTTTACCTTCTTTAACATTTTCTCCATCATTTTCTTAAGTCTTTTTAAACGATCAACAAAACAATAAACCAAGCCATGATATGTGACATTTATGAATTTTCCAGGCATAAATGCTCTCACACTGAAAATTTAACAACTGGCTTCACATCCCTTGGCTAAAGTCAAAAAAGATATACACAATAGGATGAGACTCTGGGAGCCTAGGGTGACTAGGCTGCCTAAGAAAGAGTCAACAAACCCAGGTCAGGAAAACAAAATGAGTCAAAGCTTCCATGTTAATCAATACCGGCTGCATTTCCAGGGAAGGAAGGAAGGAAGGAAGGAAGGAAGGAAGGAAGGAAGGAAGGAAGGAAGGAAGGAAGGAAGGAAGGAAGGAAGGAAGGAAGGAAGGAAGGAAGGAAGGAAGGAAGGAAGGAAGGAAGGAAGGAAGGGAGGGAGGGAGGGAGGGAGGGGAAGAAGGAGGAAGGAAAGGAGGAAGGAAAGGAGGAAGGAAAGAAGGAAGGAAAAAAGGAAGGAAGAGGAGGGAGGTAAGAACAGAGAAAGGGAGAGAGGGAGAAGGAAGAAAAATGGAAGAGGGAAAAGAAAAAGGGACTTTCATCAGGGAATTTTGATACTTGTTTGCAACTCTGGTAAAAGGTTTGAGAGTATAAGTCTGACACTATTGACAAAAATGGAACTCCCAGGTTACTAAAAAAAAAAACAACTCCTAAATCAACCATTCTATCCTTGTATTACACAATTAAGCAGAATAAAGAGTTGGTTCCATAAAGTCAGAACTGATAAGGAAAAAAGGTACAGAGGAGGTAGTGGAGGAATCATACCATATAAACTCCTTGCAATGTGAACAGTAGGTAGGTTGTCTCAGATATGTTGCCATAAACTTATGCCCATTAATTTGATGAACTCGTCTTCGCATAGCTCTTTGGCGCTTCCGAGTAAAATGTTTGAAGATTCTGTCTCTCTGGAGAGTTGCTGTACATTGGGAAGATGAATGAGGAAAAGAAATATGTAATGATGGATTTGCAAAGTTGCATATGAATTACAAACTATTTTGAATTTATAAAAATGCATGTTGTTCTTTAAGATTAAAAAACACAGAGTGTTTCCTTTGTTACTGAACTGCAATAATTTATATTTATGACTCTATAGCTATATCTCCATAATGGCACTAGTCATTTGTGACAGTCACAATATAACAAAATTTGTTGTTGGGTGTTTATCGTCAAAACAAGGTATCATGAACCACACTAATAAATATATGAACGACACTAAAAACAACGATAATAATGACAGATTAGTTATGTCAAAGGAGGTGACTAAAATTCTAGCTTCTCTATAAACCTGAAAAATGGCCAGGCCAGATAATATCCATTATTATCGCCTCAAATGCCTCACAGTGGTGCATTAATTATTAACAAGGAACTTTACCAGCTTCCTCTTGGAAGTAAGCCTGATCTCTTCTTTCTTAACAGAAAATGTGTGTGTGTATGTGTTTGTCCTTTGTTGCTGAAGAAGACCATGGCATCAAGTCACTAATGACATGACTTGCACTTGACTTTGTTTTGAGTGAGGGAGGGCTGTGCTGGTCACCAGCCTCACTTCTCCTCCACAGTCATCTGAATCCAGTGACCAGATATTCATCAGGATGACTGGAGATGACCCAGGATGAGGCAATTGGGGGTAAGTGACTTGCCCAAGGTCACACAGCTGGTGAGTAGCAAGTGTCTGAGGTGAGATTTGAACTCAGGTCCTCCTGACTCCTACACTGGTGCTCTATCCACTGCACCATCTAGCTGCCCCTAACAGAAAGTATCTATTACCAAAGATGAAAATACCAGTGATCTCTCCAAATATAGGCTAATTACATGTTTATGTAATTTATACAAAGTCTATTGACTGACTGACACTCAGAGCCTGTACCATAAAAAAAAAAAATCTATAAATGCTTACAACAAATAAGATATTGACTTAGGAGCAAAAAAAAAAAATGTGTCAAAAAATTCCATGTGTATAAAGAATAACTGTCTACTTGGGAATTACTGAACAAGCTGCCCTAAAACACTGTACCATTTACGCTACCCTTACTAATAATTCTTGTGTTTCTAACTCAATTCTGTACTCATGACTTCTTTATGAATGACCAACATGTAACACGGATCCACATATAGTAATAATGCCAGTATATTTGACATCCACATGGTAAACTGTTTTCTGTTTAAAAGATGACACTAACCCAGCACTATCAAGACCAATTCATATAAAATATCATATTTTTCCGGGAGAAAGCTTAAGCCCATTGTAATTCTGCATAACCTTAAATCCATCATCATCTCTCCTAAATAGAATTACTTGATGGCTTTCAAATTAAACAAGTTGAACCAACTGATTTAAATAGGTAACATCAAGTTTTATGACTCCACTGAAAAAAATACACTAAAAATGTTCATTAATGTCGTCTCATGGGACTCTTTCTCCAGTGATATATTAACATGTCATTTGGACTTGCTAGGTGTAAAATTCTTAATGTACACCAAGGAAAGAGAGAGATTGAAAGTTTTGAGCTTGATGTCAAGAGATCAAGATGAACCCATGCTCTAGGTAAGACATTTGGAGCATAAAGATATTAAGGGAAAGATTGCTGTTGAATATATTTACTTAGAGAATAAATTTAGAGAAATCAAAGCTGAATAGGAAGAAGACACTGAACTAATTAACACTGACTCAACACCAGTCTTAATGAAGACATTTAGATTAGTAAAATAGACTCTAACAGATTAAAAAAAAACATTCTAACAAAAACTCATAAAATATTAACAATCCATAGAACCCAACATCCTATAGCTATAGTCAATATTTTATATATGTATGTAAATATACATATATATATACACATATATGTATATATATATCAGCTATGAAAAGATGAACAGGAAGAATGTAGTTATAGATATAGACAGCTATTCTGAGACCACAACAAAGTTACAAAAATACATTTTGAATAAGCAGACATTACTTCCTGAGTGAAACCAAAGGATGATAAAAGGTATAAACCAATGGATTTCGAAATAACTATATATGTCCATGAAATGACTACGAAATGAGAGAATTCAAAGGAGTGGAAGCTATGTGAATCAATAATATTTCAGGTGCAAACATGTGGATGTCATGTGATTTGTTTATGAAAATGGTAGGAATCATGTTGGCAATTCAGGACCAGGTCATTGATACCAGAAATTATGGAAAATAGTTATCTATATCCTAAGAATCCTGTATTTATTACTCAAAGTAGATTATGCATAGACGATTATGAGTATTTGGTATGATGATACAAACTGTGTAATAGTATGCTTCAGGATTTAACAATTTAGCAGCACTTACCAAATACCTATCAGGATGTGACCTGGTGACTAGAATTACACATCAGAAGATTAAGAAATCTTTCTATAGAATGACAGCCAACAAAATCCAATACTGTGATATTACAGATCTCAAAACACCTCAGCTATTCAATAAACTGTACTCAAAGCTGCTTATTATCACACACTTGCCTAGACAGAATATTGATGCATAAAAAATTAAGAGTAATACTTTTCACCTATTTGTTAAGCCATTCTCCAACTTACAGACATCTACTCAGTTTCCAATTCTCTGTTATTATCAAAATTTCTGCTATAAATATCTTGGTATATGTATATATATGCACACACACATACATATGCCATATATGTGCATATACATATACATACACACACATACACACATATGGACTTTCTTCTTATCTATACCCTCTTTATAATATCTGCCTAATAGTGGAGTCTCTGCATCAAAGAGTTTGGACATATCAGTCACTTTATTTGCATAATTCCAAATTGCTTTCAAAAATGGTTCCACTAATAACTGCACCAACAATGCACTAGTGTTCTTCTCTTTCCACATCTTCTCTTCTGTAATTTTTGTAAATTTCCATTGTGTAAAGTGACACCTCAGTTGTTCTGACTGACACTTCTCTTAGTAGTAGTGATGTGGGGCATTCTTTCACACTGTTAAGAATTCACAATTCTTTTGAGAACCATTTGTTCATATACTTCAACCACTTTTCTACTGGGGATTAGCTTTCGATCATATATCTATGTATCTATAGACACATAGATATTTATCTATCTACATATCTGTCAATCATTTATATGTCTTAGATGCCAATCCCATCAGAGAAACTGGATAAAGACTTTCTCCCATTGAACAACTTCAAGAACAATAAATATTTTAACATTTTACCATGCCAGATACTCATAATCTTTAAGCTACAATGGAAAGAAAAAAATTTAAATAAAGACATTTAACAAAGGAGATCAAAATCATGTGGCAACATGTCTTTCCTGTTAATCTTTCTTATTATTAGAGTTATATCAAAGAAGCATTCAGTGAGACTATAGAGGATGCATTTATATCCTAATACTTTTATTTAGTTACAAAAACCAGTGATTTTGCCCATTTGTGGAACAGCAAATAGAACATTAAATATAAAAGAACAACTGGAGGACAGTAACTTGTCTTAGAAGCATTTCTATTTGAATGCCATCAAAAGGATGAGAATGAAACGATAGTAATGATAATGATGTATATGACGATAGCAAAAAAAATAACAGCTGGTTTTTATACTGGATCTGCAGAGCTCCTTACGTTTGTCTCCTTTGACCTTCAAAACAAACCTGTGGGTTAGTGCTATCATTCTTCCCATTTTCTAGATGAAAGACTTTTATTAAGCTTAGAGAGCTTGAATGTTTTGCCCAGGGACACAGCTAATAAGTGTGTTAAGTGGTCTTCAAATGCGATTGTCCTCACCTCCCTACCAGAACTCTAGCCACTACACCACAAGGCCTCTTACCCATAACTGAGGCAGGAATACTGAAATATACTAGGTCCAGCTGTCTAGAATCTATAATATACCTAAAGGGTATATAGTTCAATCCCCTCTCTCATCTATCCCCAGAAAATACATGAAGCAACTTGCCTACAGTCCAAACATCCAGGGCACCAAGAAAGGGTTAAATGGGAACAAAATAGCCTGAATCACCAGGAGCATCCTTGTCTGCTTCCCATGTTGTATAATCAGCAGCAGCACCAGACCCCTCCCACAATGCGAGTCTATTCCTTTGGATCCTGTGACAGTTACAGCTGTATATTGTAGGACAGGGGCACATGGACACAGAGGTGCCTTCTAGTCCCTGGAGCAACATTTAGTCAAAGTGTGGCAGCTGCCACACTATCAGTCAGCTCTGTCCTTTGCCAGACGTTGCGTGGTAGCAGTGGCTGACTAAAAATCCAGCCTACAAAATCAGTCTATGGGCTGTTCCAGCTGTTGCAAAACCCCTTTTATTTTTTGAGAGGGGAAAGCTACTGCTGCAGTTGCAAGCAAAACAGCAATCTTCTATCTTTTTGCAGTGAACTTGAAGACTTTTTTTTCTTTCCTCTCTTCCCACATGGATTTTCTGTAAGGAAGGTCAGAAAAGATATCTGAGAACCCAGGTGTCTCCCACTGGATACCTAACAGGGTCACTATGATACTTCTTGGCTCCCATACTGACAGAAAGGTGACTGCACTTGGATCAATCAATCAACATTTATTAAGTACCTACTATGGATCAGGTCCTGTGCTAAGTGCTAGAGATGCAAAAAGAGGCAAAATACAGACCTTGCACTCAAGAATTACAATCTAATGGGGAAGGCAACATGTAAATAATTTTATATTTGTATGTATATACATATATAGTATATACATACAGGATAAATAGAGGGAAGGTACTGGAATTAAGAAGGGTTGGGAATGGTTTCCTGTAGAACGTGGAATTTTAATTGAGATTTAAAGGAAGAGGGAGGTCAATAGTCTTATTAAAGGAGGGAGGGGATTCCAGGCATGGGGGGCAGACAGAGAAAATGCTTGGAGGTGAGATAAGAGTGTCTTATTTGTGGAACAGCAAGGAGGTTAGTGTCACTGGATCAAAGGGCATATTTTGGGGAAGTTTATGAAGGACTTTGAATGCCAAATTGAGTATTTATTTTTTATTTGATCCTGGAGGTGATAGGGAACCAATGGAGTTTACTGAGTGGGGGATGGCTGGGGTGTGACATGGTGGGATCTGTGCTTTAGGAAAATCACATTAGAGGCTGGATGGATTGGAGCAGGGAGAGACTCAGGCAGGCAGACAGACCAGGAAGCTACTGCAATAATCCAGGTATGAGGTGATGAGGGCCTGCTTCAGAGAGGTGACAGTGTCAGAGGATAGAAAGGGGGAATGTATGAGAGGCACTGGAAAGGGGAAACCAACAGACCTTGCCCACAGCTTAGATATGACTGAGAGACAGTAAAGAAACCAAGATAGTTCCTACATTGTGAACCTGAGGGATTATTAGAAAACTTGAGTTCAAATCCAGCCTCAGACACTTACTAGCTATATGGCAAGTGACTAAACATCTCTCAGTCTTGGTTTCCTTTTGCGTAAAATTGAAAAAATAATAACACTTACCCGAGGGGGTCATTGTGAGAATCAAATGAGATAATATTTGTAAAACATTCTGGAAGCCTTGGAGTGCTATGCGAATGCCAGCTATTATTGAAAACCCATGTTAGAACATTGAAAATTAAATCATCTCCATGCCATGATAATGCAGTGGAGCAGATCTTTAGAGAAGGACCTTTGAAAGTTAGTATAAAATTTTCAGACTTCCTTTTTTTATACTGTTTTATACTATATATACTTTATACTACTATACTATTTTATACTATATTTTATACTATTTTCCATGATTGTCTTTCATTTAAAAAATGGAACAAATATGGAAACATCTTACATGATAATATTCTTTAGCCTTAAATGTAGTTCAAATTTATTCAAATGAAAGAAAGGTTATATATTAAAAAGTATGAACAGAACAGAAAAAAATGGCCCTAGAAATGTATTCTGGTTCCTGGCACTGATTCTTCAACTCCTCTGTGGATAACAGTGGGCAGCATCCTCATTATTTATATCACTCATTTAGGTCAGAGTTAAGAGAACTAAATATTTAATTCTGTTGTGTCAAATCAAACAGGACTTGAAAAATTGGTTAGATCACATTTCTCTCAAGCATATGACATCACAATCTGACATGTTTTGTGGCTGAAACTGGTATTTCAACTTTTGTACCCGAAGTATACTTAAGCAATAGTAAACAGGAAAATCAATTGGTATGAAGAGCTAATATGAGGTCACATTCCAATCTCAAGATACTGTATGTGCTGGCTACTTTTGTCCCTCACTGGGAACTGGTTATTACAAGCCATCGATAATTTTGAAATCAAATTCAGAATTCCATCCAAAACTTGATTTTGAGCTTATGTTTCCCAACAATATTCAGAAAATAGTAGTAAGGCCACAGAAAATATCTAAGTTACAGAGGAAAGTTTCTGTGGCAGCAACATAATCTTATACTCATAACACTCTTCGGTTGATTCAGGCCTTTGTAGACTAGCTTAAATCTCTTCTTAAAAATCAAGCAAAGAAAAGTCTGAGTTGTTTCATGCTCTGAATATATCTTGCTGAAATCTGCTTGAATTCAAAGTGTCATATTCGTTAGATTATATTTTTAGATAGTTCTAGGATATTTTGTCATTAGCCAACAATCGATAAGCATTTAATCAACCAACACCTAATAGATGCCAGGCACTGTGCCAGTAGGTCCTTGGAATAGTGATAAAAGTGAAACAATCCCTGTCTACAAGGAGCTTATCCTAGTTGAAAAAACAACATATGCATGTATATGTGTATGTACTATGTGTGTACATAAATTTATATAGTCAATCCATAATAGTGATGCATTTATCTTTCGTGACTTCAAGCATTTGTGTGATTTTATTAGCAACATCATGTTCTTTTGTGTTGGTAACTGCATATTCATATCTATACACAGTAGAGAAAAAATGAGAGGCATGATGCATACAAGTTTGTGGAGTAGCTAGTATCCTAGAAGGCATTTCACTGGTCTTACCGGTCTATGTCACTTGGTCTACACCACCGTAAAGAGCTCCCAGAGCATTCATTGCATATTTTCATCCTTTGTCTTTAAAACTCAAGTTGTATGTTGCAATTATGCCTCCAAATTGAAGTGCAAGTCCTTTGGGCACTAAGGTGATGTTGAAACTCAGTCTCAGCATCTTCCAACAGCAGGGACTAAAATCTCAGCAACCTCTTCCTTGGTGTTCAGAGGGTGGCCAAGGCAGAGAGGTTTACAGCAGTATAATGTACAGTATAATGCCCTCACACTGCCATCTGACACAGTAGAAGGTAAGATTCAGGTTGAAAAATATTTTAGCTTTTTTTTTTTTTTGCTATACAGTATTTATGGTACTATAGATTTCATGAAAAGTGAAATAAATTTTTTTAAATTGTGATATTAGCACAAACGGTCACAGAATTCTAGGGAATTGCTAGTGAGAAAAATGTTTTTCATGTTACCAATTTTATTTTGTGTACTGTATTTTATGGGCTATTTCACGGTTAGTGTTAGGAAAAGTGTACATTATCAGAGTTAATGTTTTGTTATAAAGAATTATATGCAGAAAAAATATGTTTTTGGCAATATCTAGTGAAAGATTAGTTTTTGGTGATTATGGGAAACTCTCTGTTTCCTATAGGTTCAATGGATCAACAATTTTGACTTCCACAACGTTTTCTAAGAACGTGACCCCTGCAAAAGTAGAGAATTGACTGTATATACAAACACATACTAAGTAGAAGCAAGGTAACTGGCCTTGAAGGCGCTAGTAGACGCTGTAGATGTATGATTAGCTGAATCTAGAGTTGAACAGGAAGAAGAGAGTGGGCAGAATTGCATTGGGCAACTTGCTTCATGCTTTTCATGAAGCCAAGGTTCTCCTTGGAATGAAGGTTCATCTTTTTAACACCAGTATTCCTTCATTAACTATACCTGAGTTTCTAAAGAAGTAGATGACCCAAAGGACAATAGAGGGGCATATTGAGTGTAAACAATCTGTAATCAACAAATTAACAAAGGATGACACAAAAGATATCATCAAGAGAGATGTAGGAATAGAGAAGATAGGTCAGCCATGCTCAAAAGCAAGGGTAACTGATGGACAACTAGTATGCTCCACTTGTATTCATACAATGTCAGGAGATTTGGAGAAAGACAGCAGAGTGGATAGACTGTCTTTGGATGATCTGAGGCCTTGACCAAAAATGGAAGAGGATGAGAAGGAGGGATTTCAAATTATATTTCATCTCTGACCCCAATTCCTTTTCACATGGAATCCTTTTTTTGGTATGTGTTCGATGTGTAGAGAAATGCTCTTTTGGGGGAACGTTTAAGCCCAAAATAATTAAAAAATAAGACTCAAAACAACAACTACTCTGTCTGTTCATCCTGCCAGTGCTATGACCACCTAATTATGTTGCAGCTGGTCCATGACACTACAATATCGCTACATGAAAAGGAGCTCGAAGAAAAGCTTTGCTCAATCCAGGAGACAGAGAATTACAGAATAAGGCGGCAAAGAAAATACTGATCACTGAATGTGACTGACTTTATATATGACACCTGCTCAGGCCAAGTAGTAACCACTGTCTAAACCTGGCTAGCCAGTTATCATCATTATTATAACAGTTGGTTCAGTCAGGTCTGACTCCTGGGGACCCCACTGGAGGTTTTCTTGGCTGATATTGGAGTGATTTGCCATTTCCTTCTCTAGGTCATTTCATAGATGAGGAAACTGAGACACACAGGGTTAAGTAACTTGCCCTGGGGAGGGGGTCACACAGCTAGTAAGTATCTGAGGTCAGATTTGAACTCAGGAAGATGAATTTTCCAGACTCCAGGCCCAGCACTTTATCCACTGTGCCACCTGGCTGATCATATAGGATCCTACATTAGAGACCACTTAGATGGAAATCAACGAATCAGTATTACCTTGTTTCACAAGAACTGGGTAATAGGACTCAACTTTATAAACAAATTTTGTTTCTAATTTAATTTTAATTTAAGGACATAATTTTTGAAAAATTTTTTTTTCAATTAAGAAGCTTTTATTTTCTCTCATCCAATGGAACAAAAAGGAAAGTATAACCTTAAGACTCCATTTCATTCAGCATGCTCCCCCTCCCCCTCCTATTCTGAGTACATTTCAGGGTAACAAGCTCCTAGCCCAAGAAGTTATCTGAAAATTTACAAAAGTTTGCATATGATAACACTATGCACAGTGCCCAGCACTTGGTGAAAGCTTAGTAAATGTTTGTTGACTGAATAAACATGAGCCTTCTAAATATGGTAATGTTATTTATAAAAGAAGTTTCCTTGTTGGCAAGAAAGCTACCCGACTTTATAAAGAACTCCCAGCCCATGACAGGAATCGTATAACCTTCTTGTTTACAACGTGCTTTATAATATATATATATAACTGAAGAAAGAGAACTCAATTTCTCACTTCCTTTGGATAACCTTTTGAACTTCTATTTACCACAAGGAACAGACCTGGAATCTGGTATGCTTTCTAAGCCCACATTTAGCAGCCAATGAAATGAATATCGAACCATTAAATGGTTATTTTTTAAAACTTATTAAACTGTGTTTTGGTTATAATAAATATTAAAATGATCTGTCCACACCAGAAAACATTAACGATGATTTCAGGGGGAAAAAAAAAAGAAGAAATTGGCATGAAGTACAGAGATGTGCGTTCAGATCACGCCCCTGACAATTACTAGTCTACAACTATGAGTAAGTTGCCCTCTTTGAGTTCTTGCTTCCTCATCTGTAAAATGGAAATAATAATGCCTCTGGGACCTACCCCACTAGTTTGTAGTAAGGATCAAATAGGCTAATACAGGGGTGGAGAACCTGAGGCCTCAAGGCCTCATGTGGCCCTCTAGGTCCTCAAGTGGGGCCCTTTGACTGAACCTAACTTCACAGAACAAATCCCCTTAATCAAAGGATTTGTCAGTTGAAAGGCAGCAACAGAGGACCTAGAAGGCCACATATGGCCTCGAGGCCACAGGTTCCCCACCTCTGGGCTAATAGGAGCTTTGTGCAAAGCTTACAGAGATAGAGGTTGGTTAATAATATTTTTAAAAATAATATTAAAATAAATGAAATGAATAGTTGCATGAAAGTAGAGACAGGCGGGTCTTTATCTCTGTGACTCCCCAAGGTTGCCCCCTTCTTCCCAACACAGAACTGTTCACATATAGTAAGCACGTAAACATATTTTTTTTTGGAGCAAATGTACATCAGTAGTAACTTAGAAGGAAGGTAAAACAGTTCTGAGAAAACAGTTTTCCCACAAAGGGAGGAGGGCATCCTTTTTTGTTTTAGAACAAAACAGCCCATTCTCAGTGCCCCAAGTTTCATTCAGCACTAGGGTTTTACTGCCAGCCTCAAGTTCACTTTTCTCCCTAATAATATCCCTACACAAACAACCTATCCAACTGACATCTTGTTCAAGACACACATGTTTCCTGCTTAAAATCTCAAAGAACCCTACCTCCTCTCTCCTGTTTATTTGAATTCTCTTGGTTATTTTTTTCCTGTGTTACTAGAAAAATTCAAACCTACTAGGCTAAAAGGTTATATGTTGCATAAACATTCACTTCTACTACAGACAGCATCAGCAATAGAACGTAAGCGCTGGTGTTTGTTTGAGATGCTCATTTGATCTCAGTATGGACCACTTTCAAAGCTATTATATGATTGTATATTTATGTAAAAATCCAAAATGGGCTTGAAAATGCCCTTACTGGAGGAAAAAAACTTGCTTTACTGTACAACCAGATTTCCTGTAAAACTAATGGTGTTTTGGCCTCTAGCCAATTATTTCTGTTCTAGGGAAAACATCAGTATAATGAACTAAAGGAGACAGCTTCCTTTCAGTGAATTTCATCTGCATTATACAAACTCTGCTATTTATTTAAGGGACAAATCCAACATGTGTCTTTCGCAACTTGCCTTTTTCCCTTTTAACCAAGAAAGAAAATAAAAGATGAAAAAAATTAAATAAGTAAGTTTGCTACTCTGTAAGCAACTCTAGTTAAAAGTTTGGCAGGGGAGAAGTTGAAACTTCTGGGTAAAAAGGTTATCCATTTTATCATCCTTCCTGTTTCTTTCCTATGACTATGAATAATCCAGGCTGAGCTCCTGAATTAAGGTTTCTCATCTCTTATAAACCTGTGTCATAGATCTCGATGAGAAACAGAACATTCAGTCCATCACCTAAACTGTTTATCATCAGCTCGCCAAAATATCCAGAATACAGCTTTTTACTGTTCATTTAAGGCATTACATAGCAAAGCTTAAGTGCTGCATTCAACCAAAAGGCAAGTCATGGAATGAAATGATACGTAGGAGGTAATTGGTTTAGTATTTCCAAGTGAAATAATTATAGTCTCTGTGAAAAAAGAATATCTAAAACCACAAGCTTAACTTCTAAACTGAAGAAACTTTACCAGAAGTAGAAGATTTTTACCTTTTTAATCAAATGCATAAATGCTCATATTATCTACAAGAACTTAATTTTGCAACCTTCTTCGTTACATCTTCAGAAACTAAATAAGAGTCTGGTACCTGTGTACCTAAAATACACAGATTCTACTAGATCTTAAAGACTTGCTTATTTCAGTTGGAAATGCAGACTATTAATGATCTCTAAACTTCAGAACTTAGAACCCCTCGTCTGAGAAGTGGAGAAGTCCGAGACAATGCTCAGAACCAGATGCATGCTCCTTGATGGAGAAATCAAATTCTCTGAGTATTTCTGATGAAGTGTGAAGTTATTACTGGAATAAGATGGTACTTGTGACAAAGTAAACTACTGCAGTCCAAAGCAGAACTCTAAATATTATATACATACACAGATAAATGTCAGCACATTGCTATTGGATAAATAATTTTTTGTAACAGCAATTAGGAAGCTTTTGAATAAATTACAAAGTATTATTTATACTAATAATAGCAATTAGCCTGCTAGACTTGGAGTCAGGAAGACCTGACCTCAAATTCAGCCTCAGATATTTACTAGCTGTATGATCCTGGCAGGTCACTCAACCTCTGTATGCCTCAGTTTCCTCATATGTAAAACGGAGATAATAATAACACCTGCCTCCCAGGGTTGTTATGAAGATAAAATGATATCTTTAAGGTTTGTTTTGCAAACCTTAAAGCACTATATAAATGCTACTTATTATTAATAATATCCCTCACTCCTGGACAGAATGGAATATCTTACCATCAGACCTGTTTCACTACTAACAAATTTCAGAGTAGAACTTACACTGCCCAAGGACAATAAAGTGAAACATCTCTTCATCCAAAAATCATAACCTCTGAAAGTCTGTCAGTCGACAAACTTCATTAAGCACCTACTATTTGCTAGGTACTGTGCTAGGCTCTGTGAATATAAATAAAAACAAAAACATTTCCTATATTCAAAAAATTTATAATGGGGTGGAGGTTGGGAGCTGGGAGGGATTGATGGAGAATTCCAAAGAAATCCAAAATCAGTGTAGTTGGTGGAAAATCAGGATAAAAACTTCATTAAATGGTGGCCTTGGAATCCATGACCTTGCCTCTAGTCAAAGGGTTTAATCAAAATGGCAGCGGTTATTGATAAAATGTGAGCATCAGGAGGACTTAATCTTGCAGTATAATGATATTTCCCAGTGATGAGTTTTCCGGGAAGGGCATGATGGAGAGATCCAAAGATGTCCAAAAGCAAGGCAGGACCACAGTCTTTTCTACTTTCTCTTTTTTCTCTTTGGTATCCCTTCTTTGCACCCTTCCCCTGTAATCAGTCATGAACAGTGGTTTCAGAGACTCAAGTAAATGAGGGCAATGTGAGAATTCAGCTAAGGTAATTCATGACCTATGATCTCAAGTTTTTGAGACAGGCACAGGTTCAAAATTCAAAAGACTTATTTAGGTATCCCCTCCCTGCTTCCATTTTCCTACTGTAGTTGTCAGGAACCTTTGAGGTCATGTTTATTCCATTATGCTTATTTTTCCACTTCTACTTCAAGAGTTAGTGATTTTTTTTCTTGTTGAGGCTCTCAGTCTAACTCATTTTGGCTTCTAATAGGAATAATTTTGGGGCAGAAATGTGGTGAAGTGGATAGGGCACTGGGTCTGGGGTCAGGAAGACTCAACTCCATGAGTTCAAATCATCACTTAACCCTGTTTGCCTCAGTTTCCTCATCTGCAAAATGAGTTAGAGGAGGAAATGGCAAATCACTCTCCAGCATCTTTGCCAAGAAAACCCCAAATGGGGTCACAAAGAGTCAGATATGACTGAAAATGACTGAAAAATAAGAAGGAATAACTTCCAAAGCAGCCAAACCCCATTCTAACTTGGGCTCTATTCCCTTTACTTCCATTGTCAGGAATTTTGTTTCCTACCTGTCTTCTCTACATTGTCTTGTTCTTGGTCCTCAAAGAAGTCAAGGGGTAAGAGTCCTGGTAGTGAACAAATATGGAGGAAGGGATGGGAAACAGGCACCTTATGAATCTCCAGTTTAACTGAACAAGACATAGGAGGAATGATATGCTCATATGCACATCTACACCTACACACACACATACTACAATGAGCTTTGAGCAGAAATATATTAAACTCAACAGTGAAATAGGAAGGGATAGGGAGAGGTGAGGGTAGTGTTTAAGAGGTAGAACAGAATTGGGGAAGGGAAAAGTGAAAAAACAAACAAACAAAAAATCCCAAGACAAACAAGAGACTCCAGTTTCAGATAGTGGATCATAGAAAGAATGAGTGAGAACCCAAAGTCAAAAACTGGGCCTGAAGAGAGGGAGAAGAGAGGGGCAAAAGTGGGCCATTTCAATGATAAAATATTAGCATTCAGATTTTTCCTTTTTTCAAATATTTCTGTTTTGCAAAGAGAAAAGCAAAGCTAAAGGTGTAAGAGGATATAGACCACAATACACAATTAACGTCCATAACTATTACTATGAATGTATTGTTAATGTATTTTTGCTTCTTAATGGGAAGATCTTTTCCATTTGTTAATAGGCCCATGTGATCTGCTTGAGTCACAAAGAAGCCTGAGTTACATGAGTCTGTGATGGGATGAGCTTCCCAAATGGGTAGAGCAGCAAGGGAGCAGAGCTAAGAGGAAAGTGGACACAGCAGTTGGAGCTGAGGGACAGAGAGGAAGCAGATAGGGTGCTATGAGTGCTTATTTGTGGGAAGGCCCTAGCGGGGGGAAGGCTTGGGGATGGTGTTACCCTCTGCATTATTATTGTGTATAGATTTCTTTGTTGCTATGATGGATTTGGTTTTCTGGTGTTGGGAGTCAGCTTTCTGGTGAATGAATAAATGTTTTGGTTCTGTCTTCCATGTGGATAGTCTGTTGTATTTTGCAATTCAGAATTACGACAGCATATTCATAGCTCCCATAGGTGCTATGACTATCCTGTTGTCACTACAATGAGTGTGATAAATTTACCCATAAAAGAGAAGAGGAAAGCAGAATGGATTAGGAAGTAGAGTTTAATAATATGTTGTTTAAAAGTTTTAAATAGTTTCAATTAAGGATCAAAGAAATTTGCATTCTAATAGGAGAAACATTGAGCACATGGAAAAAATATACAGCATAAAGTTAATAAATACAAATATATAAAAAGCAGGGAAAGAAAGGAGGGAATAAGCATTTATATAGTGCCTACTACATATCAGGCACTGTGCTAAGTACTTTTTACAAATATTATTTTATTTGATTCTCACAACAACCCTACGAAGTACGTGTTATTAATTATCTCCATTTCACAGTTGACAAAACTGATTCAGAGCAGGGTCACACAGCTACTAAATGTCTGAGGCTGGATTTAAATCAGGCCTTCCAGATTCAAGGCCCAGCTCTTGATCCACTCTGCCACCAGCTGCCTCTGAGCAATTAAATACAAGACAGTTTGGAAGGGAGGGAACTTACTGCCCATTGGGGAAGATCAAAAAAGACTTCCTGCTAAAGATAGTGCTTGAGTTTTATTTTAAAGGAAGAATATATTTATTCTGGGCATAGAAGGTGGCCAAATGAAAAGGTATAGAGATGGAGCACCATGTGAGGAGCAAGTAAAAAGGAGAGTTTAAGTGGAATGCAGAGGTGGAAGGGGGAGAAATGTCCAATGAGGCTGGAAAGGTAGATGGGGCACAAGCTGTGAAGGTCTTTACAAGTTAGGCAAGAGTTTCTATTTTATCCTAGAGGCAATAATAATTCACAGAGGTTGATAGGAAAGCCAAATGTGTGGCAGCAGTTTTTAGAATGGAGTGAAATGGTGACAGGCTTGAGATAGGAAATTAGAAGGTTGCTGCAATAATCTGTGTGAGAGGTAATGAGAGCCTGATCTAAAGTGGCAGTTCATCTCCTCACTATCAATTATCTGGACTCCACATCTGGATTCCTGGGCTCTAATAGGTCTTTTGCCTTGTCTCTAAGGGGTCTCTGATCTTCATGCTACTTCCAGGACTGCTCCACATAATGCCACTTCTGTTTCTACTTGGACCATGATCCCCATGTTCTTCCCACTAGGAATCTGGATCCTATTCCTGTGTTCCTAGGCTCAGATGGATCAGCTTTTGTCTATAAACTTATTGAGCCTAGTACACCTTGCTACTTCTACAGAAATGCTGCTGCATGCATGCTCCATCTTCGTGGTTGTTTTCCTTCATTAGAAATAAAAGCTCTTTGAGGATGAAGACTGTCTTGTTTATTGGCATTTATATTCCAGCACTTAGCACAATATTTGGCATAAAATAAGTGCTTTATAAGTGATTTATCTAACTAAAGAAAATTATTAGAAATTTTATCTTTCAGTTATAAGCCAACAACCCTGAAAAATAAAATGGATGAATGTTTACTGAAACACAAAATACCAGAGTATTTTAAATTACCTACAATAACAATAATAAGAAATAGTAAATTTTTAAAATCTAATTTCAGGAAAAGAAATTGAATAAGCAATTAAGGAACTCCTAGTTGAAAAAAATCCCAGGATCATATACAAGGAAATTCTTCAAAACATTTAGGAACACTTTATTCCAATTTTACATAAACTATTTTTAAAAAAATGAATCCTATAAACTCCATTTATATGGTCTTGGTGCCTAAACCAAAGAGCAAAGTCAGAGAAAAAAAGTATAGATCAATATGTCTAATGATCGTTGATGCAAAAATTTTGGATAGAATATGAGCAGAGAGGCCAAAGCACAGCAACTTATTAAAAAGAGTACATACACACTATGACCAATTTGATTCAAGATTAAGAAAATTATTAACATCACAGACCATATTAATATATAATATAATAAAATATAACAATAAAACCTACATTAACATATAAACACAAAATAAGTTTTTAAATAAAATATGAAACATTTATTCGAAATAAAACTTTTAAAATATATAAATGGATTATTCCTTAACATAGTAAATATACTCTCTCTAAAACTAAGAGATAACTTCCAGCCTTTCCAATAAGATAAAGGGTAAAGACACAATATCCACTGTCATCACTATTATTTTATATAAATCTAGAAAAGCTAGCTATAATAAGACAAAGATAAATTGAGGGAATAAGTCTAAGCAAAGAGGAGACAAAATTATTGCTTTTTGCTGACAATGTGATGGTTCATTTAAAGCACCTGAAAGATTGAAGTTAAAAAAAAAGATCAAACAATAACCTCAGTGTAGCAGTGAGATATAAAATAAACCCATTAAAAATCATTAGCCTTTCTGTTTATTTCCAACAGAATCCAGCAGGAAGAGACAGAAATTGTAAAATAACTACAGATTTGGAAATTCAAGACACATACAGGAATTATATCAACATGATTACATAATACTCTTACAGAACTCTAGATAGCCTTAAATAATAACTTAAATAATAATAAATTAAATAATGGGCCATGCTAATATAATAAAAAATAATAAAATGACACAAATGTAATAATTAGTCTCTGCCAATATAATAAAATGACACAAATGAAACTACCCAAAAAGTATATGTTAGGGAACTTTTAAAAATTTATGAAATTCATGTAAAAGAAAAAAAATTAAGAATCTGAAGGAAAATAATGTAAAAAGGCAAGCAAAGAGATGGCCCTAGCAATACTAAATTTCAGAATATACTATAAAGCAGTAATCTCTTAACTAAAAAAAATGGGAAATGGAATAGATTAGGTACATAAGATCTAGAAGTAAACGAACATAGAAGAATAATATTCAATAAACTCTAGGGCTCCAAATACTGAGATAAGGACTCATCATTTGGAAATCTATCTGGAGGAAATTAGATTTAGACCAGCATTTCAAACAATATACCACAATAAGCTCTAAATGGATATATGACCTAGATAAATAAAAAAAAGGTCATATCTTAAACAAATTAGAGAAGCAGAGAAGAAAATATCTTTCAGTCAATCAGTTTGGTAAAGATAACCACCCATATTACCCCTAGAAAAATACAGTCGCTGAAGGGGCTATGTGAATGAGGAAAATGATACTAAATACCTTGGTGGCAGAGTTATGAAGTGGGGTGCACTTATTCTGCAAAGTAGTTTTTAACTATACTCCCAAGTTGCTAGATCCCTTGACCTGACAATGCTCCAACTAGACCTATACCTCTAAAAAAAAATCAAAGAAAGGTATGCACAAAAATAGGTATGCTGTTGCTGTGGATCATTTCAATCATGTCCAACTCTGTGACCCCATTTAGGGTTTTCTTGACAAAGATACTGGAGTAGTTTGCCAGTTTCTTCTCCAGCTCATTTTATAGATGAGAAAACTGAGGCAAAGAGGGTTAGGTGTCTTGTTCTCTATACACTGTACCATTTGGCTGCCCCTAAATAGGTATAGCATAATTTTTTTGTTTTAGCAAAAACCTGAAAACAAAGGAGGCACTCATCAATTGCAAAATGGCTTAACAAATTATGATATATGAATATAATGGAATAGTATTATGCTATAAAAAGTGACAAAAGAATTGAATTCAGAGAAACTGGGAAAGACTTGATACCAGTGAAGTGAGTAGAATTGCAAGAACTAGTTATATATCTAAATTTCAAAAGAAAACAACTAGACTTAAAAAGTATGGTCAATTCAATTACCAATCGTGAGTCCAGAAAATAATAATAGATCATTTTATCTCTCTGACAGAGAGACGACTGAGTAGAAACACGAAATAAGACATACATTTTCAGACATGGCCAATTTATGGATTGGTTTCGTGTGACCTGTTGCAAAGGAGACCTTCATTTGAGGGTGAGTGAGGAAAAGTAGTAATATTGACAGTGATACTACCCACAAATAATGAAAATAGATGTTAATGAAACTATCAAAATACACAGAAAGGAGCAGAAAGAAATTTAGAAGATCATACATCTACCTATGACAAGGTTGGAACCACCCTATTAAATTTAATATATACCTAAAAAAACTATATGAAAGAGATTCAAAAGGTCATCTACAATCCTTTCTGTTTGTTTATATAGGGAAATGTTCATTTCTAACAAATGGTCCTCGAATTTCTACTTAAATGCTTCCACAGGTAAAAAGTAATTCATTATCTACCTGGGCCATTCATTCTATTTTTGGACAGTTCATAGGACATTGTTCATTTTTTAATGAAACCAAAATCTGCCTCTCTATAACTTCTATTCACGGCCTCTTATCCTGACCTCTGGTGCAGAAAACAAAGAAAAAACCTAATCTCACTTCCTCATGATTGATAATCCTATCATGTTTCCTTCACATTCCTATATGTACTTTATTCTAAGCATTTAAAAACATAAATCTGAGAAGGCTTCACTGAACTGCCAAAGGGATCTAGGGCACAAAAATAGCTTTTTAAAAAAAGTGTGTGTGTGTGTGTGTGTGTGTGTGTGTGTGTGTGTGTGTGCATGTATGTGTGGTACATAGGCCCCAGGTTAAGAAACTCTGATCTAAAGTGTTCTTTGGCCTAATAATTACCATTGTCTTCAACCAATCTTTGCACGAATACACTAGAGCTTTGCTCACAATCACAGCTGAATCCTAGTTGGACTTAATCTTTCTCAAAATGTGGGAACCATTACCAAATGATATAATATGGCTGTCTTATCTAGACTGAGCGCAGCTAAATAATAATTTCCCTTGTTACACAAACTTTTTCTCCTAATGTGATAAAGTTCACATTTGCTTTGGAAGGGAGGGGAAGTGATGTGACTCATAGAGCTTTGAAGCCTATTAAAATCCATAGATTCTTTTCACGTTGGAAAATGTGAAGTGTAGGACTTCACATTTTATCCCTGTCATTTTATGAGATTCCGTCTTCTATTCCAATTGGTTGGGATCTTACTAAATCTCATTCTTTTTGTTCAATGCCACTACCCCTCTGAGCATCATGATATCTGCAAATTTTAAACATATCATCTAATCTTTCATCTAAGTCCCTGATTTTAAAAAATGAACATAATTAAGTCAAATATAGAGCCCTGTGGAAGACTACTATAGACATTCCTCCAAGTGGAGACATTGTCCCATTAACCATCCCTCCTTGGGTCTGGTTATAAAACTAGTTCCAAATCCATCTAACTGTCCTACAACCATTTCACATATCTCTACCTTGTCCAGATATGATTTCAGTCATTCTCCAACATTTATCCCAATCTATAACACTTATCCAAGGAAACCTCAAATGGGGTTGCAAAGAGTTGGACGCAACTGAAATGACTGAGCAACAGCAACTAAAACTCAGGATTGTTACAGCCTGAGAATTAAACGGAAAATACACACATATTAATACTTATAGAATAATCACTACCCAGTTCACTTTCATTTTTTCCAAAGCTACTTTCAAAGAAAGATTGAGAAAACTTTGCCCATAGTTTTGTTTTGGGTTCAGCAAAGCAGATTTTGGACCAAGTAGGGATGATGCTTTACTGTTTCTTCAGGGTCTTCTTCCTGGGTTCCAGGCACACAGTAGAACAATATTATCTGCTTGGTAGAAAGAATGAATCATCCCTGCTCCAAGTTGGTTCTACCAGATAGAGCTGAATGAGAAACTCTAAGATAATTCTTTCTCATGAAATTGTTGCCACCTCCTCTTCATTTAACTTATTAAAACATAAGCCAACCCGCTCCCAGACTTCTTAGAGTATGCCTTGTTTACCCAGTTGGCAAGTTCTTTGTTATCTAGAATAAATCAGTTTTGCTAATTGCCTTTGGAACTAGTCAAAGACTGCACAGTAAATGCTACAGTCCATTGCTACATATATTTTAATTTTCCTCATAGGCTCTGAAAGCAATAACAATGGGTGTGACTGCTCACCCTATTTGGTAACAAGATTTCTTTGGTTTTTCTCCTTTAAAAATAAAAGCAAAAAAAAGCCCCTTAAAATTCATCCCCTTTGGTCACAATGGAATTTGATCCTGCATTCTAGGGACAACACTGAACACAATGTTTATTTCTTTCCTTATTAAAAAACACACACATAAAATATTTGATAACTTAAATGCTTGGTATGCAAATATCTGATGCTGACAAAAGACATTTCATAAAGTCAGTGGTCTGGCCTACCTACAGTGTTATATTTATTCAGTTTTGTGTTTGTATCAAATAAGCAGAGGTTAAGAACCAGTTTCACCTGATTTGTTGGGAATGAAGCTATTCATGTTTTTTTCTATTCACTGTTATTTCCTGGAAACTCATAGGAAGCTGTGAATATTCTCTATATTTTTTCCTGTGGACTAAAAATCTCCATCTCCTTCTACCAATCCTTATCTCCTTCTACCAATCCTTATATACAATGGGGTTTTCTCACAATCCTAGCTACAGTCTCAATGTGGCATCCAGAATTGAACACAGTACTGTGAATATATGATATGAGCAGAATACAACTAGACTATAACTTTCCTTGTTATGGAAACTACTTTTATTCATATACTCTAGGATCCAGTGGATTGGATTCCATGCTGTTCCTTACAATACAATATTCCATCTCTGCCATGACTTCAAGATTTTCACTGGCTGTATCCCATACTTGGAATTTTCTCTTTAATTCCAGCTCCTGTATCCCCTTCCTTCCTTCAAGCTTTAGCTAAAGTCTCACTTGCGGGAGCTAAAGTGGTGCAGTGGATACAGCGCTAGACCGGGAGTCAAGAAGACTCATCTTCCTGAGTTCAAATCCAACCTCAGACACATACTAGCTGGGTGACCTTGGGCAAGTCACTGAATCCTGTTTGCCTCAGCTTCTTCATCTACAAAATGAAATAGAGAAGGAAATGGCTAAACTACTCCAGCATCCTTGCCAAGAACACTTCAAATGAACTCACAAAGAGCTGCCCCAAAACAACAACCACCAAGTCCTACCTAGTTTACAAAACCTTTCCCAGTTCCCCTTAATGCTGACTGTGTCTCTCGGTCCATGTATTGTCTGTGAATACATGTAGTCTCCTCCTTTAGACTTTAGCTCCTTCAGAATGGGGACTGTGCTGTTTTGTTTGCCTTTCTTTGTATCTCAAATACTTGCTCAGTACAATGTTGAGAACATAGTAGCTGCTTGTTGACTGATTACAACTAGGGTGTGTGATTCCTCCCTTTGTATTAACTTTTACTTCCTTTAACAACTTAGTCTTAATTTTAAACATTATTATTTGAAATATTTGATTGCTGTAGAATGTAAATTGAGACATTTGAAATTCTTAATCCATTAGGTCTGTTGCTTAAGTAAAAAAACTGTAGAAGCTACTTTTAATGGAAGCTTGACAAGAAAAAAATCAAGAAAAGTTTTTTCAATTTATTTTTTACTAGCTAGGGCTGAATCCAAGAATAAAATTTTATCCTCTTTGGTACTGTTATGCACAGAAAATTCCCATTATCCATCCTCCCACATACACAAGGGCTGTAATGTCAACAGAAGCATCCCTGGCTTTTAACTAAAGTAACAGATTTAAGCTTTACTAATATTGAGAAAGAGAGTTAATCAATTATTGAACATTTCCAGTATTGGGAAGAGCGAAATAAAGAGAAATATAAGACATTATACCTTGGCTTAGCAAATTTACAAGTTAGTTGGGGAGATAGGAAATTTTATATATAAATATATGTATGTGTATATATATATACACACACACATATACATGCTGTACAGATGGATGTGTATATGTACATATATAGTATGTTTATATGTATGTATATACACACATATAGTGTATGTGTGTGTCTATGGGGCAAGGGGGTGGGGAGATACAGAGAGAGAGAGAGAGAGAGAGAGAGGGAGAAAGAGAGAGAGAAAGAGAGAGAGAAAGAGAGAGAGAGAGAGAGAGAGAGAGAGAGAGAGAGAGAGAGAGAGAGAGAGAGAGAGAGAGAGAGAGAGAGAGAGAAAGAGAGAATTACTCCTGATCCCAAAGTCTCAGTATTAAGAGCCTCAAGACATGATCCATCAATTTACTCTGCATGGTCATGAAGATCCAATCACTGATCTTCACTTCTGTTCTCTAGGCATGGTCAGATATGAGACAGGCAAATTCTTTCTTGACATGAGCCTTGCCTGACTCACCCCAAACCAGGCAAAATAGGCAAGTTCAGATACTCTTGGCATGTGAATATGGAATGATAACAAAAGAGTATGGATTTGAAAAAGAAGCAAGGTAAATGTCATTGGGTTAGCAATACATTTCCCAGTACCAATGCCACTTCGGTAAATTGCATTCCTGATGGTTTAAATCATGAAAGAGTCAAATTTCCTCAGACAAAACTTCCCACATTTTCTTGTCATTACATGAGAAAATTCCCTAAGAACACAAAGACAGTGTTTTCTTTTCTTTAATTTTAACAGTTTTGGACGCTCAATTTTTACCCGATATGATTTATTAAAGACTTTATTATTTCTAAAAGTAACAGAGGACAAAGAAATATTTTCTTTCTTTTACGATTTTTTTTTTTGCAACTTTAATAATGATACAATATGAGGGCTCACAAAAGACTTCTTTGTTCTCAAAAGGAAAAATTCCCAACCAAGCTTATTTAAAAAAAAGGAAGAAGGAAAAAACATAATCCTGTATCATAGTGCTGAGAGACTATGGAACCTTTGATTAAAAAATATACTTAACTATGGCCAGCTGCAATGGCTCATGAAAGAAAAGAAAATGCTTCAGAAATGTTGGGTCAATGTGAACTCACATTTCGTACCTACCTCTTCATGGAACTTTTGACATTGGGTTTTATTTTTAATGACTAAGGAAATTCAAACTATAATTTAAAAAACAGAATAAATGCCCTATAAATTACTGAATTAAATGGACTAAACCCATGATTTAAATATAGTAGGAATTTCAATGCACACCAATGAATCTGGCACTTTCCTCCTCCCAGAGCAATGAAGGGCCTGAATGGAAAAGGATATTTTGAGACTCTGGAATTAGCAGGATCTAGTGAACATTCCAAAATCAAGAAAATGCCAGACAAAACTGAAACTGAAACAGAATTCCTAGGACAATTAAAGCTGAGCAGTTCAGAGGTAGAGCAGACTTAAGAGATCATCTACTCCCCATGCTTTATTTGACAGGACGCATTAGTCTTTGCCTCCAGTAGGTTCTTTTCTGTGAGGGTGGTTTTCTTTTAGGTCCTCCCAGAACTGTAGATTTTTATCCAAGTACTTTTCTCCAAAGAGCTACTTTTTCTAAACTGTGTTTCTGTTGTCCCCAAATAAAACTGTCTAAATCTGAAAGGGGCAGCAAGCACTTCACAGACACACCTTGAGCTGAGATTCAAATCCAGGTCTTTTGTTTAACAAGAAGTTGGAGTTAAAGAAAAGTGATATCACAAACAATATGTTTATATGTTAAAAATGCCAAATTACCATACTTTAAAAGACTTAGGAAAGGAAATTCTTTCCGAGGCATTCTCTACCCTCTCCATCTGCTCTCTTCCTTGATCTCATCAGTCCTTATGGATATAGACGATGCCCAGAGCTACATCTCTGGTCCTAGACTTTTTCTAGGTCTAGTCCTGCTACTTTTCTAGCTACAGTCCTGCAACACTAATTGCCAAACAGATATCCCCACAAGCAATGTAAATTAAATACATCTACAACATAATTCATTTTCTTTCCCCCTCCTCCAACTCTTCTTTTTTTTTTTTTCCTAACTTCCCTTTGTCTACTGACCAATCTTTCCTTGGTTGTCATGAGTCAATTCTCTTTTGTCTTTTTTACCCCCTATATCCAATCAATTGCCAAATCTACCACCATAACACATCTCACCTTTGTGAACTTTTCTACTTCATCACTATTCACCTGAACTACTGCAAAAGCCTAAGTAACCCGCCTGATCCAATCTCTCTCCTGTCTAATCCAGCCTCCACCTAACTTGTTGTCAATCATGTCCAACTCTTTGTGATTTCATTTGGGGTTTTCTTGGCAAAGACACTGGAGTGGTTAGTCATTTCCTCTCCAGCTCACTTTACAGATGAGGAAACTGAGGCAAACAGGGTGAAGTGACTTGCTCAGGGTCACACAGCTAGTGAGTGTCTGAAGCCAGATTTGAACCCAGGAACATGAGTCTTCCTGAATCCAGGCCAGCCCTCTGTGCACGCTATGGCACCATCTAACGGCCAAAATGATATTCATAATGCACCAGCCTGATCATGTCACCAGCCTGCTTAAGAAGTACCAGGCGTTCTCAAAAATTACATAGAAATTTCTACAGATTCACATTTAAACTCCTCTGTTCAAAGCCTACACAATCACACTCCAGGCTAACTTTCCAACCTTATCACACATGACTCTCCTTCACACACTCTACATTACAGGCAAACTGGCCTAACTGCTCTTTCCCCAGATCCCATCTCCCATTCACGAACCTTTGTACAGGATGACCCATAGGTTAGTAACATACTTCTTCCTCATCTACATGGTAGAAACCTCCAAGGTTCAGCTCAACCTCTACCCAATGATAGACCCTAGGAAGCCAGTACATCCCCAAAATTATTTCCTTTGTGTGTATTTACTTTGTTTCCAGGAAGGAAAGAGAGAAGAATTAGGAAGCATTTATTAAGCACCTATTATGTGCCAGACATGATGGTAAATTCTTTATAAATATCTCATTTGATTTTCACAATAACCCTGAGAGCTATTATTAGCCGAATTTTACAGTTGAGGAAACGGAGGCAAATAGAGGCTAAATGACTTACTGAGGGTCACAGAGCTTTTCTCTAAGTCTGGATACGAACCCACATCTTCCTGATGCTAAGTCCTGTACTCTGTGTTCTAAGTAGCTGCTTTAACAGAAGGTAGTATTAAAAGATACATAATATCCATATAAAAATAACAACTAGCATTATACAGCAAGTTTTTATGAAGTGTTTGACAAATATTGTTACTCCCACTTTACAGATGAGGAAACTGCAGCAAGTAGTGATGAAGTGACTTGCCTACAGTCACAATGCTAGTCATCTGAGGATGGATTTCAACTCAGATCTTCCTGACTCTAGGTCCAGAGCTTTATTCACTGCACCACCTAGCTGCCTCTATAAGAGAGGATATCCTCTTCCATCACGTACACTCCTTTAATATACCTACTACCATTCACCGTTTCTAAGGTGCTATGACTTCTGGGCAACACCCTCAGTCTCCCTGGAATAAATTAAGCCTGTCTACAAAATTAAGTGATAGCAATTATTTCATTTTCTCTAAGAACAAAATGATGATTTTTTCTATCTGGTAAGATGTTTATGCCCATCATCTCATCCTAATATTACCAGTTATCAGGGGGCGTGTATGTAAGTCTCAGCTACAAAAGTTCAATGATCCTTTGTCAGGGACAAAACAGTAAAAGTAGAAAATTGGACAGCAGGGAATAATCTATTTGGTGACTTGCAGACGGCTGAACAATACACTCTGTCTTGCAACTAAACCTATCATATACACATTTCACCGATGGCTGTCAGCCAGTAGTAAATCAGAAGGTTATGCCCTGCTGAGAACATTAGGAGTTACAAGTATATCAAACTTTGGGTCTAGGCCAAGTGGTATTTGCTTTGACTATTCGTTACTAAAGCTAACTGGAGGGGTTTTAATTGTCTGTTTCATTAATAGCAAAAAAAAAAAAAATTCTAAAGTCCAGCTTAGCTAAGAACAGAGAGGTAAGAGTAGAGAGGCACCTTTTAAATAAGGTGGCCACAAGATGATAATTTTTGTGTTGTCCACAGTAGCAAATGAAATAATCTACTCAAGCCCTGAGGGAGTTATGGTCTGCATGGGGAGCTGGTATAGAGTGTGTTCACCCCTCCCCCAATGAAGTTCATAGAGCCATGAAACAATGAAATAATAGCAAAATAAAACCATTTGGACATACTAATGATCATCACTGAATAAATCATTTATCTGGGGACAAAAGTAACCACTTTAGGAACCATTAATTTGATAAGGATTATTTCTCATTAACTGGCCTATAGTTAATGTTCACAATAATACAAATGTAAACTAGTATTAGTGGAAAGACAATTATTGAATAGTCATTTACTAAACACCTACTATGCATCAGGACCTGCCTCAGGCTCTGGAGACAAAATAACAGCAACAGCTAATATTTATATAGTGTCTTAGGGTTTGCAAAGTACTTTGTAACTATTGTATCATTTTGTCCTTTCAATCACAATAGGAGGTGGGTGTTATTATTCTAATTTTACAGATAAGGCAACTGACGCAGAAAAATATTAAGTGACTCTCCCCGGGTCACAGAGCTGGTAAGGGGTCTGAGATCAAATGTGAATTCAGGTGTTCCTGACTCCAAGTCCAGCATTCTACCCACAGCAGCACCTAGCCATCACTTAGCAACAACAGCGAGAATGTGAAAGAGCCCCTGCTCTTGAGTTTGCAGGCATCTTTGTTGCCAGTGAGTAAATATCCAAGCTTCAGCAAAGACAGAGTGAAAAGGGTACCAAAAGGCTCTGTGGGCACGAGGGGTCACCCTTCCCAGGGGCTGTGCAAATCTGAGGAGGAGAGGTGGCAAAATGACATGCCCTTCACTGACCCCTGCCAACTTACATTGGTGGATACTTTCATCTGGGAATTCTGTGCCAATGAAATCACAGGTACAGTCTCCATCCCTAGCCCTTTTCTTCTAAAGAGAATGATCTTTGGACTGAGAAGGAGTGAACAAAAATTGTGAGCAGGTAATACAAACCCAAGA
Source organism: Bettongia penicillata ogilbyi (assembly GCA_023548195.1). Lineage (NCBI taxonomy): Eukaryota > Metazoa > Chordata > Mammalia > Diprotodontia > Potoroidae > Bettongia > Bettongia penicillata. The sequence continues at coordinate 1,164,794 of JAJHZJ010000041.1, forward strand.
ATTATTTTGCACTATTCTCCTTCAGGCATGTAAAATTCCAGGCAAATATGTCTATTTGCTATTCCTTAAACCAAGCATCCCATCTCCAGCCACCACAACCTTGCACAGGCTGTATCTCAGGACTGAAACAAATTCTCTCCTAATTGCCACCGTTCGGAATTCTGGATGCAGGCCCCATGTGTCACCTACTATAGGAAGTCTATCCTTACCTACCTAATTGTTAGTGTTCTTTCCCTATTAAAATGTATGGTATTTACTTACCTCTATCCTTAATATTGGGGCTATATCCATTTTGTTTTTGCATTGCCAGAACCTAACATTATGTCTTGTACATAGTAGATAATAAACAGTTCTTAAACTGAATTGAGATCAGATAGCAGCATCTAAATGAGTTTAAGTCACCAGAATCTGAAAGAAACAGCTGATTTAATTACTAAGCTGCTGAGGGTGATTCAAGAGAGATACCAGTTTGGAGAAAGGCAAATAGTGCCCTACTTTTCAAAAAAAAAAAAGAACAGATTTTGAAAACTATAGACAAGCGGACTTGATTTCTACTCTTGAGGGAGAGAAGGATAAAAGCCCACATTACTAAAGAGAGGCAATGTAAACACTAAGAGATGGAACCAAGCAGATTACTAAAGTCTTACAAGGCTTCATCTAAAACAGGTTATACCAGACTAACTTCATTTCTTTTTTGACAGTCACTAGACTGGTACATCAGGGAAATGCTACAGACATCATATACTTAGATTTCAGCAAAGCACTTTGCAAAGTCTCTCATGTTGTTCTCTGGATCAGATATATGGGCTAGATATTAGACACAGATAGGTAGATTTAGAACAGATTAAATAACAAGACCCAAAGTACTGTCACTAATGTCAATGTGGAAGAAGATCTTTAGTGGAGAAGCCCCAGGATCTGTCATCCCTTTGCCCTTTGCCATTCAATATCATTACCAATGATTGGAGGAGGGCATAGGAGCTGTGCTTGTCAAATTCACAGGTGACATAAAGTTTGAACAGACAGCCAAGAAGGTTCTGAGAGTTCAACCAAAAATTTATCAACAAGTTACAATGACAGACTAAAATAAATACAATTAAATACAAGAGGAATACCTTTAAAATTATAGATTTGGGTTAAAAAAATAAGTTTTGCAAATAGAGCCAATCAATCTATTGATAAAGGTCTGCAAGTTCAGTATGAGTCAACAGTGTGACATGGCAGCAAATACAAAACAAAAGAACCCTAATGTTATCAAGCTACACTGAGGGCTCTGGTGCCCTGGTCAGATCTCACCTCTAGAATACTATTTGGTTCCGAACATCACATTTTAGGAAAGAACAGAATGAGTTCAGAGGAAGATGACCAGAAAGTCTTAGAGACTATACTATTATGAGAATAGGAAGAAGGAACTGAAGGGTTTTTTTGCCTGGGAGAAGATTTAGAAGGAACATGATATCTGCCTTCAAATATTCAAGGACCAGTCATATGAAAGAAGCAATCGCTCTTTTTGGTTCCAGTGAACGGGGTGGGGGGGAAAGGGAAGAGAACCAGTATTCATTAAGTGCCTACTACACGCCAGGCACTATGTTAAGCACTTTACAAATATTATCTCAAATGAGATTCATGACAATCTTCTAAAGTATCATGATCTCCATTTTAGAGTTGAGTAAACTGAGGGAGACACTGGTTAGGTGTCTAAGAGTACAGTGGATAAAGCACTGGGCTGGGAGTCAGGAAGTTGTTGCTGTTCATTTGTTTCAGTCGTGTCCAATCCTTCATGACCTCATTTGGGGTTATCTTGGCAAAGGTACTGGCCTAGTTTGCCATTTCCTTCTCCGGCTCATTTTACAGGCAAACAGGGCTAAGTGACTTACCCAGGGTCCCATAGCTAGATAAAGCCAGATTTAAACTCTAGGAGATGGCCTGGCATTCTATCCACTTTGCCACATAGTTGCTGGAGTTAGGCAGACCTGAGTTCAAATGTGACCTCAGAAACTTACACGCTGTGTGATCCTGGGAAATCCTCTGTATGCCTCAGTTTCCTCTTCTGTAAAACATGGATAATAATAGCACGTGCATCAAAGGTTGTTGTGGGGATCAAATGAGATAACTGTCAATGGCTCAGTATGGTGCCTGGCACATAGTAAGCATTATGTAAAGTTAGCTTGTATTTTTAATATTATTTTCTACAGGGCCACCTAGCTGCTTCTATATAGAGCCAGACCAATGGCTAGAGGTCATAGAGAAGCAAATATAGACTTGACATACAAGGAAAAGCTTCCTAGCAATAAGGGCTATCCAAAAATGATATGGGCTTCACTGGAAATTTTTAAACAGAAGCTGAATGACCATTTCTTAGGGATGCTGATCAACCATAGGTTAGATTAAGGTTTCTAAGGTCCTTTTTAACTCTAATATTCTGTGATAGGTAGAAATAACTAAGTGCAGAATGAATAGAGCAGTGATCTTTGCCCTGTCCTTATCCTTGTCCATAATTTTGCATGATTTTAGCTTTTTGTCGGGGGAGGAGGGTTGGGGGGAATGTATCCTAATTTTTAGGCTATAAAGATAAGGGCCTGCTTCTCTCCTACTTAGATATTTTTTTTAAACTTAGGTGCCAATCCATGATTTCATAGTGTAGGGAAGAAATCAGAAGGTCGAAAGACTTCCTTGGGGTGACATGGCCAGCTTCTAACTCCAAGACGAGTGCCCTATACAGTAGACCGTAAGGCCTTTTCTATCTAAGGATATCTGACAGAAATGAAACTGTCAAACTGAAATTTCAAGAATCTCTTCAACTATATGTCAAAGGTCTAAGATATGTTGGATCTTAACATAAGCTATTTGTTTTTTACATTCCTAGTAGGACTGGTGCTTTTGCAGAAATCTGTAAGGATCCAAGAATGTCCATGCACTGTTGAAGAAAAACTTAGAGCCAAAAGCACTTCAGACACCAAACAGAACAAAACGACGTGACTCCTGCTGAGTGCTCTTCGAATCTAAGTAAGTTCAAAAGCATGAAGAAAGCTCAGGATTTGTCCTGATGGGAAGCAATGGGTGTTGGCTTTAAGATCAGACCTCCTTCATCCAGGCAAAGATCCAGAAGTTAAATATATTACTTCTCTTAGGAAGGAAAGTGAACAATAGGAATCTGGGTAGGGCAGGGCATTAATTCCCAGAGATGGAATTTGGCTCAGTCATCAGAGTTAGTATTCTTCCTTTTGTGGAGTGGACCCCAAGAATTTCAGTAACCACAGATGGACTACCTCTCTTCAGCTTCCCATTCCAAAAAGAAAAACCAGGAACTGTGTGGCATACTCTGGTGCCAGGAGTAAGAAGGGAGGGAGAAGGACAGGGGGAGGGGAAGGGTCAAATCTAGCTAATGAGACAAAGAAATAAACAGAGCTGTACAACCAGCATTTCCTGCTACACTGGGGTTTTTCTGAGGGGACTGTCAGCCTTTTAAATATTCTTGTACAAATCTTGAAAACTTAACAGACAGGATCCACTTAATAAAAAAATTTTATCTTCCTCTGATTTGTATCTGCCTTATACACAAAATACTTTCAACTGGTCTCACTCAAAAATTCTGCACGGACAAGCCAATTTCAGTTCTAGACAGCTCCCTGTGTGCAAAATTTAAGAGTAGAACTCAATCTTGTAAACATAAGAGAACAGGATGGAACTGTACAGATGTTAAGGTATTTCTCCAGAAACAATTCCATATGCAAAACAATTGCAAGGGTGGAGAAATTTAAGAACCAGCTGGGCTATGAGGCAGCCAAAGGCACACTCCACTTCCCAATCCCCCTTTCAAGTATAACTAACAGGTCATACATATGACCTTTCATTAAACTTTCTAGAAGAGGCAATGTCTATAGTGTGGCTTCCTTGGCAGCCTTTAAAAACAAAAGAAAACAAACAAAAAAGAAACCTTCACATAAGAATGAACACAAATAAATGAGCTTCAAAAGGGAACAACTTTTCAAACTAGAAACTTTTATTATCATCAGTCTGATGAGATTTGAATTAATTACTTTACAGGTGACTTCAGAGAGGGAAATAAGTTACGAATGAATTTTTATCTTGTCCAAATACCAATACTTCATAAAAATATGAATTTTTTTTCTGTGTAATATTTTTAACCTTTGAGGAAGGGACTTTTTAGTTAATATGATGGAAAAGAGATTGGCCAAAAGAGAAAACTATCCAGAGACTCTATGGGGTAAAGGGATCTGTATGCCCATTCAGTTTCAGAAAAGCTGTATTTAATATGGCCCTATCCCATGGTAAAAGTATATAGTAGCTGAAATGCCAAATGCAGAAATCTCCCTTTCTTTATAAATGCCCATTTACCAAACACTGAAGATGGTATGTGTCTATCTGGCTCTCTTTGTAATATGTTGCTTTTTAGCACAAATTTCTTTTCTTTAAGGGGAAGAAGATACTTATTTACTGAGTACCCACTACGTGCCAAATCTAAGGACTTTATAAATATAATGTCACTTGAACCTTACCACAACCCTGGAAGGTAGGTGCTATTATGATTCCCATTTTACATTTGAGAAAACTGAGGCACAATGAGGTTAAATGACTTGCCCAGGATCACATAGCTAGTATCTGAGGCTGGACCTAAGCTAAGGTCTTTCTGACTTTAAGACCAACATTCTAACCCATGGTGGGGATTAGAGGAAGAGGGGAGAAAGACAGGACAATTCCATGGAGATATAGTAAAAAGAACTTTAGATTGGGAATAAATTAATACAAACTTTGTCACTTTACTACATATGTGGCTTGGGAGAAGTCTCAGCTTCTCTGGGTTTCAATTTCCTCAACTATAAAATGAAAAGCTAGGATATGTTGGGACAATTTGCTGGAGAAAATGGGAGAGAACAGGATCAAAGGTAAACGTAGAAAGGTTGACATTATTGAAACAAGGGCTATCTCTTCAAAGGTTTTAGTTAACAGCAATTATTAAGTACCTACTATGTTCAAAAACACTATGCTAAGCACCACAGAGATGAACACAAAAATACGATTTCCCGTTCTCAGGGAATTCACATTTTAATCACGGGAGGCAACGTATATTGAAAGCTTCATTACACTAGGGGCTGATTACTATAAACTTTCTCATATATTGACAGTAGGTAATATTAACTTGACATTTGTCTCTAAACCACTTTCAAACAAGAAAGAGGCAATTTAGAAATTAGAAGCTCTTTTGAGGTAATGGAAGCATTTGATGCATATTGAAGAATTTTTAGGATGTTTAAGTGAAAGAAACATGTTCCACATGTCAATTTTGTTGTGTAAAAAAAGATAGTAGAGAATTATACCAATGGAGTGAAATACTAGGGGAATAGGAAAAAAGGGGAAAAAAGGGCCTCTTGGTGAGGGGGCCTCACGAATGGATTAGGAGTGATACTCCCTTGAGAAGATGGAGCTGCCACTAGAGGCTTGAGGAGAAAGGAACAGCCACTGGGTTGTGAGAAAGAATCAATTAACAGAAAAATTGTTTTAAGGACAACTGTGAGTGACTTAAGTCATTTTGACTATTATAAATAATCAAATGAACTACAAAGGACATATGAAGGAAGATACCATCCGCATCCAAAGAAAGAAATGATAAACAGAAGTATGGGCAAAGTGGCTTTATATATATATACATATGTATATATGTATATATACATCTATATGAAACACACCCACACATATATAGACACATCTGTGTCTAATGGTAGCCATCTCTATGGTGGAGAGCAGGGGAGAGAAGAAGAAAAGAAATTTACACAATAATTTTATTATATATTTAAAAGGAATAGCAAATTATACATAATAGATTTGCAGTTTCATGTGCAATCATCTTTTTTTATTCTACCACGTTACAAAAATGCTTGTTTTATTTCATAAATTTAAAAAAAAATTGAAAAGAAAAGATTCAATTAGAGGGAAGAGAAGTAAGATTGTCCTGCTACAGCAAGCACCCAGTTAAAATTAGGTAACATAAATTTGTAATGGATGTCAGTTCCATCCACTTGCACATGAATAGCAGGCTGGTGTTTGACAAGAAACGACTGATAAAAGGGCATAGGAACAAGGGGTTTGAGAGTAAGGGATGATGCAGGGCTGAATTAGTTTAATAAGAGATTGATATTGGGAAGGGAGGAAAGTGATCCCAGAACAGGGATGCTGATCTGAGAAAATGCTGAAGGCAGGAGAGCTTGGAGGAGTGAGGATGAAGACCATGTCTGAGAAAAATAAGACACAGAGAAAGACAGATAGAAAGATTATGATAGGATAAAGGAATGTCAGAGTTCGTTATCATGGAACTGGGTGATGGCAAGGTCAGAGATGTGATGATCCCTGTACACAACAGAGGAGGAGCAGAAGAGTAGGTGATGGGAGTTGATTATCTTGAGAAATCGAGAGTAACTGACAAATCATCAACATGTATGATGAAGTTCTAAAGAAGGAGGGCAGGAGGTAGGGTAAAGGGGGAGATTGGGAGCTGTACAATGAAAGAGAAAGGAAAAAGAATATCCTAGCCATCAAAAGATATAGCCACTGGGATTTTGTGATAAATTAGGATGGAGTGAAACCTCAAAAGAGAAGAGGTTGTAGAATCACAATGGAAGGATTCTGCAAGTGACAATGAGAAGCAAGTATTCACACTCACCTTCTGAGACCAGTGAGTAAGGGGACTTGAGACGATACAACACAATTATAAAGAATGGTCAGGGATATAGCATCATCCAAGGGAGAGATCGGTTCTCGGTAACAGTCAAAAGGTAGAAGAGTTTAAGAGGAAACCATTTAAAATAAAAAGAAGCTTGAAAATTTGTAAATAATTATATCTCCTCCTCCCTCTCTCTGCCATCTGATGAGTCCCCTTTTACAAAAAGGAGAAAAAAAAGTAATTCATCAAAACTAAACATTGACTGAGCCTGACAGTATTTGCAATGTTCCATGGGCACAGTCCCCTGTCTTTGCAAACTGAGAGATGAATTTCTCCATCTCCTCTCTGGGGCTAGGCCTGGTAATTATAGTTACAAAAAATTCAGTTTGTTTTATTTCCTTTTCATAACTTGTAATCTCTGTGATTCGTTTTTTTTCTGTTTCTGTTTACTTCTGTCTACATAAGCTCATGTTTTCTGAATTCTCCATATTTACCATTTATTGAATCTGAGTAACATTTCATTGTGTTCATGTATCACAACTTGTTAACCATTCTCCAAGTGAAGTTATACTCTCTAAGTAAATAATTTTTCTTTATAGAACTGCTAATCTATATCAGTAGAGGGAACTGGGTCTTTGGGAGTCCACCACACCAATCAAATCACAGAATTTCATTATATTGTACAGTCTTTGAGAAGGGAAACTGTCTTTTGCCTTTTTTTGCATCTCCTACTTAGCACAGTGCCTGGCACATAGTAGTGATTAATAGATATTCATGGAAAAGAAAAAATAAAAACACAGGTTCCAGAATTAGAATACCATGACTAACCTGGCACCACACAAATATTACTAAACTATTCATTAGCAGGCTGCTAGCGAATGCAGTGGATAAAGCACTGGGTCAGGAGTCAGGAAAACTTGAGTTCAAATCCAGCCTGAGGCACTTACTAGCTATGTGACCCTGGCAAGTCACTTTACCTCTATCTGCGTCAATTTTCTCATCGGTAAAATGGGGATCATAATAGCACCTACCTTCTAGAGTTGCTATGAGGCTCAAATGAGATAGCTGTTAAGTATTTAACAGTTCCAGGCACACAGAAGGCACTTAATAAATGCTTGTTCCCTTTCCTTCCCTCAACATAGCAATTATACCTTGAAAATACACAGGAAGACTGATAATTGTATAATGTATAATGGATAGTTGAGTTTCACTTTAGCATTTTAACATTTATAATTCAAGAAGGCTTCCTAAACACAAATTATATTTGCTTATTCATATAACAGAAGCTACAGTAGTGGCTGTCCAATAAACTACAAAAGTCAATTAATATTGTAATTGGTTCACAATTTAAGCATGAGGAATTAATTTGGTCACTTAAGGCAAATGTTAGAGAAAGGGCACCAGGATCTTTAAATGAAATGCATCACCACACAAGTAAATAACAAGTGATTTTCCAATTCTGTTCCCAACATTTGGTCACATAACCATGTTGGTCCCTAATCCCATGGATTACAGATCTAGAGATAGAAATACTCTTAGAAGTCAAAGAGACAAGGAAACTGAAACTTGAGGAACATATAACTTTTCCAAGTCCACAAAAGTAACAAGACAGGATTTGAATTCAGGTCTCCAGACTCCAAAGATGATGTCCTTTACTTTAGATCACAGGAATCAACTAGGTCTCCTTTACAAACAAAAGCCCTGGTTATTTAAAACAAGAAAAAGAAAAACAGAAAATATCGTCTAACAATGGAAAAGCCAGTACCTGGCATCTAAAATCAATGCTCTAAAGGAAACCAGTATAATACATTCTATATTTACAATATGTCTTTCATTGGAGGATGCAAAAATAATATGTAAACATTACATTCCTAACAGCTCTGCTCTATCAGAGAAACTTAGTTCTCATACAAGACATAAAAGTCAGTCAAATCATCTGCTCAGATCATACAACCAATCATTCATTTAAAAGCACTTACTACATACCAGGCACTATGCTAGGGATGAGGGCATCCTAAAAACAAAAATGAAACATTCCCTGTCTCCAATGCTTACATTCTGTCAGAATTAACAGCACATACAGATGTCTATGAGCCAGCTAGATGGCACAATGGATAAAATGCCAGGCCTGGAGTCAGGAAGATTCATCTTCTCAGTTCAAAGCTGACCACAGAAACTTAACTAGCTGTGTGACCCTGGGCAAGTCATTTAACCCTGTTTGCCTCAGTGTCCTCATGTGTAAAATGAGTTGGAGAAGGAAATGGCAAACCACTCCAGTATTTTTGCCAAAAAAATTCCAAATAGAGTCAAAAAGAGTTGCATATGACTGAAAAAGTGACTAAAAACAACTCAGAAGTATACATAAAACAAATATAAGGTAAAGAGGGTGGAAAGAACAGTAACTATACCTACTAAGATCAAGAAAGGCAAGGTCACTGTGAGAAAGGAATGGGAAATAACTAGTTTGAGGGCTGAGATATGAGAGATAGAAGATTTTGTATGAAGACCATTAAAAAAGTCAGTTTGACTTCTGTACAGTGTCTGAAGGGAGGATAAAAAAGGCTGGAAAGGTAGGTAGGAGTCAGATATCAAAAGACTTTAAATGCCAAAGAGAAATATTTGCATTGAGGAAATAGGTCATCACAGGTATTTTTTTTTTAAAGCAGGGTTTAGGAAAATCATTGGATTGATTGGAGGGAGGAAATCAATTAGAGGGGTATTACAATAACCCAGACTAGAGGCATTGGGGATATTAACTAGAGAACAAGAGTGATGGTTGTGTGAAAAGAGAGATGGGGATGGATGAGAGATATGCTATTCAGGAAGCATCAACAAAATTTGACAACTGATTGTAAAAGCTGAAAGATGGAAAGTGAGGAGTGACTGAAAAGTACACTGGGCAGAAGTAGGTCCAGAAGAGGGAAGGGTTGGAATGACAGAGAGGACAATGAGTTTTGTTTTACTGAGTTTGCATATTGAGCTTGACATTCAGTTCAAAATGTCTAATAGGCATTTTCATGATGCAAAATTGGAGCTTGGGGGAAAACTGGCACTTGAGAAGGAAATTTAGGGGTCAAAGGCATGAAATGGTATGTGGATCAGGCCTATTCAGAGACCAAAGAAAGTGGCAGTAGGACCTAATTTAAACTGTCAGGTGCTCAGGAAGCAATGCTACACTAGGGCACAAAGCACAGGAGTGTTTCCTTCCTTGAATAAGGTCATTCTCCCAGGCTGGCCCCAGTGCCCTCTCCACCAGTTTCAGCATTGACAACATTTAAAAGACAAGGAAAGAGGAAAAGGAGGGATAGTCTATAGGGGACTATATAGTCTATATAGTTTTGGGAAGGGGAAAAGCATGTATTTTCCTGGTTTCCCTAGGTGGAGAAGGGGCCTTAGGGTGGGGAGAACTTAGGGTGGGGAGGATGGAAATAGCAATAATTATCTAGTACCCCATTGTTGCTGCTTTGGCATACAGTGAAAGGCTCTCTCATGTTGCCAGTGTATCTTTCCTTCCCACCCCCATCTTCAATTATGTTCCAACTCTTGCCAAAAGCATTTAAGATGCCAAGAGTAGATAGATGTTCTAATATATTTTTAAAATAACTTCTAGGACTTGAATACACAAAAAGCTTTTCCACTAATCTTTCACTATAGCACTAGGGCATGAAGCAAAAAAAGGACCTAGAAGTAAATCTAGAAAGAAGCAAATGATCTCACAAGATAAGATCTCTAAAGAGAATACAATACTAAATGGTAGGGATTACTAGGCATTGTCTCAAATTTATGGAAAGGGAGACGTAAATCCTCCCCTGGTGGTAGGGACAAGGAGAGACCTAACCCAAGCTGGGTTAAGAGGTGCCAAGAAATTTAATACTAGTGCCAGCTTTGCTTCTTATCACAGCATAGCATCACCAATTTAGAAGGGACCCAATTCCCTCATTTTACAGATAAGGAAACTGAGGTTCATAGATATTAAATGACTTACCCAAAGTCACACAGATAGTAAGCACCAAAGATGAAATTTTAACTCTTGTCCTTTGACTCCAAACACATCATTCATTCCATTACATCAGATTTCCTTTTTCCCTTCCTCCTACCCCCCCACCCCCACCCCTTTCCGTATAGAAGTCTATATAATGTCAGTGCTTCCCTTGTTTTCTTTGGCACTGGTGATAAAAATCACAAAAACAGTCCATGGATATGATGTCAGCATTAATCAAGTCTATGAAATAGACTTTTCTTTCCTCCTTTTTTGGCTTTATTCTACATACTCTTGTTTAACTCTGATACTACTAAAAATGGAGAATATATATATATATTTGTGTATATATATGTAATATACTCATAATATATATTATATAGGAAAGAGAAAATGAGATCTTTGAAAGAACCAAAGCTATGCTCTTTTAATACTTCCTCTGGCAAGCTCCTGAATCTATCAAAAAACTAATGAATGGTGCTAACTCAAAAAAAAGCAAGGCAGCTCTTTAAAACAGAACTCTACTAGAAAAAATCCCAAGTTTAGATTCAAATAGGGTGAATTCGAGCTCTGCCAATTACCACTGACTAGTGGGAAATAATATTCTCACATTACCTATTTTATAAGGTTGCTGTGAGGAAAAGACTTTGTACAACTTAACACTAGATTCAGTGTTTTTAAATTTAAAATTCAGAAATTTTAAAATAATTTTACCATAGTATACCATAATTTCTCCTACCTGTGAAAATGTACCTTAAACAGAAATGATTATGAGTACATATTATAATTTTACTTAGAAATCAAAATTTTCATTCTTCTATTTATGGATAAAAAATATTGACATAGAGGATCCTTGAAAATATTCTTAAATTTCTTTCTTTTAAAGTGCTATGTAAATGGACTTTTTTTATTACTATCAAAAAATAAACGACAAGGGCTGGTCAGACAGAACGCTGTAAGAGGTCCTACACCTGCTTTTATAAACTTTTAAAATAATTAACAGATATTTCCTCTTAATCTTCTAAAACAGAAATAGTCCTGAAACAAGATGCTATCAACATTCCTCAGTCTGTTGAAATATAACCTATTTTTCATAATCCGCCTCCTCCATGAAACCTTCTAATTGGTGCACCCACCCAGAACTGATCTCTCCCACCCTCTGAGTGTTCGTAACGTCTTGTTAACACATCTCTCACACTTTGTCATAATTCACTGGGCTATTAGTTTTTGTATGGGTATATTTCAACTTTGCCATTAGACCATAAGATTCTAAGAAAGATAGTGTAGTTTGTTTTTCTGTTTCCCAAACCAGAAACACAATGTAACATAGTAAGTTAGGGAACCATCCTTGGAGCCAGAAAGATGTGCCACCTCTGATGCACACTGGCTAAGGAGCAATGGTCAAGTCATCTGACCTCTGGTCTTAAGGAAACTTTCTAAGACTACATGTCGCAGAAAAGGTTCTAAATCTGCATTTGTAGAGAGTTTCAATTTTCATTTATTATTAATTTTTTTAACATTTTAAAAATTTGTGGTTCCAAATTCTCTCCCCCTCTTGCTCCTCCCTTTTTCCTCTCTCCCATCCGTTAAGAAAGCAATCAATATGATATCAATTATACACATGAAGTCATGAAAAAAATTATTTCCGTATTAGATACATTGCAAAAAAAAAAAAAAGAAAAATAAGCTTAAAAATTGTAATTCAATTTGTATTCAGAGTTCATCAGATCTCTCTCTGGAGTTAGACAGCATTTTTCATCATGAATTCTTTGGTAGTGTCTTGGATCCATATAATGATCTGATTAATACATCTTTCATAGTTGATCACCACTATAATATTGTTGTTACCGATGATCTCCTGGTTCTGAACTTTGCATCAGTTCATATAAGTCTTTTCAGGTTTTTCTGAAACCATATGATTCATTATTTCTGATAGCACATTCCATCACAACCATACACTACAACTTTTTCAGTCATTCCTTAATTGATGGACATCTCATCTATTTCCAATTCTTTGCCACCACAAAAAGAACTGCTATAAAAATTTTTGTACATATGTGTCTTTTCCCTTTTTCTTTGATCTCTTTGGGATACAGATATAGTAATGGTATTTCTAGGTCAAAGGGCATGCATCATTTTATAGCCCCCTTTTTGTAGTTCCAAATTGTTTACCAGAATTGTTAGACCAGTTCACTAGTCCACCAACAGTGCACTAGTGTCCCCATTTTCCCACATCCCATCCAACATTTGTCATTTTTCTTTTCTATTATGTTAGCCAATCTGATAGGTGTGAGTTGGTACCTCAGTGTTGTTTTGATTTGCACTTCTCTAATCAGTGATTTCAAACATTTTTTCACACGACTAGATAGCTTTGATTTCTTCTTCTGAAAACTGTCTATTCCTATTTTTTGACCATTTATCAACTGGGGAATGGTTCTTATTTTTATAAAACAGGCTGAGTTCCCTATACATTTGAAAAATGAAACTTTGATCAGAGAAAATTGCTATAAAAATTATTTCCCAGTTCCTACTTTCCTTCTAATTTTGGTTTAACTGGTTTTGTTGTGCATTTTTTAAAATTTCATGGAATCAAATTATCTATTTTACTTCCCATGATCTTCTCCATCTTTTGTTTAATCATAAATTCTTCCCTTACACATAGATCTTACAGGTAAATTTTCCATTCTCTTAATTTGCTTATAATATCAACATTTAGGTCTAAGTCATTTATTTCATTTTGATCTTATCTTAGTATACGGTGTGATATGTCGAGCTATACTACTTTCTGCCAAACTGCTTTCTAGTTTTTTCTTGGTCATTTTTGTCAAATAGTGAGTTCTTGCCCCCAAAACTTGGCTTTTGGGGTTTATCAAACACTAGATATGGTCATTTACTATGTTGTACCTAATCTGTTCCACTGATCCACAACTCTATTTTTTAGTTAACATCAAGTTGTTTTGATGATTACCACTTTGCAATTTGAAATCTGGTAGCACTGCTAGATTGCCTTCCTTCAAATTTTTTTTTCTCTGATTCCCCTTTTGTTCTTCCAGATGAATTTTGTTATTATTTTTTCTAACTCTGTAAATTAGTTCTTCGGTAGTTTGATTGGTATAGTATTGAGTAAGTTAATTTGGACACAGTTGTAATTTTTATTATATCTGTTCACCTTACTCATGAGCAATTAATATTTCTCCAATTGTTTAGATCTGTCTTTATTTGTGTGACAGCGTTTTGTATTTTTGTTCATATAATCCCTAGGTTTGTCTTGGCAGGTAGACTCCCAAATGTTTTATACTGTCTGCAATTATTTCAAATGGAACTTCTCTATCTCTTCCTGTTGAATATTGTTGATAATATAAAGAAATGCAGATGATTTGTGTGGGTTTATTTTATATCTTATAACTTTGCTAAATTTTTTAATTGTTTCAACTAATTTTTTAGTTGATTCTCTAGGGTTCTCTAAGTATGCCATCATAACTTCTGCAAAAAAGTGATAGTTTTGTTTCTTCACTGCCTATTATTTTTCCTTCAATTTCTTGTCTTATAGCTATAGTTAGCATTTCCAGTACAATATTGAAGAATAGTGGTGACAATTGAAATCTTTGTTTCACCCCCAATCTTACTGGAAGGTTTTCAGTTTATCCCCATTATAGATAATGCCTGCTCATGGTTTTAGATAGAAATTCTTTATCATTTTAAGACAGGCTTCATTTATGTCTATGCTTGCTAGTGTTTAATACGAACAGGTGTTGTATTTTTTCAAAGGCTTTTTCTGCATCTACTGATAAAATCATTTGTTACTTTGTTATTAATATAATCAATTATGCTGTTAGTTTTTCTAATATTTAACCAGCCTTACATTCCTGGTATAAAGCTCACTTGGTCATACTGTATGATCTTTGTGATATATAACTATAATCTCCTTGCTAGTGTATTATTTTAAATTTTGGCACAAATATTCATTAAGGAAACTGGTCTAAAATTTTCTCTGTGTTTCTCCTCTCCCAGGTTTAGGTATCAAAATCATATTTGTGTCATCAAAGGAATTTGTAGGATTTCTTCTTTACCTATTTTTTCAAACTGTCTACATAGCATTGAGATTAATTGGTCCTTAAATGTTTGGTAACATTTACTTGTAAACCTGAATTTTTCTTAGGCAGTACATTTGTAGCTTGTTCAGTTTTTTTCTCTAAAACAGCATTATTTAAGTATTCTATTTCCTCTTTTGTTAACCTGGGCAGTATATATTTTTGTAAATATTCATTCATTTCACTTCAATTGTCAGTTAACTGCCATATAATTGGGCAAAATAACTCCTAATAAGTGCTTCAATTTCTTCTCCCATGGTGGCACATTCACCCTTTTCATTTTTGATATCAGTAATTCAGTTTTCTTCTTTCTTTTTTTAAATCAAGATAAATTGTTTATACATTATTGGGTTTTTTTTCATAAAAACAGGTTCTAGTTTATATATTAGTTCAATGATTTTTTTTTTACTTTCAATTTTGTTAATTTCTCCTTAGATTTTTAGAATTCCTATCTTGGTGGTTAAGGGGGATTTAAAATGTGTTCCTTTTTCTGGTTTTTTAATTGTATGCCCAATTCAGTTATCTGCTTTTTCTCTTTTTTTTTAATTAATATAAGTAGTTAGAGATAAAAAAAATTTCTCGTAAGTACTGCTTTGACTACATCCCACAAATTTTAGCATATTGTGTCAGTATTGTAATTATTTTACTGAAATGAATGATTGATCTGTTCTTTTACCCACTTATTCTTTAGGATTAGATAATATAATTTCCAATTAATTTTTAATCTATGCTTCTGAGGTCCTTTATTGAATATAATTTTTATTGAATTATGGTCTGGAAAATATGCATTTAATATTTCTGTTTTTCTTCATTTGTTTATGAAGTTTTTGTCCAATACATGGTCAATTTTTATGAAGGTGCCATGTGCAGCTCAGAAAAAGTTATACTCCTTTATATTTCCATTCAAATTTTCTCCAGAGATCTTTCATATCTAACTTTTGTAACATTCTATTCATAAAATTCTAAATCCCTAACTACTTTCTTATTTTATGGTTAGACTTATCTAGTTCTGAGAGGGAAAAATTGAGATCTCCCACTAGTATAATTTATTATCTATTTTCTATTGAAATTCATTTAATTATGCCTTTAAGAATTTGGCCGCTCTGCCTTTTGCATATTTGTTTAGCATCTTTTAGCAAAATGCAGTATCCTTGATAATCGCTTTTATTTTATCTCAGACTATGACTACTATCCCTGTCTTTTTTTTAACCTCAGCTGAAACATGATAGATTCTGCTCCAGCGCCTCATTTTAATTCTGTATGTATCTTTCTGTTTCAAGTGTGTTTCTTGTAAATAACATATTCTTGGATTCTGGTTTCTAATCCATTTAGCTATCTGCTTTTGTTTTATAGATTAGGATCACTAACTGTGTATTTCTTAGCAACTAAGTGATGGAACGGATGGAGTACTAGGCTTGGAATCAGGAAGACTTACCTTCTTGAAATAAAATCTGGCTTCAAAACACTTGCTAGCTGTGTGACACTGGGCAAGTCACTTAGCCCTGTTGGCCTCAGTTTCTCATCTA
Organism: Bettongia penicillata ogilbyi; assembly: GCA_023548195.1. Classification (NCBI taxonomy): domain Eukaryota; kingdom Metazoa; phylum Chordata; class Mammalia; order Diprotodontia; family Potoroidae; genus Bettongia; species Bettongia penicillata. The sequence goes on from JAJHZJ010000041.1 coordinate 1,181,069, forward strand.
TAAAATGAGCTGGAGGAGGAAATAGTAAACTATTCCAGTACCTTTGCCAATAAAACCCTAAATGGGGTCATAGTCACAACTGAAACAACTGAACAGTAACTTGGTATTTTCCTCCATTCTATTTTCTGTTTCTTCTCTTTTAACCCTGTCCCTCCTGAAAAGTCTGTTTGCTTCTGACCACTGACTCCCTTAATCTGCCCTCCCTTTTATCACCCCACCTTTCTTCTTATGCCCTTCCTCTAGTGCCCTGTTGAACAAGATAGATTTCTACACCCAATTGAGTGTGTATGAGGATTCTTCTGGAGGGAGTTTCTTGATGTGGGAGTTTCCTATATTAATGACAGCACTGCTCCAAGGTTTGTCCTTGTGTTAGGTAGTTTTATAAATGCTTGTTGAATGAATAAATGAATGGGTCTTTTATTTCTTTAACACAGCCTAAAAAGTCCTGTGAAAGCATAATTTTATGCATATTAATAATGACACCTCTACCAAAGTCTTGCTGTGATGCCTCATAATCATATGGTGATGATGCTAGGTCTTCAAAAGCTATGCCAGAAGAGTCTAAGTTCTGGTAGAGATCTACTAAGTTGAAAAGGCTTCATGGGGATCACGCGCTGTCTGACTACCAGCCCTGTCGAGTTCCAATAGGCTTATCATGAAATAAGCCATAAGCCTCTGGATTCCCCTGATAATAATGTGCTTGCAAGATACTCCAAAAAAGAAGATATTTTGTGACTCCAGTACTTCTGATTTCAATGGTGTGACCTGTGCCTCTCCGTAACTTAGTAGGTAATCCTTGAAAGTAATGGTGGCCAAAAAAATCCAATACAATCTTCCAGATGAGGTCTCAGTAAAGCAAAGTACAGTGGAGCAATTACCTCCCTCTTCCTGGTAGCTATATCTCCCTGTGCAGAATTTTTTTTTTTGGCTTCCAGATTTTAATGCCAATCCATATTGAATTTGCAATTCCCTAAACTCCAGGAATCTTTTCTAGGCAACTTCTGTCTCAATGTGCCTCCTTATCTTATCTGCACAAAGTTTGTGTTTTTTGTAACCAAGTGCAAAAGATTAATTTCTCTATTGCATATCATGTTATTGGATGTATTCAAATATCCCAGCCTTTCAAATTCCTTTTGGATCATGTAGTAGTAGCTGAAAGGTCCATCTTCCCATGGCCACCATCATGATGAGCCTCTGAACTCAAACTTGCTTAAACAGCAGACAGTAAACCCACCAGTCGTAGTTCAGAGTTCCTTCTACTACACCTTCCACTACACCGATTGACACAGAAGCTAAGAAACTACATGTAGCAGCTAAGCCTGTGTTTTCTCAAGTTCACCTGTTTGTGTCTGCTACTTTGATATCCATGTAGTATACTGATTTGTTCAGCATTTGAATTACTGCTAAACAACCCAAGAAGCACAAAGATTAATGACAATTCTCCAAGTCTCAGTTGAATTAAATTTCAGGTTTATTAACTTATATACAGGGTACTAAATTTAGTTAAAAAATAAGAAACTCTGGAGGAACTGAAAAATGCTGTGACTTAGAGGATAAACAACTTCTGTATCAAAGTCCAGATGTGGGCTTTGACTCCATTACTATTCAAAATAAATAAAGGTTATATTTAAGACACAAATTTCAGGTCAGAAAAACTACAGAACCAAAAAGAAAGAGACAGTTCATTGTACTGGAAAGAACTCTGGTCTAACAGTCTTGTTATCTTAGTTCATAGTCTATCTTCAATACTTATCTTATACTTACTTATCTTATCAATACCTGGCACATAATAAGAGCTTAATAAATGCTAATTGATACTTTTGGTATATGTGTAAACCAATTAGTTTCTTGAAACTTCAGTCTATAAAATGAGAATATTAGCACTTGAAGTACTTACCTCCCCATTAACTGGGAAATAGATGAATAAATTATGGGACACTAGAAATTATGAAAAGGATAGCTTTCAGAGAAACCTGTAAAACCTTGTATGAGTTGATGCAAAATGAAATGAACAGAACCAGGAGACAACTTCTACAACAAGCAATACTGTAAATAAAAATAACTCTGAAAGACTTAAGAACTCTATTCAGTTGAATAACCAGCCACAACTCTTGAGAACTGATGATGAAGCATGCTACCCACATCCTGACAGACAACTGATAACTCCAGATGCAGAAAGAGATAGTCATTTTTGTGCCTGGCCATGCGCAGATGTATTTTGCTTGAATGAAGCTTATTTTTTCACAAGGGGAGTTTTAAAAAATGGCAGTGAGGATTTGAGGATGAAAGGGGTTAGTGACAGTTAATGTAAAGAAGAAAAAAGGTCAATGAAATTTTTTTCAAAAAACATATAGAGGAGAACAGAGTTTAACAGGGAGAAGTTGTCTAGAGAAGCTAGACAGCTATAAAGCTAACATGGTTAGTTTATCATAAAAAGCAAACTATAACAGAAATCTAGTTTATATACAAACTTTCGTCTGTTCTTTGTATATAGAAATGTTCTTGTCAAAGAAATATCTCTTCCAAACATGTTTATTAAGTATAAAATAACAAAAAATAAAAATTATTTTAAAATGAATACCTACTTTATAGGATTGTTATGAGGAAAAGTATCTGCAAAGTGCAAAACTCCAAAAACAATGAGCTATTTTTATGTCTGGTCCTGAAAAGTTTTATTAAAGTGAATCTTTGTGAATTTGATAATGTACTCAGAGCATTTATTATTTAACACAATCTTATGGTAACTTCTTATAAAGCAAAGAACCAGAATTAAGTTCTATTTATTTGGTTATTTGCTTATTTTGTGGTAGCACAATGTCTTTCACATAGCAAGTCCTTAATACATATTTGCTGATGCTCTAGAAAGTACCGTATCAGGTATTAAGGGCACTGTGTTCTGTGTCTAACTCTACCGCTAATTTGCCATGATGTTAGTCAAAAAGATGTCTCTCCAAAGTTACGTCCATTTTAAGTTCTAGTTCTTCGATTTTATAATTCACCGACAAATTAGTAAGAATGCATTAACATCTAGTAATATTATGATGCATTAGGTAGCTCCCTCTGTTCTACTGAAATAAATATGTACATAATATATACCTTGGTGGGGGAGGAGTACCTGCAATTTCATGAACTTAGAGAACTCCCAGTTTGGCAACTCCTTCCACTGATCTAGAACATCAATTCTTCTATAATCTATCATAGGATGTAGACTTGGAAAGGAAGTACATTAAAGGATGTCTAGTTCAAACGCATTTTGCAGATGAGAAAACAGGTTGAAAAAAGTTAAATGATCTACTCAAGGTCACACATGCAGTAAAGTACTAGTCAGTTGTGTACTACTCTTTGGTACTTAGTCAAATACAATGATATCAAAATTCTCCTCATGTAAGTCCCTCATGTTAAAAATAATTCACCTACATATAACATACACACACATGTGTCCATGCACCTGTGCTCATTCCACTTCATACATCACATGAAGCAGAGAAACCTGAATTTGCACCTACAAGAAAATGTTCAGTAAAAAATATTTATATTAGTCAGATTCAACTAAATAAATTCCAAGGCAAAGTGGTAAGCACAGAAGAAGGAACACTGACTGACATTAACAGACCTGGGGGGTAGTCTACATCTGACTCTACACTTACAAGCTACATGACTTTGATAAGCTTGCTGATTTTCAAAAAAACATAGACAGACTTTACACAAAGTAATGAAGAGCAAAATAGGTAGAATCAAGAGAATGTTGTATACAGAAACAGCAATTGTTTAAAGAAAAACTTTGAGCAACCAAATAATTTTGATTATTACAAATACTCAAATTAACCAGTAAGTACCTATGAAGGAAGATGTTATCTGCAGCTAGATAAAGAAGTAGTAAATAGAAGCATGTATAGAATGATTCAACATACACACACACACACACACACACACACACACACATATATATATATATATATGTATAGGATGATTATGCACGTGTGTGTGTGTCTGTCTGTCTAATGGTAGCCATCTCTGGGCAGGGGTGGGAAGGGAAGAAAAAAGAAATGTACATGATAACTTTATTATATATTTAAAAGGAAAAGCAAATTGTATGTAGTAGTGGATTTGCAGTTTCACGTGCAATCGTATTTTTTTGTACTATATTCTAGGAAGGCTTGTTTTATTTAACAAATTAAAAATAAAATTTAAAAATAAATAAACAAGTCATTTAACTTCAGTTTCTTCATCTGAGAAAGGGGCAAGTCTCTTTGGTCTTTTTCAGGCTTAGATCTAATGGTCTAAGAACAGAGCCTCCTCATAATGAGGATTCTCTCACCTCAGTGTGGAGTTCTTCATCTACTTGAGGCTTTAAAGTCTTCCTGCTTTCTTCACCCCTCCCTCTAATAAAATAGTTAAGGAGTGATAAATAATCATTTATACTGGCTGGCAGAATGACTCATTCAGTTACAGTAGTTAAACTTTATCATTTGCATTTCAAACCTTTCGCTTCTAAGCAAATAAAATAAAATAAACCTGAAAAAAAACTTTCCTCTTTCTGAAAATGAATTTTAGGCATTACCAAACAGTTGGAGAAGTTGCTGTGGGAATGGACAGATGGATAGATGAATGGATGGATGGATGGATTAAATGCTTGCTCTGTGACAGGAACTGTACTAATACAAGAAAGCAAGATGACCCATAACCTCAAAGACATTATATTATAATGGTGGACAAGAATAAAGGGAATAAAGAATAAAGGGGAGTTAGAAAGGGGATAAGGATACATACTATGGAGCTATGGAGATAGCCGTCAAGTGGTGTGGAGGAAAGATGTGGGAAAAGTTAAGACAAAAGTTCACCTATCAAAGCTCTGCTTTCCAGGGCAGAGTCCAAAATTTTGGCAGGAGAAAAATGAGGATGGTCAGTGTGCAGACCGCATGAGAACAGGGTATCAAGAGGTTCTTGGAGTCATACAAAGCCTATCGAACCGGTCTTAAAGGGAAACTTCTTTAGTAGTTCCTCTTTAAAGTGAGTATTGATGTCTATCAGGGATCCTCTTTGGTCCCTCCCATGGGAGGTGCCTAAGGTTAGTCATGGAAGTTGCTGGGACTAGAAAATCTCATCACAAAATTATGTTTAGAATCTCTCTGGGCCTCAGTTTTCTTATCCACAAAATAAGGGATCTGAGTTAAATCCTATGATCCTCACCTGTCTCCTTTAATATAACCACTGCCTTCCCCTCCTTGCACCCCCAAGATTTCCAGATGTGTATTTGTGTCTTCTGATATTCTTTTTTTTAATACTGTAAACCTCTTATTGGACATATTGGACCAAAGGATAGTTCTGTGTCTCTATGAGGACACAGATTATGCACAGGTATACTCTATGTGTGTATGTTGAATTGGGTATGATATTTCTGTCAAAGAAGCACATTAAATGAGTTCATGAGAGGCAGTGTGACATGAGAGGAGTGCTGTATTTACAACCATAAAGCATGATTTCAAATCCTGGCTTTGCTGCTTGCTGCTTATGTGATCTTGGACAGTTTACTTCCCTTTCTCTTCACCCATAAAATAAGGTGACTGCACAGGTCCTTCTCACTTCTAAGCTTTATGACCTTCTCATAAAGCAGTCATTAATAATACTATAAGAGTATACAACATCACATTTAAGATTAAATAAATAATATAGTCACATTTGTAATATAATAGGTTTCACAGATCTTAAAATACTATATAAATGTCAAATATTATTCTTATTAAAATTTTCATGTTGACATCTTGTCTTCCCAACTAGCCTAAAAGCTTGTATTTGCATTACTAACACTTGGCACTCAGATTAGTGAAAAATAACATTGCTGATGCCCTGGACAGGAGTTGACCCCTTGTCTGGTATACTGAAGACAGAATTCATGTTCAAATAGGGAATGGACTAAATGATCTCAGTCCTTCCCAACTATGAGATTCTTTAAAATTGTGATTTTGAAGAATTTTTTTCAAGGAGCAGAAATATCAAACCTGGTACATTCAGAACATACTAACATCTTCCATCAAACTCTACAGTGTTTGTCAGCAAGACTTGTCTTATAGATACTTTTTGTGAAGATCTCAACAGGACTTCCCATTAAAATCCTTGTCAAGGCTTTTTAAAATATTTGAGAAAAGATATATTTTAATTCATGTGAAAGCAGTCATATTCTACCATGGGAAAACATGCTAGTTTGGCTAAAATAAGGAGATTCACTCATAGATGAATGATGAGATATGCCTTTGAGTGTCAAGTGTCTAAAATACTTTTTGCATCAACTGATGTGCCTGGACCTTCCAGTGTTAAAAAGAAGTCTACACAACAGGTTTTGTGTGAAATGATGTAGAAAGAAGTAGAACAAAGAGAACACTAATCCCAATGAATGACCTCAAAGGAAAACGTTAAAAGATATCAAAACTTTAATTAATACATTATCTCCAGAGGACTGGTGATGAAATACATTTCTCTCCTCTCAACAGAGAGGTAGAAGACCTCTGGAGTGAAGTGTGAGCTGTCAGATATAGTCAGCTGTACTTTACTTGATCCAGTGAGGTAGCTAGGTGGCACAGTGGATACATTTGAACCAAAGTTCAAATGCTTCCTCAGACACTATTAGTCGCATGATCCTAGGCAATTTATTTAACTTTTTCCAGCCTCAGTTTTCTCATCTATAAAAATGGGGATAATAGTTCATAGGGTTCTTAGAAAATCAAATGTGTTAACATATGTAAGGTGCTTTATAAATATTAAAGTGATATATAAATACTAGTTATTTTAATTATTATTATTAACTTTCACTTTATTTGAAAAGAGAGTTCTCTGGGGTTGGGGCTGGGGCACAGTGTTTGTACTAGGGCAGGGGTGGGGAACCTGAGGCCTTGAGGTCACATGTGGCCTTCTAGGTCCTTGGGTGCAGCCTATGACTGAGTCCAAGTCTTACAGAACAGGAGATTTGTTTTGTGAAGTTTGAATTCAGTGAAAGGGGACCTAGAGGGCATATGTGGCCTTGAGGCTACAGTTTCCTTACCACTTTACTAGGGAATGACATATTAAAAAAATATTTTTAATATATATTAAAATATATTTTTTAAATGGGAAAAACAAACACCACAATAATTTATAATCAATGCAACCAATTACACTCTACCTACTCACTGTCTGACCCTGTGCCATCTGGCTTCTGTCTTCATGACTCAACTAAAATTACGCTATCATTCCATGCTGCCTACAAACATACCCATGTCTCCCCTGGCCTGAAAAAAAACTACATAATCCTTCCACCCCCCACTATTACCTTATATCCCTCCTGTCCTTTGATAGAAAAGGCTGTCTACAATAGGTACCTAAACTTTCTCTCCTCTCCCTCTCTTCTTAATACCTTACAATTCAACTTCCAATTATATTCTACTAGAACTTCTCTCTTCAAAGTTGCCATTGATTTCTTATTCACCAAATCAAATGGCATTTTCTTTATTCTCATTCTCCTTGACCTCTCTACAATCTTTGAAACTATTGATCACTCTTTCCTCCTTAATACGATCTCCTCCCTGTTTTGGGGGCACCGCTCTTTCTTGACTTTCCTCCCATTTATGTGACCACTCCTTCCCAGTCTCCTTTGCTGTATTCTCTTCCAGAGCACACTCTCTAACCACAGATGGCCCTCATGGTTCTGTCCCAGGCCCTCTTCTCCCTCTATATTACTTCACTTGGTGATTTTATCAGTTCCTATGGATTTTAATACCATCATTATGCTAACGACTCTCATATATATCCATTCTGCCCCAACCTCTCTACTGACCTCCAATTTCATATCTCCAAGTGTCTTTCAAATAAATGTCTTGAACTGATGTCTATCTCAGACATCTTAAACTCACTATGTCCAGAACAAAACTTAAGCATTTCTCCCAAAATCTCCCCTCAACTTCCCAATTACTGCTAGAGGGCAACATTATCCTCCTAACCCCTCAAGCTCACAACCTAGGTGCCTTACCCAACTCTTTACTATCTCTCACAACCTTTGTATCCAAGCTGTTGTCAATTTCATCTTTGTACATCTTTCCAATACTTCCCCTTCTCTCTTCTGATGGTGCTACCACTCTCTAATGCAGACCCTCATCACTTTATACTTGGATTACTACCATAGCCCACTGTTGGGTTTGCCTTTCTCAAGTCTCTCCCCACTCCAATCTACCTTCCATTCAGTCACCAGAAAGATTTTCTTAAAATACAGTTCCAACCACCCCACCCTCACCCCTACTCAATAAACTCCAGTGACTCCCAAAAGCCTCCATGATCAGATACAAAATACTCTGATTAGTATTCAAAGCCCTTCATAACGTAGCTACTTCCTAGCTACTTCCTACCTTTCTAGTCTTATACCGTGTTGTTCAGTCATGCCCAACTCTTCATGACCCCCATCTGGGGTTCTCTTGACAAAGATATTAGAGTGGTTTGCCATTTCCTTCTCCAGTTCATTTTACAGATGAAGAAACTGAAGCCAATAAGGTTAAGTGACTTGCCCATAGTCACAGCTAATAAGTATTTGAGGTTAGATTACTCAGGAAGATAAGCTTTCCTGACTCCAGGCTTAACACGCTATCCACTGCACCACCTAGCTACCCTCTTTTATACCTTACCCCCTATCATATATTCTTCTAGTAACATTGGCCTCCTTGCTGTTCCACAAATAAAGACATTCCATCTTTCAGCTCTCAGCATTTTCTTTGGCTGTCTCCCATGCCTAGAATGCTCTCTCTCCTTCTCTCTGCTTACTAGCTTCCTTTAAGTCCAAACTAAAATCCCATCTTATATAGGAAGTCTTTCCAAACACCTCTCAATTCTACTGCCTTCCCTCTGTTAATTATTTCCTATTTACCCTGTATATGCCTTGTTTGTACATGTTTGATTGTTTGGTGTCTCCCCCATTAGATTGTGAGCTCTTTCAATGCAGGATCTGTCTTTTACCTCTTGGTGTATCTCCAGAGTTTAGCACAATGACTGACATATCATAGACACTAAATTATCAGAGGTCTCCAATGTCATCCTGATGGCCAAGTCCAGTGGCCTTTTTATAGACCTCATCCTCCATGATCTTCATGTAGCACTTGATACTGCTGACTCCCCATTCCTTGTAGATAAGCTCTCCTTCCTCATCTTCAATAATAAAACACTCTCCTGATTTTTCTGCTACATCTCAAACTCCTGCTTAATTTGACTGATTCTTCTTCCTAATCTGTTAATGTTAATGTTCCCACGGTCTAAGTCCATGAACTATTTTTAAAATATTTTAATTATTGTTTTTCATTATTATTGGTTTTCTTTTGTATTTCTATGTATTTTACTCTGTTGATTTTAAAATGTTATTCATAGAAAGGGTTCTATAGGTTTCACCAGACTGTAAAAGGGGTCCATGCCATGAGTGTGTGTGTGTGTATACATATATATGTGTATATATTTATTTATATATATACATTCATATATATGCCAACTCCTGCTGCTTATGACAACTAACTTAAATTTTCAACGTGAGCATTTACCCCACAGAAATTGGCAAACACTACAAATCAGGGCTTGATTTATTTTTCTGTGCATTGTCTAGACTTAAAGTAATAGAGGACATGCTAACAATGCAGATTAAATGAAAATTATGTCCTACATTTTTGGGAGAGTTAGGTATTAAACATTTACCAGCATACCACTGTCCATGACACATACACAAAAGATTAAGAATATCTGTCCTAAATTATATCCTTTTCTCTATATTCTCCCTCTTTTTGCAATCTAATTCACTCCCATAACTTCAATGATCAGTTTTATATAGATTGTTCCCAGATCACTAATGCAGACCTATTTTCTCAGCTCCAAACTATATCTCTGTCTGCTTATAGGCAGCTAGGAGGTAAAGCCATGGGTACAATGCTGGGGCTGGAATCTGGAAGACCTGAGTTCAAATCCAGTCTCAGATACTTACAAGCTGTGTGCCTCTGAGCAAATCATTTAACCTCTATTAACTTCATTTTCCTCAACTACAAAATGGAAATAATAACAGCAACAAATTTTGCAAAGCTGTCATGAGGATCAAATGAGAGAATATTTTTAAAATCATTTAGCATAGTATCTATTATACAGTAGGTACTATATAAATGCTTATTCCTTTCCCCTTAGAGAATCTTTCCTAAATCTACCAGCAGCTGAAACTCAACATACCCAAAACACAATTTTGTATCTTTACCCTAAATCTGCTTCTTATAACTACATTCTTTCCCTCAGTGACACCACTATTCAAACAGTTTCTTTCAGTGTTGTCTTTAACTCTTCCATTTCACATACAGTTGACACCAACTCCTGTCAATTCTAGATATGCAACACTTCATGCCTGGATTTTTTCTTTAGTCCTATAACATTAGTGACTGACATGGTTATTAGGCAAAGCACAAAAGTGAAATTATCTCTTCCCTCTTATTGCCTTCTAATACAAGATAAGTTCACCGAGAAAATATATAAAATGAATAAAATTGAGTTTGGGGAAAGGGAGTGAAGTAGCAGGTGAGGGGATCAGCAAAGGCTTTATGAAAAGATAACAATTGAGGTTCATCTTGCAAGGAAAGCAGGATTCTAAGAGGTAGTACTGAGTAGGTGGTGGATTCATGCCTGTGCATGAGAGATGAACACTACAAAGGCACAGACAGCAAGTCAGTTGGTACAGCCAGAAGAGAGTAAAAGGAGAGGAATAAAATGAAAGAAGATGGCTTAGGGTGCAAGGGATCACCCTTACACACTAGCACCTGTCCCCTCTGTCCAAGAGCACTGAAGATAATGCCATTACACACATAAGATTGCATTCTGTCTCAGTGAAGGAGTGAGAGAGAGTTTAAGACTTATGGAAATGATTGCTGAAATCTGAAAACAATTAAATTTTTAAAAAAATAAATGGTTGATTATTTTTAAAAACCTTGTAACAAAAGCCTCCAGATTAAGAAACTATGGCGATATATGGTTCATGTCACTAATAGGCAAACTGATTGAAAAAATATTCTTGCCAAAGGGGAAAAAACTTTTTAAATAAAATTAAGTGTTAAGGGACAAAACCAATCACTGAATCATTCTTCTCGTGAATGCTGCCTGCACCCCCATACCTCCCACCCTACCACCTTAATGTCAATTCTCAAAATGACATCCATGCATATACATGTCAGTTTCTTCTCCTTGTAGAAAACTTAAAAAAACAAAAAGATGGAATTTGGGGAAGGAAATTTAAAAATAAATATTAGACAAAGTTATAATTAGATGTAATCTGACTATATCCAATCAAAATAAGCAATTATTTTACTTGAGAAGTAGCCCACAGTTCTTTTTTGTTCCTTGAATAGTTTAGGTTATGATCCACAGTGAAAAAACTCTATGGGTCAAGGAGGAACAGTGGCTCTAATAGTTGGCAGGCTCTGAGCCTAATGCAACTCTGCTAACTATTCAAGATATCCAGAGATATATCTTGGAGAGGCCAATCTCTTTTAGAACAGTGGCTTTGGGAAAGAATAAGAAGGAACCCAAGAGAAGCTTTGCAAAAGGTAGCATATCAAATGAAGCCACAGGAGAATGGAATACAGAACAAAGTAGTTCTATTTCCTTCCACGTCTAAGCCTAGATATGCAAATACATAAAGAAGTAATTTTACATATAAATAATCCACCTATAGTTGTACCAACATTCTATTTTCTAAATCATCAAAGTTGATTTTATGACTGGGTTTCAAATAGAAAAATATAAATTATTTTAAAAAATATGATTATTGAACAGCTATTAAAACTCTTTGCTTAAGTTTCTTGATCTGTAAAATAAGTGGGTTAGATCAGACTTATTAGCAGGATAACCCACCACAATTTGCCCAACAAGTAGCTCATCTAGACTCCATGAAAAGATTTTGATTAGAGGGCCTCATGAGTTCTCAAAGGAGAATATTTTAAGACAGTTCTAATACTTTATTGAATCAAGATAAAATCTGACTCCCACTTTCATAAGATCAAAGATTTTGAGCCAGAAAAAAAAAACTTAAGAAGTCATCCAGGCAAACATTCTTGTTTAAAAGTGAAGGAATTGAGGTCCACATAAGCAGAGTGATTTTCCTAGCATCACAAAGGGAATACAAGTACTGCAAATAGGATTTGAACCCTTTGCCTCCAAGCAGCCATCATTTTTCTGTATCCCACTACAGTTCTAGTTCTGGCCTCTTGAGCCACGTAATATAAGTTTAATCTATCTCCTACATGAACCTATGTGCCTTTCTCCCTCTTCATTGTTCTCATTCTCCCTCTGTTCTCTTTTCCTCTCTTTCCATTCCTTTCTTCCAGATCTCTTCAATTCCCAATGATATCCACAAATATCACTTAGCCTATTGCACTCAAAGCCTGAGATGGATGATGAGAAATAAAAAATTTTTTACATGAGAAAGAAATGAATGTCATTTTTGATAAGAAAACTTTTTCTTGGGAATAGCAGGAGGCCTCTCCAGTTATGGCGGAGTAGAAAGACGCACGTTTGCGAGCTCCGAACCCACAGCCCATAGATTTAATGTAAGAAGAGCTCCTCAGAAGTTCTGGATCACTGCAGGGGGTGCAGAAACATAGTGGAAGAGATTTCCGTTCCAGAGAGCCCTGGAGAGCCGTCCCCAGGGTCCGTCGTGCCCCAGAAAGCGGACCCCACCCCAGCGCTGCCCTGGCCGCGGCCCCAGAGAAGCTGATCCGAGCAGGCTTCAGGGACGGAACCTCTGGCGGCCAGGAAGGTCCCTCCACCCACAGACGCTACAGATCAGTGAGAGACATGCTTGGGCGGACCGAGAGGGGAGCGGGGTGTCTCTGTGGCTCAGGCCCCCTCGGGAGGAAGCGGCAGAGGCAGGGGCGGCAGCGGAGGCAGCAGTGGCGGTGGCCCGGGACTCCCCCAGCAGCAGGCAGGATCTTCATTGCTGAAAGTCTCTGCATAAACCACCTGAAGTTGCTGAGCCTGGGAGACGGCCCTGCCCCACCCGCTCCATTTCTGAAGGTCTCTGCATAAAGCCCCTGAGGAAACTGAGCCTGGGAGGCGGCCCTGCCCCCACCCCAGCACCAGAACTAAAGCTCACATTGAATAGCAGCCCCGCCTGCAGCGGAAAGCCCATGTGAATCTCAGACCCCAAGCACTAGCTGGGCAGATCTAGGCGGGGGTGGACAGGAATCTCAGAACTCAAGTAACTGACTGGGAAAATGCCTAGAAAAGGGAAGAAAAATAAGACTATAGAGAGTTTTTTCGAACAGATGCAAATGATCCCGACTTTCGGGTCTGACAATGACGAGGACATATTCTTGCCATCAGGGAAAGACGTGGAGGGCAGGACCTCGGTACCCCAGACATCCCAGGGGGATGTTGGGTGGGCTCAGGCCTTGGAAGAGCTCAAAAAGGATTTTGAAAAGCAAGTTAGACAGGTGGAAGAAAAATTGGGAAGAGAAATGAGAGAGATACAAGAAAAGTATGAAAAACAGGTCAATACCTTGGTAAAGGAGACCCAAAAAAATGCTGAAGAAAATAACACCTTGAAAAATAGGCTCACTCAATTGGCAAAAGAGGTTCAAAAAGCCAATGAGGAGAAGAATGCTTTCAAAAGCAAAATTAGCCAAATGGAAAAAGAGGTTCAAAAGCTCACTGAAAAAAATAGTTCTCTCAAAATTAGAATGGAACAGATGGAGTCTAATGACTTTACGAGAAACCAAGAAATCACCAAAAGAATGAAAAAATGGAAGAGAATGTGAAATATCTCATGGGAAAAACAACAGACCTGGAAAATAGATCCAGGAGAGACAATTTAAAAATTATGGGACTACCTGAAAGTCACGATCAAAAAAAGAGCCTAGACATCATCTTCCATGAAATTATCAAGGAAAATTGCCCTGACATTCTACAACCAGAGGGCAAAATAAGTATTGAAAGAATCCATCGATCACCACCTGAAAGAGATCCAAAAAGAGAAACTCCTAGGAACATTGTGGCCAAATTCCAGAACTCCCAGCTCAAGGAGAAAATCTTGCAAGCAGCTAGAAAGAAACAATTCCAGTACTGTGGAAATACAATCAGGATAACTCAAGATCTAGCAGCTTCTACATTAAGGGATTGAAGGGCATGGAATAGGATATTCCAGAAGTCAAAGGAACTAGGACTCAAACCAAGAATCACCTACCCAGCTAAACTGAGTATAATACTTCAGGGGAAAATATGGTCTTTCAATGAAACAGAGGACTTTCAAGCATTCTTGATGAAAAGACCAGAGCTGAAAAGAAAATTTGACTTTCAAACACAAGAAGGAGAAGAAGCATGAAAAAGTAAACAGCAAAGAGAAGTCTTAAGGGACTTGCCATAAGTGAACTGTTTACATTCCTACATGGAAAGACAATATTTGTAACTCTTAAAACTTTTCAGTATCTGGGTAGTTGGTGGGACCGCACACACACATGTACACGCATGCACGCACACACACATACACACTTGCCACACATCCAGAAACAGAGAGCACAGAGTGAATTGAATAGGATGGAACCATATCTTAAAAGAAATTAAGGTAATTGGTGAGAGAGAAATGTAGTGGGAGGAAAGAGGGTGAAATGGAATGGGGTAATTATATGTCATTTAAGAGGCAAGTATGAGACTTTTTAGTGGAGGGAAAAAGAGGAGAGCTGAGAAAAAAAAAAAAAACAAGAAGTTTACCCTCATCACATTTCACTAAAGGAAGGTATAAAATCCACACTCATTTTGATATGAAAACCTATCTTACAGTATAGGAAAGTGGGGGAGAAGGAGATAAGCAAGGGGGGGGATGATGGAAGGGAGGGCAAAGGGAGGAGGGAGCAATTTGAAGTCAACACTCGGGGAGGGACAGGATCAAAAGACAGAAGAGAAACAATGAGGGGCAGGATAGGATGGAGGGTAATTCAGTTAGTCTTATACAACATGACTATCAGGGAAGTCATTTGCAAAACTACACAGATATGGCCTATACTGAATTGCCTGCCTTCCCAAAGGAAATGGGTGGGGAGGGAGGGATGGGGAGAATTTGGAACTCAAAGTTTTAGGAACAACTGTTTAGTATTGTTGTTGCAACTAGGAAAGAAGACATACAGTTAAGGAGGAATAGAAAGTCATCTGGCCCTACAGGACAAAAGAGAAGATGGGGACAAGAGAAGGGAGGGATGACAGAAGAGAGGACAGATTGGAGATAGGGAAAATTAGATTGCTTGGTGTATTGGGGTGGGGAGAGGGGATTAAAAGGGGAGAAAATTTGGAACCCAAAATTTTGTGAAAATGAATGTAAAAAAAGTAAAATAAATAAATAAATATTAAAAAGAGAAAAAAAAAAGAAAACTTTTTCTTTAAAAAAATATTGTATTATTTATCGTAAGTGATTATAGACTGCAGGTTTAAAGCAGCACACTCTAGGCTGCATTTGTCTCTGTTTAGGGCATGTGGTTGACCTTTTAGCAGAGAACCTAATTATTTGTAAATTGGTGGGTTGACACAGGAAACGTAAGCTGAAAGCTGAAGCACTCTCATTTGTGACAATGTTCAGTAAGGGAAAGATTAAAATCTTTGCCTTTGTTGTTTTATCTCAGAGACCAAGCAGAATTCAAATGTATTCTTCTCTATCTTCTAAATGCATGTATGTTTACATACACACACACAAATATATATTTATTTCATTTTAAAAGTTACTATAGGAATCTAAAGTACAATATATTTCCAACTTTCAATAAAGAACCAAAGCAGCTTTCATTTTGGCAGATTTCAGTATTTCATATATTTATTTATACATTTATTTTACATTTTATTCAGTAAAGATTTTTTTATTCCAAATGCATGCATTTTTAAAAGTTGTCTGTTTTTTCTCTACAAATAATGGTACAAAGTTCCTGAAAGTTTACTTTTGGAATTCAAGGAAAGGGGTTGAGTTTCTGTAATTTACATATGTGTCTGCATATATATATGTATACATACATATGGGTGTGCATGTGTATACACATACATGCAAAAATATGTAAATACATTAGCTTTTTAAAAGTTTTTGAATTTTTTTAGCTCAGAAATTCCTTCATTTTTCTTTTCCTTTTTATTGATGTCATTTGTCTTTATATAATATTTATTTCTGAATATAGTGCTGTCTTCCCTGCTTTACCTACAGAAGCTAAAGGAATGAAAAAATAAAGTTCAGGAAATCAACCCCATCTTGACAGCACATATAACATCCTACACTCACAGTACCACACCACTCCCTCCCACCCCCAAGTCTACAAATAAAGAAGGAAAGTACATGTTCTCAATTTTTTATTGGGGGTCTAAACTTGGTTATTATAATTACATAGCTTTCAATTTTGTTTTCTTTCTGTTTACATTTCTGTAGTCACTGTGAATAGCTTTCCAGGTTCTTCATTCTGCATCAATTCATATAAGTCTCTCATGTCTTTACTGAAATATTACCTTACATTCACAAAATACTCTATTGCAATTATGTGCTACCAGTGCCACAGTCCAATTAAGGGGTGCCTATTTTGTTTTTATTTCTTTGTCACCACAAAAAAGTGTTGCTATGTGTATTTTGAGATATGCTGGACCTTTCTTTCCTTGTTCTTCTTAGGACATGTGTTTAATAGTGGGATCTCTGAATCAAAACGTACAGACATTTTTGTCACTTTTTAAGCATATTTCCAAAATGCAGAATGGTTGAACCAATCCAATGATTGAACAACTCCAATAATATATATATTTATTTATTTTCCCATCAAATCTTTAAAAGATGATCTCCTCAATTTACTGCTAAAACACCCACATTCCAAACAATTGCATTATCAGTGAGATTTAAGGCAACAAGAACATGCAGGAGGTCCTATTCACCTTCTTTGAATTACAGGACTGGAAATCAACCACCAGAAGAATTCAAGTTGGAGTAGGGTAGCTTTGATTTCTTCTTGGAGGCCTCCTGCACTTATTTCTGATAATGGGTCATGAGGGCTCAGGAGATGGATTGACAAATAGCATAAATCAGGGCTACATGGCCTCCTCCCTTCATATGTACTCTGATTTCTGTGCCAGCAAAACATTCTTTGCCTTGTAAAAGGACAAGCTCCAGAGGCTTGTACATAAGGTATGAGGTTCAATTACCTAGCGTGGTGAAACATTCACTTTGATCAGCCCATTGCCTCTCATAGGAGGCACAACAGAGGCAATTTTCTTTCACCTGAAAATCTGGACAAACCAGAACTGACATTGGGACAGCAAAATGTTAGGGGGCTGTATGAGCCCATGCTGGGGGCAGAGGAGGCTACAGAAGGCACAGAAGCTGGTGACGGGAGCTCCTCACCCACTGTGGGACTAAAGCATGAAACTAGCTCCAGCAAAGTATTAACATTCTCGTTTTCCTATAGCCTCTACAAAAGTGGAGGATTTCCATTTTTGTCATCTTTGACAATTTGCTGGGTGTTAGCTGAAACTTCAGATTTGCTTTAATGAAGACATATTTTCACTATTAATGATTTGCATATCTTCTTTTGAAAACTGTTCATATTGTTTGATCATTTATGTGTTGGGGAAGGGTTCTTGGGCTTATAATATATAGAGATGACTATATGGATATTCACATTTCTGTCTTGGATATCTGATATTTATCCTAGGTAATTAATGCAATGTTTTTTTTTTCCAATTTGCCTTCTTATCCTAGCTTCACTGATTTTGTACTTATAAAAGTATTTCAATTTCACGTATTTGATAGTGATTATCTCTATTATTGGTATAAGTAAGAATTGTCCAGCCATTCATAGCATGAGAGGTGCTTCAATCTGTGTCCACCAAATCAAATAACCATTTGAAACAGTAATATGGTATGAGATAGTGGCCTGATTCTAATTTCTGTCGAACTGCTTTTCTAATTTTCCAAAGAGTCTTTGTCAAACATGGAGCTTTTTCCCCACATGATTTATGTTACTGAATTTTTAAAAATTTTATTTATTTAGTTTGATTATTTCTCATTCATGCTTCTGTAATCTGTTCTGTTTTTCTATAGTCCAATCTGCTTTTCTACATTTTTAACCAATATCAAGTAGCATTGATGATTATAGCTTTATAAAATAATTTAAGTTCCCCCTTTATTCTTACTAATAGTTCTTATACCATCCTCTCTTTTTTCTTCTGTGACTCACTCTGAAATATCAATTTATGACCAAAGCAGTGTTCTGTGGTGGGAGTCATGCCATGCCCTGAGTTCTGAAACCCAACCATACCCCCTGTATTGTAATAGTCAGATCACACACCATTCCAAAGGCCAGCTTCTATGTCTATACCTGTCCTACCACAGAAAATGCTGGTATTTTTCAGTAATAACCAACTCTTCATGATCCCATTTGGGTTTTTGTTTTGACAAAAATACTAAAGGGGTTTGACATTTCCTTCTCCAGCAAACAGGGTTAAGCGACTTGCCCAGGGTCACACAACCAGTAAGTGTCTGCGGCTAGATTTGAACTCAAAAAGATGAGTCTTCCTGAATGCAGGCCTGGTACTCAATCCACTACACCACCTAGCTGCCCCTCTCCTGGAAGGGGACTGAGTTGCAGTAGTACAACCATTCACACAGAAGTAAGACCCCCTAATGTGCACATAGTAGCATGAGCATGACCAAGGTGAAGATAAAAGAAAGGAGGAGACTGAAAAGGAATGGCCAGATGGAGTACCACAAAAATCTGGAAGAAAGTAATCAGTAAATGCTACAGAGGTCAAAAAGGGAGAGTAGTAAAAGATCATTAGATTTGGCAATTAAGACACCATTTTTTAACTCAGAAGAAATACTTTCAATTGAACGCTGGAATTCAAAAATTAGATTGAAGAATGTTTAGAAGACAATGAGAAGAGAGAAAATGGAA